>CM019691.1:15538337-16138337 GCA_009760885.1 Achatina immaculata
GTCACAAACAACACACACAATGTGAATTTATCATTGACTGTCCCTAAATTGTTATCTAAATGTTGACATGTCTAGACTGCATCTTCACTGCTTCTACTAGAGTTCTGCAGCGTTCTCGCATTAAAGCAAATCCCAAGGTAGCTTTCCAGCCCGGGGTAGGATCATCTAAACTCAGTGGCATACTGGACAATTGCCCAGGGGCTCCATGATTCCAATATTTACAGTGTGACTCTTCTTTGTTTGAGTTTAATAATGGCCAGTGGGGGGTAGGGGCCCGAGTACATTGCTTTGCCCGGAGCCAACAATGTTTTTAAAAGAACCCCCGACCAAGGGTCCCGACGCTGATATTCCTTTGGTCAAGGTTGCTCCTATTCTTTTATCTCTCTGGTTACCTGTCTGTCTGCTTATCTGTCTATCTATCTCTCTATGTCTATTTACGTACTTGTCCATATATCTGTCTGTCTGTTTACCTGTCTGTCTACCTATCTGTCGATCTATCTGTCCGTCTATTTACTTATCTGCCAATTTATCTTGTCTATTTGTTTACCTATATGTCTACCTATTTGACTATCAATCTACCTGTCTATCTGTCTGTCTATCTGTTGGTCTGTATCTGTCTGTCCATGTTTTGAGCTACCATTAACACATTATATTGTCTTGCTATCGATCTGACCGCCTGTCTTGCTATCGATCTGACCGCCTGTCTTCTTTTCCATCCATCGTCTCTCCTTCATTATCATTTCTTTCGTTAAGCAATGCCTACCTCTCCAGAGAGGCTCCACAACATCATTCTTTCTCTACGAGACGACCCGTGACCTCGTTAGTTTACGGCAGCACTTCTCAAAGTCCCAGGTCCCAGACCCCCTTTTCAGCCCAGAATGCCCCATCCCTGAATCCTTCTCGGCACATTAAAATATCATCCAGAAAGTTGGGGTTTTTTTTTTTTTACCATTATATATTCTTTTACTGCGTAAAAAAAATATTCTTCCCCTATTTCTCTCTAAGAATATATTCCTCCTCTTAGACTTGAAATTCTTCCCCTGGGAGCCACTTGTTCCCTGCTGAGAATCACCGGTTTACAGCAAGTATTAGTAAGCAGAGTTCAGAAACGTGACACGAGATTTTAGTAGTAATATCACTAGTGTGACGTTTTTTTTTCTTGTTTGTTTGTTTGTTTGTCTAGCCAGGTCAGTTGCTGCTCTAGGAACACGCTAGTATTTAGTAGCTAAAATTATATTTTCTTCTTCCCCTCAGTTTTTAAACCGGTTACAGCTTGTCTTAAAATAACCAGACGAGTTTACTAACGACTCTGTGTCTCATATTTTCCTGTCCAGTTCGCCAGTTTGCTGTTTTGCTTATGTATACTTGGATAACTGAGTGGCGCAGTGGCTGATGCACTCTTCCCTAACGCACAAAAATCAGTAGTTCCAGTCCGGCCAGAAGAGCCCCACCTGCAGTGATGGGTACCCGATTCTTTTGGAGCGTGGGGAAGGAAAGACGGCCAAGTGTGATCCTAACCACATCGACCGCTAGCGTGCTAGCCAGGCGTTACACTGACCACATCAACCTCTAGCGTGCTAGCCAGGCGTTACGCTGACCACATCAACCTCTAGCGTGCTAGCCAGGCGTTACACTGACCACATCAACCTCTAGCGTGCTAGCCAGGCGTTACATTGACCACATCAACCTCTAGCGTGCTAGCCAGGCGTTACGCTGAACAACATCAACACCTGGTGTGATAGCCAGACCCCCCCCCCCTCCCTAGTATGTAATTGTTTCTTAAGACGATTAATAGTTATAATAATTAACGAGAAAAATGTATAACGTTTTGTTTTATAATTGTGTACTCGCTAATTAATACAACCGTTACGCCTTTTGTTTTAAAGGTAGACTTAGGGTTTAAGATCCAATGCAGCTGGTCACTTCTTAACAGTCAGTGAAGTTCACAGTTATCTCTTAACCTTAGAAAACAACAATACAGCTGGACTTGATGATATTAGTAATAATATCTTACGTTATGCTGCACCTGTCATTTCACATACACTAACATATATTTACAACCAGTGTATTGCAAAATTTTATTTCCCTGAGGCTTTTAAAACTGCTAAGGTGTATCCTCGCTTTAAATCTGGCTCATTCAACAATCTTACCAACTATAGACCAATATCCATATTATCGTCATTATCAAAACCACTCAAAAAAAACTTCCACAAAATAACTCTACGACACATGCAAGAGAACAATTTACTCATAGACAGTCAGTCAGGTTTTAGACCCAATCATTCCTGCCACACAGCTCTCACCAAAATGACAGAAAATAAATGACGACAGACTATGTGGTGCCATCTTTGTCGACTTCAAAAAGGCATTTGATATGACTGACCACGATATTCTTGTAAGAAAAATAAAGACTTATAAATTGCACTCTAACCTAATAAAATTAATTGCATCGTTTCTTTCAGACAGACAACAGGTAGTATTCTTCAACAATTCTCTATCAAATTCTGCTACAGTTGACACTGGTGTTCCGCAAGGTTCTATTCTAGGCCCGTTGCTCTTTGCTATCTATATCAATGATCTTCCACTTCATCTTAAACACTCTGCTTGTGACCTTTTTGCCGATGATTGCACAGTCTACACCAGTGACTACGATTGTGTTAATCTAGAATCAACTCTTCAGGTCGAGTTATACAATTTAATTAGATGGAGCAAAAATAATGGCATGATTATAAACACCGATAAAACAAAATCAGTGCTCATAACAACAAGTCAGAAACTACAAAACGCAACAAAAACAACACTTCGGTTCTGTACAGAAACATCACAGATAGAAAACGTTAGCGAGCACAAAACACTAGGTCTTATTATTGACCAACATCTGACCTGAAAATCTCATGTGCAACGTCTAACAAAACTCATCGCACAAAAAGTATACCAATTAGCTAAAATTAAGCACTTCATCGATCAAGATACTAGGAAGACATACTACATATCTCATATACAAACACATTTAGACTATTGCTCAACAGTTTGGGATGGTTGCTCAATGTCAAATACAAAGAGGCTTTGCTCACTCCAAAAGCGAGCAGTAAAGCTTATTAGTGACAAAGACCAAGCACAAACAACTAACCAGCACAAACGTATCAAAATACTACCTCTTAAGAACAGGTTCCTCTTCAACAAAGCCAAGTTAGTACATCAAATTCTTTCACGGCATGCCTCGCCTTATCTATGGAACCTGTTTAAATTTAGCCCAAAGTGCAGCCAACGCTTGAACAACATATGTCTTCCAAAACCTAGACTTGATCTTTACAAGAAAAGCTTTAGTTATTCTGCTGCTTATCTTTGGAATACCCTCTCATCCTATATAAAAAAATATAAATTATACTCCTTCCTACAACAACAAGCTTTCCCAATATCTATTTAATGTCGACTACATGCCTCCATGAATTATAAAACTTCAAAGTTATCTTAAACTGCTCTTACAGACACCTAATACAATTAATTGTTTTCTGAATAGTCCCGAAAATTTTGTTAGTAGATAGTCATTTATAATGTATGTAGTTATTTCTGTACTGAGTGAATGTTTAAGAGCGAAACGTAAATGTTATATTTTATTTTATGTCTCTCAGCTTCAATGTTAGTTATGTTTGTTACATGAACAGCATATTTGTAGAATGTCTGGAATAGAGTGAAAGATGTATGATAAAGGGCAGAATGTCAGACGGGCCTGCGTGCCCAATTCTAAACCTTTTTGAAATAAAGATCAATCAATCAATCAAATCGTCAGCCGGTGCTACGTAGTGTGTGCACTGTGCTTGGATCTTCCTTCACAAGAGAAGATAGTATCTGTTACGGACTTGTTCGATGTCCAGTGATGGTAACTTCTTTCAACGTGCACTTTTTTTTAAACATTTTGCTTCGTTTGTCAGAACAGAGATAAAGAACCGAGTTCTTGGCAGACTGTTACCATGGCAGGTGTGTGATGATATCTTCTCTTTAATCAGACTGAGAAGCTGGCAACAGTTTATTTGTAGAGTCATCATGTGAAAGTAGGATAGGGTCTTGATCAGCTCTAGTTCGCTAGCCTGAATTGCTGCTCCTTTCAGTAAATATATTTGCCTTTGAGAGAGCTCAATGTTACGGGTCAGGATAGATTTCTGTTCTGTATCGTTACATAATATAAGAAGTCGGTATAAGACAACTTAGGAGATTTATGATCAGTAACTCGACGTGCATAATTTCTTCCTTATAGAATTTGTGCCTGTGTTTTCATCAGAAAACGCAAGAGCCGACTATGAGAGCATGAGATGATAATGATGATGATGCTCGGTTTGCTGATATTCTCGGAGACCGCTAATTGCAGAATCTGAGGCTAACCACCAACGCAGCCACACAGTTTTCCCGCGGGCATTCATGACGAGTTTTGCTTGGTATTTTCTCTCCCTCCCCCCTTCCACTTCTCTTTTTTCTCTGCCTCATTTTACTCTTTGCTTGATTGCTTGTCTACCCGAGGGATGCGCTCCCTCCGACCTCTGACCTAACCCCCAGCTGTCGTCTGTGAGGAAGCCATCGTCCTCTTTGTGATAGGAACCTTAAAAAAAAAAACCAAAAAAAACTCTCATACCCTTCACACTCACACACAAAAAGACCAAAAAATATCGATTCATCTTCCCCGTTCTCTTAAGCCTTTTTTTTTTTAAAGACAGTCTCTTCTCATTTTTTCTGATTCGGAGCGACTGTCCCCGCCGTTTCAATTGTTGTCTAAAGTCCTGAAAGTGAGCGTTCTGTTTGATTGCGGTGCAGATTGCTAGACCGCATTCTGATCACTGGATGGTAGGATCGCACACAACCACGGGCCTCCGATTTCCCTTTTTTTTTTCATATTTTTCTTTCTTTCTTCTCTGGTCGTTGTTGAAGTGCGGTCAACGTTGGTGAAGTTTAATTTCCGGATCAAATAATTGGCGAGCGGTCCTGGAAGACGCTGTTTGGTTTGCATAAAAATGATATCGTGAAACTGAAAACAATTAAAAAGGGCAAAAGAGATGAGAGGAGACAAACAACGAGAGGTATCACTAGGGCTGAGAAGGTAATGAGTGAAGTGAAAAAGGGCACAGAGTTCGAAGGAAGGATGTGTGAGTGAGAGAGAGAGAGAGAGAGAGAGGAGTGTAAAAAAATGAGACAAGAGAGTTTTAAATGTTAGCTTAATTTAATATGACATATTATTACAAATTATATTATGTTCTGACACAAATTTTAGGTACAATTTTCAATAAAGAAGCCAACATCGTCAAGACGTTAAAGAAGGCGGAAAATGATTGCAAAAAAATTATTATGAAAAGAACAAGGAAAAAAATAACAATGGAAATAGTATATGAACAATTCAGATTTGTTGAAGGAAAGGAAACGCACAATGCCATTTATGCTCTACGAACACTAACAGAAAGAGCTTTCTTATATCTTATATCTTATATCCTTCCCGTGCCGTTAGACGTCACATAGGGCTCGCAAAGTAGTTCGCCAATTTTTCCTGTCTTCGGCGAGTCTTTCAACCTCATCAAAGGATTTTATGCCTGTTAACTTGGCCTCTCTTAATAATGTTCTCTTCAGAGTTTCACGCGGTCTGCCCCTTTTTCTTCGGCCTGTTGTGTTCCACTTGATAGCTTGTTTTGGGATTCTCTGCTCATTTCTTCTCATCAAGTGGCCAACATATGTCCATCTCCTTTTCCTGATCACCCGTGAGACTGGTTGTTGTTCAGTCATCTGTCTTATCTCTGCATTGTTCTTGAATTCATTCCACTTGATGCTGAGTATTTTCCTTAGGCATTTGTTTTCAAAAGAGTCTAATTTCTTTTCTATTTCTTTAGTTGTTTTCCAGCTTTCGCATGCATAAATGAGGGTGGATATTACATTTGAATTGAATAGTCTTAACTTGGTTTTTGTGCTTATAACTTTTGAATTCCATATGTTCTCAAGATTCTTGAAGATTGATGCTGCTTTTGCAATTCTGATCCTAACTTCCTTTCTAGTGTCACCATCCTGGTCTATGTAGCTGCCAAGGTATGCAAATTGATTGACTCTTCAATATCTGTCCCTTCTATGTGTATTTTTACATTTTGATTGATGGGAATTTTCATTATTTTTGTTTTGTCCTTGTTAATTTCAAGTCCTATTTTGCTAGCCAGTGAAGATAGGCTATCTGTTTTTTCTTGCATGGAATTCACATTATTACTGATAAGAGTTATGTCATCAGCAAAATCAAGATCTTCTAGTTGGGTCCCATGTACCCAGTCAATACCTGTGTTACCTGTGCAGCATTTTTTCATTATGAAGTCTATTGTAATCCCAAAAAGTAAAGGAGACAGTATACATCCTTGTTTCACGCCTGTTTCAATCTGGAACCATTCACTCATCCCTTCTTCTGTCTTGACTGCACAACCATATCCATTGTATAAGTCCTTAATGATGTTGACAATTTTAGATGGTATTCCATATAGACATAAAATTCTCCATAATGAATCTCTGTGTATGCTATCAAATGCCTTCTTAAAATCTATGAAATTCAGTATTAATGGTTTCTGCTTTTCAATATGTTCTTCAAGTATTATTCTGAGAGTAAAGATCTGGTCGAGACAGCTTCTCCCTTTTCGAAATCCTGCTTGTTCTTCTCTCATTGCAGTATCTTTGAGTCTATTCAAAATGACCTTGCAAAATACTTTTGACACAACTGATATTAAGGTTACTCCTCTCCAGTTGTTACAGTCACTAAGGTTGCCCTTTTTTGGTATTTTCACAATGATTCCCTTCTTCCAATTAGAAGGGACCTTTTCTTCTTTCCAAATCTTGTTAAACATTCTCTGTAGTTGTCTCATGTTGTCACTATTGATAGCTTTTAGCATCTCGGCTGTTATTTCATCTTCACCTGCAGCTTTGTTGTTAGCCATTAAATTCACTGCTGTTTCAATTTCATGCAATTTAATTTCATCTAGATTGACATTTAGTTGTGGGGCTGGTAAGTCAGTTTCAAGGTTTAACAATTCTTTTGGGTGTGGTCGATTGAGTATTTCTTGGAAGTGTTCAGCCCATCTTTGCTTTTGGTCTTTATTTGATGTTAATAGTGTTCCAGTTTTGCTAAGGATTGGTCTTTCTTTAGATGTAATAGTACCTGTTAGCCTCTTTTGTATGTTATATAAAGTTTTGCTGTCTCCTGTTTTTGCTGCTTTTTCTGCCTCTTTCGCCATATTGTCTATGTATTCTCTTTATATCCCTTCTAGCTGAACTTTTTACTTTCTTGTCTATGTCTTTGTATTTTGCTTTTGCCGAATCTCTTTCATGATCTGCTTTTGCATTCAACATGTTTAATTTGACTGCTCGTCTTTCATGTATATACTTCCATGTTTTATCTGATATCCATGCTTTTCTATTTGGTTTTTCCAATCCAGCGCTTACTTTTGCTGCTGTGATTATGGCTGTGCTGTAAGAATTCCATAACTCATCTATACCTATCTCCTCAACTTCACTGGGTGTTTTGGAATGATTGGCAAGTTCCTGATTGAAATTAATGTTAGTATTTTCTTCTTGTAGGCTGTGGATGTTTATCTTTCTGTGTACTGATTTCTTGTGTTGACTTTTCAATTTTAGTTTTATTTTCCCTATGCACAGGTTGTGATCACTGTTGACATCTGCACCCCTATAAGCCCTTACATCCATGAGAGATGTTCTGTATTGCTTTCTAATACAAAAATGGTCTATCTGGTTTCTAGTTCTATCATCTGGAGATATCCATGTTGTTTATGTATCTCTTTGTGTGGGAATATTGTGCCTCCAATGACCATGCCCTCTGTTAAACATATTTCAATTAATCTTTCTCCATTCTGATTAACCATGTCAATTCCTTCTTTCCCCATCACTTTTTCAACGTCGGTATTATCCTTCCCTACCTTAGCATTGAAGTCCCCCATAGCAATTAGGATGTCGTGTTTAGGGACTTTGTTGATGATTTGTTGTAGTTGGTGATAAAAGTCGTCTTTCACATCATCATCTGCATCATTCGTGGGTGCATAACACTGTATTATGTCATTCTTCCGTGTCGTAGGTTGTATCGTGCTCTTATTATACGACTGTTCACTGGTTCCCATTCTACAAGGCTCTTTGCAGCTACATTTGACATAATAATGCCCACTCCGTCTCGGAATTTATTGTCATTTCTACCTGAATGTATAATTAACTTACCGTTTTCCGCCGATCTTTTACCTGCTTCTGGCCATCGCATTTCGCTGATGCCCAGTATGTCTAGATGGTATCTCTCCATTTCTTTGATGACCTGGTTAGTTCTTGTTGGTGCTGCCATCGTTCTCACATTCCAGAATCCAACCCTTGTCACACGTTTGGGGCCGACGAATGAGCTCTTCGGAGTTGGCATCCCTGATGCTCGGTTGGTTTCTCTGCGAGTTTCCATAACGATATCTTTTTTTCCTATCTGGAGTTGCCTCTAGATGGGTCTCAGGATAAGGTTGTTAGCCTTATGCCCAACTCCCGGTACATGATATGTAACAGATCAAGCGGAATTCCGCTGATTTCTGCATGCCGGCGAGAGCGTTTTAAAAACGACCGCCATCTTGCACGTCACGCCGGAAGAGCTTTAGAAGTACAGAAAGATCTCTGCTTATACTTCATTGGCGTTCGACAAGGTGAGATTATTAAAATGCTTGAAGACATAGACGGCAAAGACCTGAGGATTGTAAAACATCTATACTAGCAGCAAGAAGCAGCAGTTCGAGTTGAAAATAGAACTGGAAAATATCAACCTATAAAACAAGGGGTGCGACAAGGATGTGTACTATCTCCAGATCTTTTTTCTCTGTACAGCGAGAATATTCTAAGAACAATCATCACAGAACCAGGTATAAAAGTAGGAGGATTCAATATTAACAACCTTCGGTATGCTGACAACACAGTACTGATAGCTGAGAACTAACAAGACCTGTAAAATCTCTTGGACAAAGTCGCCAAAGAAAGTGAACAGAAAGATTTACTTTGACAGAGACTATAGTTACATCTAAGAAACAGAATTCACCAGCATTCAGTATAGAATTAAATAGAACTATTCTAAAGAAGGTGCAGAAAATCAAATACCTTGGAGCAGTAATAACTTCAGATGGCAAACGCAAAAGAGAAATTAAGAACAGAATAGGCCAAGTAAAGACTGCATTTGAGATCATGAGAAACATATGCGACACATCCTTATCAATGAATGTTAGAAAACGAGTCCTATAATGCTATATTGAACCTATCTTGTTATATGGAAGTGAATCATAACAACAAGCCGCTCTACACAAAAGCCATTGGAAGCAGCAGAAATGTGGTTTATTAGAAGAATGTTGCGAATTCCCTGGACAGCAAAAATAATTAATGAAGAATGTATGAGAAGAGCAGGAAATATAAAAAATTAAGAGTGATGCAATTTACCTATAATGAGAAGAAAGGGCAATGAAAATAGTATAACAAGAGGAAAAATAAAGGGAATAAGAGCCAGAGGAAGACCGAGAGAAATGATACTAGAATGTCTGACGAGATGGTGTGAGAGGAGATCACCAACTGAGCTAATGTTGGAAATAGATCAACATCTGAACAGAAGGATCGTGTACTTTTAAGAAGCATAATAGTCAACGCCAGTCGGCATAGCACATGATGATGATGATGATGATGATGATGAAAAAGCGATAACAGTGAAGAGGAGAGAAAAATTAATGATTTCTTTTTTCTTTCCATAGACAGAAACGCCTTCTTTCTCTGAAATTAAACAGTTTCAAAATGGCACTTCAGCATCATCTTGAACATGTCTTTGGCTAAACTTGATTAACCTGTAAAACTACACCTTCAGAACCTGGCAATAGACAAGTGCTTCCTTCCAAGGAAAAGAAAAAGAAAATTCCTTTTCTTTTTCCACAGTCGTATCCATCAGGATTCACAAAACCTGCCATGAAACTTAAGAACACTTTAAAACAACCTGGAACAACCTGGTCGTGTCAGTCGAGCTCGTCTGTAGCAGTCTGGTTTGTTCTGAGGGCTACTGGTAAAAAAGAAAGAAAAAATGATTGATGGTCTTGGATGACTAAAAGTCACTTCCTTTGTTATTTGAGATGTAACTCTACTGGCTCGAACTGGAAGGGGGTGGAGGTGGAGGTGGCAAAATAATAACCAATATTTTATTATCTGTGCATTTATATCCTTCTGATTAACTACACATGTATAGTTTTATCTAACTACACATTCATAGTCTTATTACATTATACATTCATAGTCTTTTTTTTCTAACTATATAGTCATAGTCTTATCTAATTATACATTCATAGCCTTTTCTGACTATACATCCATAGTCTCATCTAACTACAAGTATACATTCATAGTCTTTTCTAACTATATAGTCATATAAACCAAAGACGATACGTTCATAGTCTTATCTAATTGCACATTCGTAGTTTTACTGCACTGTGCGATACATTCATAGTCTTTTCTAACTATATATACAGAAGGGGATTTGGTCATGGCGAAATCAAATGGTGGTCAAAGGCCTCCTGCAAGGAAAGAAGTAAGGAATTCAGAAGATGACAAGCGGGTCCAGAAGGCAGTCCAACAATCACAACAAGGGCAATGGACAACATGGGAGGAAGTCCTGCAGAGATCACTAACATGGAATGACATCTGGAAAATGGCACCCTTGAGGCTCAGCTTCATCATCAGAGCTATTTATGACCTTCTGCCTACAGGCTCCAGCCTATACAAATGGGGTGTATCAGAAGATACAAAGTGCCCTCTCTGCAACGAAAGGCAAACATTGGAACATGTGCTGTCAGCATGTAGAGTGTCTTTAGGGCAAGGACGGTACACCGGCGGCACAACAGAGTGTTGCAGGAACTAGTAGCCATCATAGACAGGGCAAAAGATAAAGCAAATAACAACAAAAGAGTTGAGGTCCCACCTAAATATTTCATAGGTGCTGGTACGACATCAAATATTGAAATCAGGGACATTCCCTTACCATCACTGCTAGATGGTACAAATGACTGGGGTGTGATGGCGGACCTTCCAGGAAGAAGAGAATACCCGACTGCCATCAAGAACACAGGAATGCGACCGGACATTGTACTGTACTCCACAGAAAAACAAGAATTAATAATGATCGAGCTTACGGTCCCATACGAAACTAGAATAGAGGAACAGCATATATTCAAATTGGAGAAGTACAATGATCTAGTCAAGCAACTGAGGCAGGAGTCAGGGCAAAAGTGATAGCTGTAGAAGTGGGAGCAAGAGGATTCGTAGCAACATCAGCATATGACCTATGTAAGCAACTGGGCATAAAGGGACAAGCAAGAGCTAGGGCGTTGAGAAGCCTTTCAGAAACAGCAGAAAAGGGCTCATGCTGGCTGTGGAGTATGCGAAACAAGCATTGGGAACATAAGTAATTTCGTTTGCCACAACCAAAACCAGACCTCCGTGGCTGGATCGCTAAAGACGCACTTCAAAAAAGTGCAGTGGCAACTGGAAGAAAAAAAAGCAACAACTCACAAGACCTCTGGGAGTCATGACCCAGAGGGGCCCACCCCCCTTAGAGTGTCAGGAGTTTAAAGGGCCGAAACACTTGTCTGAGGGGGGGGGGGGCACTTCCTCTGATGATCTGAGGGAGTTGTGTCGTTGTTCCGCTCTCTACGGTAGAGAGTTTCCTGCATATGCATATATCCATAGTTTCTTCTAACTGTACATTCATAATCTTATCTAATTATATATTCATAGTGTTAAAATTTAACTAAGCATTCATAATCTTATAATCTAACTACACATTCATAATCTTATAATCTAACTACACATTCATAATCTTATAATCTAACTATACATTCATAATCTTATAATCTAACTATATATTCATAACCTTATAATCTAACTATATATTCATAATCTTATAATCTAACTATACATTCATAATCTTGTAATCTAACTACACATTAATAGTCTTATAATCTACGCGTAACCGCACGTTCATAGCCGTGTAATTTGCCTACATATTCATAGTCTTATTGTCTATCACTTTTGTCCATGCATATGCGAAATGTTCTTTATGATGACAAGACTAACGTGTTGCATAAATGCCACCTATGGTAGGAGCTTACAGAACATACATACACACATTTTAAAAAATCAAAAGTGTGACAATGAGCAAGAACGAAAACACAGCCAACACATCGACGACACAAGATGTGGTGTCACAGAGATCTTAACGTACACCAGCGCATTCTTTCTGCTTTCTTTTTTTTTTTTTTTTTGAAAACCACTTCTACCCCTTCTTCTATCTCCTACACACACATAAACATTCAAACATCCACAAAAGCCATTTTCCTTTTCTTTTATGGAATTCATCGCTTTTCCTTGGAAATAACACCAGCTGTAAAGAAGAAAACAGCGTGGGGTTGGCAATGTGAGAGATAAGAGAAATGACGAACGCGGTAAAACTGGTTCTAGTAATAAAGTAGATAGAGGTGTCATGGTTCAGTTTTACACAAAGATAGAAAGACTGGGGAAAGTTAGCAGAAATAAGAATGAAAGAAGAAAGTAAGATAAGGGCGTATGAATGAAAACATGTGACAATCCAGTATTTCCATCAAGTGCCTTTTTTTTCAAGGATCACATACAAAAGCAACACAACACATAAAAGCGCCAAAAATAGATGAAAAATTAAACTATCAGCCTTTTGTTGTTATTGTTGTTGTTGTTGTTGTATCCTCCTTAAAAGAAGGACGGGCACAAAATGCACCCAGATATACATCGGTAAGCACAAAGTGGAAGCAGGGGATTGGTTGAAAAATGAAACGGTCACTGGTAGACACGCAGAAAGAACAGAGATTTCCACTCTGATTTGGTCATTCTTTTTACCTAACACTCTATATAAGCAGTCAAGCCATAATCGCGTACACGTATCCTCACTTGCATGGACGTAGACACGCTGTCACAAATGTGAAAACAAAGACACTCACCTCAGCCAGTTCTGCGCGACTTTTTATTACTTCAATGGATGTACGTTATTACATATTATGCAAATAATAAGAATACGGATAGTTAGCATCAAAAACTAAGAACTACGTAGTCTACTTTGCTGTGCTGAAACCTTGGTTTTCCCCGTGCTAGCAATGTAAAATTATTGCACAAATTTCGTGGGAATTAATGTCAGTAATAAGCTGTCTTGACTAAAGGTAAGGGCGATAACAGCAAAGCCATGATGACCATCAAATGAATGGTCTCGGATGTATACCATAAAAAAATTATCTGTGACCCAAGCAGTTTATGGATAATAACCTTGGCAGGAAGTTAGAAACTTTTCGAACTAAGCAAATGTTATTGGTTGCAGCTGAAAGAAATGTCATGGGGCTCTCTTGCTCGGGCCTGGAGAGGACGGTAGACTATGTCAGGGCGACGAGGCTGCAGGTGTATCACGACCAGCCAACACTCGAACTGGACGAAGAAGAAAGTGATGGCCGCAGTCCACATTTATAACGTCTCCATTTCATTTTGTGAAGCACGTGGAAGCTATATGAAATGTAATCATAAAACGGTAAAAAGTGGTAACATTTACTGAATTTGAATGAATTATTTGAATGAGTTATTTGAATTAATTACTCGTAATTACTTCAAGTTGATTGTCGTCAGTATCCATATACAGATCCATGTACAAAGATTCAAAATTTCAAAATCAGACTCCTGCGTCATTGCATTCAGAACACCCCCATATATGCTTCGCAGCATCCATCCAAGAGTATGTTTGCTAATAGTTCCCATCAAGTGTTGGTTGTTTACCATGCGTTTTCTGCCACACGGTTCAGATTTCCTGCCAGCACCCTTAATTTGTTCTAGCTCCATCAGTCTCTTCACAGCTACATTGTTTTTGCATTTCTGCTCTTCATTTTCCCGACGTCTTTCCATTACGTCTTTAACATTGTCTCCCTTGTCCGTTCTCAGCCTGCCATTTATTTTAGCCTTGTCCAGCAAGTCTATCTGCCACTTCCTTGCCAATATACTTCCGCATGCCCTGGGCAGTAAAGCCACGTTAGGCTCATCATAGTTGGCTAGCTTAAAGATAAACTCATTCTTTTCGAAGCAATTTTTTCCTCAACCTTGTGAAGCATACTCTGTGAATCCATGTGCAGTATCCAAGTGCAGGTCAGGTATCCATGTACAGTATCCACGTACAAGTGAGGCATCCATGTACAGTATCCACGTACAGGTTAGATAGAGTTCCGCGGCGTTTCTAAACAGACTCTGAGTTTATGAGTTCATGTAAACTGTTCAGACTCTCTGGTAGATCAAAGGTCCCGCATTATACAGGACGTCCCATATTTTAAGGATTTATCCCTAAAATCCTATTATTTTGGTCGCGGCACCTAAACATGAAACGCGTGCCCTATGTTGTCCCGTTTTTCACATCTTTGTTCGCAGTCATTCATTCATTTATTTGCATGTCCCTTGCGAAACTTTGCTTCCCTAACAGCACTCCTGTAGGCCTCTCGGTTGTGAGCAAGATGGCCTGCTGCTGATGCATCCATTTGCAGATCATCAACGATGTCTTGCAGCCATCTTCGCCTTGGTCTCACTCTCTTTTTCTTTTTCCCATTATGTATCCTTCCAAGACGGTTTTCTCTAGATTATCATGACGTTTAATGTGTCCAAAATGTTTAAGTTTTCTCTCTTTAATTCTCTTTACTAGCCAGTCTTCTTCAATATTAAGTTCTTGTAGTATAGATATATTTGTTCTTTTTTGTGTCCATGATATTTGAAGAACTCTTCTGTAGCATTTTTGTTCGTAGTATGTTTCAGAAATACCCGGAATTTTTTTTTTTTTTTAATGATCTTAGTCTTTTTCTTCTCTTCTTCTTCGTTCGCTTCTACCACCAAGACCGCCCTGTGATCCTACTGAATTTACGCCTGTGGTCCTCGTTGAGTCCCGAGGTCCCCCGTGTGGTCCCCGAAAGGACCACACGAGATCCCCAGAGGACCACAAGAGGTTCAGAGTATTGAGGGCTTGAGCCTGTATTCTATGAACTTAGTGAAAATGTTGATATTTTCTTGAAGACAGTTCACTCTGTAGAGAAGTACAACAATAAGCCAGACCAATATATTTGTAAGTAAAGTTATAGATCTAGTCTATTGACCGAAATTTGGATTAAAATGTAAAATTAACTCAACTTCCACCCGCTTTGTTTGAGTACCCTGTATTTGTATACAATTTAGAGAGAGAGAGAGAGAGAGAGAGAAATCAGTAAGACAGACACTCACCTGATAAACCATCTCAACTGATAAATCATCTCAACAATATATCATCGTGAAAGGAAACCTGAAGGAGTTAATCTTTTCATCATTCACAGACCCCCGTTGTTTGCTTCTTTTTTTTTAAGCTGTTTATAAATTCCTGTCTTGTCTTCGTCTTTTGATTCGTCTTATAAAATTTTCTTTCTAAATTTCTCTTTCAATTCTTCGCTTTGATTTTTCTGCGTTTCTTCAGACTTCAACGAATCTCCACTGCATTCATTCTTTCGGAGACTTATAACAACAACAACAACAACAACAACAACAATAACAACAATTAAAAAGCAAATTATTATTATAGATGCTCCTCTGCTTAAGGTGAGGTTACCTTCTGACATCGTAAGTTGCAACCATCTTATGGTGAATATAAATATGACATGATAAATAAATAACCATAAAAGTGAATAAATAATAATTGTCATTGAATAAGTGTATAAAATGCATAATTGCTGCAACTAAATACCAGTGACTAAAAAGTAAATAAATGAATACAAGCGGTGTCCTTTAAATAAATGTACAATATTGAATGTACATCTTTCTCCTACCGCGGTAATATCCGAATATCGTAAATCGAACCATTGTTAATCGAGGAATGCCTGTACATTGATTATTTTACACCCCCCCCCCCCACCCCCCACAAAAAAAATTGGATGAGTACTATATGAACATTCTCTTTTCCCATCTTTTCATGCCAAGAACTTTATTGTCACTGATTTTTTAAAAAAATATTTGCATGATGGCCCAAGTGACGTATATAGTGTAATGTGCTAAATGCGTTACTCTATTGACTTATCCATTCGCCCAACTGAAAAAAAGGCTGGTTCTACGAGATTTTTCAACGTACTTTCCTGTTAATCCGGAAGTCGAATACCAGCGACAAAGCAAATAACAAAATCATAGAGTAATCTTTGTTATCTCTCAGTGCATGCGGGCACTTTTATCAGAAGTCTTTTTTTTCAGATGTTATTTTATGTTTATCCACGCATTAATCATCAGAACTCTTCTTCTCTTTCACTACTCTTAGCCTTATTCTAAACTTTCGCGTGGCATCTTGTTTTCTCTCCTTCATTCATCGATGGGCGCCCGTGCAAGTGTAGTCAGTGTACCTCGACTAAAGATGCCACGACGTTTGTGCAGAATATGCTCTTCGTTTTCATTTGCTACCTATTTCTAGAGGCCGTGGAACTGTATCACTGGCAACGGTTTCTGAATCCACAATCTTCGTGGGTGCGAACACAGGCCACTGTTGACTAGACTACTCGCAGGACTTGATGAAAATGAGGAGGAAACAGCTCTCACGCTGATCAAACTAAATAAAATATAAAAGAAAACTAGGAAGTTAACTTCAAAGATATCAGAGCACTGAGAGCATTATAAAATATATTAATTAATGGAATGAAGATGTTGATGTTATTAATAGTACATCAACTAGCAAGAGTTTTTCCCTCGTAGTTCCATGAAAAGCTGCGGCCATAACGATCAACATTACTAAATTGCATCAACAACGCATGCCTAACTAGTGTTTCTTGTATGTCTGTCATAGTAATTATTTTTCTTGAAGACATTTAAAGTCTGCTAGATCAGTCATTTGTCTTGCAGCTTCTTCTTCTTCTTCTTCTTCTTCTTCTTCTTCCTCCTCCTCCTCCTCCTCCTCCTGGGAAAAGCAAAACCGTTTGTTGCGTTGTGTCGCAGCTTTGAGTCTTTCGACCCAACTCATCGGACTTCGGCTGACAGCGTTTTTAGAACAAGGTCCGTCTTCCCACTGTGAACCGTATTCCCTTTTCCAGACTTCTTTCTGTCTCCAGGTCATCGCTGAGAGATAGAATAAGGTCTTGCCTGGTGCTGTGATTGGCCAACCCTGCTGCCAACAGTCAGTTCTGGATCGCTGACTGCCATCTCATCTGGCTTGAGTAGTGCGTCTTCGTCCCTTCCTGCAGGCAACATGCTTCATGTATGTCACATTAATCATTTTATCCTTCAGACAATTTACCTAATTTCTGTCACATTAATCATGTTATTCTTCATACTATATACCTCATTTCTGTCACATTAATCATTTCATTGTTCAGACAATTTACCCGATGTCCGTAACATTAATCATTTTATCCTTCAGACAATTCACCTAATTTCTGTCACATTAATCATTTTATCCCTCGGACAATTTACCTAATGTCTGTCACATTAATAATTTTATTCTTCAGACATATTACCTAATGTCTTTATCACTAATAATTTTATCCTTCAGACAATATACCTAATTTCTGTCACACATTAATCATTTTATCCTTCAAGTAATATACGTCATGCCTGTCACGTTTAATTATTATTTCTTTAAGACAGTATACCTATTTTCTGTCAAATTAATCATTTTATCCTTCAGACAATTTACCTAACGTTTGTCACATTAATAACTTTATCCTTCTGAAAATATACCTTATGTCTGGCGCATTAATCACTTTATCCTTCAGATAATATACCTAATGTCTGTCACAGGAATTACTTTCTTGCAGATTGCTAGTATAATGTCTGTCATAGTAATCATCTTTCTTGCAGATTGTTAGATAATGTCTGTCAAAGTAATCATCTTTCTTGCAGATTGTTAGTATAATGTCTGTCAAAGTAATCATCTTTCTTGCAGATTGTTAGTATGATGTCTGTCAAAATAATAATCTTCCTTGCAGATTGCTAGTATAATGTCGATCAAAGTAATCATCTTCCTTGCAGACAGTACATCTAGTGCCTGGCAGATTAATCGAACAAGATTTGGTTTCTTTTCCTCTGAGGGTTCACCATCTCTGGAGAAGCTGCCGATAGCTTCACTGATCTGCTTGGCCTGTTCAGTTTAAGGTAAACGTGATGCAGTTGCCTGGCCCTCATTTTCCACAGTTAGGGAAAGCATCACGGCGTGAGAACTTCTCACAGCTGTTTAAGAAAAAAAAAATCTTCTGTGTCTGAAAATGGTGGATGTGGAGGCGGGGATAGGGGGAAGAGTGAAGTTGGGGGGGGGGGGGGGAGGCGGAAGGAGAGGGAGCAAGAAAATACAATATAATTTAATGCTTGAATATATATTCAAAGAGTTTTCTCTCTCTCTCTCTCTCTTTCAGTCTATCTGCCTGCCTGCTGGCTTGCCTGCTGCCTGTCTGTTTGCATATCTATCCATCTTTCTATCTTCCATTCTCAATAACCCTTTATCTGTTTCTTTCAGTCACTGTCCATCTCCCTCTCTCTTGCTCTCCTCTCTCTCTCTCTCTGTCCCTCTATCTCTCCCTCTCTCTCTTCATCTCCCTCTCTCCCTCATCTTCCTCTCTCTCCCCCTATCTCTCTCCTTCTCTCCCCATCGCTCTCCATCACCCCCCCTCTCTCTCTCCCTCTCTCTAGTCTCCACTCCACCCCCTCCTTCTCTTTAATCATGAAATAATTGCATCATTTGCTCGACGTCGTAGATTTCTTCTCGCTGAACTAGTTTGCTTGTTAAATGCTACGTTAATTGCCTGATTAGTTGCCCTAGTGGGCCCCTACTTTGCCGTTGTATCCCCTTGACTACATATATCTGGAGTTTTGTATAAAATGATCTGGTTCTTTGCCTTAGTTCACTAGTTTAGTGCACGTGTCTGTGCTTACACTTCAAAAAAAAAAAAAAACGGATCGGAAACAGATTTTTTTTTAAGTTTTAAATTTTCTGCAGCAGGAACTGAAATTTGCAACAACAACAACAACAAAAAATGTGCAAAATTTTCTTGTGTCAGACTCTTGACTTCCGGTCGCCTTTTAATAAAGAGAAATAGATTACCTGAAAAGGGCGACTTACAGAAACAGCAAAATAGTTTCGTTTTCCCACGATCTACGGGTCAAGTTTTTAACTCTCCCACGTGCCACCATTTTTTTCTTCTTTTCAGCCTCTGTTTAGAACTGTGCAATGCGTCCAGTAAGATACGTATACAAACTAAATTTAGTCCCTAAAGATGCATACAGTACAAGTGAACAGCATTTAAAGTTATGAGCTTTTAAATGCTTACGAAACTGCTCATATGGTCGTCACTGAGGATTTTTGCTTCTGTGTGTATGTACAGGGCCGTTGGAAAGAGTTCTCTTATGTTTATTATGCCATAGACAAATTTGGGTTTCATGCATAATTCAATGTTCAGTATAAGGAAGATGAAAATATTTTAGACACAGGAAGCTGTATCAGTATATTTACTCATTATCTAATGGTTGTATTTAAACTTAAAGGATTACATGGTGCTGTAGTTAAATGTGTAAAGATATTCTTAATGCATAGCCATGCAGTTTTGAAAGTCAAGTGATAAAACTTAATTTACTATTAATATTTGATGGTTGCTGCTACAGGGATTTTAATATTAAAAAAAAAAACTACGTGGATTCTACTATCATATCTTGCACTGGTACAACAGTTTATAGCTGTACATAAAGTTTCCTTAGGCGGTATATCATCACTTTCTGTCCTTAATCAAAGTTCGAAAATGTAATTTAACGTGTTTGTATTACTTAACCAACTTATCTGGACTTTGTCGTGTATGGCGAGTTGTTTTATGGTTCAGCAAGATCCATTTTTCTTCTGTTGTAGAAAAGTAGAAGGCATAGAAAACTAACCAGTGGCAGGCTGTTCAGTAAATGTTCCTCTGGCTTTATAAAGCGGAGCTAAGGAAAAGTTGTGTGTGTTTGCTGTCTGAATGTGGTTTCAGACACACATTTTTGCAAACAGAGAGGCATTCTCAAGGAAAGTTAATAGAACACAGTGCTGTATGTTTTAACGTCTGACCATATAATACTCTGTTCTGTTACTTTATTGTTCCAATATGGGGGATATTTGTGGAATTTGTACACGATAGGAGTGCATCATTCCTATTATCTTAACTGATCAATAATATAAAGAATATGAAGAACGAGGAAGACGAATAAAAGATGTGAAGGACAATGAGAAGATGAAGAAGAAGAAGATAATGATGATAATGTTGATGATGTGAGGCTACTTATGAAACTGAAATAACCTCTCCCCTCTCATCTCCCTCACTGCAAACATTTATTTTAAAAATCATATTAAACAAATCTGGCCCATTTTCCCCACACAATTATTGCGATTTCTATTTTTAGTTTTTATAGAATTTTAAGATATGTAAGTTCCAAAGTTAATTTGACAAAACAAATAAGGCAGCTGAAAAATATATATATATATGATATCAATGAGGAAAAATTGGAGGAGGTGTAGAGTTTTGAATATCTTGGATCATTACTAACTAATAATGGAGATACAATGAGAGAAATTAAAGGACGGACATCTATCGCTCTTCAAAAAATAAAACAACTAAGGAGGATGTGGAGAATGAATGAATGAAAGAATGAATGAATGATCTTTATTTTTAAAGGGTAAAGACTTGGGGACGCAGGCCCGTCTTACATTCTGGAATAGACAGAACTACAAAAATAAGATTTTTAAGGGCATGCATCTTTCCCATGGCAACATATGCCTGTGAGACCTGGACACTTAACAAAACAGCTGAGAAACACATAAATGCCTTTGAATGTAAATGTTACAGAAGAGTTCTTCAAATATCATGGACACAAAAAAGAACAAATATATCCATACTACAAGAACTTAATATTGAAGAAGGCCGGCTAGTAAGGAGGATTAAACAGAAAAAAAAACTTAAATATTTCGGACATATTAAACGTCATGATAATTTATAGAAGACCTACTTTGAAGGATACATAATAGGAAAAAGAAAGAGAGGAAGACCAAGGCGAAGATGGCTTCAAGACATCGTTGGTAATCTGCAAATGGGTGCATCAGCAGCAGGCCATCTTGCTTAAGACCGAGAGGCCTACAGGAGAGCTGATAGGGAGAGAGAGCTGATAGGGAGAGAGAGCTGATAGGGAGAGAGAGCTGATAGGGAGAGAGAGCTGATAGGGAGAGAGAGCTGATAGAGAGAGAGAGCTGATAGGGAGAGAGAGCTGATAGGGAGGCAATGTTCCGCAAGGGACATGCAAATGACTGACTGAACTTCAAAGCCGTAAGAATGTATGTGTGAGTGATATGGAGCTGAGGGTAGAGGTGGATGGTGGGGATTGGAGAAGGGGTAAGAAGAGAAAAAAAACAGAGGGGGGGGGGGGGGAGGGGGCAGGGAGGAGATTGATTTAGGGTTCAGGTTTTGGTCTGAGAAAAGAAAAAAGTGTCCCAATAGTATGTTACTCTCCCAACGTCACCCTGACGTCCCACTATGGTTCTGCGGTCCTGATATGACACTGGTCTTGATATGACACTGGTCTTGATATGACACTGGTCCTGATATGGCACTGGTCCTGATATGACACTGGTCCTGATGTAGGAGAACCACTGACAGATATTTCTCGATGAAGAAGTTTTACCGGCTTCTCCTCCTCTTTCCCCTCCTCCTCCTCCTCCTCCCTCTTCTTCTGTTTCTTTTTATATTCTCTTCTCTTTCTTCTTCTTCTTTTCTGCTGCTTCTTCTTTTCTCTTCTCTTTCTTCTCCTTTCTATTCTCTTTCTTCTTCTTCTTCTTCTTCTTCTCTTTTTCATCTTCTTCTTCTTCTCTGCTTCTTATTATTATTTTCTCTTCTCTTTCTTCTTCTTCTTCCTACTTCTTCTTCTTCTTTTCTGCCTCTTCTTCTATTTCTTCTGCTTCTTCTCTTCTCTTTCTTCATTTTCTTCTTATTCTTCTACTTTTCTTCTTTTTTCTTCTTCTCGTTCTTCTTCTTCTTCTATTTCTTCTGCTTCTTCTCTTATCTTTCTTCCTTTTCTTCTCCTCTCCTTCTTCTTCTCTTCTCTCTTTCTTCTTCTTCTCTTTTCCTTCTACGTCTTCTTCTTCTTCTTCTCACTTAACAATAACATTCCCTCTGATTTTAAGAATGAGGTGGGAAAGAAGCAGGAGCAACAGAGAGCAAGAAACAGAAAGGTAAGTAAATGTGGGTCAGGTGGACAGAAACGAGGCTCACTGTATGCAGCAGATTGCATATACAGCAACTTCCGTCATGGGAAGAGAGTTTACCATATGATGTCTATATTGCAAGAGTATTTCACTGCTGTTCCTTTCTCTCTTGCCCGCCCCCTCCCTTACCTTTTTGTGCTGTCTCTCAAGTTTATTTCCGGTGAAGCTTTTTAAAAGAATTTTTGTGTACGAACGGCGGTTTCCTCTTGAAAGACAAGCAAAAGCCAACAATAATCATGGCCGCTTCTTCGTGAAAACGATACATTGGATTTGACGCATGACGGGAACGTGACGTGCATCATCAGCCCACATCTTTTTCACTCAACCGCGGAGGCTTTAAAACAAAAAAACAAAAAAAGAAAAAAAAAGACACTTGAAAATTTTATTTCAGTACCGTAAGTTGAGTACAAAAGAAGACAAGTCATGAAAAGAGAATATATAAGCTATCGAGATCATCAAATAGGTTCCATTTCCGGGGTGTTTCTGTAGGCCACGTGGTTAAGCATCTTTTCCGAGAGGTGATTTAGCAATTTCCGAACAAATTAATTCTCTTGCCAGTTTCTTAATCTGTCAAACCCATTATCCAGCTCCCATTTCTTATATGATGTTTATTTTTTAAAGTAGTTTCATATCTATATTAATTTATATACAGGTGCTGCAGCCGTTTTATCTTTATTACAATTTTTTAACAGGTGCTGCAGCAGTTTTATAATTATTACAATTTTTTAACAGGTGTTGCAGCAGTTTTATAATTATTACAATTTTTTAACAGGTGCTGCAGCAGTTTTATAATTATTACAATTTTTTAACAGGTGCTGCAGCAGTTTTATAATTATTACAATTTTTTTAACAGGTGCTGCAAGGGTAATTTTATTAAGATTTTTTTTCTCTGCTTAGCTTATTCTACACTCCTCATTGTACACCCCTTATTGTGTAAATGACTCTGGGTGACTTTAGCTACATGCACTGACAGAAAGTTTGCGCAATGTAATCCGGTGTGAGTCGTGATGTTGGTTAGAACCTGCTTTCCCTATCACTAGTGTATCAGGTGACCATTTATTTTATCCGAATCGACCTGAACACGTGGAGGGGCCGCCGGTATCCGGTTTTGAACTCACATCCTTCTTAACAAGATTCGACTAACCAACCATACTTCCCCACCCCCCCCCCCCTTCTTGCAGTATGAATATATTTGTTCTTTCTTGTGTCCATGATATTTGAAGAACTCTTCTGTAGCATTTAAATTCACAGGCATGTATTCGTTTCTCATTTGTTTTGTTAAGTGTTCAGATCTCTCGGGGATATGTTGCAATGGGAAAGATCCATGCCCTTAAAAAATCGTAGTGTTGTAGTTCTGTCTGTTCCTCTCCACGGCTTCATTAGTTGTTTTACTTTCTGAAGAGTGATAGATGTCCTCCTTTTAAATTCACTCATTGTATCTCCATTATTAGTTAATGATCCAAGATATCCAAAACTCTGTTCCAATTTTTCCTCATTGATATATATATATATACATTTGTCTGAGGAGGGGGGTTACTTCCTCTGATGACCTGGAGAAGCTGTGTTGTTGTTTCGCTCTCTATAATAGAGAGTTTCCTGCATATGCATATATACATATTTCAGCTGCCTTATTTGTCTGGTATTTTTAGGGGACCGGTTAGCGTAGTGGTTAGAACACTCGTCTAGCAACCGAATGGTGGAGGGTTCGAATCTCCAGCTGAGCGAGATTTATTTTCTTACAAATACGGCCCCCAGGTCTACCCAGCCTCGTAAAACAGGTACCAGAGAAAATCTGGGAAGGAAAGGCAGCAGGAAAGGAACTGGCCACCCTACCTCATATGCTGATGGCCCAGCATAATGAGGTCTCTAACGCTTCATCACCTATGGCATTTGCTATGGGACTACCTTTACCTTTTAAAAAAATTTATTTTGTCATTTGTCATCAATTTAATTTTCTCTGCCTTAAGATATAGGTTTTGCTCTTCATTATTCTTGTGGACTTACTACTACTAATAATAATAACAATAATAACAATAATGAATTATGTGTCTGCTGTTCGCCATTCAGATAAATTTTGTTCCATGTTATAGAGTGACTCTATAATATGCGTCTATACTTTTTCATTCACACATGATGTGGTCAGTATCGCGCCTGATTGGTTTTTCATTCTCCCGACTCAGTATGAGCCAAAGACTCGTTGTCACATATCAGCTAACTATAGCTATTCCGGACGGGATCGAACCTGTAACCACTATTGTAACTCATAACCTATCATGAGCAGTTCAAAAGACTTAAAAGAAAATAAATACAGTGGTACCTCGGGTCACGAACTTAACTCGTTCGCGAACCGAAACAATTTTTCCCATTGAAATTAATGCAAATCCAATTAATCCGTTCACCCGCCCCAGAAAGATATTTTTTAAAACTTTTTTTATGGATTTATGTGTGGCAAAAATATCTAATATAAAATATACAGTATAACTTTACATTTGTGGTTGATAGTTGCTGGCACAGGTAGATGGTAGAGGAGGAGGAGGAGGAGGAAGACAACTCCTTCGAAGGAGAGTCCCATTCCATAATAAGGTCGGGCAACTGTGTAGGTATTTCTGGTGGGTTTTTTTTTTCTCTTGTTTGTATGCTGGGAAGTGGTTCGATTGCTGGCTCGGTGGCTGGTGTTTTCATAAGATAAATATCCAGAGACATTTGTCCTCTTCTTTGTTTGATAATTTTCCGAAAATGGGACATGGCATTGTCATTTAAAATGTCCACCGCTCTGCTGGTCACAGTTTTGTTAGGGTGATGCTTCTCAATGAAAACCTGCACTCCACTTGCTACAAATTTTTTTGATCTCAGCACTTGAAACATGTACCACCTCTTTCTCTTCCTCTCCTGAATGCTCCTCATGAACACCGTCTCATGTTTAGTTATTATTTCCTTCCTCCTCTTTACTGTAGTACGCTTAGGCTTCCTTACACCACTGTCACTAACACTTTTCACTTTCTTGGGGGCCATAATGAGGGTTAATTTAATGCAAAAAGCAAACAAAAAAAAATTGTATGAAGAACAACGCACCGACACACAATGTTCACAGCGCGTAAACCTGAGTACAACTGATGCTGTTCGCGAGTCGAATGTTTGTGCTTTCGTGCGCCGAGGCATTATTCGCGAGTCGAATCACAATTTGTTCGGGGGGGGCCGATTTGTTTCGTGACTAGAGGCGTTCGTGACCCGAGGTACCACTGTATTTATGTTTTGTTCCGTAGATAAGAACTTGTAATTTATGGCTGCTATAAGTTTACAAATAGAATTTGTTTCATTTTCCAGCTGTTTTTTAAGCTAGCTACGCTATTCATGAGCATGTTAACTAAATATAGTAGTTGTATGACCATCTGCTGTTGGATGAGATGTGGCTACAGTTCTCTTTGTACAACCATCTGCTGTTGGATGAGATGTGGCTACAGTTCTCTTTGCACGACCATCTGCTGTTGGATGAGATGTGGCTTGATGATATAAAGTGGGACATAACTAGACAATCATTTTCTGGAACTGTCCCAGCAGAAAACACCAACGACTCTTTCAGCAGAAACTGATACCCTCCCCCCCAGGCCTTTAGATGCCTAAGGTAGATGACAGGTCGCTCCTGACAGTGTCAGTTTACAGTGTCAGAAGCGAGCGACATTAGGTAACTCAAGCTAGTTCGTCTGGGTTTTATTTTTTAAGTAAAGGTGGAAGAAGGGCGGCATTATGCAACACTGTAACATGAGACACGTGCCAGGACATTGCCCGCACCTGGAGTCACGTCTCTTACTGGAGTCACGTCTCTTACTGGAGTCACGTCTCTTACTGGAGTCACGTCTCTTACTGGAGTCACGTCTCCTACTGGAGTCACGTCTCTTACTGGAGTAACGTCTCTTACTGGAGTAACGTCTCTTACTGGAGATTCTGTGCAAAAGTGAAATAATTTACCTTCATAGAGAGAGACGTAAGAAGTATAATGTGGTGCTGTAGAACCCTTCTGTAACACACAGGCAGTTCTTGGATATAAGTATATGAAACATAATGCAAAAAAAAAAACACACGCAGCAACCGCAGTAAACCTCTGACGTTAAATAATTATATTATTTTAGAATAAGTGACAGCACCTTTGCCGTTGTTTGCTCCGTTAATAAATAATAATGTTTGTACTTTTTTATTTCTAAAACAGTCTAAAGATGGGATATTTTTCCTGGCTGTCCTTCCTGTCTAAGTTCTGTCGTTTCTCGTCATGAGAGGTGTCATGACTGTATGGAGAGATACAGACAGACAGACAAACACTAACAGAGGGCCAGGCAGACAGACAGACAGACGGACAGACAGACGGACGGACAGACGGACGGATAGATAGATAGATAGATAGATAGATAGATAGATAGATAGATAGATAGATAGATAGATAGATAGATAGATAGATAGATAGATAGATAGATAGATAGATAGATAGATAGATAGATAGGTAAGGTAGGTGTGAAGGAAGGAAAGTAGTCATGCAGGTAAAAAAGACAGATAGATAGAAAAGTATGCAGCTAGATACTCAGGTAAGTGAATAATTCCGCATGAGACTCACTACATCTGTAAGCTTTTGTGGTCTACACGCTTTCTTTTTTCCTGCTGGACACTTTGTTCGAGGAAATCTAATTACAAATTCCTCAAAATTAGCAATGTTGTTTTCTAAACACTTCAAGTTCAATGTTTACATTTAACAAGAAACAAAGAAGGCTGGCGTACAGACCGTCTTGGTACCAGCTGGTGCAATCTCCTATGACACTTACATAGCTCATTTATTAACATTCTCAAACCTTCAAGCTGCAGATTTGAACAACAACCTGGAGGAAACCAACCGCGTCTGACTGAGAAGGGAAACATGAAAATAGGTCGGCCTGTACATTATGATATGATGTATTCTGCATGCCAGGCGCTGCGTTAGGCAAGCATCCGTCAAGTTCAACAGAAGTTTTGTGACACCAGCTTCGCTTTAAAACAATAACAAAAGAGACAGCTTTTTTCGGTAATGCTAGCTTCTGTTATTGTTTTTGAACATTAATACGTGCCTCGCACATCGCTACAATGACCTTATATATTTATACACAAACTTCTAATGTACACCACAAACCGAGCTCTCTAGAAGCTGTGTAGAGATTACATGTACGTGTAATTAGGCTATCGTTTTTTAGGGACGTTCTGTTTAAGCATATATTTAAAAAAGAAAGTTCGTTCTCAAGAAATAACAGAAAGACAAGAGTGGAGATGAGAAAAGCCTGCACTAAACAAAGCACATGGCCCAGCAATAGATCAGAATAAGGAAAAAATATATATGTCCCTTATTTTCTATATAGCGCTAATAACAAAGTACTTGTCCCTGGACTTCTTTTTCCGTGAGGTTATTCTACATTATCTATACTTATTTGGTTTGTGGCTCGGTTGGGGGGTTGGGGGGGGGGGGGGTAGGGAGAGGGATTTATTTTCCCACTAACTTAAGTAACGAACTGCAACCTATGGAGGTTGCATGAAGGATCTGGAAGATATTCAAGTTTCTCGGCCTGTCATTCTCCAGAAAGTAGGAAGAAAAGCTCACGTGGAACCTCCATACGTTGCAGAAAAGACGCGGCCAACGCTAATGGCGAAACTAACTGGGCCAGGTGTTGTAGATATCACTTCCGGTCTGGTTAGTAAACTAAGGACGAATGGTAATGATTATTTGTGCACTCTCATTCAGTTTTTGCACTCTAAGAAACTCTATACTTCTGAATTTATGTTACTTTGTGTGAAAAACTCTGAATTTATGTTACTCTGTGTACTTGGCTGTCATGTTTCAGTCGTGGTTTAAATCTCGCCAGTTCGTAAACAAGATACCACAAGGGGATTCAGTTTTCAGGAACTATGCCACCAGCAGTTTTTTTCTTCTCCGTATTTTATCACTCTTAACATTCATAAATCCGTGATGTCGGAAAAAGCAGACTTTGTTCATGCTGTATGCCATGTCGTTTCCTATGTCTATTTCTCTGTTTGATTGACTTATGTTGTCACTGATAACAGAGCCTGTTGATATGACTAAAATGATGGGGATATGGCTAAACTGATAAGTGGGCCTGGGGATATGGCTAAACTGATAACTGAGCATAGGGATATGGCTAAACTGATAACTGACCCTGGGGATATGGCTAAACTGATAACTGACCCTGGGGATATGGCTAAACTGATAACTGGGCCTGGGGATAAACCTGATAACTGGGCATGGGGATACGGCTAAACTGATAATTGAGCATGTGGATATGGCTAAGGAACCGCTTGTGTTTCACGGAGGTATCAGACATCTTGTGAATGCGTGAAGAAGCCTGTTACAGAATATAGAAAAAGTCAAAGGAAACATGATCGGTTTTAAAACCAGCTTGCTAAATCTTCTCCTACAGAGCGAGGCAAGCGTAATAAACTCAGCAATGTCCTGGACTCTTTTCAAGACTTCCAACACACACTGGACTACCATTTTATATATGATACTGCTATGAGTTCTTAATTGTTTTTATTCAGTACATCGCACTTAATACAAACTCGATAACGCAACCATGAACCACATGATAATGCTCCCATGACCATATGATAATGCTTACAGGACTGTAAGAATTATTTTTTAACAGTTCATGTTTTTTTCTATTTTGTGGTCTATTGTTTTGTATCTTAATAGGTACATGTTGATTGATGATTACACATGATACATCAACATATTACACATGATACATCAACATATTACACATGATACATCAACATATTACACATAAAGAAGGAAAAACACGAATACTAATCTTCATCAGTGGATCACTGGTTTATATTATTATCAACAAAATCAAATCAATTTCCTTCAATAATTTGATTCCTACAAAAATGTCATCAACAGTGGAATTACTAAAAATGAATTTAACACCTTGTAGATATAACTGGGTTGGTATGAATTACAACAAAATTGTTCCATATATATATATATATATATATACATAATAATGATTGAATGTTCTGATTGACAAATTGAACTACTGGCAAGAAAAGGGTATGACAAACGACTGCATATAAATAAAATTCAGTGATAGAAATTTTATGCACATAACAAATCATCGATGCATATTAACCAAATATCTAAAGTCTCACACACAAATAGCCTTATAACAGGACAATGACTATACTATTCAACTAACACAATCATACCTAAGTGGGTCGGGATGGATCGTATGAGTCGACGTCACAGCCTGCACGCTTCCACATCACATAATTTAACCCATACTCAGCGCGTACATGTTTATCCATCGACGAAATAAACACATTCATTCGTGCTTAAACGAAAACATCACCTCCTCCGATCCGCTGGCACCTCCTACGTGCTCAGCATGCAAATTCCAACATCTTAAAATACCCTCACATTTTATTTATATACTGGATCAGTGGACCGGTTATCTCGGAGTTGCACACCTCAGATACTAGTCAGTCACTGTTAGAATTTTTTTTTTTAAAAAAGAGTTTTGCATATTTGCATGATTACTACAAGAATCACACTAAACAAAAGATGAGAATTCCAGCACTATAATACAAAACTGTCTCAGCAGTGAATCACTGGAAGGAGTTTCAAGTTCCCACTCTCACGCAAAATGTACACAGATTATTGGGTCTCTGCCTGGGATCTGTGAAGGATGGTATAGGGGTCCGGGGTACCAAGTCCAGATTTTATTTAGTTTTAATACATTACGGAAAGTCTAAGTCTAAAAGTCCCTAGAATACAAATATTTGGAAGGTCTTATTTTTTTAAAATTTCAATGCTTTTAAATCAAGCGGCGTGGACGGCGTGGCCGGCGTTGACTTCTGGCTGGTTACATGGGGTCTCCGATCTGAAACATAAAAATTAGAGAACACTGGTTAGAAATTTATGTATCTATTAAACGTCATGATAATTTATAGAAGACAGTCTTGGAAGGGTTTATAATAGGAAAAAAGAAAGAGAGGATGACCAAGGCGAAGATGGCTGCAGGACGTCATTAATGATCTGCGAATGGACGCATCAGCAGCTGGACATCTTGTTTACAACAGAGGGGCCTACAGGGGAGCTGTTAGGGAGGCAAAGTTCCGCAAGGGACAAGCAAATGACTGACTGACTGACTGATTTATGAATCTCTGATATGTCTTTTTTTTCGGTAGGGCATTCATTTTGAAAGAAGTAATGTCTGTCTAACATAGTGTCTGTCTAACTCAGTATTAACAATGTTTGTCTAACAGTGTCCATCTAAAACAGTGTATATCTAATACAGTATCTGTCTAATACAGTGACTAACTCAGTGATTATCTAGCACAATGAATATTTAACACAGTAACTATCTGACACAGTAACTATCTAACACAGTAACTATCTAACACAGTGACTATTTAACACAGTAACTATCTGACACAGTAACTATCAGACATAATGACTAACATAGTAGCTATCTGACACAGTAATTATCTAACACAGAGGCTATCTAACACAGTAACTAACTATCTAACACAGTAACTAACTATCTAACACAGTAACTAACTATCTAACACAATAACCAACTATCTAACACAGTAACTAACTATCTAACACAGTAACTAACTATCTAACACAGTAATTAATTATTTAACATAGTGACTGTCTAACACAGTGGCTAACTATCTAACACAGTGACTATACAACACAGTTTCTATCTAACACAGTAACTAACTATTAACATAGTGACTCTCTAACACAGTAACTAACTATCTAACACAGTACCTAACTATCTAACACAGTAACTAACTATCTAACACAGTAACTAACTATCTAACACAGTAACTAACTATCTAACACAGTAACTAACTATCTAACACAGTAACTAACTATTAACATAGTGACTATCTAACACAGTAGCTAACTATTAACACAGTGACTATCTAACACAGTAACTAACTATTAACATAGTGACTCTCTAACACAGTAATTAACTATCTAACACAGTACCTAACTATCTAACACAGTAACTAGCTATCTAACACAGTGACTGTCTGTCAAAGTGAAATACATCCTCCAAGCCTGCACCAAACTATAGCACACTGAGACGCTGGCCAAACGAAGCACAACAAGAAGCTAAGTTTTAGGGCTCTATCCAGGAGATAGAACTACAGAATAAAGACAATAACTGAGAAAAAAGAAGAAGAAGAAGAAGAAGCAGAAGATAAAAGCAGAGAAAGAACAAGAAGAAGCAGAAGATAAAAGCAGAGAAAGAACAAGAAGAAGAAAAGTCAATATTCTTCCGGCTGACCTATGCCTGAAGTGGAAGCGGCATGCTCAAGCTGAAGGTGCCAGGACCTCACTCTCGTCTGCCCAAAGCTGATTCTACCCACTTCATTTCTCACTTCAGTTCTTTCAGATCTGTGGAGCTCATTCTTCGGCCTCTCTTTTATCCCTCTGTGTTTCATCCTGTGTGTCACATAGCCCCGAAGGCTTCAGTGATCATCGTAGTCACTTTACTCGTAGGTATCTTGTCTTGTCTTGTGCTATCTCCCTGTAAATCCGAACCGGTGTTCTTTGCAGCTGATGCTGTAGAGATGTTGAGGCACAGCATCATATCGGCGTGGGAGCGGGCTTATGGCAGCTAATTTTTCAGTCCCGGAGTACAGCTAAAAAGCAAGGGGTGTGGAATGGTTCTTTACCAGACTCCACCACCATGGGGACTATGGCGATCCATGCCCCGTTAGCCAAGATATGCCTGTTACTGGGGGTACCAACAGAAACGTGGGACAGGGTCTTGGTCAGCTGTGGTTCCCTAACCCTGACGCTAGCATATTCAGCCATAGGTGTCTGCCTAATTGAACAGCGTCTTCACCCCAAAACGTATACACAAATACCTGAAAGACCACTCTCTTCCACATGGACACAGACAAAACAAACAGGGTAAATAACCCACTGGAGTTTTCTCTGACAGAATTAGATGGTCAATATATTTCTCTCTTTTCCGTGACAAACACCAAAACTGGAAGTTCTGAATTTTAAAACAAAAGTTTATTTAAACAAAAGATTTCACGCGAAGTATATCAATTAACGACGCTGCGTTTAAACAACAAAAGCAGGAACCCATATTTGCGGTTCTGGCTCATGATCACCCCCAATGGAGGAGGTAAAATAGAACAGACACTTAACAGTTTGGACTGAGAAGCTACAACTGACAGTTTGGAATACGTTAACTAAACTTATTAGAAATTTAACGGGCCACTATGAGCACGCCTGTGGTATTAATTTCTGTACCATGAATAGAAGGAAGAAGATCAAGAGGAAGACCAAGAGAAATGATACTGGACAGTCTGACGGGATGGTGTGAGAGGAGATCACCAACTGAGCTGATGGCCTGCATGAAGGATCGGGTACTCTGGAGAAGCATAATAGCCAACGCCAGTCGGCACGGCACATGATGATGATGATGATGATGACCACGAATAATCTTCCACATTCTAAGACCAAAAAACTGCACTTCCTTGAGCAAACAGACTAAAAAAATAATAAGTTCCATGAGTAATCATGGCAAAAAAAAAAATAATAATCAGTATTAATTGATATACTTCACGGAAAGTAAAAAACAAGATACTTCACAGAAAGTCGGAAACAATATATATTTATATACTTCACGGAAACAAGATATACTTCACAGAAAGTCAAAAACAAGATATACTTCATGTAAAGTCGGAAACAAGAATAATGCGTTCTAGAAGTTTTCTAATCGGGATCTCGGATCGCAGTTAGAAACATGGTTGACAAATGCCAGCCGTTGTAGAAGTACGGTCTTCGAGAGAGTAAAGAGAAGGATGTGTTAAATAAAATACTGTATGGGGATATGCCAGGTTTCGCTTTGTCTAAACGAAGCTGCTCTACACGCAACAAAAGACAGCGAAACAAATGAGGTAAGCAACTTTCTCCCCGGATACATGAACTTGAGTTACTTTTCATGAACTTGTAAATGCAGAGTTAAGCGGCATGATAGCTATAGAGTTATCTTACATGAACCTATCTCTGTGGAGTTATACTATATGAACCTTTTAAGGTGGAGTTACACTACACGAACTAGTAACTGTCCAGTTACGCTACATGAGCCTGTAAGTGTTAAGTTATATGACATGAACATATAACTGTGGAGTTATGTGACATGAACATAGAACTGTGGAGTTATGTGACATGAACATAGAACTGTGGAGTTATGTGACATGAACATACAAGTGTGGAGTTATGTGACATGAACATATAACTGTGGAGTTATGTGACATGAACATATAACTGTGGAGTTATGTGACATGAACATATAACTGTGGAGTTGACGCTACATGAGTCTGTAACTGTTGAGTTATGTGACATGAACATACAAGTGTGGAGTTATGCGACATGAACCTACAGCTGTGGATTTACTCTACGTGGATATATAACTATATAATGAAATGAACCCACAAATGTCGAATTACGCTACATGAACCTATAACTGTGGAGTTATCTGGTATGAATCTAGAACTGTGGAATTACGTTACATGAACCTATAACTGTGAGGTTACGATACATGGTGATACAAAAAACAGTAGACAAAATCTGACATCTACTTACGGCTAATAGTCATGAAAAGATGGCGATTTCCTGTTTTCGGTGTAACAGGTCATATAGTTCTTAACTATTCATGAACTCCTGTTCCAGCTGTAACTTGAAGGAAAAAAAAAACCAAAGGAATGTATCATTTCAAATCCCAGGGCATTTAAGGAATTAGTGTCGTTCTATTGTTAGATATGCTCCCGGCAACGGCTTAAAAGAAAGCTTCAAGTTGAGAATGTAATCGTTGTCTCCTTCATTTTTTATCTTTTATTGTCGAGGCGAGACCTGATACATTTCAGTGTGATCGGTGGTTTACAGGAGTCTATGTTTCCAAAGATGTTTGCTCTTCTCGATTTCTGATGACAGTTTTGGAGGCGGAGGTGAGAAATGTGCCTTAATTAGACGCACGGTACAGTAGTTTTGTGTCTTCGGAAAGAAATGGGTTGTCAAATTCTGTGTAGCGTTCTCTTTATGTTTTTACGCTACATTGGTTTTTTCTTTTCTGCTTATTAAGTAAATGTAATTGAAAAGGGAATGTAAACATATTTTTAATTAACTTCTTCTTCCACGTTCTTCTCTTCTTCTTCGTTCTTCTTCTTCTTCGTTCTTCTACTTCTCTTCTTCTTCTTCGTCGTCTTCTTCTTCTTCCTCGTTCTCCTTCTTCTCTTCTTCTTTCACGTTCTTCTTCTTCTTCTTCGTTTTCTCTTCTTCTTCTTCCTCGTTCTTCTTCTTCTCTTCTTCTTCTTCTTCTTCTTCCTCGTTCTTCTTCTTCTCTTCTTCTTCTTCTTCTTCCTCGTTCTCCTTCTTCTCTTCTTCTTTCACGTTCTTCTTCTTCGTTCTTCTTCTTCTCTTCTTCTTCTTCTTCCTCGTTCTTCTTCTTCTTCTTCTTCTTCCTCGTTCTTCTTCTTCTCTTCTTCTTCTTCTTCCACGTTCTTCTTCTTCTTCTTCTTCGTTCTTCTTCTTCTTCTTCGTTCTTCTTCTTCTTCTCTTCTTCTTCTTCTTCGTCTTCTTCTTCTTCCTCGTTCTTCTTCTTCTCTTCTTCTTCCTCGTTCTTCTTCTCTTCTTCTTCTTCTTCTTCTTTCTCCTTCTTCTTCTTCTTCTTCTCTTCTTCTTCTCCTCTCCTTCTTCTTCTTTCCTAGAAAGGCGGCCTGATTTTCTTTGCAGCCGATGTGGTGAAAGTGTTGAGGCATAGCATCTTGTCGCACTGGGAGAGGGTTTACGGGTGCTATTTTTTTCAGTCCGTGGGTGGAGCTATAAAGTAGGAGGTCTGTGATGGTTTTTTAGAAGACTCCACCACCTTGGGTTCCATGATGATCTCTGTCCTATTAGCCAGGTTATGCCTATTACTAAGAGTGTCAATGGAAATATGGGACAGGGTCTTGGTCAGCTATTGTTCGTCAGTTTTGATGCTAGCATGTTATCTATGAGTCGCTGATTACCAAATCGGGCAGCGTCTTCGCATCAAAATTTTAATAATATTGATTAATTTTTAATTATTCAGCAGTTTCAACAGATTTTTTTTTCGTAGCTAATTTTGCTTTTCATATTCCAGACCAGGCATCCTGGGTGGCGTAGCGGTTAGTGCACTAGCCCTTCATGGTGAATGTCGGTGGTTAGAAACCGACTGGAGGCGTTCCAGTTATCCAGCTGCAGAAACGGGTACCAGACTTCATCTAGAGCTGGGGAAGGAAAGGCGGCCAGGCGTGGGGTTGAGCACATCACTCTCTAGCACACAAGTTCATACTCCCCTGCAAATAAGAATAAGACTGCTACTTTTATTTTTCAGCTGTCTTATGCTACTATGGGGTGTAGTAGCGCTGATGAAAAATATAATAGCACTACGTGAGTTTATTCTCTAGGCTTCTTTTAATTTTAGTACTTCTTACTGGGAGAACTTTTAAAGTATGCTCTGAATCTCACGTCGCGACCAGAATTTACACACACACACACAATTTTGAGAACATATTTGCTCACAGACCGAAAATTTTGCGCATGACCCCCCACAACCTTAGAGGACACGTTGTTCTCTAGTATGCAGACCAGGTCGATGGAAATATGGACACTAACGCAGTATTCCTTGGGTGACTTCATGGCATATAAGAGCTGTAATCTTACCTATTTTTTTTTACTCCAAACATGTGTTGAAAAGGTGACAACTTCAGAGTTATTACCCCTGCAATGTGCGCCAGTTACACATCTTCAGATAAAAGATAGCGTAATCTAAACGCCCTAGTAAACACTAATCCATCTCCCCTCCAACCCCCACCCCCACCCCCCTTTCCAGTCGGCGATAGTCTACATTTATCCCAAACAACTCTCATTTGTTGTAGCCACCTGTGCCTGTACTGGTAACTGATGCAGTACTAGCTACGAAGATGAAATAAACGTAACTAATATTCATACCCGCGCAGAAACGTGGTTTAACGTGATTGGGATTCATTTTCCAGCCTTATCGATTGATTACATGTGAATATTCACAACACGAGAAAGCAGGGCCTGGAAGAATGATGGAAATCGAGGAGAGAACGAGAGTGTGCTGACAGTGAGTGAGTGAGTGTATGTAAGCAAGTAGATTTGCACTAAATTACATTACAAGTAATGTAGTAGTGTATCCGCATACACATAAAGATCGTGACGCTCTTACATACATTTAAAGAAATATACACATGGGAAGAAGAGTGAGGGACAAAATGGAGGCGACTTACTCCCACTGGAAACCACATTAGGGAAGGGATAAACTCATCCCAGAGTTCTCCGCCAAACCACCGTTAGAGAGCTTTCGCCTTAATCTAGGCTGCCACAAACCACAGTGAGCTGGCTAGCATGCCAAGCCAACACAGCAATAGAGGACACCCCACCCCCACCCCCAACAACAACAACAACAACAACAAAAAATGCGGTCATCTGGCCAGGATATTTTCCAAGCTCAAGCCAAAATTGAACATTTTTCGCTTGAATAATCTGGTTATATCTGCCGTGTACATCAATAGAAACTCCGGCTACAGACATTTTGCGAACAGCCATTGGCCAGCCCAAACCAAATAGAAAAAAGAACTGAAAAGCAATGACAGGGGTAACTCATAGCTAGAATCTTAACTGCACTGGCGGGGCAAATTTGCCAACATTGCCTCCCCTGTGTGCCAGATGGGGAGAAAAGAAGTCCAAATTGTGAAGACGGCCCTAACTCAATTCTTAGACGGGACCTGGTGGAGGTTGCAAGAAGTGGGCCTGTGTCTGGCCGCGATCAATCGACGAGGTCACGGGATCGGCACCCACTGGCACATCATGGAATTAGTATCGAACTGCTCTTGGACAGAAACCCAGTTCTGGAAACACAAGTGGCACCCCCCCCCCCCCGGTTAAAAAAAACCTTTATCAGATGGCCTACTTTCATAGAGACTTGGTGTCTTAACTGGTGTTACTAAGGAAAGGAGTATAGGCGATCCCACATGTTCTGTTGCTACTGCACTGTATGGCCAAATGTCTTGCTTCAAACTAGCGTTTTACTTAAATACTGGATGTAGTCAGATGCTACCAAATATCATATTTGGAAAAGGGTTCCCAAAATGCTGAAAATCTTGAGCTCTCTGCAAAATCCAAATGCCACAAGATTAATTGGAAGCGGAAGTGAATATAAGAAAAAAAAACTGACCAGACATTAGGAAGTGATCAGCTACAACTTTTAGTACTAATCAAGACTCTTACTATATGTGACGTAACTGTGGTAGAAAATGTCTCCAAGAGTGCTAAATATAACGTCCTTGATGGCCTGTTACTTGCAGGTGAGATTAATTCTAGCTAATGAAAGGTAGCAAGGTCTGAACAGCTGAAGATGGACAGTCATTAGATGTTGATATAGTTCACATAGCGTAGAACCATGGACATCAGATAAGAAACTAATCGGGACGCTCGCAATGTGGATGTGCTGAAGAACGGGACAGAATTCATAGGGGAAGCACTAGATCAAGTGAAACTGAAAAGGCAAATAATGGAAAAAAAAACAAAACATTAGAACTATATAGTTAAAATATCGCAATTATTGAGGAAAGACGCTGGCGATGGTTGGGACATGTGCTTCGAATGACTGACAACTCACTACCAAAAATAGCACTAAGATGGACACCACAGGGGAACAGAAGTAAAGGTAGACCAAAAGAGACATAGAGAAGAACAAAAGAGAGGATGTTGAGCAATAGAGGGCTCACCTGGGCAAGAGCAGAAGAAAAAAGGCAAAGGACAGGCATTTGTGCAAAAACCCTTGCAGAAGCCCCATGTGCCGTGGGCACTTAAGGTTCAGAGAGAGAGAGAGAGAGAGAGAGAGAGAGAGAGAGAGGGAGAGTTAAAATATCAGGAGGCATAAAACAATTATGAAAACCATACCAGAGGAAAAAAGTATAAGGAAAAAAAAGCTAGAGGTCGACAACAAAATAGACTGGTGGACCACATTTAAAAAATGTATAAACGAGGAAAAAAGTAGGAGCAGCTTTATTACTTAATGATTACAAAGTTGTGATGTTTCGGCGTGAACTTTAATCATACAAAAACATACAGGGCGAAGAAATAGAGAGAGAAAATAAAGTATAGATTCACATGAATGCTATTTTAAAAAATTAATAATGAATAGAGCACTTAGCTGTAACTGTAAGTAGATGTGGCTTGTTCGACCCTGTGTGTCAGAAATGAGCATGGTAGGGCGTAGAGACTGTTTAAATGGAGACCTGTGGTGTGTGGTCGGTGGGTTGTAACTGGGGGTGGTGGGTGGGAAAACTGTTTAGGGGAGAGAGAGTGGTACAATGTTAATCTAGCCAGGAGAAAGTGAAATAGACGATTATAGTTAGTGTAGAGGGATTGTAATATGATGCTGTAAGGAGGTTCTGAACTATGTGTAACAAGTGAGAAAGGAGTGGAGCTTAGTGGAGAGGGATTATAATTGTTGAAGAGGAGAATGTTAGGTGTAGCTGAATAGCGAGTTTAACACGTGTGGTTCCAGCGTCCTATAATCCTGAATGTAGTGGTTCTCAAGCGCTAAGTGGCTTGTGTCATCTGCATGACATTGTTTGATGGCTGTTACCAGAAAATCAGATTTGCCTCTGTGGTTGGGGCCATTGAAATGATTTGGGACTGGTTTCGAAGCATGCTGGGCGATATCGTACAAATGTTTCTGCATGCGGTCCCCTAATCTGAGGCCAGTCTCACCAATACACGTTATCTTGCATTTTTTGCATACGATGACATATATCACATTACGGGACTCGCATGTGACTCCCTCATGAAGAGTGAAGATAGTTTTTGGAAAGGTAATCGTTTCCGTTTTCCAGACTACAGGTCAGGTAACGCAGCGAGGGCGGTTACATTTTCTGGTGTCAACATATGTAAGGCTCTGCTTCAAGTGGCTGTGGACGAGGATGTCCTTAAGGTTTGGCTCACGTTTGTATGCCAACAGGGGTGGATCAGAGAAAATGTCGCGAGGGTCGAGTTGGATTAGCGGCAGATGGCGATAAAGAATTTTCTTAACCATCTGACCATGCGGGTGGAAAGGCAGTATTAACTTAACTCTGTCAGATGGAATAACAGGCTTTTTTTTGTTTTCTGAATGCTTCTTTGCGGCTCACTAGTTGGATACGGTTGAAAGCTTCACGAGGGACATTTTCCGAGTAGTGGCTATGACGGAAAAATTCTAATAATTTGTTGGACTGATCTATAAAGTCTAAATTATCCTGACATATGCGGCGAAGACGGAGGAGTTGGGAGTATGGGATGGAGTTCTTACACGCTTCAGGATGGGAGGAGGTGTAAAGTAAATAGGTGTGGCTGTCGGTGGACTTGTAAAATACAGAGGTGACAAGCTTCTTTGTGTCAACAGAAATTTTAATGTCTAAAAAGTTGACAGACTTGTCAGAAACTTCACTTAAAACATAAAATTCACTTAAAACATAAAATTCACATAAAATTCATTTATTAAATTTCTGACAACCCTGTCAATTTTTTAGACATTAAAATTTCTATTGGCACAAACAGGCTTTTCACCTCTCTATCTCCCCACTACTTGTTACACATAGCTCAGAACCTCCTCACAGCATCACATTACAACCCCTCTACCCTAACTATAATCACATATTTCACCTTCTCCCGGCTAGATTACCATTGTATCACTCTCCCTCCCCCTCCATGGTTTCCCCCACCACCACCCTCAGTTACCACCCACCTATCACACATCACAAGCCTCCATTTAAACATTCTCTACACTCCACCATACGCATTTCTAACACACAGCGTCGGATAAGCCACAGCTTCTTACAAGTTACAGCTAAGTGCTCTATTCATTTTATTATTTGTAACACAGCATTCGTGTGAATGTATACTTTATCTCCTCTCTATATTTCTTTGCCCTGTGTGTTTTTGTATGATTAAGGCTCATGTCGAAACGTCACAACTGTGTACTCGTTAAGTAATAAAGCTGTTCATAATTTTTCCTAGTTTATACATTTTGATATCGCAGCTGTACTGCAGTGGCTCCGTGTGTAGTTATATACTCATACACTAATTATTTTGTGTTACCAGGTGTTGTCAAGTTCCGTTCTCCAAATTTCCCTCCACCCCTTTGCCGTGTTACTCTTCAGAAATTAATTCAGCTTAAATTCTGAAACTCTGTGTCGGAATAATTTGTCTGATGTTTTTCTTTCCCTCGACTTTTCTGGATATCTTTATGTCTGTATGTCAAGGTGTCTTTATGTCAGGGAATCTCTATGCCAGGATGTCTGTATGTCAGGATGTCTCTGTATCATGGTGTCTCTTTGTCTGGATTCCTGGATGTTTGAAAGTATCTGTGTCTGGATTTCCGGATGTCTATATGTCTGGATTTCTGAACGTCTGAGTTTCTGAATAACTGGATAGCTGAGCATATGAAGCAAGAAGAAGAGGATCCATAGTATCTAAAAAGAAGTGACTGATCATTCATCAAGCTGAACAGGTTTAAACCTCAAGGCCCCCAAGACCAGAAAAAAGGGGGTGGGGTGGGGATTAGCTCCTCAAAAACACAGAACATTCATTCATTTGCATGTCCCTTGTGGAACTTTGCCTCCCTAACAGCACTCCTGTAGGCCTCTCGGTTGTGAGCAAGATGGCCTGCTGCTGATGCAGAACAATCAGCCATTTATAAGTTACAGCTGCACTAGCAATTTGTGTTATCCAAAAGACAGTGAGGTATCAGTTATATTTGGTCTATATAATACAAGGTCATATAGTAACAGCAGAGTGGGACCAGGCCGTATATCAGGACATGGATGGTTACAAGTCTGAGGGAACGAAAACTTTTACTAACTTTAGTTTAGGAGCCTGGAAGATGGTTATTTCATCACTGCTAAGAAGCATTTTTTCTTGTATTATAATTGTATATTCTCTATTTATTTGAACATTATCAGGTTTGGTATATCAAATGTATTTCCAGTTTTCCTCACAGAATACAAAAGTTATTAATAATTTATGAATATTTTTTTTGGTTTTTTGTATTACAGAAACTTAACAATAAGCGAACCATATACGATATGATACGAAGGGTGATTGATAAGTTCTCGGCATAAGGTACAAATACTTGAAACGCACAGTTGATATTAGGTACATTTGTAGAACAGGTTAATGTAAGATTAGACACCAAGTTTGAAGAAATTACTCAACCAATTTTTTAATTTTTTTTTTTTTTTACACAGGCTACTGAAGTGGTAAGGGGTGGCAGAAATTGAGAAAATGGATAAAATTTCTCATCGAGCATTCATTCACTACCTCTGCATCAAGGGCTTATCATCGAAGGAGATCTATAAGGATATGGTAGAGACTCTAGGGGAGAATGCCCGTTCTTACAACACAGTGAAGAAATGGACAGCTCAGTTCAAACATGGAAGGGAGAGTCTGGAAGATGATCCCCGTCCGGGAGGACCAAGAACGGTAACCACCGAGGAAACCACCGGCAGAATCCATGACATGATAATGGAGGATCGACGAATAACTGAGAAGTACATTACTACCGAGTTGGGCATCTCCCAGGAATGTGTTCACGCCATTATTCACAATGATCTTCAAATAACAAAGCTCTCTGTTTGATGGGTCCTGAAACTTCTTGGAGCTGATCATAAACGACAGTGTCTCAACATGTCAAGAGACAATCTTGGCCATTTTTCTGCAGAGCCTGAAAAGTTTCTTCAGCAATTTGTGACTATGGATGAGACTTGTGTTCATCATTTTCAACCAGAAACCAAAGAACAGTCAAAGCAGTTGAAACATGGACCCCCACCTCCAAAGAAAGCAAGGGTGGTTGTGTATGCAGGCAAAGTGGGTTCCATCTTTTGGGATTCGGAAGGTGTGCTATTGGTAGACTATCTTCAAAAGGGCAGAATGGTCACCCGGGGCCTATTACGCTAATCTTGTGAAGCAACTGTGGGTCAAATTGAAGGAAAAGCATCGAAGGAAAATGACGAGAGGAGTCATCCTTCATCAAGACAATGCTCCAGTTCACACGTCGACGGTGGCAATGGCTGCCATTCAAGAATGCGACTTCCAGCTTCTTGAACATCCTCCTTATTCCCCAGATTTGGCCTCTTGATACTATCACCTGTTTACCAAACTCAAAAAGGAGCTCAGTGGTGGCAAATTTGCTTCAGATGATAACATAATTCATGCTGTAGACCACTTTCTACTGGCGGAAGATGCTGACTTTTACAAAGAAAGGATCTGTACGCTCCAGGATCGCTGGACTAAGTGCATAAACTTTCATGGGGACTATGTTAATAAATAATCCAAAAAAGTTGTCCACATATATTCCGTTGTACCTTATGCCGAGAACTTATCAATCACCCATCGTAGCGTCAGAGTTGGCGAACCACAGCTGACCAAGATCTTGTTCCACATCTCCGTTGGCAACCCCCAGTAACAGGCCTAGCTTGGCTAACGGGACAGTGATCGCCGTAGTCCTCATGGTGGTGGAACCTTCTAAAGAAGTATTGCATACCTCCTGTTTTTTTAACTCCATTCAGGGACTACAAAAAATAAAGAAAGAAAGAAATATAGGCGCAGTAAACCGCTCGCAGTACGACAAAACGCTGTGTCTCGCCATCTTCAGCGCATCGCCTGTATAGAACATCAGCTCTCAGTTTTCCAGTGCGACTAAAGATTTTATTTCCCTAAAATTTGAGAAACAAATGTGAATTATTTTAAAAATAACTTAAGACTACAAGTAATATTTTGTTCGTTATCTGCGAACATAAACTGTGTATGTTCTTATACTTCAGAGTAGCGGTTCTCAATCTTTTTCAAGCGTGGCCCTAAACCAGCAATTTTACATTATCCACGACCCATGAAAACTCTTCTGTTTTTAAACCTATTTAAACTGAGAATAAATTTACTTATTCAGTGCTTTTAACCTAACTTCTACACTAATCACAAATATTATATATTATATCACTTTCTACATCATTCAATGTTCTTCGAGATGTTAAATACTCAACATATTAGCAAGAATTGTTTAAAACACCAACATTTCAATGCAAAGTAGCGAGTGTGGATTTTGTTATTTTAACGTGTAGGTCTGAAAAAACATTTTGAAAGTAGAAAATTTTCCGTAAAATCCTGTATTTTTCAAAAGTTATTACTCAACTTTCCTCTTTCATATCTTCTCACGGGACCCTGCATCAAACATCCTCCCTCCCCCTACCCCGTCCTCCCCTCCATGCTTCACTCTTCCTCCCCCCCCCCAATCCCGCGACCCTAATTGGGGTCGCAACCTTAGCTTGGGAACCACAGCTTTCGAGGATTTCTTCTCGCTACAAGGAAAGGAAACTTGTTTAAAAAAAGCAACACTAAAACATTTGCAGCTTAAATATGTTTATTAGTGAGTACGTTTGTCTGGTAAACTTCGTGTCAGTCAATCAAGTAATCAGTCACTCAGCACATTAATAGACAAATATAGCAATCATTGAACTGTCGTCTCTTAAGAGTGAGGTAAGCAGACTTACAAAATGAAAACTTTAGTAGCGTAAACACACACAGTGAAGTTTTATATCTTTCACTCCATCCAACAGGTCTTATATCTTTCACTCCATACAACAGGTCATATATCATTCACTCCATCCAGCAGGTTTTATATCTTTCACTCCATCCAACAGGTCTTATATCTTTCACTCCATCCAACCACTCAAACAGGAAAGTCAAAATACTTAATAGTTCACTTTTGAGCAGTAAAATAGTTCACGTGACACAGAATTGAAGAATCAAAGAGTAAGAAGGGAAAAAAAGTTATTTTCTTTGTTCATGAAATTCTCTACTTATGTGGAGTGTCTATTAAACCATAATGTTTTACGTGAGAAAAAGTTATTTTCTTTGTTCATGAAATTCTCTACTTATGTGGAGTGTCTATTAAACCATAATGTTTTACGTGAGAAAAAGTTATTTTCTTTGTTCATGAAATTCTCTACTTATGTGGAGTGTCTATTAAACCATAATGTTTTACGTGAGGGGTAAAGAGCTGTAAGTTAAAACAAAGAGAGAGAGAGGAGAGAGAGAGATGAGAGAGAGAAGAGGAGAATGTGAGAGTGAGAGACACATACACAAAGAGAGAGAGAGAGAGAGAGAGAGAGTTTATTTCAGTCTTGACTAAATGTTCAGAATCTGCCACCATCTTTGCGAAGACAGACTACTTTGTAGAGTTTTCAGCAGTATCAAGTCTGCGCTTCTAGCACACAAAAAGTACATTTCCAATTAGTTGTTTTTTTTTCCCCCTAATTTCACACTCACCTTTCATTTTGCTAGATCGTGAATTTTAATTTTCTTGCTCGGTTTTGCAACATCTTGTAAATATTTCTTATCAGGAAAGTGAAAATGGCTGGCGTTAAGTCCTACTTTTTTGTTGTTCTGTTGCGTCTGCTCAGTTCGGTAACTGACTTAGTTTTCAACTGAAAATGATATATATGGCGCCGTTGATTCCTACACACATCTTGCATACACGTAACACTGTTGACTGTTGAACGTTGACTCACATTTTATACTGCAAGTAAAGTTGCAGCTATGCAATCCAGCAAATCGCAGGGGATTGGCGCCTGATATATTCTAACATTTTTAAAAAAAATTATTGAAAATCTTCAAAATGTGTGCTCATGTGAGGCCACAATTGTTTCGTAGGTGTGAGGGTTTTCGCCGACCTTTTTAGAAAGATTGGACAAAGTTGATCCAAATAGAAAGGGCGAGAAATTTAAACTGGGAATATCTTCTGTTTTAAAAGTGAACGCAAAGTTAAATTCTTCTTCTTCTTCAAAGCTCTACACCACGCAGGCCCTGCTTATCTTATTGGTAGGTATTAATAGTTCAGAAGGTTGTGGCAACACTGTTGTCTCAGGTTTATACACCGCAACCAATGACTAGGTCTGATATTCTGGATTCTCTTGTAACAAAAGTTTAGAAATGTATGCTCCACGAATGTTCTGCACAGTTGCCTGTATCCGCTCTTTGCTCTAAAACTGTGGTGAATAATGTTAATGTTAAAAGACGGCCTCTGATAAATTGCTAAAATGTACATATTAATTACAATGTGTTCTGGCAGCAACCCCATATAGTTTGACCGGTGGGCCATATGCGGCTGTGACTAAATCATTAAACAATGACCTTTCATTTATCTCTGCCATGGAAGATCATGTGACCTTCAGAAAAACTGCAAATATTACCTACTTCAGACACATCATAATTAATCATAAGCCCTCACATGGATTGGCAAATCTTCATGTAAAACAAATACATAATAAAAACAAAAGATTCGACAAACCATATTTTTAAAAAAAGTAACTTGTGGACTTTTTCATTTCTTTCCTTTAGACAAACATCTCATACGTTCACCGGATATGAACAAAATTATGTGGAGATTAAATGGACAGGTTGGTACATTTCTTGGCTTGAAATAAGTGTCACACCCCCCCCCCCCACCCCGGATGGGTACGATACCATGAGCATTGTTAGTTAAATGAATGTATAAGAAATTGTTGCCATACACAACTGTAGATATTGTTGCCTTAAATGAACTTTCAAAAAAATGCAAGCGTTTCCATGACATTAAGACATGTTGGGGATAGGGTGTTAGGCCAGGCCCCTATTTCCACGACCTTAAGCACATGAAAGTCTGATGTGGTCAGTACCACGCCTGGCATTTGCCTTCCCAGACTTCTCTGGTACCAATTTTTAGAGGCTGGGCGGGCCCCGGGCCTTTCCCTTAACTGAAATATTACAGATATTTTTCTGCATGTAAAATAATACACATACTGATGCCTTAGCTGAAATATAGCTGAACTGGTAAAAATTTTGCCAAATATAGATGAATTAACAAAGAGTTATTTAAGGTTAAATGTTCCTAAAGAAATAAAAAAGTTAAGGAAAGATAGGCCACACAACACAAACAGGACGGGAATACTGCAATAGGGAAAAAAGGGGTACTTTAAATTTACATTTAGTTTACTGATAATCTGAAAACCACTGCATACAAACAAATATATAAGTGGCATTCAACCCGAGAGATAGAGGGAGGGAGACAGAGAATGAATGAATGAATGAATAATCTTTATTTTTCAAGGGTAAAGAATTGGGCACGCAGGCCCGTCTTACATTCTGCCCTTCATCACTCCATCTTTCATTCTTCCCACACACTTGATTTAGTACAAAAATACAAATTAAATTAGTAAAAACATATCAAAAGAGTGTAAGATTTAACTACTACATTCAAGGTAAAAGAGAAGAAGTAATTAACCTAATAAAATAGCACTCACGCACACATACACACGCAGACATATACATAAATAAAAATACATTGTAAATACGGATCTTCTAACATATTTTTTTAAACAAACATTAAAATAATTTCTAACAATATCTAACAAGTTGCTTTCCTAACTATGTCACTGAAGTACTTGATGGTTTACGAGCCATGTGTTGAGAGAGTGCTGGCTATTTTATGGAGGCATATAATTACATGCAAGTAAATAATGAAACAGGTTTGAGTTAAAGGATGAAGTATTACCAATGGATTTTAAATTGTAGGGGAGGGTGTTCCAGAGCTGTACTGCAGAGTATGCAAGGCTTTTCTTGTACATATCAATTCTGGGTTTAGGAAGAAGACAGTTTTTTAAACGCTGGCTATGTTTAGTGTTATACGTAAACAGTGACCACAAGTAAGGCGGAGCATTGTGCGACAGAATTCTGTGAACAAACTTAACTTTGTTAAAAATGATTCTATTTTGAGGGGTAGAATTTTGAGTTGTTTATGTTGATCTACAGTCTGTACTGGGTGTTTGTCAAATAAGATTTAATGCTCGCTTGTGAAGTGAGTGGAGCCTTTTTGTGTTTGAGACTGAGCATCCATCCCAGATTGTGGAACAGTAATCTAAGTGTGTTTGTATGTGTGATATGTAGTATATTTTTTTGTGTTTTTGTCGATAAAGTGTTTAATCTTGGCTAATTGGTAAACTTTCTGTGCAATCAAATTTGTTAGGTTATGTACGTGAGAATTCCAAGTTAAATGCTGATCAATGATGAGTCCTAGGGTTTTATGTTCATGAACATTTTCTATTGCCTTAGTCCCAGCACAAAGCTGTAGTGAAGTTTTAGTTGCATTTTGCAGTTTCTGTCTTGTAGTGATGAGCATGGATTTTGTTTTGTTGGTGTTTATCAACATACCATTTTTATTACTCCATTTAATCAAACTGTTTATATCATTTTGGAGCGTTGTCTGTAGGTTATTGATGTCATAGTCACTATTGTAAACAGTACAGTCGTCAGCGAAAAGATCACATGAAGAGTGCTTTAAATGTAGTGGTAGGTCGTTAATATAGATAGCAAAGAGAAGAGGACCAAGAATGGAGCCTTGAGGAATACCGGTATCAACCACAGACGAGCCAGATATTTTGTTTCTAAAGCAAACTACTTGTTTTCTACCTGAGAGAAAAGATGTAATACATTTTGTTAGGTCAGGATGTAATCTATAGCCTTCCAGCTTTTTTGCAAGAATTCCATGATCAATCATATCGAAGGCTTTCTTAAAATCAACAAAGACAACACCACACAATTTGTCATCATTTATATTAGACAGCCAGCTTTCTGTCATTTTAGTTAATGCTGTGTGGCAGGAGTAATTTGGTCTAAAACCTGACTGACTGTCTATTAGTAGACTGTTTTCTTGCATGTGGAGCAGAGTTAACTTTTGTATATGTTTTTCAAGAGGTTTAGATAGTGATGACAGAATGGATATGGGTCTATAGTTTGAGAGGTCACTAGTCTGTCCAGATTTAAAAAGAGGAAAAACTTTGGCGAGTTTAAAAGCGTCATGGAAATATTTTTGTCAATACACAAGTTATATAAGTATGTTAGTGTGTCTGTGATAACTGGTGCAGCGTAGCGTAGTATCTTGTTACTAATGTCATCACATCCTGCTGAGTTAGTGTTCTTTAAGGACCGGACGTAGTTATAAACCTCACCGACTGTGAGGAAAGGAATATTAATTTGTTTTAGCTTTACACATTTACTGTCGCTGAAAGTTTTCAACACGCTCAGGTCGCAATTTGGGGTCGGTAATGAAGATTTTAGAATATTAATTTCTTCCCTAAAATGTTCACTGAAGTTAGTGCAAGTATGTTCACCGTTAATTGTTTGTGGGTCAGACTGCTTCCTTTTATTTACAAGAGTATTAATTGCTTTCCAGATTGATTTACTATCAGTTTTGTCTTTCACTAAATTTCTGAAGTAATTTTTCTTTTCCTGCCTAATTAAATACTGCACCTTATTCCTTAGTGAACGATAGCTACTGAAATTTCTGCTTTTGTGAGCTTCATCCCGTTTCCTCATGAGTTGCAATATATCGGGAGTTATCCACGGGGATTTTGTTACGTGTTTTACTCTCATTTCTTTGATGGGGACATGCTTGTCAAAAATGTTTCGAAATATCTTGATCCAGTATTCGATAGCCTCATCTGGATTTGTTAACTGGAAAACGTACGTAAGAGGCGAAGCTTTTAGATCAGTTAAAAATAATTCCAAGTTAAAGTTTTTAAAGTTTCTATTTGATGCTGGTATGTTTGTGTTTTGGTATTTTATACCCCTTATGTGACCACGTACAGCAGACCGGGTAGTGATCACTCAGCGACACATGAGGGACAGTACATTCAGTAATGTTTCCTGGATGGGCTACATAAATATGATCTATTAGTGTTGATGATGATTCAGCAACTCTAGTAGGTTTGTTAACAATTTGCGAGAAGTTGTAAGATGTTAAAATGTTCTTCCATGTAGGATTTGGCTGATTAAGATCTATATTGAAGTCGCCTAGAATGATTATGTCCTTGAATTTATGAGTTACAGCATCATCCATCATGGTCGCAAAGTGATCATACCACTCGGCTGAAGCATTTGGATTTCGGTATATAAAACTAATTAGAATTGGACTAAGATTTGATATTTTGATTTCTAGCATAATACATTCAACCTCTGATGTTTCTAGGTCTTCTCTTCTACAAAATTTAATTGTGTTAGAAATATAAACGACTAAACCTGTCTCTAGCTTCCTAGTTGGGTCACGCCTGATCAAATTAAAACCATCTATTCTTATATCATTGTCTGTGATGTTTTTATGTAATCTGCTTTCAGAGAAACCAAAAATATGAAAATGTTGTTGAAGTATATGTGTAACTCTAAAGCTTCATCCTGAATACGACTGAAGTCATCTGTCAACCAAGAGTCGACATCATGAGCACCACCTTGAACCAATATTTTATTTCTTGTATGGTACAGGTGGATAGTTACAAGGGGTGTTTTTATAAAGTCCTCCACATTTGCACCATTTTTATCTGCCCTCTCTTCCGTGTGGTCGTGATAGTACTCCCTGAACACTTTTTTCACACACTCATAATCGAGTGTGTTGTTGAAAAGAACGACCAAGCATTGTCCCTCGTTGGTCCTTGTTATTGTAAGGCCGGGGACTTTGTCGCACCCACGGAGCTTGGTATTTATCGCTTTTCTTTTGTTCAGGGAGTAATTCTTTACAGCCGCCGGCCGCAGTCCATCCCGTCTTCTTGTCTGGCTAGCTTCTTCTACATCATCTTCTACATCATCGTCTCTACTACAAGATAACATTGTCAGCTTCTGATGCAATACATTATGCCAGCCATTGTAGTCACACCGGGCCACACGATGACCTAGTTACAATGAGCCGCGTGGTCACGGGCTAGGCCAGTATTGGATATATGTTATATATACTGTTCTAACATTTTGATAAATATTTAACAAACTACATGGATTTTTAAAATTTTACATATTTCACCACAAGCACAAACACAAGTGAAATCCAATGGTATCCATTTCACGTCACAATCTTATAAAATGACACTGGTAAAAATCCAAATGTAGGAGCTAAAATAAACACGTCCGATCACATTTGACTTAGTGGAAAGAGAGAGAAAGAGAGAGAGAAAGAGAGAGAGAGAGAGAGAAGAGAGAGAGTAATCAACATAAATTCAAAATAAATAAAATGTTTAAACTGAATTTACAGAGAATCTAGTAAAATGTGTTTTCAAGAGGAGAGATTTGAACAAGCCATCTTGATTTATTTAAATTATAAATACAACTAACGTCACAATATCTTTTAAAAGTGCCAAATTAAAAAAAAGAATGTAAAAAACAAATACAATGAATGAATTCAATTTCCTTAAAGAACCATTGAAAAAAATGTGACTAGTTGGACCTGCAAGAAATGATGATAGTTCACCGAAAATATGGAATACAAGTCTGTTTTCACCGGTAAAGTTTGGACAATAAAACGTGTACAGTGACCCAGTTGTTTAAATAGCTTGATAGCTTATACACTTTAAAATACTGGCAGCTGAATTAGAGCATAAAGTTTTCTGTGTTTTCCCCCCATTTGTTAACTAATAGAAATGTATATAACTATTTGTAGAACTATTTGGTTTGAAGGGGCTGTTCAAAAATAATATTCATGTGTAACTAATAGAAATTGTTATATAGCTATTTGGTTTTAAAGAGCTGTTCAAAAAATGTGTGTTTGTTAACTCATAAAATTTATACAATTACCTGCTTTACAGGGGATGTTTAAAAGCCCAGTACTCATGTGTAACTAACAGAAATTTATGTAAATTATTTGGTTTAGAAGGGATGTTCTAAACAATACCTACGTTAAAGAGAAATTAATACAACTGTTTGGTTGAGGAGGAGTTAAATATTAGAACTACATAAATTTTTAGTTCGGCAGTCTTGTCTCAAGTATGAGAACACTAACAAGCAGGAGACTGCAGAATCTGTTGTTTCAATAAGAAGAAGTAGATTATGATGCTACTCTTTCGTGATCTAACCAACTTATGAAAATGGCTACCATGCACTTATGTTAGGGACATGTCTCTGACAACGACTGAATATTCCCCTGAAAGTCAAGGCACACCAGACTTGTTCATGTAGAACAAATTGGCAGCAGATAGCCAAGGCTGTACCTAGGAGCTGATAACTGAAAACCTACCTTAGATGATCACAGCGTGGGATATTAAAAGATAGAAAATGCAAAAGGATTAAAGCAAGACTACAAATAATTAAAACTCTTTGTTTTATAGAGTGAGACAACCACACTCCAACTTCCCAGGTCGCCAGAGTGTTGAGATAAAGCTAAATTTTTGTAAAATGCTGATATTAAACATAGAATCAAATCATTAACCATTGTTTCACTCAGTCTTCCATGTACAACAGTAATCATAAGTTCAACTGAACTGTATTTCTAAATGTCTCGATGAACCATGAAATGTTAGTGGTTTTATAAAATTTTAAAAGAAAATTAACATTAAAAAGTGAATACTTCATAGTCAATGTCTCTGTTCAAATTAACACAATGCACAGATCAGGAAGTATTTTGAGACAAATCAGTCATCCATGTAGAAATAACCAGCAGGACTTGACATATGTACAGATGGTTGTGTGTATGTGAATGTACATGTAACTAACTTGCTCTGTCTGCTGCCAAGATGCTTCTGATGCAAAAAAAAGAGTTAATTCTAGTCAACAGTAAAAAGAACATCTGAAATCGCAATAATGAACAATAAGAAGAATCAATAACATAACGATACAATTTTTCAATCATGTTAGTTTAACCGTTCTCACACAAAAATTCCGTTTCGCTACTGTTAATTCTAAAATTTAAAAAAATCGTGAGCAATGCTAAATGATGTATAACCTATATGCATTCCTTATAGACAATGGAGGTTACTGTGTTCTCCCAGACCGTGCTGGTATCTCTATTCCTCTCAGACCGTGCTGGTATCTCTATTCCTCTCAGACCATGCTGGTATCTCTATTCCCCTCAGACCATGCTGGTATCTCTATTCCCCTCCGAACATGGTGATATTTCTATTCCCATCAGACCATGCTGGTATCTCTATTCCTTTCAGACCATGCTGGTATCTCTATTCCTCTCCAACCATGCTGGTATCTCTATTCCCCTCAGACCATGCTGGTATCTCTATTCGCCTCCGATCATGGTGATATTTCTATTCCCATCAGACCATGCTGGTATCTCTATTCCTTTCAGACCATGCTGGTATCTCTATTCCTCTCCAACCATGCTAGTATCTCTATTCCTCTCAGACCATGCTGGTATCTCCAGAAGGCCCAGCTTCAAAAACATCTTCTTCAGGTTTTTCTAAAGGACATCCACCTTCCCCTCGCTTCCACACCTTCCAGATAGTTCTGAGGACTATGCTCTTGTTTGTGATTTGAAATTTGTTCCAATAAAGTAGTTTACCTTAGGGACACCAAAAAAAGAAAACCCTTCTATTCACAGCTGACGTGATAATACAGGACATATTTTCACTCATAATTGTCTTCCACGGGTGATAGAAAGTGAAACAAGATTAGCTTGAAAATTTATTAGCAAAGCTTCTAATACATCTATATATTACAAATTCAGCACTATCATTTGTTTTCCTCTGTGTAGAAGTTGCTTGGAACAAATATGATTTAGTCTCTCTACAACTGAATATTGCAGAAATAAAGAAGAAAAGAGAGAAAGATCGCCGTGGTTTTTCAAACTCATGAAAGGGCAACAGGAAAAGAAATCCACGCTTAGCTACCCATTTTCTTCCGCTTTTTTTCCCCCTTTGAAATATTGTTTTTATACCAGCAGCTAGATTTACGATGAAAATAATTCTTCACAATTTTCACACAACTCCGTGTTTTGCTTTCACATTGGACTGAGAATAGTTGCAAAAAAAAAAAAAAAACAGAGAAGATGCGAGCAATGAGAGTCTCCTAGTAGTGTTACAATAATGGTAAATAACTCCTATAGTTACGAGTGGAATGTGAAATAAAGCCCTTATCTTGAGAGATTCGCATATCACGTCATTTGTTGAACTGGCGCCCTTTAAAGTTTATTCGAGTTGAAAGGCGGACTTGGTGTTGGTTGGCTGGCTGACTTGTTTGTTATTTGATTGGCTAGCTGGTTGTGTTTTTAGCTGGTTGACTGGCTGGCTTGTTTGGTTGGCTAGCTGGTTGAGTTTTTGTTGTTGTTGTTGTTGTTGGTTTGCTGGCTGGCTTTTTTGTTATTTGATTGGCTAGTTGGTTGACTGGCTGGCTTGTTTGATTGCCTAGCTGGCTGAGTTTTTTTGTTGGTTGGCGTGTTTGTTGTTTGATTGGCTGGTTTGCTGATTGGCTTTTCTTTTGTTGGTTGACTGATTGACTTGTTAGTCGTTTGATTGGTTAGCTAGCTGGCTGGCTTTTTTCGTTGGTTGGCTGACTGGGTTTTTTGTTGTTTGACTAGTTGCTTTGTTGTTGGTGCTTGATTTGTTGTATGGTTTGCTTGGTTTGTTTGTTGCTTGGTTGAATACCTGGATGGCTAACTTTAATTGGCTGGCTGAATATGCCGATCTGATTTTAACAGCAGGCTCGAGTTTTTGCAATAGTCAGTCAGTCCGTCAGTCAGTTGCATGTCCTTGACGGAACTTTGCCTCTCTAACAGCTCTCTTGTAGGCGATGTCCTGCTGCCGATGCATCCATTCACTGATTATCAACGATCTCTTGCAGCCATTTTCACCTTGGTCTTCCTCTCTTTCTTCCTCTCCCCCTTCCAAGATTGCCTTCTTTAAATTCCAATTTTGTTGATGAAGATAAATCTTAAATGACGAGTGCCGAATCTCAGGGTGAGCTGACTACAAACATTTTACTTCATTCCTGACGACTAACAAAAATAAAACTTCTATACTGGCTCCACCGGATCAGGAAAGTGCACAGTGAAAGGTACGTATTCATTTATTTACCATGTACATTTTCAAATGGCCTAGTCAAGGATTAATACAATTGCTGTCTGTTTCTACACACAAAAAAAAGGTTTGTTCCTGGAATTTCTTTGTTTCAGAAAAATTATATCATTTTTTTTTCTTTCCTATGAAAATTATTTCTTTCTTTTTCCAGCGAAAATTACATTTTTTCCTGTTTTTGTCCGCCCTTTGCTAAATTTTCTGCTCAAATTATGTCAGATGCTCCAGTTTCGGACATTTCGACAGCCTTAAAAGGGAGTGCTAGAGAGAGAGAGAGGAGAGAGAGAGAGGAGTGCTAGAGAGATAGAGGAGTGCTAGAGACAGAGAGGAGTGCTAGAGACAGAGAGAGGAGTGCTAGAGAGAGGAGTGCTAGAGAGATAGAGGAGTGCTAGAGACAGAGAGGAGTGCTAGAGACAGAGAGAGGAGTGCTAGAGAGAGGAGTGCTAGAGAGAGAGAGAGAAGAGAGAGAAGTGCTAGAGAGAGAGAGAGAGAGAGAAAGGAGTGTTAGAGAGAGAGAGAGAGAGAGAGGACCTATTCTTTTCTACATTAATATTTCCAAATATCGGTCTTCATATTCAGTCAGGCCTTTGAAAAGGGAGGGGGTCCAGCCAGTGCATCGCGCCGGGGCCCCGGAATATTATTTTCCTGTTTTAATGTAGGCCTCGTGTATGGAAGTAGATAAGGGGAGGGGGAGGGAAGCGGGTAGGGGTGGGGGGTGTGGGGGAAGAGAAGCGATAGAGAACGAGAGAGAGAGAGTGAAAGGGATAGAAAATTTTGCACCGATTTACTAAATTTCTCTCACAGGTTCTACACTCATCCAGAACAGTTCCCTGTGACAAGAAGTTACTGCAAATTATCATCTAAATTTTAAAAGTAGCATTAGCTTCTCTCCTCCCCCTACTTAATCTCAATGATTATTAAAATGGGTAGCAATTTCTACAAACTTTGTCGCTCACAGAACATACATAAATAATACAATCTATAAAAAAAAAACAGAACATGGCTTGAAAAAAAAAGTACAAAGCAATAAAGAAATACTTTGTTTCAACTTCGTAAATAAAATGAAATGTTTTAATAGCTTTTCTAGCGTATTATATAAAAAACCCATATGAAGATTACTAAAATACTGTATATACAAGTAAGCAAGAACAAATGTTCAAATCATGATACTAGCATTTACTTCAACCTGGGAATACTGGTACATAAATATTAGGAATGAAATGGAATATTTACAAGCAAGAAAAACTATGAAGTACGTGAAGTTACTGTAAGTTACAGTTATTTTACATGATCTTACATGATTTTACAGTAACAGAATACAACTCTGCATTTGTACAGACAGTCTTGACTTTTGGACAACGAACACAACAAATAACCGGTTTATGACGTAAATTGTCCGTCCTCCATTTTTGTGGCCCTGTGTAGGAACGTGAGAGATAGAAAAAAAAGTGGCAATGAACGGACCCAATAGTCGAAGCCAGAGGAATGCTTGAACTGTCTTGCCGTTTTCATTATTTTTTTTTAATGTAGGGCGCCTAATTCTTTAATAGAGGATGATAATTGGTTCTGCTGCGAAATATGACAAGATACAAACAGCAAAAACGATGCAAAACACAAACCAGGTGTGTTGGTACTGCTGCTCTGTCCTCGCCAGATTTGGGTCTGTTGTAACGAATGTGAGCGGAAAAGGCATTGTCAAAATGGGCTTTATTATTATTATTATTATCATCATCATAATCAAAACAGGCACTGTTGTTCATTGTTAACTTAAGGTTACATTATCTCATTGGTCACAGCTTCAGACAGCTGTCCTATATCAAGGTCTTTAGAAATGACAGGAGACCAAAAATTTTGTTCCGTGCAAATCGATCTTCCATTATTCCCATACCTTAAAAAAAAAAAAGATTCAATTAATGCGCGAGAACTTTTTTTTCTTTAATATGCACCATTAATTCTGTTTTAATCTTTTTTTCCCCCCAAATCAAAATATTCAAAGGAAAACACGTGTTTTTTTTTTTTCAAAGGAGTTGTTTGTGACCACGTTTATAATGTGTATCACTCCGCATTAAAAAAAAAAAACTTAGATATTCTTAAACTTTAAAACTGTCCGAGTGCCATCATAAGGTAATGTTTAGGTACAAAGTGCCAAGTGTTGTACGCCATGTGAAGAAAGAGTAAAGCATACTTTATCTCATGGTACCACTGTGTACATAAGGGAAAAAAAACAACAAATTGTGTATAAAATTTAACATGTTTCACTAGTTGCGCATGCCACATGCCAGAGCGAAAGATTAATGTTTTGACGTGAAGTAATTTTCTCACGTGTCACGTAGAAGTTAATAGACAGTGACGCATCATCAGTGCTTGGGGAAGATTAAGTCTGTAATCACTATGTCTCCCACGTTACCCTCAGTTCTGCGGGAGAGGGCAGGGAGCGGTATACAAACTTTTGGTCAGTGTCTGCGGAAGTTCTGGATCAATGATCACTAGAAAGACCGAAGTAACGCAGTTGGTTGTTGGTAGCAACACAACTATTGCTGTTGCTGCTGTTGCAGCTGCTGCTGCTGCTTGCACACCTGTTTAGAATTGTCAAAATGTGATACATGTGAACTCACAATTCAACCTTTTATAAATCATTCTGCCTTTTCTCAGTTTTAAAAATTCAATGATTTAGATGATTGCCGAACTTCTGTAGTGTAAAGATACCATAGTGGTTATTTATCAGTCGACAATCCAGTCTTCCTCCTCTTTATCGGAGAGACCTTATTTTTATAAGTCTTTTGTCTCTTGAGTCAAAAGTATAATATCAGTATCAATATTTGTCCAAACTCTTGTCTTCATGCGGTGAGATTCGTGTTGAGAAGCTGTTTTGTGGGACGATGTTTTTATCAGCCTAGACACTTGAGTCTCACTCGGGCAAGAAGAAGTTGAAATTGGGAAGAAAAAAACAGCTTTATTTTAATTACAGTTCGCCACACTCGCTGGACTATCAGGAAGAGAGAGAGGGAGATAACTCTATAGATATTCTAGCGGTGTCCTGCGGCCCAGGTGTGGCCCGGGAGTCATTGTATAGCCATATAAGGCCAGCTGAATGATCCTCCGCTCAAGAGCATGTCCCGAATCAGGGTCTCTATAGGTGTCTTGCCCACAAGCCGGACAAAGAAAAGCTGCTCTATCACCTGGGCGCTCACTGTTCGCAGCGATGGAAGGCGCAGGAGCAACTTGCCAAACCTGAAACACAATTGGCATCCATTACAGAGTTTGAATAAAACGAAGACAGACTAAAATACAACAACAAAAAAATGCTTGTCCAACATGTATTATGTAGCAATCACGAACGAACAAGGAAATTGAAATAATCTATACCTGCTAGCATAGTAGTTAGAGCACTCGTCTAGCAACCGAATGGTCAAGGGTTCGAATCCCCAGCTGAGCGGGATTTTTTTTTCCCGACCAATACGGCCCCGAGGTTGACCCAGCCTCGTGAAATTGGTACCAGAGAAAATCTGGGAAGAAAAGGAACTAGCCACCCTACCTTATACGCTGATGACCCAGCATAATGAGGTCTCTAACGCTTCGTCCCCTACGGCATTTGCTATGGGACTATCTTTTATCTTTAATCTATACTAAAGAGCCCTGATTTCAGGGTTGCTTCCCTTCTGCCTCCACATCATCTGAATCAGCAGACAGGACAGCAGTCTCGAGAAAAAAAAAAGTAGTCTTTTGTTAAGAGAATATAACGTGCTGAATGATCTTTGGCAGTACAGGCACACTAAAAGAGACTATCAGCCGGTGACGTGAAGAGAAAAAATTCATTTCTTGATAGATCTAAAATGAGAGAATAACAGCCACATGAAGAGAAAACACAAGGCACAAGAGAAGAAGAGATCAAAAAGCCAGATGAAGTGAATAGAAAAGTGCCTTTTCATTTATATTTGAACAGACTAAACAAGTGTGAATGAAGAAATTAAAAGCCAGATGAAGTGAAGAGAAAAGTGCATTTTTCTTAATCCCTAAACACAAGATGAGCTCAGAGAATTTCATACCACAGTAAATCCAAGTCTGTAGAAAATTATATATCAGTTCACCCCACCCCACACACACACACATTTTTCCACTTGCTTTTCATTCATTTGCATGTCCCTTGCGGAACTTTGCCTCCCTAACAGCACTCCTGTAGACCTCTCGGTTGTAAGCAAGATGGCCTGCTGCTGATGCAGCCATCTTCGTAGATTATCAACGATTTCTTGCAGCCATCTTCACCTTGTTCTTCCTCGCTTTCTTTTTCCCGTTATGTACCCTTCCAAGACGATCTTCTCTAGATTATCATGACATTTAATGTATCCAAAATATTTAAATTTTCTTTGTTTAATCCTCTTTACTAGCCAACCTTCTTTAATATTAAGTTCTTGTAGTATGGATATATTTGTTCCTTTCTGTGTCCATGATGTTTGAAGAACTCTTCTGCAGCACTTACATTCAAAGGTATTTATGTGTTTCTCAGCCGTTTTGTTAAGTGTCCAGGTCTCACAGGCATATGTTGCGATGGTAAAGATGCATGCCCTTAAAAATCTTACTTTTGTAGTTCTGCCTGCTCCTCTCCACAGATTCTTTAGTTCTTTTAATTTCTGCTATTCGTGAGATTGAAATTTGTTTGATATTCGGTTTTTTTTCCCTTTGATATTCGGTTTTTTTTCCCCTTTGATATTCGTTTTTTTTTTTTTCCCTTTCATTTACTGTGTGCTGCGGAAACTGGTGCGCCTTCATTGCAGAATATATTCTCCGACTTCGGAATGTTGTTTCTTCCCAACATTTATGTGTTGTCTACCTGTCTGTACCAGTGGAACGACTAGCCCTAAACATAGAATCTTCCAAGTGAGAAGACACAAAAGGACACCAACATGTGGAAACATAATAAAACATTAGCATGTGGAAATATAAAAGGATGCTGGCATATGGAAATAAAGACACTAACACGTGAAAACATATGACACTAACATGTAGAAACATAATAACACACTAACGTGTGAAAACATAAATAAGACATTAACATGCGAAAATAGAAAAGGATACCAGCATGTGGAAACATAATGACACCTAACATGTGAAAACGTAATAACACACTAACATGTGAAAACATAACGCACTAACGTGTGAAAACATAACGGACTAACGCGTGAAAACATAAGTGAAATACCCCTTTGATAACATTATATCGCAGGTATATTCTGAACCAACATTCCCACAACAACAACCTTGCACGTTCATAAATGTATCACCATCACATAACATCAACATCACATGACAGCAACATAAACAAAACAATATTGACAAGCCTGGCGTCTCACCTCGTGGGCTGGTTTGGATACTGGCTCCGCACATACTCTTCAAGCGCACATTGGGACTTCTCCTGGATGCTTTCAATGTGATTCATGTCCGACAATCCGCAGGCATCTGCGAAAACCGAGAGGAGCTATATTAGCTTGACTGTCAGTGGTACAACGGTGGTAAAACCATCAGAGGGTAAAAGGTAGGTAGTCCCATAGCAAATGGCGTAGAGGATGAAGCGTTAGGGACCTCATTATAGCTAAGGGTGCCAAGTTCGTTTCCTCCCTGCCTTTCTGGAACCAATTTTACGAGGTTGGGTCGACCTCAGAGCCGTATTGGTGAAAGGGGGGAGGGGGAGGGGGGAAGTCCCGCTCAGAACAGGACTTGTTTTCCCTCATTAAAATGAGGATTCGAACTCCCAACCATTTGGTTTCTAGACGAGTGCTCTTACCACTACGCTAGCCAGTTCCCCCCGTCAGAGGGCAGCAAGTGTATTTTGTTACTTCTAGATCGTTGTTTGTCATGTAGAGAATGGGTATGCGGAGTGCCCAGAGTCAGCTATGTCCAAAGTCAGTGATGTCCAAAGTCAGCAATGTCCAAATTCAGCAATGTCCAAAGTCAGCAATGTCCAAATTCAGTGATGTCCAAAGTCAGTGATGTCCACAGTCAGTGATGTCCGTAGCGTTCTTGAACGTGAACAGTTGAAAGCATCATTCTCTCCCTTTGTTTCTCACATAGGTGCACCTTTACACGGGTACACCTTCAAGTTTACACTCGTTGAAGAAAACAAGAAGTCTTGTTCGGGTTTATTGCATATGAAACCAAGGGGTTTTAGATGTACTTATGTTGTCAATTCTTGTGATTCTGGCATGCTTGCACGTGTAAAAATGAAACATGAATAACCGTGATTATTGGTATTTATACCCCATAGGTGACATAGTGGTACATATTATATACATATCTGTTACAATTTATGAACGCATACAATGAACATATTTATAATACGAGTTCTCGTCTGTGTCACAGAGAAAGTACTTACGCCACTTAGTCTCGTACACATCCTGGCACTGGGACACAACACCAACGGACAGGGCCTCCATATACATCATGGGACTTGGACACGACACCCACGGACAGGGTTTCCATACACACCATGGGACTGGGACACAACACCCTAGGACAAGGTTTCCATACACACCATGGGATTGGGATACAACATTCTCTGGCAGGGCCTCCAAGAGTTCAAAATCCCCGTTTCCATGCCATTAAGGTATATCGGGGATGTGGTGTTAGGCCCCGTATTTCCAAGACCATCAGCACATGAACGTGTCATGTGGTTAATATCTTCCCAGACTGCTACCCATTTTTAGAGACTGGAATTATGAAAAACGGTGTAAAATGATATCTTGCTCTTCCGCACTCCTATTAGATTTGTTCAGCCACTCTCTGATCTAATACGTGTTCACTGGACGTCCTCCGGGCTCCTCCACTAAAACAAGAAAAGCGCCCCCGGGTATCAGCAATCCGTCCTCACTGGATCTGCTGCTCAGATGCTTACCGTCTACTGAAGTCCCATTCAGTCAGTCAGTCAGTCAGTCCGTCATTTGCATGTCCCTTGCGGAACTTTGCCTCTTTAACAGCTCTCTTGTAGGCCTCTCGTTGTAAGCAAGATGCCCTACTGCTGATGCAACCATCTTCGCAGATTATCAACGATGTCTTGCAACCATCTTCGTTTTGGTATTCCCCTCTCTTTCTTTTTCCCATTATGTACCCTTCCAAGACGGTCTTCTCTAAATTATCGTGACGTTTAACTCGTCCAAAACATTTCAGTTCTCTCTGTTTAATCTTCCTTACTAGCCAACCGTCTTCAGTATCAAGTTCTTGTAGTATGGATATATTTGTTCCTTTCTGTGTCCATGATATTTGAAGAACTCTTCTGTAGCACATACATTCAAAAAGTGTTTTGTTAAGTGTCCAGGTCTCACAGGCATGTGTTGCGATAGGAAAGATGCATGCCCGTAATAATTTTATTTTTGTAGTTCTGTCTGTTCCTCTCCACAGCTTCTTTAATTGTTTTACTCCCCCCCCCTCTTTTTATCTCCATTATTAGCTAGTAATGATCCAGGATATTCAAAACCACTTCCAGCTTTTCCTCATATATATATGTATGTATGTATATATAAATATGTATATATATATGTATATATACATATATATTTCAGCTGCCTTATTTGTTTTGTTGGTTGCCATCAATTTAGTTTTCTTCACATTAAGATAGAGGTTTTGCTCTTCACTGCAAAGTCCCATTACAAGGAACAAATAATTTATATCTCTGCCAAGTGTGTGATAATGGAGGTTTTCATTAAAAGAATTTTGTCCTGAAGTCCATCAGAAAAACTCGCAAACTCTTTTGGTCCACATACCCCATGACCGATGAATCCTACGCAAGGTTCTCACATTAATAAAAGTTTACACCGATTTGGAGCCACAGAGTTCTATTTATATGTGTAGCCTTGTTATGTCAGGATGCTGGCCGGCATCTACAGGACAGTGTGAGACTTGTCCGTCCACATCTTCCTTCATGTCATTTGTCACCCTCACGTTATCGCTTGCTGGCTTCCCTCGTTGATATCTTGTATTAACGTTTTCCCACGCTGTGCTACATAAATGTCCTCCCACGCTGTGATTATATTAATATATTCCCAGGCTTTCAGTCAGCAATTCCACCCATGAAACGGGCCAAAACAAGCCAAGCCTGAGACTAGAACTTGTATCATGCTGTTAGTTTTTCTATCCCGCTTCTTGACGCGGAGTTTCTTCTTATGCCCTCGACAGAGCCTCCGTTTGTGCGAGATTCTAAAACACGAACATGATACTATCATTCCTGTCCTTGAAAACCTAATAACCTCTATCACACCCACCTGTACTCACTTTCTCAGCACCTCTGAGCACGTTAGGTCATTAATAATCATTAAGTTCGATACCAACCGGGGGCGCTAATTGTCAGTTTGCACTAGAGTATCGATTACTCAGCACCACGAAGATGACTGAGATAATATCGAGTCAAGACGTCGTTTGCTGAAAGCATGAACTACCTACCTAATGATATGTATAGAGGTCGATTCCGAGTCTGTTTGGACTTATGGGATTGGCGGGTTAAACGGCGGAAGTGGGTTAGACGGTGCAAAAAAACTGAAGGAGTAGGAAGTTCCGACAAATTTTAGATCCACGTGTTCATGTCAGTGTACGGCACTTACGTCCCGTTTGTTCGTCTCTTGCACTGTAATTATCATGGGAGATAATCTGCATCAGTTGGCAGCAGTCTTTTCCTGCACTGCCGCCCCCTTATGCCTCCAGGGCACGTCCCTACTGTCCCATATATGCACGAAGCTCAGTTCTCATGCCCCCCCCCCCCCCAATACTCCCTATCACATTCCTAGACCTTCCCAGTGCTCCCAGAAGGCAACACTGCCTACTTCTGGAACTAGTAACTGGCACTCATTGTCACGGAAGGTGTTGTCCTTTGTGAGAGTTTGACAAGAAATGGGCCCACAGAGGAAGTTTAGGTAGAATAATAAAAATGTTCGAAGAGCACTAATAGCAAGCGCTAGGGAGTGTAGGGTAGCCAAGAGGAAGAGTATGGGAAGTGTATGGTAGCGTAGGGTGGTCACCAGGCAGAGCAGAGGAAGCGTAGGGTAGCCATGAAGCAAACAAAGTAGGGGGAGTGTAGAATATCCGAGAGGCACAGTAATGAAAGGTCACAGTGTAGAGTGGCCATGAGGCAAAGTAATGGAGGTCGCGAAGGAGTGTAGGTTGCCACTAAGCAAAGTAATGGAGGTCGCGAAGGACTGTATATTCAACATCACCCTCACAACGAAACTTAACACACAAGCTCATCTCAAAGTTTACCAAGCATCACTTTTTGCCACATCCACCACCTAATACAGGTCCACTACGGTCTACATGAACATCAAAGATTCGACCACATCCATCAGTATATAGCTACGCTCTCCACAGCCTAGACCATGTGAGTCTGTCTTAAGTTCACATCACCAGTTGTGACAAGTATGTTATCATACGCTTTTTTTTCCTCTTAAAAATAATCAAATTTCGAATTTTAAAAAAAACAACACCATACACAACAGACCTGGTCTGGCCGTTTGTAAGAGAGCTAGTTAAAATGTATACCACGTTAAGAAAGCCGTTAAAACAAACCAAAGTTCAGATATAACATCCGGCCCGAGCCCAAAAACATCTTGAAGGTCAAAGTAAGGTCAGCGCCCCAGATTTGTCACATCTTTCCAATAAAACTCATCCTTGTGTCGCACCAGCAGCACCATCCTGCAACTCAGTCATGCGTGAGAGCGGAAGCAGGCGGCACACACCGCTCACTCTCATCTCGTGCACACAGAAGCGCGCGTCAATTATGAGGTTCAAGTTGACGTGTCAGTCAGTCAGTGGAAGATGTATTTTTCAGATAAACCTGCTAACTGTATCACTGTTTGTTTGTTAAAAAAACAGGTGAAATATAAGACAAGAAAATATACGTGTACAGCAGCACGGGACTGACATTTCACATCCTTTGTCCTGGTTTTTTTTCCCTTTTGTATTAAAAAAAAAAAACCAAAAGTGTATTCTGCTAAAATGGTATGTAGATTACAGTAGACTTCACACAGTAAGTACATGTAGATTACAGTAGACTTCACATAGGTATATGTAGATTACAGTAGACTTCACACAGTAAGTACATGTAGATTACAGTAGACTTCACGTAAGTATATGTAGATTACAGTAGACTTCACATAGTAAGTATATGTAGATTACAGTAGACTGCACATAGTAAGTATATGTAGATTACAACAGACTTCATATAGTAAGTATATGTAGATTACAACAGACTTCACATAGTAAGTACATGTAGATTACAGTAGACTTCACGTACTGAGAAAGTATATGTCGATTACATCAGACTGTACAGAGAAAGTATATGTCGATTACATCAGACTGTACAGAGAAAGTATATGTAGATTACATCAGACTGTACAGAGAAATCATGGAATAGCAAACTCCTGTAGACTGTATTAACAGTACAGCACTAATATTGGGCTATAAGAGAGCTGTGGAAGATTAGGTCGGGCCCGGCGGGTGGGGTCAGTTTCGGGTCCCATATCAAAACTGTGGACGAAACATGACAGTGTTATCCTGATTCTTGTTTATTATAAGAAAAGAGGGGGAAGAAACAGGAGCCCTCACTTGCCTAGGCCCCGAAGGTTACAAACCAGGCGTCTCATCCCACGTCGGGTCTGAGTATGAGATACTGATAAAACGCACTTAAAGTACACAGCAGACGAGCAGATGCGTTCGTCGAAGATGAGATGGATATACGGAACGATATGATTTGATGGATAAAATGGATGAATGGGCGGACAGACAGATGGATATTGATTTACTGGTGTATTTTTAAGAATGAAAGATTTATATAACAGAATTTTCATACTGGCCTACAAACCTTGCGAATGCTATGGCTAAAGATGGAGCTAGTAAATTATATTGAATTATTAAGGGATAATACATAGATAGTAAACTTAACTGTTAAGGGACAATATGTAGATAGTAAATTATATTGAATTATTAAGTATTTATAATACGTAGATATATAATCTACAGTTCCCTTGCTCCCTTGCTTTGATGGTGAACTCAGCCAGGCTGTATCCTGTCCATTTTCATATGTCATCTTCCCATCTCCATCTCTGTCTTCCTCTTGTTCTTTTATTTTTCTTCTACCTTTCCTTAGAGAAGACCGTATTGGAAGGATACATAATGGGAAAAAGAAAAAGAGGAAGACCGAAACGAAGATGGCTGCAAGACATCGTTGATGATCTGGAAATGGATGCAGCAGCAGCAGGCCATCTTGCTCACAACCGAGAGGCCTACAGGAATGCTGTTTGGGAGGCAAAGTTCCGCAAGGGACATGCAAAGGAATGAATGAAAGATATATCTGCTACTGAATCAATGAACTTCACAAACAGACAGGGCAGGTATAACCATTAGAACATATCTTGGCAGCCTCTTTATCATGTCTCGGGGAAGCAGGATACAGACCTGCTAAGGGCGCAGTTTTATACTGCCTGGCTTTCTAACACTTTCCATATATATCTGAACCTTAAGTGCCCAGGGCACATGGGGCTTCCGCAAGGGTTTTCGACAAATGTCTGTCCTTTGCCTTTTTTTTCTGCTCTTTCCCAGGTGAGCCCTCTATTGCTCAACATCCTTTCTGTTGTTCTTCTCCATGTCTCTTTTGGTCTACCCTTACTTCTGTTCCCCTGTGGTGTCCATCTTCGTGCTATTTTTGGTAGTGAGTTGTCAGTCATTCGGAGCACAATATATATATAAGTATACGCTAAATTTGCTCCCTTTTTTAAAGATAGGCAGTGGGCAGGGATAAACTAGATACACGAAGAACTACAGATTGTACAACAAAATTTATAGCAATAATTCTGTCATCTGTGAATTTCGTTGTCGAACTATCATGCTTTCTATAACAGTCTATGTATCTTTACTTGAAGCTAGACCTGGGACTATATGACTTGGCTATAGTTTGCTCACAGTAATGCTCGTGTCTTCAGATATCGGACCGACCTAAAGACACGAATGACAAAGTTATCCATAAGCTGAAAATTGATATTTATATCTCTCATGCTACTGTGTGTGTAAGAAAATCAGCTTTATAAAGTTCCTGATTATGGAACTTGTTCATGCCAAACATTATCATGAACAGTACGCGATGAACACAGAAGTGAAAGATGAGACAAGAATTGTCCAGTTTCAAGGGAAGAAGTTGTCAACATTGACACAGCAAACAGTCAAGAAGAGGTCCGTGTTTAGCAAGGGCAGCTAATTGAAAGGGGAGGGGGTCGCTTCCAGACCAGAATCTTCTCGTTAGTGGGTCCTGACTCATGGGGTCCGTGTTTGACATGGGGACACCTCAAACATGGATGGATGGATGGATGGATGGATGGATGGATGGATGGACGGATGGATGGATGAATGAATGGATGGATGGACGGACGGATGGATGAATGGATGGATAGATGGACGGACGGATGGATGAATGGATGGACGGACGGTCGGATGGATGGATGAATGGATGGATGGGATGGATGGATGGATGGATGGATGGACGGACGGATGGATGGATGATGGATGGACGGATGGACGGACGGACGGACGGATGGATGGATGAATGGATGGATGGATGGATGGATGGATGGATGGATGGATGGACGGACGGATGGATGAATGGATGGACGGACGGTCGGACGGACGGACGGACGGATGGATGGATGGATGGATGAATGGATGGATGGATGTATGTATGTATGGATGGATGGATGGATGAATGGATGGATGGATGCATGAATGTATGGATGGATTAGGAAACTTCATTCAGCCTCCACTTTTACGAATGAGAAAAATGTTTTCTGCTCTCTTTCATGTCTGACCATTTATATTTCTGTTTCTCTCGTCAGTTTATTTTCCTTGCTTAGTAAAAGTGTCAGGTTAGTGACCATATAGCACCTAGTTCCTCTACCCTTCCCCCCCCTCCTTTACCCGTTCCTTACCCGAAACTGACAAGGACTGACAACCTTGGAAGTTCTTCCCCCCCCCCCCCCCCCACCCAAATCTCGTCACACTTCGCCCCTGGTTTTGAGTTACAGATCTCTCCAAGCGAAAAATTCTGTCCATACAATCTTACAAAGAGCCTACTTTCTCTCTCATATTTTAGTCCATAGTCATGTCTACATCCTAAAACAAGAAACAAGGGCTCCACTTTCTGATTCTTATCTGGAATCCGTGTTGAGGAAGAAAAAAAAAAAGAATCAGAAGAAAAGATACGATTTTTTCCCCCATTGGTTACAGGCGATGTTACGTCCACTTTGGTAAACTGACGTAGACTTACCAAGACTTAGGATCTAGATTTACCTGCCTGCATGTCGTGTCTCCCTCCATGTAGGTGGGAAGAGAAAAGATTTTTTTTTTAAAAAGCTGCTATTGATTGAATACGACAACACAAAGAGAGTCGCTGTTACAACCGATTTCCGTGTTATGACGTAATCAATCCTGATAACAACAATTACATAAGGTCACGAGGGTGTCGGGGCATGCCTTCATTCATGTACTCACCTATCACTGTCTGACATTGACAAATGTGTAAAAGCCAGGAACAGATGTCAGGGCTTTTATGTCTCTCTCTTTTTTTTTTTTTAAGAAAAGAAAAAAGTTGAATCTCGTGATGCTTACTTGTCAAACGATCAAGTTTAAAAAAAAAAAAAGACAAAAGAGACAAGTATTCGTGATCGTACTTTTTGGTGCATCTGATTTCTCTCTGTGATCGTACTTTTTTGGTGTATCTGATTTCTCTCTGTGATCGCAATTCTCGGCGGTTCTGATTTCCGTCCATACTAGATTTGGGGGGTGGGGGAGGAGAGGCGCGCATCGCTGTGCGCTTTGGACACCGCTTCTCGACAGGGGGTTGGGGGGGGGGGGCAGTTTCTAATCATAAATAGGCCAGGTTTTCTTGAGCGGGGGAGGGGAGGTGGTCTTCTTCGATAATTCTCAGACGTCAACTTGTTCACTTTTGAAGCAATCGATGGCCAGCTCTAGTCTATGTACATCCCTCTTATTGAACTGATAGAAGGCGGTGGCTGCACTTCGTACGCAAGTCAGGCCTGCAGAATATGTTCTCCCTTGTCGGAGACAAAATAAACCTGCACATACCGGCATACTGTGGCGACGCCTCTAGGCGAACGGCCATTAATCCCTCAGCCGGAAAACCGGAACATACGCTGTACGTAACAACTGACCGTCACCATGACAACGATCATTTATTGTGAACAGACCAGTGAGGCTAATGTTAATTGTTATTTTCGCAGCATCTAAGCTTTACACTGATGGCCCGAGTTCCTTACCAGAATCTCTTGGTATCGCGATGAAGATCTCGGAACCGAGTGCTGAATCGGATGGGGAGTGGATATGGCTTTTCTTGATGCTGGACCTAACAAAACAGGAATCTCAGCATCTTCGGTGACCAGAAGAAAGGCGATTGCACAGGCTGTGGTGGTTTAACAGCCTATTATGCTGTAGTATTTTCAACGGTGTGATATCCTACTAAACTTTAGAGGAGACTGTCTTGGATGGGTACTTAATGGGAAAAAGAAAAAGACCCAAGGCGAAGATGGCTGCATCTTGTTTACAACCGGGACGCCTACAGGAGTGTTGTTTAAGGAGGCAAAGTTCCGCAAGGGACATGCAAATGACTGACTGATGATATCCTCACACACACACGCGCGCGCGCACGCACTCACAGAGAGAGACCGGAGGGAGAATTATTATCCCTCATCTCGGACGTTTAAAATGTAAGAACACGTGACAGACAGAGGGGACACATTTCTTGATGATCCAAAACAGAGGGGACACATTTCTTGATGATCCAAAACAGAGGGGACACATTTCTTGATGATCCAAAACAGAGGGCACACATTTCTTGATGATCCAAAACAGAGGGGACACATTTCTTGATGATCCAAAACAGAGGGGACACATTTCTTGATGATCCAAAACAGAGGGGACACATTTCTTGATGATCCAAAACAGAGGGGACACATTTCTTGATGATCCAAAACAGAGGGGACACATTTCTTGATGATCCAAAACAGAGGGGACACATTTCTTGATGATCCAAAACAGAGGGGACATTTCTTGATGATCCAAAACAGAGGGGACACATTTCTTGATGATCCAAAACAGAGGGGACACATTTCTTGATGATCCAAAACAGAGGGGACATTTCTTGATGATCCAAAACAGAGGGGACACATTTCTTGATGATCCAAAACAGAGGGGACACATTTCTTGATGATCCAAAACAGAGGGGACACATTTCTTGATGATCCAAAACAGAGGGGACACATTTCTTGATGATCCAAACTGCACTGCCGCATGTAATGACTCTTAGTTTTGGAAAACGTTCTGAAGCATATAGATAATGTCTGTCTGGCTGAAGCATATAGATAATGTCTGTCTATGGAAGTTGCCGAGTATATTTCTGTGAGCGGCTTCCCTCGTGTTTGATTTTAGAAATTATTTGTTTACCATCATCGGTTGCTGAAAAGAACCATATTATGTTTCAAGGTTCTGCAAGGTGTTTGTTTTCTATAACAATTATTGTCTTACTGTGATTGTTTAGTTTTCAATAACCGTAATTGTTTAGTCTTCAGTAACCAGCAGTGTTTAGATGTCTATAACTTTGATTGTTTATCGTTCCATAGCTGTAGTTGGTTTAGCTTTCTGTAACCGGGATTGTTTGGTTTTAAATAACCCCTGTGTTTAGATTTCTTTAACCCTGGTTGTTTATCGTTCTATAACCGTAGTTGTTTACCTTTATATACACGCAGTTGTTTAGTTTTCTATAACTGGGATTGTCCATCTTTTTATAAATGCGATTTCTATGACTGTTGTTTAGTTTTCATTTATATAAAACTGTGGTTGTTTAGCTTTTATTTATATATAACTGTGGTTGTTTAGCTTTTATTTATATATAACTGTGGTTGTTTAGCTTTCTGTAACATTTTCCTGCCTTGGGAATCCACATCCACCTCCACTGTCATCATCTTTTGACGCCCTTTCTCCCCCAGCTGTTGCCTCTCTGTGATTAGCAATTATTAACACTACACACCGTTTCCATCTACCCACGTCTAGTACCAGCTGCAACTTGTAACAGGGTATTGCATGTCATCGTACCTCACACGCCATATTTGATTACGTTATGCATGGTTAGTTTCACTAAATATCTAGGTCACTATCACACGACGGCGGCGGCTAGCTACAGAAAGTTGCTGGCATGAAAAGGGAGAGGGCACTTTGATACTTCTTATAAGCGTGCACGCCTCTTCCCCTCCCCGCCCCCCACTCCGTAGCTCAAGAAAGTAACAAGAAAACCGAAAATCTCCGTTTTTTTTTTCTTTCCTTACTGCCCTCTTTTCTTATTCCAGCCTATGTGGGCTTGGTTGACTCTGGCTTGTCTGCTTGTGTACACAGACAACATATAAGTCAGCTGGGCCCCCACGGTTCAATGATCCTTTTCTTGGCAGGGGCATGAAGTTCTGCTTCGTGGTATGCGTCCAAATCAGAGCACACACTGTTCAGTACGACCTCCTGTACGAGTGTGAGACGTCAGTGCTTGTAAGTTAGTAACAGACTCAGCGTGACCTCTCACACTTACTGTTACTAACTTACAAACGCTGACCCCTCACACTGACTCTGTTACTAACTTACAAATGCTGACCCCTCACACTGACTCTGTTACTAACTTACAAATGCTGACCTCTCACACTGACTCTGTTACTAACTTACAAACGCTGACCTCTCACACTGACTCTGTTACTAACTTACAAATGCTGACCCCTCACACTGACTCTGTTACTAACTTACAAATGCTGACCCCTCACACTGACTCTGTTACTAACTTACAAATGCTGACCCCTCACATTGACTCTGTTACTAACTTACAAATGCTGACCCCTCACACTGACTCTGTTACTAACATACAAACACTGACCCCTCACACTGACTCTGTTACTAACTTACAAATGCTGACCTCTCACACTGACTCTGTTACTAACTTACAAACGCTGACCTCTCACACTGACTCTGTTACTAACTTACAAATGCTGACCTCTCACACTGACTCTGTTACTAACTTACAAACGCTGACCTCTCACACTGACTCTGTTACTAACTTACAAATGCTGACCCCTCGCACTGACTCTGTTACTAACTTACAAATGCTGACCCCTCACACTGACTCTGTTACTAACTTACAAACATTGACTCTGTTACTAACTTACAAATGCTGACCTCTCACACTGACTCTGTTACTAACTTACAAACACTGACGTCTCACACTGACTCTGTTACTAACATACAAACACTGACGTCTCACACTGACTCTGTTACTAACATACAAACACTGACGTCTCACACTGACTCTGTTACTAACATACAAACACTGACGTCTCACACTGACTCTGTTACTAACATACAAACACTGACGTCTCACGCTGACTCTATTACTAACATACAAACGCTGACGTCTCACACTGATTCTGTTACTAACATACAAACACTGACCTCTCACACTGACTCTGTTACTAACATACAAACACTGACCTTTCACACTGACTCTGTTACTAACATACAAACACTGACGTCTCATGCTGACTCTGTTACTAACATACAAACACTGACCCCTCACATTGACTCTGTTACTAATTTACAAACTCTGACCCCTTCACACTCGTACAGGGTCGTACTGAACTGTGTATGTTCTGATTTGGACGCATACTACGAAGCAGAACGCCATGCCCTAGTCACAAACTCTAGATCAATCATATTTATCCAAGACGTGTCAAGCTCCCTGTTAAAAAAAAAACAAAAAAACTACGCAAGTCACATCTGAATGACAACGTGGAAATGAATGCATAATACCCTGAATGTGGCAATAACAGATGCGAAAAAAAAAGTCAAACGCCAGTGGATACGACACAAGATGATGATAGCGATAGTCTGTTGAGAAAATGCGTGCATGCATAACAAAATTACTTCCTTGCATGTCTGAGCCTCTAGGCCGCCTCCCCCTCTTTCCCCCCCCCCCCCCCCAATTGCCCCCGTTTTAATGTCAAAATATTACACCAAACCAACCGGAACAGGATTGTGTATTAAAATAAAACATTTAGGCTTTAAAGAAATTCCTTGGGGCGGGGGGGGGGGGCACACGTTTAATGCTACAGGAGTCTTGTCCCGTCTGTTGTCTGGAAGCCATGTTGTCAAAGGCCAGGGCAAACTTTTTGTCAGGGAAATGATGGATCCCATCTTGATGGGTCTCAGAGGTTAAGTCAAGCGCGATGACCGAGCGTGGTATGCCGCTAAAAGATAACCTGGCCACCTTGCGCTAATAACGAGATTCACGTCTTTTGTGTTACGTGCGCACATGTCCCTCGGCGAATTCACCGTGTGCAACGCGATCCCGCCACACACTCGTGATGTAATTGAAGAATAAAAGAGGACTTGAATATTCTCGCATGATCTTTGTGTAATGAGAAGAAAACACGCTCAGTGTTTTTGCTAATGTTATACAACACGCGGGGAGCGCCAAACACGACCCGGCTGGGCTGTCAGGCATGTGCTCAGAAACATAAGAACGCCACGCTCGATTTCATTTTCACTGAGCGACATGCCGCTTTGGTTTCGACTCTTTGAAAGGGCCATTTTATCATGTTAAATTCGGAGAATATTTATTCTTTTATTGAGGATCTTGGTTAAGATCGGGAGGTTTTAGAAATCAAGCAGCACGAGGACAACTGCAGAAGAACACCGTGCCACTAAAACAGGGGTCGGCAACTTCTAGACCATAGGGCCATGATGTTGACTTGATTTTGACTCCAGACCATAGGGCCATGATATTTGACTTGATTTTGACTCCAGACCATAGGACCATGATGTGTGACTTGATTTTGACTCCAGACCATAGGGCCATGATGTTTGACTTGATTTTGACTCCGGACCATAGGGCCATGTTGTTTGACTTGATTTTGACTCCAGACCATAGGACCATGATGTGTGACTTGATTTTGACTCCAGACCATAAGGCCATGTATGACATGACTTGGGATTCCATACCATAGAGCCATGTATGACATGACTTTGATTCCAGACATTATGGCCGTACATGACTTGACTTTGACTTTTCTAATTCTTGAGTTTACAGAATGTCGGTGTTGTAAAGATTTGGTGGTACATGTATCATGTTCTTTCCGAAGATCTTTCCATGCACTGCAGTCGAGCAGGTGGTGTTTTAACAGCTTATTCTTCTTGTCTGTTGCAGTGCATGCAGTGTGGTGTGTGGTCAGTGCTCACTCTGTGAAAGTGCTTATTTAGGGCGTTGTGTCCTGTGTGCAGCCAGAAGACTGTGCATTGGTCCCTACGAAATATCCTGTTGATATGGTCTCCGGGGTTGGGCTTTGGTAGATATGCTGTACTGGGATCTTCCAAAAGCGCTACTAACTCGGCAATCTATGTACTGCAGCTTGCAGTTGTGTGTTCTCATGCTGTTGAGGATGTTGTTGATGATGCTGTTGAGGATGTTGTTGATGATGCGAGGCGGTGGCATGGTGCCTTCATTCTTCGACAGTCTTGCAGCCGACCCCTAGTCCGAAATACACACGTTACACGATACTCATGTTAGCACGTTAACGGAGAGGGGTGAGGTTAGGGGTGGGGTCTGTAAGCTGGTGTTTTCTCCAGCTGATGCGGTGAAGATTTTGAGACAGCGTCGTGTCGGCTTGGGAGCGGGTCATGGCAGCTCCAGTCCCGGAGTGTAACTAAAAAAAGCAAAGGGTGTGTAATACTTCTTTTGCAGACTTCACCACCATGAGGGCTATGACCATATGTGCTCTGTTAGCCGGGCTAGACCTGTATTTGGGGGAAGCCAGAGGAGGCAGGACAGGGTCTTGGTCAGTTATGGGTCGCCAACGCTGATGCCGGCATGTCAACTATGGAGAAAAAAAAAGGGTGTGTGGACTTCTGTACCCGCTTCAAAAGTTCTCTGGGAGAACCTACCTGTAAGTTTCAGTGGATACACACAAGCAGGTCATTATCTTTCATCTTCCACTTGCTTGCTCTCATCTTCCACCTGCTTGCTCTTATCGTCCACTTGCTTGTTGTATGAATGACATGGTCTAGTCCAGTCTGCGTGGATTTATCAACTTTCTAGGTCTGGCATTTTTTGTGTGTGAATGAAGTTAAGTCCTTGAACCCGCAAATGATCGGTCGTAATTTTGATTTCTTTGTAGAATTTAGCTTCTTCAGTTCTTCTTCCTATAAAATGTTAAGACTAACCACATGCAGAGCGAAGTGTCTAATTTTTCATCTATTTTTTGTGTTGGTTTTTTTTTCAATCTGTTGTGCTTTTTGTATGTGATCCTTGAAAAAGCCTTTTGCCGAAATATTGGAATTGTATGTTTTTCATTTAAATGTGCTCATCTATCTTACTTTTTGCCATTCTTTCTTCTGCCCACTGTCCTCACTCGTATACTAAACCATACACTTGTAACCACCTTCACAACCAGCCACGAAGACCTTTGAACAACAACCAGCCTCGAAGAACTATGAACAAAGTGTCTTGACCTGAAAGACTAGACATCAAACTCAGGACTCCAATAGGAGGAGCATTATTTTGCTGTCCGCGACCTTTCTCCTACTTGGATCTCGATCTCTCTCTCTCTCTCTCTCTCTCTGTGTGTGTGTGTGTGTGTGTGTCACTCTCTCTCATATGTGATACAAGACATTTACCTGGGACGGAAGTTCGTCATAATTGAGGCAAGGCAAGATCAGAAGTGATAAAAAGTGTACAAATCTTTGCTCGGAACCTCACCTTGCCGAGTCAACAGCCCGTACAATGAGTACCCAACAGAAGTGATTGATTTTCACGGCAGATTATGGGTGAGTCCAACAAAGAGTCGGACATTCCTTTCTGGAGGGGCATGTGTATCCCAATAAAGCAATCTTGGCCAATTGATCTCGCAGTCAACCAAGCGGTTTGCCGTGTTTAATGAGAGCGAAAAATAACAAGTAACAAGCCGCGTGAGGCGCTAACCATGGCCGTTTATTCATGTAAATAACGGATGTTTAACTCTTTTCCGTAAAGAGAGCCGCCATTGTTTCTTTTGTCATTTTCTTTATGGGAACGGTCCATCGACCCGTAACCCTCCACCTTGATATCGACCGCGCCCTCCGTATACGCTGCTACAAAAACGATCCCAGCTGATCCAGGTCTGATGTCCAAACATGCCTCGTTGCATATTTATAAAATGGCATGATCAGGGTTATATTCGATCGGTTAATCTAGGTCATATTCAATTACATTTGATTACAGAAAAATGAACGGAAATAAATGTCTCGTGTGAGCGAGTGGTGTGTGTGTGTGTGTGTGTGTGTGTGGGCGTGAGTGTGTTTGAGGAGGAGTAGGAGGAGAGAGAGAGAGAGAGGTATCCTCTAAACGATGCGGGTGAAGCAGGCCTGTAATATAATCATGTTCCTCAGTCATGGCCAGCATTAATCTCCTGTATGAGTGCCTGTCTCACTTATAGATATACTGTTATCTACGTCAGAAGTCTGGTGCATAATGTCGTGTCTGAGTGCCTGTCTCAAATGTATACTATTATCTGCGTCAGAAGTCTGGTGCATAATGTCATGTCTGAGTGCCTGTCTCACTTATAGATATACTATTATCTGCGTCAGAAGTCTGGTGCATAATGTCGTGTCTGAGTGCCTGTCTCACTTATAGATATACTATTATCTGAGTCAGAAGTCTGGTGCATAATGTCGTGTCTGAAAGTTCTGTCTCACTTACAGATATACTATTATCTGAGTCAGAAGTCTGGTGCATAATGTCGTGTCTGAAAGTTCTGTCTCACTTACAGATATACTATTATCTGAGTCAGAAGTCTGGTGCATAATGTCGTGTCTGAAAGTTCTGTCTCACTTATAGATATACTATTATCTGCGTCAGAAGTCTGGTGCATAATGTCGTGTCTGAAAGTTCTGTCTCACTTACAGATATACTATTATCTGAGTCAGAAGTCTGGTGCATAATGTCGTGTCTGAAAGTTCTGTCTCAGTTACAGACAGATTATCCAGGTCTGGTATTATAACAATGTCAAGCAAAACCACATGTCTGATTCAGACAAGTCTTGTGTAACCCGCGTGTGTTTGACGAGTCTCTTGTCTTAAGAGAGTTTTATATTCAGCCACATGCACGAGTCTGATGGTTCAGATATTCTCGTATGATGTGTTTTTGGTATTCAGACTGTCTTGTGCGTGTTCTTGTCTTGTATCAATTACAGCTAATGTGCAAATTCCTCGGATGTCACACAAGTATAATCATTTATCAACCTCCCTTGTAATCACATGATTTCATTATCCATTTATGTTTGTCTTTAAGCTCTTAAGTAAAGCAAGCTGTCTTTACTTGTTGTCTTTACCTGCCTCTGGTAACATTAGATGTCTTCAGACGTTGTGTCTCATATTATCTTACAAGTCTTACATCTCTTACATATTATCTTACAAGTCTTACATCTCTTACATATTATCTTACAAGTCTTACATCTCTTACATATTATCTTACACGCCTTACATATCTTACATATTATCTTGCACGTCTTACATCTCTTATATATTATCTTACACGTCTTACATCTCTTACATATTATCTTACACGTCTTACATCTCTTACATATTATCTTACACGTCAGTTTCAAGTTCTGAGTCCTCCCCCCCCCCCCAAAAAAAAAAAATCCTCTGACATAGGGGAGGTTCTCCATTCCCCTCCCCTGACACACCTCTCCCCCCCCCCACCCAAATCCTCTGACATAGGGGAGCTTCTCCCTTCATTCCCCTCCCCTGACACCCCTCCCTCCAAATCCTCTGACAAAGGGGAGCTTCTCCTTCACTCCCCTCCCCCTGACTCACCCCCCCCCAAATCCTCTGACAAAGAGGAGCTTCTCCTTCATTCCCCTCCCCCTGACCCCCCCCCCAAATCCTCTGACAAAGGGGAGCTTCTTCATTCCCCTCCCCCTGACACCCCCCCCAAATCCTCTGACAAAGGGGAGTTTCTCCTTCACTCCCCCCCCTGACACCCCTCCCTCCAAATCCTCTGACAAAGGGGAGCTTCTCCTTCACTCCCCCCCCTGACACCCCCCCCCCAAATCTTCTGACAAAGGGGAGCTTCTCCTTCACTCCCCCTCCCCCTGACGCCCCCAAATCCTCTGACAAAGGGGAGCTTCTCCTTCACTCCCCCTCCCCTGACACCCCCCCCCCAAATCCTCTGACAAAGGGGAGCTTCTCCTTCACTCCCCCTCCCCTAACCCTCCCCCTAAAAAAAGTGTGACGAGTGGTTTTCAAGCCCTCCCCTGTCGCGCTAGGCTGCCTCGAATCGTTCAGAAAGGATTTCCACCATTTCTTTGATGCTAGTAAATTTCGTCAGTTTTCCTAATAGCTGCCTGGCTGGCTGTTCAGAATCACTGCATGAAATCTATCTCTGAAACGTTTGCCTTGTGATACTATGTCTGATGATCTGGGCAGTTTTGTTTTCCTGTCTATGGTAGCGAATCTCCTCAACACGCATCTGCTTTTTTTTTTTCCGCTACATAATCACAGTCTTGTGGTCTTTTCACTTTACCAGTCTGGACTAATCATTTAATCGCATGCACCATGCTTCTTTATTCCTGGCTTTCTCTCTCCAAGTATCTTGACCCATGCTTCTTTATTCTTGGCTTTCTCTCTCCAAGTATCTTGACCCATGCTTCTTTATTCTTGGCTTTCTCTCTCCAAGTATCTTGACCCATGCTTCTTTATTCTTGGCTTTCTCTCTCCAAGTATCTTGACCCATGCTTCTTTATTCTTGGCTCTCTCTCTCCAAATATCTTGACCCCCCCCCCCCCCTAATGTGGGTTGCCTTCCAGGTAGGTAATCTCTACTTTAGCATTCATTTTCCCCTCACACGAGAATCAGGTCCCTATTTCTGCAGCAAGCCTGACCTGGAGCTAAGAAGTCGAATACAAACTACTCCTTTTCGCCAGTGAGAAGGCATTTCGCTATTAACTTCGCTGTTCTTGCTGTGATTAGATTTTTTAAAACTCAATGTGTAAGCCTCGTTCTCTTTTCCATGTGTAATTTTTTTTTGAAAGAATTTCTATATTAATCTATGAGGGTCCCCGGAGAATAATGTTGAACTTCCACTGTTTACCGTTCCACACACAATTCTCGCTCGCCACAGCATAATCTGTCAGAATACCTGGCCCCTTTGTGCCATCTTAACGCTACGTTATCCTTCTTACAAACACTCCCCCCCTACACCCCGTCCTCTTTTTTTAACCCTACCCTTTTCCGCAGCACCCTAGTTTCTCCCAGCAGTCTGCTGGCCGACCCAGCCGGACCTGTTGCGCAGATGTGCATATATCTATGCTAATGAGTAACAACTCCAGTAGGCATTCTGACCTGGCTGTCAAGTACGGTTTTAACATTTAACACTAAGCAAATAAAAATGGCAGTCGTTTTGGAACATGGAAGGGCTTGAAGATTATGAGAACGTTGAAGACTGGACGCCTCGAGTTAAGGTTAAGACTTCATGTTGGGATAACAAGGGAAGTTTTAGATATTAGAAAACAGGGAAGCAGTTAGAAATGTAAAACATATTGAAACTATGTTGACTGTTACGGAGAGAGACAAGAAGATGTGGTTTTCGAGTTAACATATTTGAAATGTTTTTCATAACTGCGCCAATGCTTTGGGGGTAAGCGTTTGACTTTCAGTCTTTGTATGTTCTCTTTCATTTGCCTTTCGCGTTTGTTACGGCTGGTTAATCTCCCCTTCCCCCTTTTTTTTCAAACTTTACCTACTTATGATCCTGTTTGTTAAAGTTTCTGCGGTTGGTTTGACATTCACATTGCTACGGTTTCTGCTTGACTTGACATTCATTTGTTATGGTTTCTGTTTCACTTGACATTCACTTTCTTACGGTTGCTATTGAACGTAGTTTCTCTGCGGGTGCCTTGCAGTCCTTCCTGTAACTAGATTACAGTTGATGTATTGGACGCCTCCTTATTTCAGTAAACTCGCATGTAAAATTTTAATCTTTTATTTAAGGCCCTGTTTCGCCTCTTGGTGCACAAATGTACGCTATATACTCGACGGTGAACGATTACACCTACACATTGTGTGAATCCTCGTTAAAGAGTCTCATAGTTCTCTTACATAATTTCTCTTACATTAGAAACACGTCATACAAAAGAGCCTACATTGCGTGCATAGAACAAACACTAGTGAAGTCCTCCAAAGCTCGCAAAACAGCACCCTGGTATCCTTCCTCCATACGTGTTAATATTATCAAGCCCGAGGTCAGAGAAGGTCAGATTTCGTGCTAGCAGAGTGCAGGCGTCTTGCGATAACCTTTGCCTAGCCGCGTCTTTGCTTGCCTTGCCATTTATACACATATAGTTGCACTGACTTAACAGCAGACACCTCCGGGTTAGATGGCCTTTGGTGTCCCCCGTACACTGTACACCTGATACTAGGCACTAAGTGTGCATATCTACATCTGTAGGTCCCACTGCGGGTAAACCATATGCCAGGTCACGAGCGGAAGGTCGGCCTCTCATCAACAACTAGATAAAGCTTGCCTGTGTGTGTTTATTTGTGTGTACTTAGAAGGGCTCGTTTGGGGGTTGGGGGGTGAAAGGGGTGTAGGGTGGGTGGGAGGTGTCTGAGAAACGGCAAAAACTGGGACCTGTATGGCTGGGGCCTTGGATCTGCCCTGTGGGTTTTGCGAATACGAGCCAAGTATGAAGCAGAAATGTATCATCATTGAACAAGCAAGAGAAACTATGAGACAGCGCCGCTGTATGGAAGTTACTTCAGCCAAGGAAATTCTTAGATTGATTTGGCTGGTTAAAAAAGCAATTGGTGGGCAAGAAAAGTTTCTTGTCCATTTTTTCCCCCTTTGGTCTTTGTCTTAAAATTGTCAAAATGTAAGTATTTTTTAAAATTTATATAAAGTACTTGATCGACCACACTTAAAAAAGTTGATAAACCTTGAAACCGACTTACCAGTCCCACAAATTAATGCCAACCTAGATGAAATTACATTGCATGAAATTGAAACCGCAGTGAATTTAATGGCTAGCAACAAAGCTGCAGGTGAAGATGAAATAAAACCCGAAATGTTAAAAGCTATCAATAGTGACAACATGTGACAACCACAAAGAATGCTTAATAAGATCTGGAAAGAAGAAAATATCCCTTCTAAATAGAAAAAAGGAATCATTGTTAAAATACCTACAAAAAAAGGTAACCTTAGCGACTGCATTAATAATGGGAGAGGAGTAAACTTAGTATCAGTTGTGTCAAAAGTATTTTGCAAAGTCATTTTGAATAGACTTAAAGACATAGTGGATACCACAATGAGAGAAGAACTAGCAGGATTTCGAAAAGGGAGAATCAGTTTCGACCAGATCTTTACATTAAGAATAATACTGGAAGAACATATTGAAAAGCAAAAACCTTTAATACTGAGCTTCATAGACTTTAAAAGGGCATTTGATAGCATACACAGAGACGCACTGTGGAGAATTTTAAGTCTATATGGAATTCATTCATTTGTTTGCATGTCCCTTATGAACTTTGCCTCTCTAACAAGGTCCTGTAGGCCTCTCGATTGTAAGCAAGATGGCCTGCTGCTGATGCGTCCATCTGCACATTATCAACGATGTCTTGTACCCATCTTCGCTTTGGTCTTCCTCTTTTTTTTCCCATTATGTACCCTTCCAAGACGGACTTCTCTAGATTATCATGACGTTTAATGTGTCCAAAATATTTAAGTTTTCTTTGTTAATCCCCTTTACTAGCTAGCCTTCTTCAACATTAAGTTCTTGTTGTATAGATATATTTGTTCTTTTTTGTGTCCATGATATTTGAAGAACTCTTCTGTAGCATTTACATTCAAAGGCATTTATGTGTTTCCATTTCTTTTTGTGTTTTGCACAGTAATACTGTGTCATCAGCATATCTAATCTCTGGTATTTCATAACCTCCAATTGTTATGGCATCGTAATATTCTTTGTCTACGTCTTCTCCAACATTCCTCATTATATTTTCAGTATACAAGTTAAATAAGTAGGGTGACAATATGCACCCCTGACGGGCCCCTTGTTTTTGGAATACCATCTGAAATTCTCAACATCATTAAGGAACTCTACAACGGATATGTTTGTGCAATCAAGACAGAAGAAGGGATGAGAGAATGGTTCCACATTGAAACAGGCATGGAACAAGGATGTATACTATCTCTTTATTTAAAAAAAATGCTGCACAGGTAACACGGGTATTGATTGGGTACATGGGACCCAACTAGAAGATCTCGATTTTGCTGATGACATAACTCTTATCAGTAATAATGTGAATTCCATGCAAGAAAAAAACATCATGTTTTCACTGGATAGCAAAATAGGACTCGAAATTAACAAAGACAAAAATAATGAAACTTCTCATTAACCACAAAGGAAAAATATACGTAGAAGGAACAACTGTTGAAGAAGTAAACCAATTTGTATATCTTGGCAGCTACATAGACCAGGATGGTGACACCAGAAAGGAAGTTAGAATTGTAAAAGCAGCATCGATATTCAAGAATCTTGAGAATATATGGCATTCAAAATTTATAAGCACAAAAATCAAGTTAAGACTATTCAATTCAAATGTAATATCCACCCTCATTCATCCATGCGAAAGCTGGAAAACAACTAAATAAATGAACAATAAATCAAGACTCTTTTTGAAAACAAATGCCTAATTAAAATACTCGGCATCAGGTGGAACGAATTCAAGAACAACGCAGAGATAAGACAGATGAGTGAACAACAACCAGTCTCATGGGTGATCAGGAAAAGGAGATGGACATATGTTGTTGGTCACGTGATGAGAAGAAACGATCCCAAAACAAGCTATCAAGTTGAACACAACAAGCCGAAGAAAAAGAGACCGACCATGGGAAACTCTGAAGAGGACATTGTTAAGAGAGGCCAAATTATTAGGCACAAAATCCCTTGATGAAGTTGAAAAGCTCGCCGAAAAATTAGTGATCTACCTTTCGAGCCCTGTGTGACGTTTAACGGCACGGGAAGGATATAAGATATACATATATATGAATCCTTCAAGACTGCCCAAACCATGCAGACCTGAGGCGTGAGACACTGCCAGAAGACACAAGCTTGGGGCAAAAGCTTTGGGATTCCTATCAGGATCTGGAGAGGACTGCGGGCTTTGCCATTTCGACAGGGATCAGGATCTGATGTGACCAACAACTTCGAACGAAGAAGAAGATATAAGATATATATTGTCTGGGCCATTTTGCTAGAGTGATGGCTCAGTTGTCTGGGCCATTTTGCTAGAGTGATGGCTCAGCTGTCTGGGCCATTTTGTTAGAGTGATGGCTCAGCTGTCTGGGCCCCCTGCCGTGAAGTTGTCGCACATTATCCTGCCTCTCTCCAGCTCTGCAAGCTGACCAGCTTAACCTCATCCATGTTCGCGCTTCATCACGCATCGACTGCAAAGAACATTCTACTAGAAGTTTTATGAAGATAAAACAAGAGAAAGAACAAGTTGACTGGGTGGTAAAAAAAGGTGATAGTGCAAGAAAAAGAACACGATGACTGGGTGGTAAGAAGATGATCGAGCAAGAAAGAGAACAAGTTGACTTAACTGTAAGAAAATGAAAGAACAAGAACAAGTTGATTGGACTTTAAGAAACTGAAAGAACAAGAGAAAGAACAAGAGAAAGAACAAGTTGACTGGACTATAAGAAACTGACAGAACATGAAAAAGAATAGGCTGGTTGGAATGTAAGAAACTCTGAAAGGTGCAGTTCAACCTATTCTCCGGTTTCCTCATATGATTTGCTCCCCTTTTCTATTTCCTGGTTTGTTTAGCCATTCTTCATATGATTTGCTCCCCTTTTCTATTTCCTGTGTTGTTTAGCCATTCCTCGTATGATTTGCTCCCCTTTCCCATTTCCTGCTTTTTGTTTTGCCATTCCTCGTATGATTTGCTCCCCTTTCCTATTTCCTGCTTTTTGTTTTGCCATTCCTCGTATGATTTGCTTCCCTTTCCTATTTCCTGCTTTTTGTTTTGCCATTCCTCGTATGATTTGCTTCCCTTTCCTATTTCCTGCTTTTTGTTTTGCCATTCCTCGTATGATTTGCTCCCCTTTCCTATTTCCTGCTTTTTGTTTTGCCATTCCTCGTATGATTTGCTCCCCTTTCCTATTTCCTGCTTTGTTTAGCCATTCCTCACGAGTAACCCAGCATTTGTTTCTTACACTGAAAACCTCCTGTACCGAAGGGCATAGAATACACAAACCTAATCAAATACAGAACCCGAGTAGAGTGTCATAAGACAAAAGTCCTGTCGTTTGCTCGTCTCTTTGTAGTTCTTCGCACGTTTTTGCTGTAGTCTCCCTCACTATTTTTCTGCTACAGCTGTGACAGTTAACGGCAGCCTCCACGCATGAAGTTGCATGTATAATATCTAACATTGGTCGACCGCATATATAAACATTATCTACAAAAATCCGTGACGTACTGCACAACCTGGCTACATAATCCATTACATGGCTGTATAAATTTTACTGGGACATTATAGAAATGAAAGGCGCGTGAGTGTGTTATGTTTTTTGTTTTTGTTTTTGTTTTTGTTTTTGTTTTTTGTTAACGTTTTTTAAAACTTGAAGAACACGGGCCTCCCTCTTTTTTATCTGTTATCACTGAGAGGAGAACAAAAAAAGAGGGTGAATTATGATGTTTTTATGTTCTAGAAACTTTGTGTTCTGGAAATTGTGTTCTGGAAACTTTGTGTTCTAGAAATTGTGTTCTAGAAACTGTGTTCTAGAAACTCCGTGTTCTAGAAACTGTTCTAAAGAATCTGTGTTCTAAAGAATCTGTGTTCTAGAAACTTTGTGTTCTAGAAATTCTGTCTTCACTGTAACTCTTTGTGTTCTAGAAGTTCTGTCTTCTGTAAGCTCTTGTGTTCTAGAAACTCTTGTATTCTAGAAACTCTTGTGTTCTAGAAATTATGTGTTGTAGAAACTGTGTGTTCCATAAACTCTTGCGCCCTAGAAGCCCACATTTTGTTCCGCGAAGCACTTGAAAACAGAAATATGGAGACTGAGGTAAAGACCGACCCGGGTCCAGATTATGGTCGCAACTTCCCGACTGACAGCCTCGCTCTACAGCCTGACGTGGAGGGGGGGGGGGGGAAGTTACGAAGGGGGCCACTGACTCATCTCATTGACATTAACTCACATTTTGTATGGCATATGAATAATACCAGGAGTAATTGGCATCATCATCATCAGTATCATCGAAATACCACCACCATCACAACCAAAGAGTTGATGCATGAGAGTCCAATAACATTCTGAACAAAGAGAAGAGCAAACGAAAAGTAAAGCCGATGTTACAGTAATAGAATGAATGGATGAGTTGTTGTTTTTTCTGCTATAAGGACTAAATCTGCAGAGAGTATGACTATTATCTCATTCAAGTATATAAATAACCTGAAGACAGAGGAAACACAAAAAAGGTTATTAACTCTAACACGCCAATGGCCTCTCTCGCTTTAAACCACCGCCGCTTCGTGGCTACAAGCTATTTGAGTAATGGTTAATTCTGCCTTTCCTGTTCAACTTACGGATCATATTTCCAGCACCTATGGCAGTCTCAAAGCGTTATTGTATACTCTGAAAGAGACACATTCAAGTTGACATCCCGAGGAAGAGTTCATGATTCTGTTTGTGTCCAACCTGCCTGTGTTAATAACAGCGTGAAGTTAGAAGCGCTGTACTGCTCTGCTCAATCATGCGTGGCTGGAACATCTGACGCGTAAGCTGCATGTTTGATGAGATGTAAGAGTTTAATATGATCCATACAACAGATGTCCATGTCCCTGAGATATCATGATATACTTTTTTAAAAAAACTTTCACCTGGGATATAACAGGTATATATAACCCACGACTGGTCAATATGCAGAGTAATGGCACATTTTATGAGATAAAATTTATTCCAGTATGGGGGGGGGGGGTGTATGTTGATGCAGTTAGTTTTAGTATTTTGCTGTAGTAAAGTTTCGTACGTTTCTGTAGTAAAGTTTCGTACGTTTCTGTAGTAAAGTTTCGTACGCTTTTGTAATAAGATGTCGTATGTTGCTGTAGTAAGGTTTCGTACGTTTCTGTAATAAGGTATCATACGTTGCTGTAATAAGATGTATGTTGCTGTAATAAGATGCCATATATTGCGCTGTTGTAAGGTTTCGTACGTTGCTGTAGTAAAGTGTCGTATGTTGCTGTAATGTATGTCTTATGTTGCTGTAGTAAGGTTTCGTACGTTTCTGTAATAAGGTGTCGTACATTGCTGTAATAAGGTGTCGTACGTTGCTGTAATAAGATGTCGTACGTTGCTGTAATATGGTGTCGTATGTTGTTGTAGTAAGGTTTCATATGCTGCTGTAGTAATGTTTCGTATGATGCTGTAGTAAAGAGTCGTATGTTGCTGTAATAAGGTGTCATATGTTGCTGTAGTAAGGTGTCGTATGTTGCTGTAGTAAGGCTTTAGTATATTGCTGTAGTATGTTGCTGTAGTAAGGTTTCATATGTTGCTATAGTAAGGTTTCATATGTTGCTGCAGTAAGATTTCGTATGTTGCTGTAGGAAAGCTGTCGTATGTTGCTGTAGTATGTTGCTCTAATAATGTTTCGTATGTTGTTGTAGGAAGGCTTTCGTATGTTGCTTTAGTAAGATTTCGTATGTTGCTGTAGTAAGATTTCGTATGTTGCTGTAGTAAGGATTTCGTATGTTGCTGTTAGAGTTTCAATGTTAAAGCGAGCTACAAGTTTCTGAAATCCAGTGGTACCGGGTTCAGTCCCAGCAGTGGGTTTTTTTTTCCTGGTACACACCAAAAAGGCCCCGGGGTCCATCCAGCTTCTGAAAATTGGCACCAGCTAAAATCTGAGAAGATAAAGCGGCCAGGCGTGATACTGACCACATCACACTTTCATGCGCCAAAGTTCATGGAAATTCCGGCCCTAACACCTTGACGGCTCGGAAACAGGAATTTTACATTTGATGGCATGATGAAGAGCTGAAAGAAATACACCATATCGGATAGAAAGTTGGCAAAGTTGGTTGTCTCCTCTTCTTGGAACAGTGGTTCAGACGTCAGATCCACTTTCGTGTCGTATACAAGGTCAACGCAGGATTTTTAAAAACTTTGGTTCTTTTATTATAGAGCTCGCGTGACTGCTGGTATAATAGTTTGCTGTGCCCAGAGCTTGAATTACGTACAGACCTGTAGCATGCTTAGCTTTCTAGTGTCAAATTAACTGTGTGAGCATCTTTCCACTGTCAAGTTGTCGTATAAACAACTTTCCATTCTCAAGTTGTCTGTATAAACAGCCTTCCACTGTCGTGCTGTCTGTATAAACAGCCTTCCACTGTCGTGCTGTCTGTATAAACAGCTTTCCACTGTTAGGGGTTAGCAGCTTTTCACTGTTAGCGTGTACAGTGTGTATAAACAGCTTTCCACTGTCTGTGCTCCAGCATGGCTCAGATAGTTAGTGGTGTACCCTGCCTGTAATAAACGACACGACCTGAACTGCATTGCCAGTCAAGAAAAGGTGTCTGGTTATTATTTGTGCATATTATGTGTGCTGCTGCTGTAAGAACTATGTATGGAGGTGATCAGTGGAAAAATTCTACGGTGGAAGATGTGAAAGTTTCCGATGGCAACTGGAGAATTTTGCAGGTAAAATCAGTTTTGTGTTCCAACCATTCAAGATGAGGGTTGGGGGTGCGGGGGGGGGGGGGAGGAAGGAGGGGGAGGGGAATTTAATTTAATTTGTCCGTGAAGTTTTATGTTCACTTTTTTTTTTTAACAGCAGGGGCGAATGTATTTTAGGCTATGTCTACCCAGCTTCTGTGACCCACAGAGAATACAGGCCCAAGCCCCGCGATGCTCTGAACTTCTTGTGACCCTCTTAAGGATCTCTTGTGGTCCTATCAAGGAGTAAATTCAGTAGGATCATGAGGCGGTCTTGGTGGTAGAAGCGAACGAAGAAGAAGAAGAAGAAGAAGAAGAAGAAGAAAACCATGCACGGGTAGATTCCACAAAATGGCTTCAACCAGGAAATTAGGTTTGCCAACTAATACTTTCTCATATTTTCCAGAATCAGATAGTTCTTGAAGGAAAAGACGGAAAAAACTTTTAGAAGTGTTTTCTTTCAAAGAGATCATTGCAACAACCTTGCAGAACGTTAGACTGACTAGAAAGAATTTAAAGTTTGCTGGTAATACACAAAACCTTTCAGTAGGACATTAAACGCTAAAAGATGGCCAGGTAGGAAAATCTTGATCTTACATTACACTGACAACCTGCACGCAGCCAGGGAGATCTTGACGACACAACATACAAACTTAATGGGCATGAGACGGTACTGAGTGATTTCTGTCTCAACTAACATATTAGAAAACTTCGACGTCTAAATGCAGCAAACTACCATATTTTAAACTCTTCTGTCTCTTACAATGGAATCTACGGCTTGAAGTTTGGAGGAAATAGGACAAAATTCTACATGGGAAGTCTAGTAGCTTATTTCATTGTAACATGCCAACATGCATATGGCAAATACATAGGCTCGGGCATGGACAAAGTAGTAATATGCATTCGTAGGCTCGGGCATGGACAAAGTAGTAATATGCATTCGTAGGCTCGGGCATGGACAAAGTGGTAATATGCATTCATAGGCTCGGGCATGGACAAAGTAGTAATATGCATTCATAGGCTCGGGCATGGACAAAGTGGTAATATGCATTCATAGGCTCGGGCATGGACAAAGTAGTAATATGCATTCATAGGCTCGGGCATGGACAAAGTAGTAATATGCATTCATAGGCTCGGGCATGGACAAAGTAGTAATATGCATTCATAGGCTCGGGCATGGACAAAGTAGTAATATGCATTCATAGGCTCGAGCATGGACAAAGTAGTAATATGTATTCATAGGCTCGGGCATGGACAAAGTAGTAACATGCATTCATAGGCTCGAGCATGGACAAAGTAGTAATATGCATTCATAGGCTCGGGCATGGACAAAGTGGTAATATGCATTCATAGTCTCGGGCATGGACAAAGTAGTAATATGCATTCATAGGCTCGGGCATGGACAAAGTAGTAATATGCATTCATAGGCTCGGGCATGGACAAAGTAGTAATATGCATTCATAGGCTCAGACATGGACAAAGTAGTAACATGCATTCATAGGCTCGAGCATGGACAAAGTAGTAATATGCATTCATAGGCTCGAGCATGGACAAAGTGGTAATATGCATTCATAGTCTCGGGCATGGACAAAGTAGTAATATGCATTCATAGGCTCGGGCATGGACAAAGTAGTAATATGCATTCATAGGCTCGGGCATGGACAAAGTAGTAATATGCATTCATAGGCTCAGACAGAGACAAAGTAGTAATATGCATAGTAATATGCATTCATAGGCTCAGGCAGAGACAAAGTATGCATAGTAATATGCATTGATAAGCTCGGGCATGGACAAAGTAGTAAAGAATAACCATAAAGAAAAATGTTAAACTAGTTCTGCAAACAGAAGTAAAATATTATTACAATGATGCTTATGTTCTTGTTGACTCCTTCGACGAAGCTGATATCTTGGTCAAGGTTTTGAAATTACGGCATAAAACCTGAGAACCGGTCACCGTGGTTTTCCATAAAGATGTTAAAGTGTTGTCATCGTTGACTTTCGGCCAAATCAGTAACTTGTCCGAATCTCTGCTGTAAAGGAGAAGAATCTCAACCCAGCGCGCAGAATCAGTAGCACAGGTGAGTGGAAGCGGCGATGGAGAGGGGACGGAGGGAGAAGAGCACGTGATCTTCAGTCCTATAAGCTGTGTAGATTATCGATTCCATCACTTTTGCTCGCAGTGACTTTCCCCGTTTTCCCCAAGATCGGACCTAACAGGACAACCTCCGATCCCGTGGGCATCACCCAAACCTTGACCCTTCTTCGTGTGGGTCACACAACTCTCAACCAGATGCATCACGCGTAGAGAGTACAGCATCACGCGTAGAGAGTACAGTCTTAAGTCACGTCTTTGTCCCTGGTCCGGATGCGAGTTCAGTGTCTAACATGATCACTCCACTCCTCCAAAATGTGTTCTTGCTGTCCAAAATATGTTCTTGCTGTCCAAAATGTTCTTGTTGTCCAAAATATTTTCTTACTATCCAAAATATGTTCTTACTGTCCAAAATATGTCATTTAGTATCCAAAATATGTCTTTTACTGTCCAAAATATACTTTTAGTGTCCAAAATATGTCATTTAATGCCCACAAAATACACTTACTGTCCAAAATAAACTCTCCAAAATATACTCTTACTGTCCAAAATATACTCTCACTGCTCAAAACATGTTCTTACTGACACTACTATTACCGGAAGATCGATTCTGTGTTATATACACAAACATTTCCATATTCTTTCGCTTCCTTGATTGTATTTTTTTTAACACAAAATAAATCTGAAAACCGCGACCTGTTCCGGCTGCGACTGTTTTATTACAGAGACAGACACCTAACAACAGACAGACATCCAACAACCACCTAATGTAAAAATCTCACCCAGAGATTCCGATGACTTGGCTGAGGCCAAGACGAATGTTCGAGCCCAAAAAAAACAACAGGCGACAAGTTGACGTACACAACAGCAGCAAGCGTGACAACGTGCTGCCTTGACACTCAGCCAGGACAACTATCCATTTCATGCACCTGTGCTAACTGTCTTGTTGCCCCCTTCAAGCTGTGAAGACTTTCGGAAAGGGGCTCATTGCAAATTTCGTCCCACCTCCCCACCCCCTCCCAAAAAAAAATGTATAAATTTTTTTTTTAAATGAGAAACGGTCGGGCTTAATGTCCACTTCTGTATCCCATACATCGTTCTCAGCAAGTTAGAGCAAACTGAGGTAAACAAGTCAATGTTCACTTCCGATATATCCTTGTATCTCCCAGATATTGCAGGCCTTGACTTTCGACATTACATCTGGCGCAGACTAACACATGTATGGCTGTGCCACATACTAGGAATGGAAAGAACAAGACACCCTCATACCGCCTTGGCTTGGACACCTCAAGGGAAAAGAGGGGCAGGTCATTGGGGACATGGAGACGAACAGCACAGGAAGAACTAAAGGAAACGGGGAGGACATGGTTTGAGGTATCCCGAACTTGACAGGACTGGCTGGGGGACCTTTGTTGATAACATCGGGAGTACAAACAGATGATGATGATGATGATAACGATGATGATGATTTCTGTATACTGTAGTCAATTCTCTAGTCCTAATTATCATTTTAGCTACTGCTACCCACTCAAAAACAAGGCAACTGAAATATGTATCGATGAGGAAAAACTGGAAGAAGTGGAGAGTTTTTAATATCTTGGATCGCTACTAACTAATAATGGAGATACAATGAGGGAAATTAAAAGGAGGACATCTATCGCTCTTCAGAAAGTAAAACAAATAAATAATCTGTGGAGAGGAGCAGACAGAACCACAAAAATAAGATTTTTAAGGGCATGCATCTTTCCCATAGCAACATATGCCTGTGAGACCTGGACACTTAACAAAACAGCTGAGAAACACATAAATGCCTTTGAATGTAAATGCTACAGAAACTCCAAATATCGTGGACACAAAAAAGAACAAATATATCTATACTACAAGAGCTTAATATTGAAGAAGGCTGGCTAGTGAAGAGGATTAAAGAGAGAAAACTGAAATATTTTGGACACATTAAACGTCATGATAATTTAGAGAAGACCGTATTGGAAGGATACATAATGGGAAAAAGAAAAAGAGGAAGACCAAGACGAAGATGGCTGCAAGACATCGTTGACGATCTGGAAATGGATGCAACAGCAGCAGGCCATCTTGCTCACAACCGAGAGGCCTACAGGAATGCTGTTTGGGAGGCAAAGTTCCGCAAGGGACATGCAAATGAATGAATGAATGAACCCACTCAAAATTCTAGGACATCTCATGAGAAGACAGAGATTGGAGAAGTCACTACCACATGGAAAATTCAAGGGGAAAAAAAAGGAGAAGATGACGGAAAAATATCTCGGTGCAGTGACAAAGTGGCATGGGGAAAAGGCATTTGATTTGATTGGAAACACCAAAGATCGCATAAGATGTAGAAACATAGTAACCAACTCTACCCGGCTCGGCACATAATAATACCTATTGTTACATTGCCATCTCTGTTCATAATTACATCAGTTTACGTACTCATCTCTTTTTATAATTACATCAGTTTACGTACTCATCTCTGTTCCTAATTACATCAGTTTACGTACTCATCTCTGTTCCTACTTACATCAGTTTACGTACTCATCTCTGTTCCTAATTACATCAGTTCACATACTGCTATAAGTGCCATCTCTTTTCCTTATTAGTTTCCATAATGTCATGTCGTACACTCTCCTTTCGCGGGGCACCCCAAGTTCATGGGGGCATATACGAGTATTTCTTACAATTATAGTCTCACAGACTGTAACAGTGACAACATTCTATGAAGTTACAACATTCTTTGAATTCTTTTTTTTTCCCGTGAATATAACGACGTGATGTTTAATCACAAAAGCAGCTTCAAGTTGGCATTCCATCAAGATCTTTATTGGTATCATACGACGGGCTTTGTTACACCAAGTACAGAAATATAGGAGTGCGTAGTTTTAATAAGAAACAAAATATACGTAGTTTACACAAAAAGTAAATTGCTCTGCTGTTAATTTTTAAAAAAAACTGTTATAGGATAAAGGGGATGGAGCCAAACTGGCAGAGGAAAGTCAAGTTGAGAAAGGGGAGAGTAAATTGATGGTTGTACTTTTGAATTCTCTCCGTACGAGTGCGAAGTTCAAGCCGGGAGTTTGTTTTGTCTTAAGATACTGAGGTGTGTGGGGCCAGTGACGGTGAAAAGTATGCAGGTCAGGAAGATTTTATGCTTGACCAGGCTTGAATTTAGGTTAAAGTTGTGTAAGTAAGATATGTGCTGGGATGCTCTGGCTTGTCAGCTGATGGTAGGTTTTTTGTTTTTTTTAAACAAGAAATGCCTGAACGAGTTTTATTGTGAACTAGACAGGATATCCTCCCTCTCCACCCCTCCCCCCCCCCCCCCAAACCTTTTCACTCTTGAAAATTCTAGAATTCTATCAACATAAGATGATTCGGGATCTTGTGAATTAAGCTGAACGAAATGAGGGAGAGTTCAGATTAGATTTAACTCTTTTCATAACAATTTTACACAAAAAAAGATTTCTTCCTAACGTCAAATCAAATATAAACTTGAAAACTAAATTGAGAACTGCAAGAGTTTAAGAACTGATTCTTTTGAAGAGCACTGGAGCCTGTTAAATAAGTGGTTTTGTCTTTTTTCTTTTTTTTTTTTTTTTGTTAATGATACACAACCCTTAAGCCTGTTTGGTTGTTTTGAGAAAGCAGGGAAACAGTGAGAAGAACGAGTATGATGTAGATTTTGCTTAATGTTAATCTTAATCATCGTTTTTAATCTTTACTATCTTTGGGAGAGTTTTTGATACCATATATTCGGAAGCTCTGTATGAGAGTATTACTATACACGAGTTCACGGCTGTAAGTTTGTCAATGAGATATCAGCTCCCATCTGGGGGAATGATACGCTGCAGTGACATTTGTTATTACGATGTCGTATCATTTTCAATTAGGGTTAAAGATCAACTTAGGAAAGGCAAAGTTAATGAAGCAAAATGTGAACAACAGCAATGTACTGAGAGTAGATAACAAGTTAATGGAGAAGGTGGTCAAAGAATTTGTAAATCTTGGGAATATAGAGTAGTAATATATGGATGACATCAACAACAGGCAAACTATAGCAAACCAGGCTTTTGCAATGTTGCAGACTATATTGAAATTGCATGAAGATGAAAATCAGGATATTTAAGAGTAGTGTTAAGTGTAGTACTATTCTGTGGAAGTGAATGCTGGAAAATCACCAAAACCATAGAAAACAAAACTGAATTCTTTCCAGACTAAATGTTTAAGAAGAATTAGAAAAATATTTTGGCCAAACACCATAAGAAATAAATTCTTGTTGGCAGAAATGCAGATAAAGTCACTGACAGTAATTATTGAGGAAAGACGCTGGCGATCGTTGCGACATGTGCTATGAATGACTGACGACTCACTACCAAAAATAGCATTAAGATGGACACTACCGGGGAACAGAAGTAAGGGTAGACCAAAGGAGGCATGGAGAAGAACAACAGAGAGGATGTTGAGCATAGAGGGCTCATCTGGACAAACGTGGGCAAAAAGGCAAAGCACAGGCGTTTGTGGAAAACCCTTGCGGAAGACCCATGTGCCTTGGGCACTTAAGATTGAGAGAGAGAGAGAGAGCAATTTTCTGAAATGTTTTGTGTGTGTGTGTGTGTGTGTGTTTTATCTTGTCGGCAGATGGGTATGTTATTGTGGAGATGTGTTAAGTTATTAAAGTTTATGAACCTTGAGTAGGACTTGTCGTTTGAACAGCCGCGTCATATCATTGTGTCATCCTGTAGAACAAAGAAACTACGCTATTTCAGAATAGTGGCAACAGTGTGACACTTTGTGATCGCTATAACCAAAAATACCCATTCACCACATGGTTGCTAATCTAGACATTTTAGATCTAGATAATTTTAGTCTCGTGTAGATAATGAAAACAGTCATCTATATGTTAAATAATTTTGTTAGATAATTTTAAACTAAATATAGATACTTGTTAACTGAATCTAGATAATAATTAACTGAATCTAGATAATTTTTAATTGAATCTAGATAATTCAGGACAATTATAAAATTTAAAAAATTAATTATAAAATACAGTCCACCTAAAAAGATTTTTTTAATAGCAAAAGGAAAGCAAGCTTTAAAAAATTAATTCTTACATAATTAACCCTTTCTCAGCGAATAAATACATGCTTCAGCTCTTTAAGGTATTGTACATTGACAACACTGGCACAGGCTTGGCAGTGGCCGAATTTGGGACTCGTTCACCTCAATCTAATGACCTTAGCGCATAGGTCATAAATACTAGCTTCCTTGTAAGATTGGACCAGATGTGATGCTGATACTGCTGTACAGAAACCTAAGAACCTATCGACTGTGATGAAACTAGATTAAAGACACTTACAGATGATGCACATAGAAATAGCTGGCTTCATTAACCAGGTATACAAGGGTTAATAAGAAGGTGTCACGTTTTGTATTTAATGAAATGTATATGCCAGTCTTTGCAGTGTGAAATTTTTATATCTTCGTCTTCAGAGTGTCTCCCAAGAAGTTTGGAGTTTGTAAAAACACACAGTTTACTTTTTTTTTAAAAAATCATATTTATGATACTGATCTGAGTGTCAAGGGGGAAAAAAATCAGTCAAATTCAAGTACTTGAGGATGTCAGTGTCCAGATCTTTTTGTGTTAACGTCCAGATTTTCTTGTGTTAATGTCCAGATTTTCTCGAGTCAATCTCCAGATTTTCTTGTGTCAGTCTCCAGATTTTGTGTTAATGTCCAGATTTTCTTGAGTGAACGTCCAGATTTTCTTGTGTCAGTGTCCAGATTTTCTCGAGTGAACGTCCAGATTTTCTTGTGTCAGAGTCCAGATTTTCTTGTGTCATGTCCAGATGTTCTTGTATCATTTGAAATGGAGAGCTCCCAAGAATGTGAGAAAAAAAAAAAAAAAGCTGAAATTCTCTGAAAGTAATATCCTGCAGCCAAGGAAAGGACATCTCTTCAAGATGTAAACTAATGAAATATTTAACCACATCTGAAAACTTTGCAACTAAAGCAGACATGGCAGCAAGAATCAAAACAGGTGACTGGACTAATAAAACAAGATACGGAAGTCTTCTGAAGTGAAGTGAAACAAAAACAGGGATATCAGGGGATGTAATCTACATTAAGAACTTTGTACATGTGCCTTAACTCTGCTCTAATACTACCACATACAAATACTAACAAAGAGACTACGAGCAGCATGAATCTGGTCAAATCTAAACTGAGAAATAAAATTAACCCAGGACTTCTTGCTACTGGTCAAATTCAGCTTGTGAAATCATGAGAAAATGCCGCTGCTCATACAGGGTTCCCCTCAAAGTCATAAAAGATGCGAGAATCAGGAGATAAAAGCCTATGTATCACCCTATCAACCAAGTACCACAAAGCCTATGTATCACCCTATCAACCAGATACCACAAAGCCTATGTATCACCCTATCACCCAGATACCACAAAGCCTATGTATCATCCTATCATCCAGATACCACAAAGCCTATGTATCACCCTATCACCCAGATACCACAAAGCCTATGTATCATCCTATCATCCAGATACCACAAAGCCTATGTATCACCCTATCAACCAAATACCACAAAGCCTATGTATCATCCTATCATCCAGATACCACAAAGCCTATGTATCACCCTATCAACCAGATACCACAAAGCCTATGTATCATCCTATCATCCAGATACCACAAAGCCTATGTATCACCCTATCACCCAGGTACCACAAAGCCTCTATATCACTCTATCAACCAGGTACCACAGAGCCTCTATATCAACTATGTACCACAGAGCCTCTATATCAACCAGGTACCACAAAGCCTCTATATCAACCAGGTACCACAAAGCCCCTATATCAACCAGGTACCACAAAGCCTCTATATCACCCTATCAACCAGGTACCACAAAGCCTCTATATCACCCTATCAACCAGGTACCACAAAGCCTCTATATCACCCTATCAACCAGGTACCACAAAGCCTCTATATCACCCTATCAACCAGGTACCACAAAGCCTCTAAATCACCCTATCAAACAGATACCACAACTACTAGTGAAGGTGATGATGTTCACCTTTTGTGTGTGACTTTATCCAGCATTTATCATTAATGCCATATTAATATTACTTCTAATTAAAAGTATCCATTAATTTTCACTTATACATTAATTTAAACAGTAATATATCTCCCAGAATATTTTGGATAAATCTATAAAAATATAGATAATTCTGGATATGTTTTGGGTCAGTTCCGGATAATTTTTTTTCTTTTTTAATGAGAAAGAACAAACAATGTGTGTAATGGTCCTATTGGCCTACACAACAACTAGGGCTTCACATACTTCGCATGTGGCACTGATAATCTTGTTCATATTCATTGTTCACGCAACACATGTACTCATTAACTTTCTTATTAACTTACGTGGTTATGTACACAATACTTATGGCCTCAGTTTCCAAGTACATACAAAGCTTGGAATCTCATTCAAAATTCACTGTTCACACAAATGTGAGCAATGATCTGATTAACTTTCAGTGTTTATAGGTTCTAAGGACTGTTATATCCGGAGGTGGGGTGGGGATACGCTCTCCACTCCAATGAAATGTCTCCAAGGCGTGTGTCTCAAATAGCCTCTGACAGTCAAGTCCAGCTCCTGACCTTCTCGTGGCAGAACTGTTCAAACTGACAGGAGAAGGGGCGAAGGCGAATATCTGGCGCCTGAAAACCAGACGCTTCGGGTAGAAGAGTCATGTTTAGTAGCTATTTACCGCTGCTGGAGTGGGGCTTCTCCCGGCCAGTGACGAAAGGTGAGAATGGGATTGCCGCGCGGCGCCACTGTGGATAAGGTGAAAGAAATGATTAAGTGAAGTAATCAGTAGTTTCGAGGTCAGAACCGTTAAAATCACGGCACCTCTTGCTCTGGAGGTCGGCCACGTCTTATATGCACTCATACCGGGCGAACTGCCTGAACCGACTTAACCCACGGGTTAAGGCACTGCTGGTGAAATTCTTCGGATGCCGCGCGTGAAGTGAAACTCCTCCCGGCCAATGAAGAAAATGCGAAAAAGCAATTAGGGCTGCCGTGCGGCGCCGTTGTGAAACGGTGATGGAAAGGATAAAGTCGGTATGTCTAGTAGTATCGCTGGGAGATCTACTCATACCACGGCACCTCTGCTGTAGAGGCCGGCCACGTCCGTTATACACCCATACTGGTGAAATATACCTAAACTGGCTTAAACCAGGGGTGAAACTTGATGGCTAATCATGTCACGGTACCTCCGCTCTAGAGGTCGGTCACGTCCTATTCACGCCCATACTGGGATAATACGCCTAAACCGGCTCAACCCAGGGGTGAAACTTAATAGTGGCGAGGATTCGTCCTCCTCGACAAAAGCTCCGTCCTGGTCACAACTAGGAAGGGTAGCGGCCAAGACCACAAAATGCTGAAGTCGGAGACATTGGACCAGTGCAGTCTAGATAGGCAACCACCTCTCACCCGGCGGGAATGCATGCGTAAACTAATTAAGCTGAGGTTTTCCGGTGAGAAAGTCCGACGCTGGCCTGGATGGGTAACCACCTCTCATCCAGTGGGGATATACTGATATCCAAGATACTTCGAGGTTTACAGATGAGAAAGTCCAACTCTAGATTAAACTGGTGCAACAAAAACCACGGTGTCACGCAATACCACTTCTGAGACCCACCAAGAATACAGGCTCAAGCCATGCGATACTCTGAACCTCTTGTGGTTCTCTCGGGGATCTCCTGTGGTCCTTTCGGGGTCCACAGGGGGACCACTGGAATTATCGAGGACCAAGTAAATTCAGTAGGATCACGGGGCGGTCTTGGTGGAAGAAGAAGAAGAAGAAGAAGAAGAAGTGTTTATACAACACTTTCAGTCTCATTAACTCTCAGTGTCTATACAACACTTTCAGTCTCATCAACTTTCAGTGTTTATACAACACTTTCAGTCTCATTAACTAGTAGTGCACGTGCAACACTTATGGTCATTTTAACGTTCATTGTGCATTCAACACTCTGAAGTCTCATTAACTTTCACTTTGCATAATACAACACTTGGCCCCTGGTCCTTCAACTTTTGTTCCAGGTACGTGTGCAACACTCGCAGCTCATTTCCTGTCCGTGTATCTTCGGCATCTATGCCTGGGAACACGCATTTGTACTCACGAACAGAAAGTGCACAAACAATAAACAAGCACAAACACATACAGCTGCATCAATAAGATTGCCAGAAACAGCGTGTGTGTATGTGCGAGTAGATATATACATAAATATAACTCTTCCTCCCCCACTCCTGGTCTGCTTGCTCTATCTTTATTTCCGTTTGATGTCCCTACTGGAGCCTTACAAGAAGAGGAAAGAGTTAAGAGTTGTACAACTTCCTTTTTTGTTGCCTGTACAAGGCATACAGCGTTTAGGAGCAGAAGATGGCACTCACAAATTCCAAACAGTTTTAAGATCTAACAAGCTAATAAGAAAAAGGGAGGGAGGTGGGGGTGGGGGAAGAGGGGGGGGGAGGGGGAGGTGAAGAAAAAGAATTCAGTTATTCAGTGATGTATCTGTTCTTAACATAAATACATCTATGAATGAATTATGGCAACTGAAAATGTTTCACCTAAGAATACAGCCAGTGATGTGCATTCATATTAAATAAACGGCAAACAGAACACTCATATTAAATAAACAGTGAACAGAACATTCTATTAGACAAGATACAGCACACTCATATTAAGTAAACAGCAAACAGAACACTCATATTAAATAAACAACAAACATAACATTCATATTCAACAGTGAACAGAACACTCGTATTAAATAAACAACAAACATAACATGCATATTAAACAGTGAACAGAACACTCATATTAAATAAATAACGAACAGAACACTCACATTCTATTAAACAGACAGGGTACAGTACACTCATATTAAAACAAACAGCGTACAGTATTCACATATTAAACAGACAGCTTGTTAAAGATTAACTTCTGAAAAATAGAAAATTAAAATTATCTATTCGTTTAATATGAAGTTAACATTTAAAAAAGAAAACCATAAATAAAACATACACGTGCGCGTGCGTGCATACACAAACATACACACACACATATACTCACACAAACCAAATGAGTTTTTCATTAATTTATCAGAAAAGAAATTTCGTTTCGCGTCCTGAACCTTTGAAAATGCAACAAGAGTGTTACAGCTCACAAAGTCTGTGCAAGTAAGTATTGAATTCCTCAACAAACAGAAAACATCCAATATTTAGAAAACGTCCATCATTCGCAAAAACATGACTCAGAAAATGTGAATGGTCTTAGATCTCTGAAATGGGAGCCAAAACCTAAACCGAGATCTCTGAAATGCCAAAGCCAAACCAGATGGAGAATTTTAACTGGTAAATATAGACAGGAAATGACTATACTTAATATTCTGTTTGGTCCTAAACACTAATTAGTTCGTGTTTCTAAACTGACGAAGTTGTTAAACACAAAAGATTTTGCTTTTATGTTTTAAACAGCAGTTTTATGCTAAGTAATATTGTCCTCTTATGGCAAACTCTTCTACAGTACATCTCAGTCTTCGCGCTGGAAACCACTTATCTTCTCGGATGTGAAGCTCATAGCATTTTTTTTTGTCCCCATTTTCTGAACACATGAAAAGAAGCTTTTAATCTGTACTTATTTTGATTGTGTGCGCGTTGACTGCGTGTATAATATATATATATATATATATATATATATATATATATCGAACAAAATCTGCTAACGGGATTTGGAAGGAATGTGGGATTACAGTTCTGTGATATTTCACTGAGCAGAGCGGATAGATCAAGTGATAAATAAGGGATTAGGTGAAGATATTCATGAGTAAATGAATGGATGAAAGTATGAACGACTGAAAAACTGAAAAAGTAAGTTAAATGGTAATATCTCTCTCCCCGTCTCTCTCTCTCTCTCTCTCTCTCTCTCTGAACCTTAAGTGCCCAAGGCACATGGGGCTTCCTCAAGGGTTTTCCACAAACGCCTGTCCTTTGCTTTTTTTCCCTGCTCTTGCCCAAATATATATAACAAGCCCAACTCTAGATTAAACTGGTGCAACGAAAACCACGGTGTCACGCAATCCCGCTTCTGAGACCCACCAAGAATACAGGCTCAAGCCCTGCGACACTCTGAACCTCTTGTGGTCTTCTCGTGGATCTCGTGAGGTCCTTTCGGGGTCCACAGGGGGACCACGGGACCTATTGAGGACCACAGAGTAAATTTAGGAGGATCTCGGGGCGGTCTTGGTGGTAGAAGCGAACGAAGAAGAAGAAGAAGATATAAGAACAAGTCATTATACGAAAAATACGTGTGAACGAATAAAAATAGCAAGAAACTGAAGAGAACAAATACATAAAGCGAAAACGAGCGAATCCATGAAACTCATATGACACCATAGAGAAACGGTTCCAAACTTGTGTCCCGCAAGCCACACATGGTCCTCAAAGTATTATCACGTGACCCGTGGCTGTATTATCGATTTGGCATCTGTTTGAATAAAAACATTTAAAGCTTGCTAAAGAAAATGAACAAAAAGGGATTACACTTATCATTTTTTTAAAAAAGAGAGAGACTATAGTTATATCTAAGATATGGAAAGCACCAAAATGCAAAATAAAATTAAATACTCTAAATCAAGTGCAGAAATTTGAATACTTTGGAACAGTAATATTTTTAGATGAGATATGTAGAACAGAAATTAGGAACATAATAGCCCAAGCAAAGATCGCATTTCAGAAAATGAGAAATATATTATAAAATGCATCCTTACCAAGGAATGTTAGAAAATGAGCCATAAAATGGCATACTGAGTCTATCTTACTATATGAATCATGGACACCAGACAGGTCCACGCAAAGATCAATGGAAATGTAGTGTATCAGAAGAAAGTTGTGAATTTCCTGGACAGCAAAGATTACCAATGAAGAGGTGGAGAGACAAAAATTCTTTTCATTTAAAAAAAGAATACCGGACAGACAATGTATTTTCATATGACATACAATGAGAAGAAAGGCCGTTGAAAATATTGCAACAACAGGAAAATTAGAAGGAAGAAGAGCCAGAGGAAGGCCGGGAGAAATGATACTGGTTAGTTTGACGAGATGGCGTGAGAGGAAACAACTGAACAGATAACCTGCATGATTGATCGGGTACTATGGAGAAATATAATAGCCAACGCCAGTCGTCACAGCACCTGATGATGATGATGATGGGTTCATGGCATTGAGATGATACATCACAGAAGATGGTCCGTAACATAAATGTGTCCGCATGTAAAAGGTTTGGGAAACACTGCTCTCAAAAGGCAGTGACGTTCATTTCACTCTAACACATGTGACTTCGGCTCCACACACTTTTAGGACCGGATTCGTTTCCCACTGCGATTCCTATTCATTCGGCCAGAATAATGTCTGTTTCCAGAGTCATCACTGGGAGGTAGAATAGGGTCTTGACCAGTTATCGTTCGCCAACCCTGATACAAGCAGTCAGATACGGGTCGCTTGACCGCTGTCTGAGACTACTCGCCCACGCGAGAACTTGTAAGCTGAAACAAACGTCAGCCTCTAGGATATTTTCGAGCCTTTTTAAACTAGACCTCTTTCTTTCTTTCTCTCTTTCTGTTTTCTTGCTAAAAAAAAAAAAAGCAAGAGAGAGAAATTGTTCTTCGCACAGAAGATAAGAAACCAGCTCTCTCATGTGTTTTCTTTCCTTCTCTCCCCCCCCCCCCCCCTTTTCCTAGTTTTGTAACGACACAGGTATGTTCGAGGACTTCCGGTGTTTGATGGGTTACCTTCTAAAACGTTTTGAGGAGGTGGCACCAGAAAAGTATTACCTTGGGGTGTGTGGGGGTGGGGGGGGGGGGGTGAGGAGAAAGAAAATATAGTTCTGAGATGTATTTTCTTCCTAGCTCCGACTTGCCGCTTGGACTTGTGCTGTAATGAATGCACGTGTGTGCATCGCCTCTAAACATTACCTCACGTAAATGCACTTTGTTTTCCCTTTCCTCATCCTCTTTCCCCCACGTCCTCCCTCTTTCCTGCTTTCATATACGCCCACAGAATGGAGGAATGCACCTTTTCGCTCATGCCTGCTTACTTTTCTCTGAAGCTTCCAAATAAGAGAAGAAAATTGAAGGGGGGGGGGGGTGTAGGGAAAGGAGAATTACGGGGGAATAACACGTTTTATGTGATTCTGTTTGTTACAGTTACGGTGCCCGGGGTTGGGGTGCCCTGGCTTATTTAGGTCACGAATGCAGATGCGCATGTGCAAGTTGGAGGCGGAAGTTGGAAAAGTTTTACGTTTTTTGCAGGAGCTTTTTAAAAAAATTTGTTCCCAACCCCCCCCCCCCCCCCCCCCCCCCGTGCCTGTTTCTACACTGCGAAGAAGCCCGTGTTTTTATCGTCTGTTTGCAACTTAAATGTAATTTCCTTCCTGTTTGCTGCGTTCGTCGTCTTCTCTCGCTGACAACTGTGGTCAAACGAACGTCATAAAATTAGTCCGAGCACGTGACATACGTAGATGGTGTACGCTGTCACCACATGGTTAAACTCTCGTCGAGAAAAAGGGGGGTGGGAGGGGGGAGGAATATCAACCGTTCTCTTACAACGTTTCTTCGTCCCGTATCTACGTGCTTAGTTTGAATTCTCAGGAGCTGCTTTCGGCTAGATATCTTACCTGCAGAAATCGATCTGAAGGTTTAGGTATGAGCTACAGATGTTAGGTCAGTGTGCAGAAAGTCAGATCCGCCAGAGATTTAAGAGAATGACAAGACAATTAACGAAACACGGACAATGTTACACAATGAAAGATGGGCAATGTTACACAAAGAAAGATGGGCAATGTTACACAATGAAAGATGGGCAATGTTACACAATGAAAGATGGGCAATGTTACACAATGAAAGATAGGCAATGTTATACAACGAAACACGGACAATATTACACAATGAAAGATGGGCAATGTTATACAATGAAAGATGGATAACGTTATACAATGAAAGATGGATAAGGTTATACAGTGACAGATGGATAATGTTATACAAAGAAAGATGGACAATGTTGTACAGTGAAAGATGGACAATGTTATACAATGAAAAGATGGACAATGTTGTACAGTGTGAAGAGGAAACACTTCCAAGTAGAGAAAGAGGCATGGGAGTGCAAGTTTAATCTATTCAGTAATCCAAATTCCGGTTATACGTGCTAAATCTTAACTTACCCATTCCAGCTACACATGATAATGATATCTGTTTGCTTTCGATGTTTATAACTATCTACATAGATGGTAACTATTTGCTTAAGATGCCATTTATGCTTTACGAACACTAACAGAAAGAGCTTTAGAAGTACAGAAAGATCTCTACTTATGCTTCATTGATTACACCAAGGCATTTGACAAGGTGAAACATAGTGAAATTATTAAAATGCTTGAAGACATCAATATAGACGGCAAAGACTTGAGGATTGTAAAACATCTATACTGGCAGCAAGAAGCAACAGTTCGAGTTGAAAATGGAATTGGAAAATACCAACCTATAAAACAAGGGGTGCGACAAGGATGTGTACTATCTCCAGACCTTTTTTTCTCTGTACAGCGAGAATATTCTAAGAACAATCATCACAGAACCAGGCATAAAAATTGGAGGATACAATATTAACAACCTTCGGTATGCTGACGACACAGTACTGATAGCTGAGAACCAACAAGACCTGCAAAATCTCTTGAATAAAGTCGCCAAAGAAAGTGAACAGAAAGGCCTTACTTTGAACATCAAAAAGACAGAGACTATGGTTATATCTAAGAAACAGAATCCACCAGCATGCAGTATTCAATTAAACGGAACCATTCTAAAGCAGGTGCAGAAATTCAAATACCTTGGAGCAGTAATAACTTCAGATGGGAAATGCAAAACAGAAATTAGGAACAGAATAGGCCAAGCAAAGACTGCATTTCAGAGAATGAGAAACATATTAGTTAACACATCCTTATCAATGAATGTTAGAAAACGAGTCCTAAAATGCTATATTGAACCTATCTTGTTATATGGAAGTGAATCATGGACAATAGGCAAGTCTACACAAAAATCATTGGAAGCAGCAGAAATGTGGCTTATTAGAAGAATGTTGCGAATCCCCTGGACAGCAAAAATAACTAATGAAGAATGTAGGAGAAGAGCTGGAGAGACAAAAAAACCTTGTCAGAAAGATAAGAGAGAGACAATGTACTTTCATAGGACATGCAATGAGAAGAGGGGGCATTGAAAATATTATAACAGGAAAAATAGAAGGAAGAAGATCAAGAGGAAGACCAAGAGAAATGATACTGGACAGTCTGACGGGATGGTGTGAGAGGAGATCACCAACTGAACTGATGGCCTGCATGAAGGATCGGGTACTCTGGAGAAGCATAATAGCCAACGCCAGTCGGCACGGCACCTGATGATGATGATGATGATGTATATAACTAGACGTAAAACGTATTGTTGGACAAGATGTACTTTAAATGTAAAACATATTGGTGGACATTGGACAAGATGTAATTTAAATGCAAAACATATTCGTGGAAAGATTTTCTTTAAATGTAAAACATATTCATGGACAAGATGTACTTTAAATGTAAAACATATTCGTGGACAAGATAACTTTAAATGTAAAACACATTGGTGGACAAGATGTACTTCAAATGTAAAACATACTGGTAGACAAGATTACTTTAAATGTAAAACATATTGATGGACAAAATGTACTTTAAATGTAAAATGTAATGATGGACAATATGTATTTTAAATGTAAAATGTATTGGTGGACAAGATGTAATTTAAATGTAAAACACATTGGTGGACAAGATGTACTTTAAATGTAAAACACATTGGTGGACAAGATGTACTTTAAATGTAAAACACACTGGTGGACAAGATGTACTTTAAATGTAAAACGTGTACGCAAATTTTGTGTAAGTGAACCCCAGACAAATTATACATATGTGCAACGGTGGTTCTTAATCTGGGATTCATGAACCCCCCCCCCCCCCCCAGGTAGCGCACAGAAGAATTTCTAGAGGGTCGACGGAGCAGCAAATGGTCGATTAAGGAAAACAAAAATCTTATTTTTGGAGTCTATTTATTGCTTCATTTTTAATGAGAAGTCCACTGTCTTCAAGGCCAGAAAGGGAGAGGGGTCCCACAAATAGAAACCATTGTTTAGAGAAAGGGGGAGGGGTCCCACAAATAGAAACCATTGTTTAGAGAAAGGGGGAGGGGTCCCACAAATAGAAATCATTGTTTAGAGAAAGGGGGAGGGGTCCCACAAATAGAAACCATTGTTTAGAGAAAGGGGGAGGGGTCCCACAAATAGAAACCATTGTTTAGAGAGAAGATCATGAGAAGTCAGATCAAAAATATGAAAGATAATAATAAAGACGGGGGGAAGAAGGAAGAAAAAGAAACAGGGAGAGAGAAAGAGAAAGAGAAAGAGAGAGAGAGAGAGAAAAAGAAAGAGGGAGAGAGAAAGAGAGAGGGGGAGAGAGAAAGAAAATGAGAGAGAGGGAGAGAGAGAAATGGGGGGGGGGGGGAAGAGCTGATGATAGACCCAAACAGGTCAAGAGAAACCGCACACAGATGAAACATCATACTTAGAAGGAAGAAAGAGACTCAGACGTGAAGACAAGGTAGAAAGATGGAAAGGCAAGGCAGACAAATGCGGAGAAATATCAGACAAATAAAAAATAAAACAACAACAGTATAACATGACCTTGTAACAGTTGATTCTTCTGACATCTGCCGACCCTTTTTATATCCATACATCGATAACATTAGTCAAGCAACAAAAGATACGCTCAATAAGTTGACGTCTTGAAGTCACCGTTTGATAGCATTATTCGGCAGAACAAATAACCACATAGATGAACAGGAAATGGTTACTCTCTCTACTTAACAAGCTAAGTCTAACCATCAAACAGATGTGACCAGAATATCATGTCTTTATCTTCAACGATCAAAAGATTCTTGTAATGTATTCTCTAGCTGCAAATTATTATTGTTTTGCAGTTTCTTTTTTCTTCTCAGGCGTAGTTTCCCTAACACTTGTGTACGGCACCCATTTCTATAAGCTATAGAAAGGTTTGTGCCAGCTGGGTCCCACAAGAGAGAACGTCCAGAAAGCAGTGCGTCTGTGCCATCGGTCAGCTGGAACGGAATTCTACCGGGAGGGTATTTTCAAACTTGCAGAGCGATGGGAAAAATGTGTACAGAGAAATGGAGATTATGTTCAAAGTGAAGAAAAGGATGCAGATTAAGATGTTGCATTTATATTTTCTCTATCTATAAATTCTGAAGTTTTAAAAAAAATTTGCTCACGACTTTCGGTATGGCCCTCGTATATATTAACTCATTATCATAAAATGTGAAGTTTGGTCCTCAGTCATACAGGTGCTCGATCGCCTGCCTATTTTATTGCCTTTTTTGTGCTTTGCCCTCGCGAATTTAATAACTGAAGGGCTGTCCTGTACAAGATTTTCCTTCCATTCCCTGGAGGACATACAGGTCAAGTGCATTGACCCCCGGGTCCCGTCATTTAGCCCAGTAATTTCTATCTCTTGACCTTGGTTAAATAGATTTAAATATTTTAAAATATTTACCGTATTTTAAAATATTTACCGTACTACCACCTGCACCGATTGGCATATTCTCCTGGCAAGCTCAGGTCCCAGGTTTGATCTGCCCAGTGAAAGACGAGAGAGAAGATGAGGAGAGAAATGGTCGCCGGAAGATGACGGAAGAGAAGGAGAAACTAATTTTTTGTTTCCTTTATACTAAAAAGATTATTTTTACAATGCACGTATATACAATTTTTTAATGTGTATGTTTCTTGTAAAGTAACTCACTTGTACAGTAACATTATTTACATTACATAGACTAAGCTGTGTGGCTAGTTGTACAGTAACATTATTTCTATTACATAGACTCAACTGTGTGGCTACTTGTACAGTAACATTATTTACATTACATAGACTAAGCTGTGTGGCTAGTTGTACAGTAACATTATTTCTGTTACATAGACTAAGCTGTGTGGCTAGTTGTACAGTAACATTATTTCTATTACACAGACTCAACTGTGTGGCTACTTGTACAGTAACATTATTTACATTACATAGACTAAGCTGTGTGGCTACTTGTACAGTAACATTATTTCTATTACATAGACTCATCTGTGTGGCTACTTGTACAGTAACATTATTTCTATTACATAGACTCATCTGTGTGGCTACTTGTACAGTAACATTATTTCTATTACACAGACTCATCTGTGTGGCTACTTGTACAGTAACATTATTTCTATTACACAGACTCATCTGTGTGGCTACTTGTACAGTAACATTATTTCTATTACATAGACTCAGCTGTGTGGCTACTTGTACAGTAACATTATTTCTATTACACAGACTCATCTGTGTGGCTACTTGTAGTTTATGAGGTTCGCGCTGAACGATAATTGTAGCAAAAGCTAGAGCTGTATTTGATAATGACTTAAAACTGAATTTGACAATGCTAGCTGCCTTTAAGTTTAACAATATCTACATTTTTTTTAAATACAGCTCTCCTTAAATTTAACAATGTCTAATTTTAACGACCCCTTAAATTTAACACTGTCTAATTTTTAATATAGCTAACCTCAGAGTTCTATATCAATGTCAGAAATTTTACTTTCATTAAAAAAAAAAAAAACTTTTTAACTTCATAAGTCTATAATTCCGGGCATAACTCTAGGATCCCGCGACAGGTCTCTGCAGGGGTTCCCGCCACAGATCATGTCTTCGGCGATCTCTTGGGGGCCCTGGGGTCTAGCTACATAACAGTTTGCTTTTAAAGCCATTCTTAGCCCCACACAAGTAACTAGGATTAAATCTACTCTTTGACTCGCCTTATACCGCACGCCAACCCTGCTCAGCATTTTCTATACTTTATATCTATTACTATTCTTTTCGGCCTCAGCCTGCTGGATAAACTGAAAGGACCCCCCCCCCCCCCATTAGATTTATCAGAATTGATATATTTTAAGGGGGGGGAGGAGGAGGGAATTGAGGGGTGAGAGGAGACGGGGCACATGTGAGTCGAAAAATGAGCGGCGATAGATATTTGATTCCGCGGGGATAGAAAAATATTCTTGGGGTTCTGAAAGGGGAGAAGGTTGAGAAGCGCTGAACTACGTACAATTTCAAGTGACATGTTACCTAAATGTTCGCCTAATAATCTTTATCTCTCTCTCTCTCTCTCTCTCTCATTTTCAGGAAGGAGTACCCATTTATTCCCCCTATTTATGAAACAAAGTAATTTCCAGATGTTAAGAAAAGGCCATGGCTGGATCCGAACTCTCAGACTTCACAGGTTAAGGCATTACGTGTTCAGTAAGTAGCGCGTGCCCATGTGTGACAAGTGTGACATTAATCTTCTTCTGGATTATATCTGCTCCTCACGCCAGATTACTAAAAACATCCTGTTTGTAGCACATTGGCAGACGGTGATATATGTTCGACAACTTCTAAAACAAAAACAAAAAGTAGAAAAACTCAGAAAACGCAAACAAAGAGCATATCAGAGTACGTGCGAGAAACGAAAGGAGAGAAAATGACATGATTATAAAGTAGCAATTGTTTTCTAACAACAGTTTTAGAAAACGAATTAGAAAGTGGCAAAACATAAGATCTTGTTATAATTCGAAATGTATCTTCTTCTTCTTCTTCGTTCGCTTCTACCACCAAGACCGCCCATGTGATCCTACTGAATTTACGCCTGTGGTCCTCATTAAGTCCCGTGGTCCCTCATGTGGTCCTCGAAATGTATCAAAATTAGATTCTGTGTTCACGCGCTACATGCCATGTTTTTTAGTAATACAACACGTATTATAAACTGATTATTAACTACTTATGTGCAAAGCAAATATTGGATGCACGAATTTATGACAATGACAGAAGACTATCCAGTTTTCTTTCTTTAACTTTTCTAATCGTAAATAAGAACTGGGTTGATGTTCCTCTAGTCTGTTGGTGTTCTTATCAAGCTTCCTGTTTTGTTTTGTTTTTTTTTTTTTGTTTAACCGTTTAAAACTTGTATGTTTAAAACCTTAAAACTGTGAGAAAGTGGGATACGGTTTGTGTTGGTAACCCTGCTATTATCAGAGTTTGGGGGGGGGGGGGTGGGTTGTTCACTGCTTCTCATGAATATGAAACGAAAAAGGGGGTGGAGGGAGACAAAAGGTGACGATAAAATAATATAATTTAACACCACAAAGCAAAGCAAATATTGGAAATAAGGTTTATGGACTGACAGGGAAGGTGAAAAGTTGAAACTAGGGTTATTTTGTGGGCCGTGCAAAAACTAACTAGCTGTTGCTGGAACTAGGGTTATGTTCTGTGCAAAGAACAGAGAAGAGGTAGTGGAGAACTGGCGAGTTTCAAATAAAGTTACTGAAACAACCAGCTTTCAGGTTCTAGGAGCCCTCAAATAAAGTTACTGTTAAAATAGCCAAATTCTGGGCTCTAGTACCCCAGCTCAGGAAACTCCAGTACAGTCATCTCCCTGCACAAATTCGACAACTTCAAAAAAGTTTTTAAAAACTCGAGAAAATGTAGACAAAGAGCATCTACGCGTGAGAAATTGCCAAGGAGTTGAAATTCATAACTCGTGCAGGACAAGACAAGAGAAGCGCAGAAGAAATGAAAGAAGTGAACGAGAAGATACCGAACTAATTCATAAACATTATTTTATTATTAAAAGTAACTAGCAAACTTCTTTACGAATTTTAGAATAGGACAAAAAGAGCTGCACGATTAGCTGTCCCTTGGGGCTTTCTCGAAAAAGGTAAACAGCCATCTTGAACGCTGTAACATACGAGTATCTGGCCACTTGGAAAAGAGGAAGCACACTTCCTCACGAGATCTTGTTTTTGTTCCTGCTTCCTTTATTTCGCAACAAACCCAAACAATACGAGAAGGAAGCGAGAGAGCGTGTCAGGTCTACCTGGGATGCAAAACGCCCACGCGAGCTTACTTAAGAAAGGAAAAATGCAACTCTTCACTGAGCCTCGCTTGTTATCATCATCAAGGACGGAAACCCGGTACACTGGTTCTCAACCCGACACGAACTGTGACCCTAAAATAAACGCAAATCGTGAGCTCAGATTCGCATGACCGGACACCAGAGTACACGGTCTCCCAAAGCAAATGTTGACCGCGGAATCAAGTTACCGATGAAGCTGCAATGGATATTGTATCCTCCGGTTATTACTATGATCTTTTCTCCCGAACACGTGGTTGGACTCTGGGGGACTAGCGGAAGGACAAACTGGTCCTTGTGTGTTGTATCGGGTTTCTCTGAAGGACTGTGGCGATCTGCACCAAGGGTTCAAGAAGTTGCTAATTATAAAGGGGCAATATCCCTACTAGGCGAGGCCGCTGTACAAAGAAATTAGATCAAATGTGATACATGCAAGTCTCCGATCTACGAACGAGCTCCATTCCTAAGTTTGTTCGTAAATCGAATCTGCACTTACTGTCGGAACAGTTAGATACTCTCTCTCTCTCTCTCTCTCTCTCTCTCGGCCACATGGGGCTTCCGGAAGGGTTTTCAACAAACGCCTGTACTTTCTATCTAATGTCAGTAATATAGTGCATACAGTGTACTTTTCTATGCATAAAAAAAACCCATCAAATTAACCGACGAATCGGTAGACGCGCAATGTTTTGACGGAAAGTAGGCCCATTTGTTATTACAAATAATTTTATGTGAGTGAAATTTTTTTTTAATATATTTGGATTTATGGTACCATGTTCACGTCCCAGCAGTGTGGAGATCTGGTATCACTACACCAAAAAGGCCCAAACGTGGGTACCAGAGAAATCTGGGAATCTACATGCGGCCACGAGTGGTACTGACCACATCACACTTTCCTGTGGCGATGATCGTGCGGAAGCGGGGATTTAACCTTTTACCTTTAGGGGAAAAAAAAAGGGGGGGGGGGGAGAATTCGTTCCTAAGTACAGGTTGTACGTCGGATTTCGTAACTCGTGCATGATTTAACAAGGAGACCTTGTGTGTGTGGTGTGTGTGTGTGTGGTGTGTGTGTGTGTGTGTGTGGTGTGTGTGGTGTGTGTGTGTGGTGTGTGTGTGTGGTGTGTGTGTGTATGTATAACATAAATTACTCAAATCTTCTGTATGGAAAGACAAATCCTCCGTATGGACTGGTGGCTATTGGTAGTTGGTACGTTCCGAGAAAATTATATTTTAAAATATATATTTAAAAAGTTAAATATTTATGCTCAGTTTCTAGGGAACTTCCGTTATATAAATTATTGAAATTTAAAGCTTTCTTATATTTTTATTACATATAGTTTCTTAACTATGATCATCGGTAATAATAACGTAGGAAGATCATAACAGTTTTAAGATCGCCCGTAATAATAACGGGGGGGGGGGGGGGAGATCATAACAGTCTTATAAGCGCTCGTAATAATAACAGAGGGAGATCATAACAGTCTTATGATCGCCTGTAATAATAACAGAGGGAGATCATAACAGTCTTATGATCGCCTGTAATAATAACGGAGGGAGATCATGACAGTCTTATAAGCGCTCGTAATAATAACAGAGGGAGATCATAACAGTCTTATGATCGCTCGTAATAATAACAGAGGGAGATCATAACAGTCTTATGATCGCTCGTAATAATAACGGAGGGGGGGAGAGATCATAAGTCTTATGATCGCCTGTAATAATAACGGAGGGAGATCTTAAATCTTATGATCGCCAGTAATAATAACGGAGGGAGATCTTAAATCTTATGATCGCCAGTAATAATAACGGAGGGGGATCTTAAATCTTATGATCGCCAGTAATAATAACGGAGGGGGGGAGAGATCTTAAATCTTATGATCGCCTGTAATAATAACGGAGGGGGGGAGATCATAAGTCTTATGATCGCCTGTAATAATAACGGAGGGGGGGAGAGATCATAAGTCTTATGATCGCCTGTAATAACAACGGAGAGAGATCATAAGTCTTATGATCGCCAGTAATAATAACGGAGGGGGGGAGAGATCATAAGTCTTATGATCGCCTGTAATAATAACGGAGGGGGGGAGAGATCATAAGTCTTATGATCGCCTGTAATAATAACGGAGGGGGGGAGAGATCATAAGTCTTATGATCGCCTGTAATAATAACGGAGGGGGGGAGAGATCATAAGTCTTATGATCGCCTGTAATAATAACGGAGGGGGGGGAGAGATCTTAAATCTTATGATCGCCTGTAATAATAACGGAGGGGGGGAGAGATCATAAGTCTTATGATCGCCTGTAATAATAACGGAGGGGGGGAGAGATCATAAGTCTTATGATCGCCTGTAATAATAACGGAGGGGGGGAGAGATCATAAATCTTATGATCGCCTGTAATAATACGGAGGGGGGGAGAGATCTTAAATCTTATGATCGCCTGTAATAATAACGGAGGGGGGGAGATCATAAGTCTTATGATCGCCTGTAATAATACGGAGGGGGGGAGATCATAAGTCTTATGATCGCCTGTAATAATAACGGAGGGAGATCATGACAGTCTTATGATCGCCTGTAATAATGACGGAGAGAGATCATAACAGTCTTATGATCGCCTGTAATAATGACGGAGAGAGATCATAACAGTCTTATGATCGCCTGTAATAATGACGGAGAGAGATCATAACAGTCTTATGATCGCCTGTAATAATAACGGATGGAGATCATGACAGTCTTATAAGCGCTCGTAATAATAACAGAGGGAGATCATAACAGTCTTATGATCGCTCGTAATAATAACAGAGGGAGATCATAACAGTCTTATGATCGCTCGTAATAATAACGGAGGGGGGGAGAGATCATAAGTCTTATGATCGCCTGTAATAATAACGGAGGGAGATCTTAAATCTTATGATCGCCAGTAATAATAACGGAGGGAGATCTTAAATCTTATGATCGCCAGTAATAATAACGGAGGGAGATCTTAAATCTTATGATCGCCAGTAATAATAACGGAGGGGGGGAGAGATCTTAAATCTTATGATCGCCTGTAATAATAACGGAGGGGGGGAGAGATCATAATCTTATGATCGCCTGTAATAATAACGGAGGGGGGGAGAGATCATAAGTCTTATGATCGCCTGTAATAATAACGGAGGGGGATCTTAAATCTTATGATCGCCAGTAATAATAACGGAGGGGGGGAGAGATCATAAGTCTTATGATCGCCTGTAATAATAACGGAGGGGGGGAGAGATCATAAGTCTTATGATCGCCTGTAATAATAACGGAGGGGGGGAGAGATCATAAGTCTTATGATCGCCTGTAATAATAACGGAGGGGGGGAGAGATCATAAGTCTTATGATCGCCTGTAATAATAACGGGGGGGGAGAGATCTTAAATCTTATGATCGCCTGTAATAATAACGGAGGGGGGGAGAGATCATAAGTCTTATGATCGCCTGTAATAATAACGGAGGGGGGGAGAGATCATAAGTCTTATGATCGCCTGTAATAATAACGGAGGGAGATCATGACAGTCTTATGATCGCCTGTAATAATGACGGAGAGAGATCATAACAGTCTTATGATCGCCTGTAATAATGACGGAGAGAGATCATAACAGTCTTATGATCGCCTGTAATAATGACGGAGAGAGATCATAACAGTCTTATGATCGCCTGTAATAATAACGGATGGAGATCATAGCAGTCTTATGGTCGCCTGTAATAACAACGGAGAGAGATCATAGCAGTCTTATGGTCGCCTGTAATAACAACGGAGAGAGATCATAGCAGTCTTATGGTCGCCTGTAATAACAACGGAGAGAGATCATAGCAGTCTTATGGTCGCCTGTAATAACAACGGAGAGAGATCATAACAGTCTTATGATCGCCTGTAATAATGACGGAGAGAGATCATAACAGTCTTATGATCGCCTGTAAATAATAACGGATGGAGATCATAACAGTCTTATGATCGCCTGTAATAATAACGCAGGGAGATCATAGCATTCTTATGATCGCCTGTAATAATAACGGAGAGAGATCACAACATCTATGGTAGAAAAAAAAAAGTTCTTATAGTTAAATAGTTAGTAAGAAAAAGCTATGGCCTGTGACATTTTCATGATGTAGAGCTATGAAAATTTAGTGTTTTCACATTTCTAAGCCATTACAGCATTGTGAGATGGGAGGCCAGCGCTGCCCTCGATGTATGTCCTAGGGGATCCCCAAGGTACTGCCCTGTCCTTGATGTCATGTCCTAGGGAATCCTCAAGGTACTGCCCTGGCCTCGATGTATGTCCTAGGGAATCCCCAAGGTACCAAGATTTCTTGAGGTTGGGTTGACCCTGCTGGCGGTCGGTCAGAAAAGAAAAAAAAAAAGGACGACTTGAACCAGGCACCATGTGTGTCGGCTGGTGGGTGTACTATTGCACCAGTGCAAACTGAGCATATAATAACAATTATAATAATATTAAAGTTTGGAAATAGCTAATTACATGTAGTGCAGTATAGTGTGGACTACCACGCTTCTCTTCTGTGAAAGGTCCGCTGTGTTTTCGTTTAATTTACATATATTTATTGAAATAGCAGTTCCATAAATTATAAATTTTTTAAAAAAGTATTTGTCATAAATAAAAAAATTCAGCATGAAATACTGAATATATATGTGTGTGTGCGTTTGAGATAGATATAAAAGAAAGAGAGAGAGAGAGAGTAAGGAGGCAAGGTCTACGTGAGTATACGTGTTTGTAACATCCTATATCACGTGAGTATACGTGTTTGTAACATTATCCTATATCACGTGAGTATACGTGTTTGTAACATTATCCTATATCACGTGAGTATACGTGTTTGTAACATTATCCTATATCATGTGAGTATACGTGTTTGTAATATTATCCTATATCACGTGAGTATACGTGTTTGTAACATTATCCTATATCAAGTCTACACTGATGAACTCTTAAGGGCAACTTTTGTTTGCTTTCCAGGCCAAATAAGCTACGGACGCACTGACTGAAAGCTAATTGTAAATTCTGCTGTATAATCGTCGCATATCATTTCATCATCAAAGACTTCACAAAATACATACATATATCCACCCACACAGTCTCTCACGCTTACAGGCGTGGGTAAAATGAAAGGAAAATAAACATAAGCGCGCCCATATAACTTTTTTTTTTGACAAAGGACATACTGTTTTTGGGGTTGGGCAGGATGTTTTTGCATTCCCTCTAAAATCTGTCACTCAACGAAGCTGATGTACAAATGTGCCATTTTCTTAACTTTGTTATGATTACATCTTTGCAGAAGTGATATTTAACGCGGTCCCCTGGTGTACGCTGCTATGTTTTAACTTTAACGTGGTTCCACCGATGCACACTGTGATGTTTTAACTTTAACGTGGTTCCACCTATGCACACTGTGATGTTTTAACTTTAACGTGGTTCCACCGATGCACACTGTGATGTTTTAACTTTAACGTGGTTCCACCGATGCACACTGTGATGTTTTAACTTTAACGTGGTTCCACCGATGCACACTGTGATGTTTTAACTTTAACGTGGTTCCACCGATGCACACTGTGATGTTTTAACTTTAATGTGGTTCCACCTATGCACACTGTGATGTTTTAACTGAAACATGGTTCCACTGATGTACACTGATGTACTAACTTCTCAGAAAGTCTTCAAACTTTTCCTCATCTGTTGCAATGGCTAAGATCATTCTTCCTGTAGATCATTCATGTCGGTTTAAAACTTTTTCCCGTATATTTTCGTATGAATAGCGCGAAAGCTGACACTTTCAATCATGTGCTATGTCATTGCAAAAAAAAAAGCTGTTCCTACATTTTTAAATGATCTAATTATAAGATAATTTTCAACAATGAAACAAAAAAACTACTTCCTGGTTAAAGATTGAGGATATAGTTTGAGTGTAAATGAAAACATCCAGAATCACAAGTACTATGAAGGTAGGAAAAAGTGTGGCCAAGACACATTTTTAACATTGAAAGAGAGAAAGAGACAGAGACAGAGAGATTGTGAAATGCACCAGGAATGATTCTATGTGGAATGGGAATAGTCAAGAGAGTCAAAGCACTAAGAAACTTGACACTGAAAAAACAGCTGCTCCTACAGCTGGAGTCCAGGGTTTTCGTTCATGATCATTCCAATGGAATTTAAAAAAAATTTTTGTTAGCTTCTTTTCTAAAATATTGTATAGTTTTTGTTGAAATGTTCCCACTTTACATCATCTCTTAAAATAACTCTCCCACTCTACAGTATCTCTTAACTCTCCCACTTTACAGTATCTCTTAACTCTCCCACTTTACAGTATCTCTTAACTCTCCCACTTTACAGTATCTCTTAACTCTCCCACTTTACAGTATCTCTTAACTCTCCCACTTTATTGTACTGTATCTGTAAAAGAGTTTAAACCTAACTATTTTGCTCCAAAACTACACTAGTAGAGTTGGTAGATCTTGCACGCTATGCAGACAAATGGCCAGAGTCACAATGAGGCAAAGTGTAAATAAAATGGAAAATAGCTCATTTTTAACATAAGCCGTGTTTTTAAAACAGACTAAGGTCTTTCTAGTTTCTTCATTCTGAAATTTCTACACAAAACCTATTCAGGCACAACATGCAAAACAGTTCGAAAGTGAAAGAGTTAATCTGATTTGAAATAAATCTACAGATACTTAACACAGAGCTGCTTAAAACACATTAGGTTTGGCGAACCCCTGCTTCTTCTTCGTTCACTTCTACCACCAAGACCGCCCCGCGACCCTCCTGAATTTACTCCTGTGGTCCCCCTGTGGGCCCCGAAAAGACCACACGAGAGGACCACGAGAGGTTCAGAGTATCGCAGGGCTTGAGCCTGTATTCTTGGTTGGTCTCAGAAGCGGGATTGTGTGACACCGTGGTTTTCGTTGCATCAGTTTAATCTAGAGTTGGACTTTCTCACCGGAAGACCTCGACGTGTTTTGGATATCAGTATATCCCCGCTGGGTGAGAGATGGTAGCCCACTCAGCCTAGAGTTGGACTTCCTCACCGGAAAACCTCAGAGTGATTAGTTTACGCATACATCCCCGCCGGGTGAGAGGTGGTTGCCTATCTAGACTGCACTGGTCCAGTGTCTCCGACTTCAGCATGGCGAACCCCTGCATTTGAACTGAAAAGTCCTTCAAGAGCGCCCAAACCATGCGGGCCTCAGGCGTGAGGCATGGCCGGAGAATACAAGCTTGGGGCAAAAGCTTTGGGGCTCCGATCAAGATCTTGAGAGGACTGCAAGCTCTACCATGTCGACAGGGATCAGGATCTGATGTGACCAACAACCTCGGAAGGAAGTAAGGAAGGAAAAAGAAAGAAAGAAAAAGAAGAAGAGGAACTGGGAATGATAGTCTAGGATACTTGGGAATGATAGTCTTGGATACCATCTGCATTTAAGAAGTTTATGCTCCATGACCAGAAAACAACTTATGGGAAAAGAATGAATGCAAATTCACTCTTGCAATTTCGAATAAAGTACATTTTTATTTAATCGAAACCTTTTGATCCTCACTGACTGTATCAAATATTTCTAATTCTGTGGGAAAAATAGTTATATTTAGGTTATTTAGTTATATTTATATTTAGTTATTTTTTAGGTATATATGCTATGTACCCCTTCCCCTCATTCTGTGATAGTTATATTGTGTGGTACATTATCCGTGTACATCAAATGCTATATACTTCTTTCTCCACATTCTGTGATAGACAGTTATATTGTGTGGTACATAATCCGTGTACATCAAATGCTATATACTCCTTCCCCTCAGAGTTTGTTGTTATTTCACTGAAATGCCTCTCTCTCTCTGCCTCTCTCTGCCTCCACTGGCGGCGGGTACTCCGTGAATGGCACCTTTGATCAATACCTAGAAAGAAGCAGTTTTTCTCTTCCCTGTAGGGAGAGAGCTCGCGTGCTTTACACGAGCTGGTCAAAAGGTCGCACTGCCTTCCAGCACAGACCACACCTTCAGGTCAGAATAGGCGGGGCCGAGCGACCGGACAAGAAAACGCGTAGCGATCAATGGCTGCTGGCGACCTATCTCCTGCCAGTGACCGCTAACGAGGGCACGACCGCTGGCCTGTAGAGGCGCGTCGGGGCACAGGTCTGGTCCAGGGCTTGGCACGCGTCCTGGAGCAGCCACGCGTACAGCGTGACCCGTGAGCCAGAGACAAGGTCAGGTCTTGTAAGGTGACGACCATTGGTCAGTGATGGTCTCTCTCTCTCACACACACTCTCTCTCACTCTCTCTCCTCTCTCCTCTCTCACTCTCACTCTCTCTCTCTCACACTCTCTCTCTCTCTCACTCTCTCTCTCTCTCGCACACAGACATGCTTACAAAACGTCTCTAGCCACGGCTACCACTAAGAAAAACATTAACAAAAGACTCCACATTCTCACAAAAAATGACATCTGTTTCCCACTTTGTTCTGTTTCTATAAATCTTACCACAAATTTGTTATTCCTTTGTTCTCTAGACATAATATATTGCTATATTTACATATGAGTGACATCTGGCATATTTTACTCTCTCTTTGTAACAATTTTGACGGAGCCAACTGATGAACATTGTTGTTTACTTGTCTTTCAGGCGAGTCTGTCCGACATTTCACTGTAGGTTTTGTCTACTTTCACTTGTCTGTTGGGAGCGAAAATGCAGGTCTCAAACTCAGTAAGATAGCGGTCTGGGGGCCAGAGGCTGGTTGCTTGCATCAGGGTTAGCGAACTATAGCTAATCAAGACCCTATTTTACTTCCCAGTTGTGCCTTTTTAGAAACAGTAAGGCGGAAATCCAGTTTTAAAAATAACTCATCCCGAGTGCGGATGTAAGAACTGCGAAGAGCAAAACCTCCATCTTAATGCGAAGAAAACGAAATTGATAACAACTGACAAAACAAATAAGACTCCTGAATATATGTCAATGAGGAAAAATTGGAAGAAGTGGAGTTTTGAATATCTTGGATCATTACTAACTAATAATGGAGATAAAATGAGGGATATTAAAATGAGGACATCTATCGCTCTTCAGAAAGTAAAACATCTAAAGAAGCTGTGGAGAGGAACAAAAATAAGGATTTTTAAGTGCATGCATCTTTCCCATTGCAACATATGCTCTGTACCCCTTCCCCTCATACCTGGAGACTTAACAAAACAGCTGAGAAATACATAAATGCCTTTGAATATAAATGCTACAGAAAAGTTCTTCAAATATCATGGGCACAAAAAAAAAAAAGAACAAATGGGCACAAAAAAGAACAAATATATCCATACTACAAGAACTTAATATTGAAGACGGTTGGTTGATAATCTGCAAATGGATGCATCAGCAGCAGGGCATTTTGCTTACAACCGAGAGAGGCCTACAGGAGAGCTGTTAGGGAGGCAAAGTTCCGCAAGGGACATGCAAATGACTGACTGACTGAGGAGGGATGTATCAGGGCCGATGGGCGCAGATATCACAACCTAGTTCAGTTTTTTTTTTTAACCTTTTTTTCTACCCCCTTTGAAGCCCTTGGAATATTTTTTTTCTCTATCCAGGCAGAATCACTGTTTACCGTCACTCATTTTTTGGCTTCGTGTACCCCCACCCCCTTTTCTCTCCCGCAAAACCACGACCATTTATCCACGCGCCATGACATATAAATTCTAATAATGTCAGTTGTTTTTTTTTCCCTGTAGGGAGAGAGCTCGCGTGCTTTACACGAGCTGGTCAAAAGGTCGCACTGCCTTCCAGCACAGACCACACCTTCAGGTCAGAATAGGCGGGGCCGAGCGACCGGACAAGAAAACGCGTAGCGATCAATGGCTGCTGGCGACCTATCTCCTGCCAGTGACCGCTAACGAGGGCACGACCGCTGGCCTGTAGAGGCGCGTCGGGGCACAGGTCTGGTCCAGGGCTTGGCACGCGTCCTGGAGCAGCCACGCGTACAGCGTGACCCGTGAGCCAGAGACAAGGTCAGGTCTTGTAAGGTGACGACCATTGGTCAGTGATGGTCTCTCTCTCTCACACACACTCTCTCTCACTCTCTCTCCTCTCTCCTCTCTCACTCTCACTCTCTCTCTCTCTCACTCTCTCTCTCTCTCGCACACAGACATGCTTACAAAACGTCTCTAGCCACGGCTACCACTAAGAAAAACATTAACAAAAGACTCCACATTCTCACAAAAAATGACATCTGTTTCCCACTTTGTTCTGTTTCTATAAATCTTACCACAAATTTGTTATTCCTTTGTTCTCTAGACATAATATATTGCTATATTTACATATGAGTGACATCTGGCATATTTTACTCTCTCTTTGTAACAATTTTGACGGAGCCAACTGATGAACATTGTTGTTTACTTGTCTTTCAGGCGAGTCTGTCCGACATTTCACTGTAGGTTTTGTCTACTTTCACTTGTCTGTTGGGAGCGAAAATGCAGGTCTCAAACTCAGTAAGATAGCGGTCTGGGGGCCAGAGGCTGGTTGCTTGCATCAGGGTTAGCGAACTATAGCTAATCAAGACCCTATTTTACTTCCCAGTTGTGCCTTTTTAGAAACAGTAAGGCGGAAATCCAGTTTTAAAAATAACTCATCCCGAGTGCGGATGTAAGAACTGCGAAGAGCAAAACCTCCATCTTAATGCGAAGAAAACGAAATTGATAACAACTGACAAAACAAATAAGACTCCTGAAATATATGTCAATGAGGAAAAATTGGAAGAAGTGGAGTTTTGAATATCTTGGATCATTACTAACTAATAATGGAGATAAAATGAGGGATATTAAAATGAGGACATCTATCGCTCTTCAGAAAGTAAAACATCTAAAGAAGCTGTGGAGAGGAACAAAAATAAGGATTTTTAAGTGCATGCATCTTTCCCATTGCAACATATGCTCTGTACCCCTTCCCCTCATACCTGGAGACTTAACAAAACAGCTGAGAAATACATAAATGCCTTTGAATATAAATGCTACAGAAAAGTTCTTCAAATATCATGGGCACAAAAAAAAAAAAGAACAAATGGGCACAAAAAAGAACAAATATATCCATACTACAAGAACTTAATATTGAAGACGGTTGGTTGATAATCTGCAAATGGATGCATCAGCAGCAGGGCATTTTGCTTACAACCGAGAGAGGCCTACAGGAGAGCTGTTAGGGAGGCAAAGTTCCGCAAGGGACATGCAAATGACTGACTGACTGAGGAGGGATGTATCAGGGCCGATGGGCGCAGATATCACAACCTAGTTCAGTTTTTTTTTTTAACCTTTTTTTCTACCCCCTTTGAAGCCCTTGGAATATTTTTTTTCTCTATCCAGGCAGAATCACTGTTTACCGTCACTCATTTTTTGGCTTCGTGTACCCCCACCCCCTTTTCTCTCCCGCAAAACCACGACCATTTATCCACGCGCCATGACATATAAATTCTAATAATGTCAGTTGTTTTTTTTTTACCTTATCCAATTGGCCTTCCTTGAAAAAACAAGATATTTTGGTATACGAAATGCTAATCAGGCATAGCGGAAGAGTAGCCTAAGAGTTCCAAAGCGCACTTAAGAGTGAACACAGAAGAAAGATGTCTTGTTTATTTGTCAGGGAGGTTACCACAACAAAGCCTACAGAGAGAGAGAGAGAGAGAGAGAGAGAGAGGGAGTGAGAGAGAGTCTACCAAGAACACTTCTGTTGTAAATTGTAAGAACATCTTTTTTTAGCCAAAGAGAGTACGGGTTTTTGTGTTTTTTTTTAGTAAATTTACCAAAAATATACATATTTTTTAAAAAACTAGCCAACATACATATAATTTAAATAAACGCAAAAATGTACGTTCACTTTTAAACTATTATAATTGATACCTCTATTTCTAAACGTATAATAAAGGGTTTCCCAAACATAGAACAATACGGTTCGTGTTGGTTTTTCTATATAAAGAGGAACTAAAAATGGCTGCCGACTCTGTATTGTATTTTCTAGTTTCGAAATATTGATGATCAACTCTTCTTACTCCGGTCTTTATTGACTTGTCGTTTTGTGAGAGTCATATCAAGTTGCAGTACTTGACATTCAACCTTCCTGTATCAGTGAAGAAATGTACAGAATGGTTCTTATTTATCTTGTGAGATTTCTGTCTTTGAGGTGTCCTGAAGGTAACATATCAGAAGCCAAAGTCTACATTTATCTGAAGTTAATATATGGAAAATTTAGATGCCAAGTCTACATTTATCTGAAGTTAACATATCTGACGTCTAAATATGAAGTCTGCATTTATCTGAAGTTAACAAATAGAAGGTCTAAATACTAAATCTGCATTGATCTGAAGAAGTTAACAAAAAGGAACTACAGTTACCAAGTCTATACTTACATGAAGTTAACATATGGAAAGTTTAAATATCAAGTCTGCATTTATCTGAAGTTAACAAATAGAAGGTCTAAATACTAAACCTGCATTTATCTGAAGTTCATTTATCTAAAGTTAACAAATGGGAAGTACAGTTACCTAATCTACACTTATATGATAAGTTGACATATGGAAAGTCTACCAAGTCTACATTTATCTGAAGTTAACAAATAGAAGGTCTAGATACCATGTCTGCTTTTATCTGAAGTTAATAAATGGCAAGTCTAGATGCCAAGTCTACATTAATATTACAGATAAAAGGGATGGCGGCTGCAGTAAAACTGGTTTAAATAAATAAGAATAAGGTAGATAGAGGTGTACAGTGCAGTTTTACAAAGTGAGGGAGGGAGTGAGTAAGGTGAGAAAAAAACAAACAGAAAGTATGAGAATGTATAAATGAAAAACATACAACATTCGATATTTTGGCGTGAGCCTTATTCTAGGATACATGCACAACGAGACAAAAACACGAAGAACTTATCTGAATATGTCTTCCTCCAAGTAGAAAACAGAAATGTGTGTAGTAGAAGGGAGAAGGAAAGACCACGCCGCCCACAGTTGTACACCTCTATCTACCTTATCTACATTAATATCAAGTTAACAAATAGAAACTCTAGATTCCAACGCATTAATTTGAAGTTAACAAATGGAGGGTCCAGATACCAAGTCTGCATTTATCTGAAGTTAACAAATAGAAAGTCTAGATACCATAAATTACTTTGTTCAAGTCTACATTTATTTAAAATAAACCTTATATTTCAGCCAGAAGTTTGTAGTACAATAAAGCTGTAGGCTCAAGGGCAAGGCAGTAGGTCCATATTTTCCTTTCTCTTTCTTATTTATTTCTCTTCCCATCTCCCCCTATTTTTCGCCTCCTCTCATCTATCTATTCTCAAAACAGAACGCTACTTTAGCGTTACCTATACCTGCCTACCTCAACAGTACACTCTTTAGCTCTCTTCCCTATTCCCCCCTACCTCAACAGTACACTCTTTAGCTCTCTTCCCTATTCCCCCCTACCTCAACAGAACACTCTTTAGCTCTCTTCCCTATTCCCCCCTACCTCAACAGTACACTCTTTAGCTCTCTTCCCTATTCCCCCCCCCTCCCCTCCAACCATTATGTTATTGTCCCCTCACCACATTTCCCTTCATAGATCACCTCCTCCAAAACTTTCAAATGAAACATCCACAATCATCACAAGGTTATTAATCCTGGCTGGATACTTATACAAACTGGTTCGATGATTCTTTGCCCGTTCGTGAGTGCGTTTTTTTTTTTCGTCGCGTATCTCTCCTGTCCATAGGAGTCGACATTGTTAAGTACAAATTCCCTGCAAGGAAAAGTTATGTGAACTGGAAATGTCACCGAAAGTTTAGCATCATCCTGGGAAGATTGTAACAGCGACAGAAGTAACGATTTCAGGAACCGTTAAGGTCAAGGTCGTGCTATTTTCGAAGCTTGAATTTATAGATTCTTCTCACTGTACACGTAGCGCAATCCGATTGGACGGAAAACCTTCATGCTTTCGTACTCCCGAGTCGTGGAGTGTTCCTTTTTTTTAAAAATAGAACATTCTGTAAACATAGAGTGCATTGCCTGTCACAGTCAGTAGTGAAAATAATCTTGATTGTCTGATATGGGACACGTCGTATTGGCATAATTATTAAATAGCGTGATTGTTGCACATGAGCGCTTTTCTCTTTAATAGAGGCACGTGTGCTTAGCTAACGATTTTTCCAGATCCTCATCTTCACATGGTTTCTTGGAGCCAGATAAGTTTGTGTTTTGTTTTTTGTTTTTCCTGTTTGATATGTCGTTATGAGAGTTATGCTGGGAAAAATCTCAAGGAATCGGCCGTTTTGGATGAACTGCTGGACCCATGTAAGACGTGGTTTAAAGATTTGTTATAATGGGCGAGAACTCAGCATGTCCACGTTTCGACTAAACCGAGATTATTAAAGTGAATAACTCAAGAAGCAAGTGTAAAGTCCGGCGTATGTGCCACTTGTTTAGACGTCATCATCACATGCCGTGCTTATAACTCATAAACAATTATAATAATCATGGGCTCATCTGGTAACCTAGTCAGCTGTGACAAGCCTAACGTGGCTTTACTGTCCGGGGTATGCTGGAGTATGTGGCAGTGACGTGGCAGACAGACTTGCTGGACAGGCTAAAATAAATAGCAGACTGACAATGGACAAGGGGGACGGACATTGCTAAAGATGTATTGGACAGACTTCGGAGAAAAATGAAGAGCGGGAATGTAAGAACAATGTAGATCTGAGAGACTGCTGGAGATAGGACAAATGAAATGTGCTGGCAAGAAATCTGAACTGTGTGGCAGAAAACGCATTGTAAACAACCAACATTTGACAGGAATTGTTAGCAAACATACTCTTGGACGGATGCTGCAGCATACGGCGGAGCATATGTGGGGTTGTCCCGAACGCAGTGAAGCCAGAGTCTGAATTTTGAACCTTTGAATCATAATTTAGTGCTAATCGTGGCACAGAAGTACTTAGGGACACAGTATTAGTGGCCATATTTTACTCGTAGTGACGGCACACAGAAGCCGATGTGATCAACTCAATCTCAACTCCGTCTCAGCTAGGTACCTGTTTCTACAGTTGAGTTAACTACGGTAGCTCTAGCCTGACTTGAACCACCGATCTCTGCGTGGGAGTCTAGCGCACTTGCTGCTGCGCCACTCAGACATCCGACAAGAATCGTGTTCCTCCACTCTGCGTTTTATTTATTTATTTATTATTATTTATGATTTATTCAGCACTTGTTCAGCGTCTGATTTACCATATTTTCCCACGTATATTAATTTTCATGATTAAATTCAGGTATCAGTCTTGAAAGTAATCTTTTGATTCACATTATCATCTCGGATTCTGTGCATAAAGTAAACCGAAAAGAACTCAAATAACCCGCAGAAAGAAAAGGTCAGTGCGCAATGATACACTTTTGTTAGGAAAATACTGAATGTTAGGAAAATACTGAATGTTAGGAAAACAATGAATGTTAGGAAAATACTGAATATTGAAGTTTCTTGATTTTCTTATTTCTTTGTTGCTCTTCTTCTGAATCAATATAAATTAAGGACAATATTTAACAGCTGAATTAAAATCTTATCTTCCATGGGTATATTATAACGGTATTTGTTCCTAACGTACAATACTATAGCTGTATAATTAGATGTTGAAAGTATCAAGTGATCTTTGAAAGTCTATAGTCATACGGGGATACGTGATTATAAATCAAGATTTATAACCCAATTTTGGCGACCAAAATATGCTTATTTTCACTGGATTTTTTCCCCCCAATTTATTCATTTCCGTGATATTTCTTGGCGTAACGCTACAAAAACTATGGATGAAAAATAAGAAGAAAAAAATAATAACAGCCTGGAGAGATGATTCATTATACTTTCTGGTTGTCATTTATGTTATTCAATTTTTCTGATGCGTTAGAACAATGACACCAAATCCATGGCCCGCAAGCACTGTCATATATGGTCCTCAGACCACGCTTGGTTCTCGTGGTCCACCGACGCTCTTATCGATTTTGTATAAAGTTCAGTATATTGGACAAAAACAATTAAGGCCTCAAGTGCATTGTGGTATCACAGATAAGATGGTGCTGTGCAACTTAAGACACTTCATACGTGCTTTGGTGTAAAATTACTGGCGACCATCGCACTAAAATGAGTTTGGACCATTTGCATTCCCCATGCTCGTTATATGAATATCCTTTGTATAGTATTTTAGTTCACATGGGAAAAGCTATATTTTACTGCTCAAAATTCTTCGACTAGCATTCCCCGTTCTCGCTATATGGACATCTGTTGCATAGTATTTTAGCTCACATAGGCAGAGCTATATTTTAAAGATCAAAATTCCAATACAGTAAAAAATATAGGAAATAAATGATCCCAAAAGATTATTTTTCTTGCGGGTTAACATTATTTCTTCATGAAATATTCGGCAAACGGCAATTTTTGCCTTTAAAAGACGCGTTTTTCCCTTGTTTTGGTTTTGTTTTGTTTTGAAGCGAGTGGTTGTTAATTTGGTGAGCAACCGCCGTTTCTTGCTAATAATGGATGTGTAACATTCACTCGAGTAGCAGCAAATAATGTTTGTGTGGCATAGGTTTTATGTGTATTCTACAAAAAATTCATCATTTTTATTCGCCTGGAATTAGAATTTTTTTCCTGTAGTATTCTTGACCCAATTTTCATCCTCTCCAACAAAGTTTTGATGTCCTTAATGAAGTATATCGACAGGTCAGTGAAATATGGGTGCTAATATCATATCAGGCGGTTGGCAGAGGGGCTAGGCACTCGGTCTGCTAATCGGTGGTACCGGGATCAAGTCTCAGCAGTGGTTTTTTTTTTTTTTTCGAATACCTCCTCATCAAAAAGGTTCCAGGGATTCACCCAGCCTCCAAAGGGACCAAAGAAATCTGGTAAACTGGGTAGGCCTGATACTGATCACATTCCACTCCCATGTGCCGAAGGTGTTGGAAACAAGGGCCTAACACCGTATCCCCAGTATCCCTTAATGGCATGGAAACGGGGATTTTACTCAACCTAACGTCAGATCACTTTATCACCTCTAGAACTACCTTTATCTCTTTACTTGTGAAGCAAGTTAAGGTAGAAGATGTATGACACCACCACTTGGGATTTTAAAACTTTCGAGCGCTTAGATAGAAGATAGCCCTGACATTTAATTACGCACAAAAATGATTCTTTGTGTGAGAGCTGACATGAGGAGAAACGCATTATTCTTGCACATAAACTGTTACTTCGTTCCCTATGTTACATGTAACCATTTGGACACACGTTAACCATCTTTCGGCACTTACCTGAGGAGAAAAGAGCAATAGCTTTGAGACAACTGTATTCAGCGGAGTCCACATGGAGCGCCTTGAGTTTCTCAACTTGTTCCTGAAATATTCTAATGTGGTCCATGAAAGCTACCACCCTCTCGGCCGCCATGGGGCTCGCGTGAAGGCCTGCAGCGGCTAGCAAAGGTGCCACATGGAGGGGCATGGAGCACTGGGCAGCGTTTAACACAAACAGCTCTGACCAGCCGAGTCTCAGTAGCGCCACCTGGTCGGTGACCTGAAGTTCTGGAAAAAACGGTATGTTCCTGGCCCACTCCACGGCCGAGAAGAGCAGCCTGGCAGCCAGCTCGCAGATGTTCTCGATGCCCATGATGTTGGGCTGCTGCATGCAGTTTCCGTACCTGGACGTTGGGTACGGCTCTGCCCTCAGTAGCATGGAGATGAAGCTGGACAGGTACGTGTGTCCGTTCAAGGGATCGCCGTTGTGGAACGCCATCTGGCCATGAAACGGGTGCTGGGTGGGTGGTATACGGCCTCTCTGTACAGCTTTTTTGGGGGCAAGAAAAGAGAAAAAAAGAGAAAAGAAAAAAAATTAGTTAAAAGAGTTAGTTTTCTGTTAAAATAATAAATACCATAAACAATACTTAAATTAACAAAGATTAATTGTCTGTTAAATCAACAAATGTCATATATAATTTAAATTAACAAAAGTTAATTTGTCAAACTGACAAACGTCATAAATAATAATTTAAATTAACAAAAGTAAAAAAACAAAGTAAGAGTTTCCATAAACAAGACGAGAATTGAATTCAGTTCACAAAATGGAAGACTTAATAAATATCCCATTTTGTAAAGACTTTAACAAATATCACCAAATGAAAAAGAAGCATTTTTTTCAGTTAAAAAAAATATCACAAATGAAAACCTTAAATTAATGCAAATAATAAATAATAGCCACGCAATCACTCCAACAGAATGTGAAACTGAAGACATAGAGGCTGGCTGTAAAACTAAGGAAATGATATTTATACATGCAGTGAGGTTGTTCAACATTTCAACGTTTTTCACTCCGTCAGCCCAAAACACCACTAGCCGTGTTTGTACGTCTTGCACGCCTATACCAGTGCTAGCAGGCTAAGTCGATAGGTACGCTGTTCTCTCGTGGCTAGACGGTTGCTCGTCCTACCGGAGTCCGTGTTCGAATCCCAGGTAATTCTCTTGTGATTTTTCTTTCTCTCACGTCTCACTAAAGTGCTTTGTCTACGATTTTTTTCGAGGTCTAATCCTACAAAATTTCTTCTCTTATTTTGCCTATACCAGTCAATGGTTACGAGAACATTTAAGAAGAGTCTAAATTAAATGAAAAATAGAACATTTCTAACCCAGCGCGTATTTCTTTTTTAAATTATAGAGTAACTTTCTTCCAGTTTTTATACCTCTGATCAAAGTTTATTCTGGCAGGGCATGGAGTGAAAGAGTGAACGAGTTAAAGGAGAAAAAAAAATTTGAAATGATTACAAAATGTCTGTATCCAGTGAACACAAAATGTGTTGCTCGTACGTATGTCGGTATCATGCACCAATATCTCTTGATAAAAATAATTGAGACTGTATTCCTATTTCTGTTTACAGTGTGAGGATGGCTAATTTGTGACCGTCTAAGACCGCACTGATTTTCGCTTTCTTGAGTGACAGAAAGAAAGATTTTATTTTCTAAAAGACCATAAGCCTTTCCAGTACTGTGTCTAGTTTGTACTGTGTGATGAGAGAACTGTGTTTATCAACTTGTTCCTGAAATATTCTAATGTGGTCCATGAAAGCTACCACCCTCTCGGCCGCCATGGGGCTCGCGTGAAGGCCTGCAGCGGCTAGCAAAGGTGCCACATGGAGGGGCATGGAGCACTGGGCAGCGTTTAACACAAACAGCTCTGACCAGCCGAGTCTCAGTAGCGCCACCTGGTCGGTGACCTGAAGTTCTGGAAAAAACGGTATGTTCCTGGCCCACTCCACGGCCGAGAAGAGCAGCCTGGCAGCCAGCTCGCAGATGTTCTCGATGCCCATGATGTTGGGCTGCTGCATGCAGTTTCCGTACCTGGACGTTGGGTACGGCTCTGCCCTCAGTAGCATGGAGATGAAGCTGGACAGGTACGTGTGTCCGTTCAAGGGATCGCCGTTGTGGAACGCCATCTGGCCATGAAACGGGTGCTGGGTGGGTGGTATACGGCCTCTCTGTACAGCTTTTTTGGGGGCAAGAAAAGAGAAAAAAAGAAAAGAAAAAAAAATTAGTTAAAAGAGTTAGTTTTCTGTTAAAATAATAAATACCATAAACAATACTTAAATTAACAAAGATTAATTGTCTGTTAAATCAACAAATGTCATATATAATTTAAATTAACAAAAGTTAATTTGTCAAACTGACAAACGTCATAAATAATAATTTAAATTAACAAAAGTAAAAAAACAAAGTAAGAGTTTCCATAAACAAGACGAGAATTGAATTCAGTTCACAAAATGGAAGACTTAATAAATATCCCATTTTGTAAAGACTTTAACAAATATCACCAAATGAAAAAGAAGCATTTTTTTCAGTTAAAAAAATATCACAAATGAAAACCTTAAATTAATGCAATAATAAATAATAGCCACGCAATCACTCCAACAGAATGTGAAACTGAAGACATAGAGGCTGGCTGTAAAACTAAGGAAATGATATTTATACATGCAGTGAGGTTGTTCAACATTTCAACGTTTTTCACTCCGTCAGCCCAAAACACCACTAGCCGTGTTTGTACGTCTTGCACGCCTATACCAGTGCTAGCAGGCTAAGTCGATAGGTACGCTGTTCTCTCGTGGCTAGACGGTTGCTCGTCCTACCGGAGTCCGTGTTCGAATCCCAGGTAATTCTCTTGTGATTTTTCTTTCTCTCACGTCTCACTAAAGTGCTTTGTCTACGATTTTTTTCGAGGTCTAATCCTACAAAATTTCTTCTCTTATTTTGCCTATACCAGTCAATGGTTACGAGAACATTTAAGAAGAGTCTAAATTAAATGAAAAATAGAACATTTCTAACCCAGCGCGTATTTCTTTTTTAAATTATAGAGTAACTTTCTTCCAGTTTTTATACCTCTGATCAAAGTTTATTCTGGCAGGGCATGGAGTGAAAGAGTGAACGAGTTAAAGGAGAAAAAAAAATTTGAAATGATTACAAAATGTCTGTATCCAGTGAACACAAAATGTGTTGCTCGTACGTATGTCGGTATCATGCACCAATATCTCTTGATAAAAATAATTGAGACTGTATTCCTATTTCTGTTTACAGTGTGAGGATGGCTAATTTGTGACCGTCTAAGACCGCACTGATTTTCGCTTTCTTGAGTGACAGAAAGAAAGATTTTATTTTCTAAAAGACCATAAGCCTTTCCAGTACTGTGTCTAGTTTGTACTGTGTGATGAGAGAACTGTGTTTATCACTGTTAGCTTCACAATGTAGAGTATCTGTTCTTGTCAGGCCAGTAATGTGCAGCTGAGCTTCAGTGGAAGGTGTAGAATACAGGCAAGTCGATGGATGGATGGATGGATGGACGGACGGACGGACGGACGGATGGATGGATGGATGGATGGATGGATGGTGTAGACGAAATAACAGCAAGACATTTAAACTGATGAAGGTAATGAAAGAAGCAGACATTCTCAAAGAAGACACTCATCCACAGAAACACATCACACACAACCCAAATATTAAACGACTTAAAAATAAAAAAAAAAAAGCTAAATCTACAGAAAAAAACCCGGTCTAGAGACAAGAATGACCTCACAACCCACATCTGCTAATTACCCCCCTCCAAATTTCCCCTGAACTTTTCCCTTGTTAAAAAACACAAGACCTCGCATATTTAGGCCGATGTTCACAAGAGTTTAGATTACCACATTTAACGTTATATTCTGCGTGTTATTTCATACAGAAAACCCAACTTTTGAGTCAGGTAATAATTTAACACTTCATATTTTCTGTGATGGTATCACTAACAAAATTGAGCAACGGCGCGAATCTGGCTGCAGATCTTCAAAAACAGATGGTCTTCTAGCATCTGCAAGCTTCAAATGCTGCATTTGGGGGATAGGAGGGGGGGGGGAACTGTGGCGGGAAAGGCGGAGATGTATTTTATCTGGGGTCAGGTCGTGAAAGGTCCAAGGTCATAAAATTTGCAGTAATCAGTCGATGTGCACATACCCACAGATGTATCCCTAAAAGTTGTCTTCCTTTAAAAAAAAAAACAGTTTTCTTTGATCTTTATATTTATTTTTGTACCGGTTTATCTCTCAGCTTCGGGTGGATCTCTTGACGATATTTATCAAGACTAGTGGAGCATTGCACACCAAGAGCGTGTAGATCTTGCTAAGCTGGGGTCAGGCAAGACGGGTTATAAATATCCGTATCAGCGATGTTAAAACTATCCTAAATATTTGTATCAAGGAAGTTCAAACCATCTGTATTAATGATGTTAAAACTATCTGAAACATTTCTATCAATGATGTTCAGAAATATCTTAAACATCTGTATCAACGACATTCAAACTATTTTAAACATCTGTATCAGCACTGTTCAAACTGTTCTAAACATCTGTATCAGCACTGTTCAGACTATTCTCAACATCTGTATCAGCACTGTTCAAACTATTCTAAACATCTGTATCAGCACTGTTCAAACTATTCTAAACATCTGTATCAGCACTGTTCAGACTATTCTAAACATCTGTATCAACACTGTTCAACTATTTTAAACATCTTTATCAACGACTTTCAAACTATTTTAAACATCTGTAACAACGACTTTCAAACTAAATCTGACACAATCCACTTAAAATGACAGTAATAGTCACAATTACAGTAACAGTAGTAATGTATCTCAGAAATTAACCTATACTTTTACGGAGTATTCTTTTCGTAGTCCTATATCAGGCAATGAATGAATTCCCCCCCCCCCCCTCTTCCCATGACTGAATTAACATTATTCATGAAAAAAAGATGCAGAGATAACACAGATGACTGAACACCAACCAGTCTCATGGGTGATCAGGAAAAGGAGATGGATATATGTTGGTCATGTGATGAGAAGAAATGATCAGAGAATACCAAAACAAGCTATCAAGTGGAACACAACAGGCCGAAGAAAAAGAGGCAGACCGCGTGAAACTCTGAAGAGGACATTATTAAGAGAGGCCAAGTTAACAGGCATAAAATCCTTTGTTGAGGTTGAAAGACTCGCCGAAGACAGGAAAAATTGGCGAACTACTTTGCGAGCCCTATGTGACGTTTAACGGCACGGGAAGGATATAAGATAAGATAATATGAAACAAAAAAATGAAAGAAAAAAAAAAAACCACAGAAGCAAAGATGACTGTGCTTCCAGTATGTTGCAGTTTTTCAGGATCGGGAACCAAAACTGGTCAAGACAGTGTTTTTTTATTTCTACCTAGCGCCAGGCTGTTGTGCTGTTTGGGGCAGTGCCCAGGCTGTTGTGCTTGTTTGGGGCAGTGCCCAGGCTGTTGTGCTTGTTTGGGGCAGTGCCCAGGCTGTTGTGCTTGTTTGTGGCAGTGCACAGGCTGTTGTGCTTGTTTGGGGCAGTGCCCAGGCTGTTGTGCTTGTTTGGGGCAGTGCCCAGGCTGTTGTGCTTGTTTGGGGCAGTGCCCAGGCTGTTGTGCTTGTTTGTGGCAGTGCCCAGGCTGTTGTGCTTGTTTGGGGCAGTGCCCAGGCTGTTGTGCTGTTTGGGGCAGTGCCCAGGCTGTTGTGCTGTTTGTGGCAGTGCCCAGGCTTCCAAGCTGGCGGGACAATGAAATCTGGTTGACTCGGAGTCTTGCAATAAACCACGCCCATCCATGTCATATTAGACGTGATGATCTCAGAAGAAGCTGGTTCTAGAAGAACAACAGTTCTATTTCCAGCACGTGGAAGGAAGGAAGGAAGGAAAGAAAGAAGGAAAGAAGGGAAGGAAGGAAAACGCCGCTCTGTCTTCTATTCGTGAAAACTTTTTTTTCACGTCCTGAAATGAACGAACAAACATTTATTTGTACGAGACCATCGCCATATTTATCATTGTCTTTACTATTTACAATTACAATATTTATACTACTTACAAGATGAGAAATATTATCCTAGACGTTTTCAAGATAAAATTTGTCACTATAACAAAAAGATATAAAAACATTTAAAATAGTACTAAAAAAAAACTTTGAAAAACTAAAAAGCTTTTGGGTGAAAATTCTTCAGAAAAAAAAAAAACCACAGAAGCAAAGATGACTGTGCTTCCAGTATGTTGCAGTTTTTCAGGATCGGGAACCAAAACTGGTCAAGACAGTGTTTTTTTATTTCTACCTAGCGCCAGGCTGTTGTGCTGTTTGGGGCAGTGCCCAGGCTGTTGTGCTTGTTTGGGGCAGTGCCCAGGCTGTTGTGCTTGTTTGGGGCAGTGCCCAGGCTGTTGTGCTTGTTTGTGGCAGTGCACAGGCTGTTGTGCTTGTTTGGGGCAGTGCCCAGGCTGTTGTGCTTGTTTGGGGCAGTGCCCAGGCTGTTGTGCTTGTTTGGGGCAGTGCCCAGGCTGTTGTGCTTGTTTGTGGCAGTGCCCAGGCTGTTGTGCTTGTTTGGGGCAGTGCCCAGGCTGTTGTGCTGTTTGGGGCAGTGCCCAGGCTGTTGTGCTGTTTGTGGCAGTGCCCAGGCTTCCAAGCTGGCGGGACAATGAAATCTGGTTCACTCGGAGTCTTGCAATAAACCACGCCCATCCATGTCATATTAGACGTGATGATCTCAGAAGAAGCTGGTTCTAGAAGAACAACAGTTCTATTTCCAGCACGTGGAAGGAAGGAAGGAAGGAAAGAAAGAAGGAAAGAAGGGAAGGAAGGAAAACGCCGCTCTGTCTTCTATTCGTGAAAACTTTTTTTTCACGTCCTGAAATGAACGAACAAACATTTATTTGTACGAGACCATCGCCATATTTATCATTGTCTTTACTATTTACAATTACAATATTTATACTACTTACAAGATGAGAAATATTATCCTAGACGTTTTCAAGATAAAATTTGTCACTATAACAAAAAGATATAAAAACATTTAAAATAGTACTAAAACCAAACTTTGAAAAACTAAAAAGCTTTTGGGTGAAAATTCTTCAGAAAAAAAAAAAATATGAACATTACACGTCTTCGGCATGAACTGTATGCGAAAACACTTGGACAACAGAATGAAAACACAACATATTTCTTGTTTTATAAACTTTAAATTGACCTAAGAAGACAAGATCGAAAGTCTCCAGAGAAAATGTATGGACATTTTTGTCAAAATTAGACTGCCCGTCCGGATAATTTACAGGCAGTCCTTCGTGAGATACACAGCCAAAGGGAGACAACCAATAAGACTCCCTCTACTGAGAAGATAATTCATCAAGTTCTAGGCAACCCATAAGACTCCCTCAATTGAGAAGATAATCCATCAAGTTCTAGGCAGAATCTACAGTGTTTCTCCATGCGCTGCGAATTTTCAAGGAAAGCAGCTACAAATAATTACCACCCAACACTTGCATTCTTTATCACACAGTAATTTTAGGACTTTGGGACACTGGAACCACATGGTTTGAACTCGTCATTCAGCTACACGTAATCTTTCACAATCTTACTCTTTCTCACTTGTTTAGTATTATTCCTCTACCACAGCCATAATCATTCATTTCACCTTCTCCTAAATAGATTGCCCTACCATCATCTACTATCAAACATCACTAATCCCTGTCCATTCACTACCATCATCATCATCATCATCATCATCGCGTTTCACTCTCTTAAGAGCACCGGTCATGGATAGGGGACTCTCCAATCATCCTTGTTCTTGGAATAATTCTCTGCTCCTTCTGTGTGCATCCTTGTCTCTTAACATTTTCTACACTCAGCCATGCACAATTTTGCATCTTTTCAAAACGAAATCTTTGTTTACATCGTAACCATTGGTTATTGTTTGGTCTCCTATCGAGGACATACAAGCGATTTTGGTTCTGTGCTATTCCAGAAGTTGAGATAAGTCATTTGCCATTTTCTTTAATTTTTTTTAAAATTTGTCATTGTTTTGTTAACATCCAATTAATGTGAATCTGTACTTTGTTTTGTCTCCTCTCTCTGATTCTTCGTCCTGTTTGTTTTTGTTTGACTAAGGCTCGCACCGAAACGTCACAAGTGTGTTTTCGTTAAATAACAAAGCAGTTCCTACTTCAAAGAAATCATTGCATAAGAATAAAGATTAAAAGAAAACAAAAAACCCAACAAAAGATAAAATCCCCCGATCCCACGCCATTATGGACATAATGTGGATACGGTGTTAGGCCCGTATTTCCAGGACCTTCACCACACGAAAGTCTGATGTGGTCAGTTTCACGCCTGGCCGCATTTGTCTTCCCAGATTTTTTTTTCTGGTACCCATTTTTAGGCTGGGTGGACCTTCGGGTGTGATGGTACCAGCTAGAAATTGAATACTGAAGAAGGCTGGTTAGTAAAGAAAATTAAAGAGAGAGAACTAAATATTTTGATTTTTAAGTAGTTTTAAGAAAACAGTCTTGGAAGGGTACATTAACGGGAAAAAGAAAGAGAGGAAGACAAAGGCGAAGATGGCAAGAAGACGATGATTTACAATTGGTGCATCAGCAGCAGGGCATCTTGCTTACAACCGAGAGAGCTGTTAGGGAGGCAACGTTCCGCAAGAGACATGCTAATGAATGAATGAATGAATGAATGATACCAGAAAAGAAAAAAAAATCCCACTGCTGGGATTTGAACCCTGTACCACTGGATTAATAGACCGTTCTGTCCTTATTCTTGGGGACTTGATGTGAATTAATGGACGTGGTGAGAATTTCATTTATAAACCTTGGAGTCCCCTTGTTAAAAAAAAAAAAAAATTAAACCAGAAGATGTAGGAGGCCGTAGCTTGTTTAGGTAGCCCTATTGTGCCATGCAGGCACCTAGAGAACGTAGTGTTAGTGTCCATATTTTCCCTGACCTGTCGGGACACTAGAGATTGATGTGGTCAGCACCACGCCTGGCCACTTATCCTTCCCCAGCTCCAGAAAAAAAAAAAAAAAAGCCGGGTTACAGGGGAACCTCCAGCCGGATTCGAACCCCCTACCTTCGCTATGAGAAACTAGTGCACCAACCACTTGGACACTCGGGCGCCTGGCAGCTTGTTTAGCCTATGGTCTAAATCTGGCACTAGCACGGTTCATTCAGATCTAGGCAGACAGACCTAGCCAGAGAGGCCAGAACTGAGGCAGACGATATAGGAGGAGGGGGAAGACAAAGCCCAGTGTGACGACAGATTTAGCGCGACCTAATACTTTAACCACGAGAGCTCTGCTTGTCGCTATGAAGGAAATCATTAGCTGTTAATATCACACCTCCGGTCTTTTCCGGTGTTACGTCTAATTACGCATCAGAAACATTTCCCCTTATTGTTGCTCTTTTCAAGAACTGGCCTCGTGGGAACGATGAGATATTTCTCGCTCGGTCGTTCTGTTGTTTGCCCTTGAGTTTTCCAGTGATTCCATCTCTCCAAGTTTTGTTGTTTTGTTTTGTTTTTTTCTTTTCATAAAATGTCTTTCTTATGACATATCTGACGTTCCTCGTGACATATCGGAAGTTCCTACTGAAATATCTGAAGTTCCTCGTGACATATATGAAGTTCCTCGTGACATATATGAAGTTCCTCATGACATATATGAAGTTCCTCATGACATATCTGAAGTTCCTCATGACATGTCTGAAGTTCCTCATGAAATGTCTGAATTTTCTCGTGAAATGTCTGAAGTTCCTAATGAAATGTCTGACGTTCCTAATGAAATGTCTGACGTTCCTTATGAAATATCTGAAGTTTCTTATGAAATAACTGCAGAAATGTGATCGTCTCCTCTATAATTTTCGACTTTTGTGCAACTTCTGTCAGAACTTATTTGCTCTTCTCACCGTCCGGGATGCTGGAGGCAGATTTCTCTAGAAGCACGTCTTATTTGCTAGTATTTTCTATTGCGTCTCTTACTGTCTGCTGTCCAAGTTTCACAAAATAATAGATGGAACTCTATTAAAGCACTGGCACAACTGTTCTCTTATTTCTTCGCAGTCTTCTTTGTGTTATAAAAAGCTGTTGTGGCCTGGACAATTCTTGACTTAAATTCAGCCGCGACTTTGGCATCTACTGCCGGTGGTGGATCACTCTGTGGCAGCAAGCCAAAAGCTCTTTGCAGATGCTATCAAGGTGAAGAACTTGACTGCCCTTTGCAACTGTTCATCCTTGGAATATAGGCAGTTTTGAATTGGGGTCTGTCTTGAAGCAGTTGTATATGTCGCCATCTGCTGTCACTGTCTTTTGGCAACAATAGAATGGATTTACCGTTTCAGTGTCCTGACCGGCTACTGCACTATGGTATACGGTTTTTTAATTTTTATTTCATATTACCCCCATTTCTGGTTTATTGTTGGCGAGATCTGTTATTCTTTTTTTTACTCTTTTATTGATATCATCGACAACCTTGTACTTTCAGCATTTTGTCATTTGGACATCACAAATTGCTGATAGTGTGGTCTCTCATTTTCATTTGTAGTACTCCCTGGAATGCTTAAGGCGTGTAATAAGAGGAGGTTGGATCCAACCTTTAATGACGGATTAACCATCATCAACCCTAGTCCTAAGTCAAAAACAGTGAGGGTCACCGGCACCCGACCTTTCCTACCTAAACCTGAATATAGTCTCCGAAGTAGCTGGGGGAATCCCTGATATTATCACGTGACTTTGTGGAAAGGCTGATCAGAAGCGATAGACTGAAGACGGAAGAGAAAATTAGAACAAAACTGTTCATTTTTGTGTTCCTGTCACTCTATAGATATCTTCAGAGTTCCAGTTATTTTTGTCTTCTATTTTCAAGCAGTCTGTTCCTTTGATCATCCTTTCAACTGACAGACCAAGCGGAACGTGGCTGTCTTTTGGATAATATAAAGTCGTAGTCGTGATCATTTCCTTTCTTATATTATCCGATCTCCGAGTTTTGCTTGCCCTTAGCTGTTTTGTTTTTCTTCAATTTCAGTTTTTAGTATAGGTGGATCCCTCATTATGAATATTGATAATGAACTGTTCATTTCTCTTGTCACTCTATAAATCTTTTTAGAGTTCTGGCTAATTTTTTTCTATTTTCATGTTGTCTGTTGCTTTGATCATCCTTTTCACACACGTCTTTTATTTTTTGAACCGAAACTGTGTTTTTTCCTCCTTACACTGTGAAACTTTTTTTTTCAACCGCATCATTTTCTTACGAAAGCTGTATTTTTAATTTTTTTTTTTTTTTGTGCACATCTTAATTACGTCTTTTCTAATCTCCAATTACATTTTTAGAATGGTTTTTCCTTCTTCTATTTTCTGTCAATATCAAGAGAACTTGACGTTCAGTTTTTCCTTGCGTATTCTCCATGCTTTTGATAATGAGGGTTTCCACATTCTGTTAAATGTTCCTCCGCTGTCACAACGAGTAAGACAACACTTCCTACTTACACGTTTCCTTACATCTATACCGAGCTTCTCCTGTGTTTCTTTCAGCTCTCTGTAGCGTATCCAGATTGGTGGGCCGCAGTTGGAAGGGAGCCGGGCTAGAGCGCCAGATGGCAGCAGGGAAGATCAAAGGTAGAAGAGACAGAGGTAGACGGAGAGAAAGGAAGTTTGACGGTCTGGCATCCAGGCACGAGACATGCTCGGTGACAAGCCTGTTGGGATGCGCAAGGGATGGAGAGCTGTGGAAGGACATGTTATCCTACGCCTGTCGCAGGGACCTTGAGAGAGAGAGAGCATATCCATGTTTAATTTAACTTGAAATTTCGGATCTCTATTTTTCCGCAGTCTTCAGTTTTAATGTTAACTTCGTTGTAATATGTTACGAAGTTAACAAGTAACAAATCTTCTTTAACCGTATCTGGGAATCTCTCGGGCTGGTGAATTATTTCAATTTAACATTCTCCTCGAATATTCCACAAATGGCGATGATAACATTCGGTTAAACCAGTCCTCATGTACAAGCCAAGCGGGGAAACATCACAGAACTTTATGAAGATTCCCAGTATGTGCTTTTGTTATGTGCGGTTTTCGTTTATTGCTCTGTTTATTTGTTGCAGAAAGCAGGCATGGAGGTGCGCGCTGCAGTGCCCGGTCGACAGTATGACAGCGACAGGTGGCAGGCATACAAAGGTATGTCAGCTGTCTTCCTTTTTTTCGTATGCCCCTTCGCAGCAGCAGTGTGTTTCAACAGCGCAAATCTAGGCCATTAATGTTTGTACCTCACCTCTGGTCTACGTTTCTGGGACACCCGAGTACAGGCTATGAATGCATTTATTGCCGACCGTGATGTCCCCGGGAATGTAGGTCCCTGCGCTACGATGGTCTGGTTACGTTCACAAGTGCCCCTTGAGTTTGCCCCTGTGTTTTGAATTATCATACAGGAAGTGCAAGTCATAAACATTGTTACGTGTTTTATTCCCTCCTGTCCTTACTGGATTGGACGCTTAGTTACAGACACATAGTATAGTCTAACATAGACAGTATAGCTCAACATACAGATAGTATATTCTAACATACACAGCATAGCCCAACAGATACATAGTATAGTCTAACATAAACAGTATAGCTCAACATACAGATAGTATAGTCTAACATACACAGCATAGCCCAACAGACACATAGTATAGTCTAACATACACAGCATAGCCCAACAGACACATAGTATAGTCTAACAGACAGTATAGCCCAACAGACAGACAGTATAGTCTAACATAGTATAAGCAGACAGATAGGATAGTCTAACATAGACAGTGTAACCAAACAGATAGTATAGTCTAACATAGATAGTATAACCAAGCAGACAGATATTATAGTCTAATAGACAGTATAATCAAGCAGACAGATAGCATAGTCTAACATAGACAGTATAGCAAAACAGACAGATAGTATAGTCTAATATAGGCAGTATAGCCCAACAGATTAGTAAATTATTATGACAAATTCTTAACATTACAGTACGCTCCATGCTAGCTAAACTTTACTGAAAGCAAAACATAAAAAGGCAACAAATCAAAAGAAACATTCTCTGCAGAACAGCAATTCACGTATGGCCATCAAAATGGCTTTGGCTCTGATGTACACAGCCAGTATGTCCTCAGAAAAATGCAACAACTTTACCTGATTAAAGACAACAAAATAACGATGTATGTGGCAGGACAATCTGCAGATAATCTTGCACAAGTTGCCATGGTCTACTCTCATTCAGCTGTCTTAAACACACGTGCAAGATCTACAGAGAACTCATTGTATGGGCAAAGGCAACACCACCACCATAACATTCTGATGGGTAAGTGTAGCAACACCATAACAATTTAACAGGCAAAGGTAGCAACAACACCATAACATTCGGACAACAAAAGACTATTTAAAATAGAGCAAAAGCAGTTTTTAATCTAAACCAAGCAAATATTACTTGTTCTTTGAAAAACAGGCAAAGTCGGCGAGCAAAACGAAAATTAGAGAAGTGAAGAGAAAGCTACAAACGAAATCCTGGATAACTGGGAAAAATACGTTCTCAGGACATTCTTTGAACAAAATATAGAATATGGAAAAATAACTGGAAATTGCAAAAAGACCTTTATTGGGCCTGATTGAAATAACTGAGAACTTAAAAAATTTACTGAACATTTCAAGGGAAAAAAAAAAAAGAAGCAACAAGTAGACAGAGTGGGACAGCGATAGGACAGCACGTGACACAGGTGACGTTAGCAGACACGGTATGATTCAAGGCACACTGAGGTCACAAATATGAAAACCTGTTTTGTTTTTTTTTAAGACAAAAACGATGGCGTGAGTTTCACAAAAGAGAAACATATATTTGGAAATCCGGAAACAAGATTCACAGTTTTCATTGATAACCAATGTTTCGTGCTGTATGTAAATACCCATCATGAAGTGTCAACATGATCAATGATACGTGCCATTATAAGTACACGTGCTCCTGGATTTACGATGGTGTTATATTCCGGTGAGCGCATCGTAAGCTGGAACTACTGTCGTAAGCTGGGGAACTACTATCGTAAGCTGAAACCATTCTAAGCTGGAACTATCATAAGCTGGAGCTACTATCACAAGCTTGAAACATCGTAAGCTGGAATTATCATAAGCTCAAACTACTATCGTAAGCTGGAACTACTATCATAAGCTGGAAACATTGTAAGCTGGAATTACTGTAAGCTGGAACTACTACTATAAGCTGGAAACATTGTAAGCTGGAACTGCTATCGTAAGCTAGAAAGATCGTAAGCAGGAACTACTATCATAAGCTGGAACTACTATCATAAGCTGGAACTACTATCATAAGCTGGAAACATCGTCAACTGAATATGATTATTATATGATAAATAAATAAGCAAATAACAAACAAATAACTACTGCTACTGAATGAGCATATAAATACATAACTGCTGTAACTAACCGAATACCAGTAAGAAAAAAGGAAATAAATGAAGACAAGTTTGTCCCGTCAATACGGTACAGCACTGAACGCGCATCGCCGACACACTATCGTAAAGTCGAACTATCGCCACGTTTAGGAGGTTCTCTTGAGTAACCACCAATGGTCTTTTCTTTACAGGCATGTGGTTCCTTAAGTAAGACGATACCAGTTTTCTGTTACTAATATGTTTTAAATACAGCAACGGACTTTTGTAGCCAACAGAACTAGTAACTGAACAAGGAAGTCACCAAATAAGGGCAAGTTACACGTGTTAGATTCGCCTGAAGGCGCTGCTGTGCAGACAGAATAAACTGGTTGGTCGATTGTTAAAAGTCATGAGCTAATCCTTTACCGGAGATTATAACCGCTTGTAATTTATTGTTTTAGAAGATTTTTAAAAAGGACATGGAGGAGAAACTCTGGGGGTCCTGTGAAAACCTCCTCTTGATAGCAGGATTTGTGGTGGCGACCTTGCTCCCTGTTTTGAAAGCTGATCAGAAGGAGGAGGAGGACGAGGAGGAGGAGGAAGAAGATGCCAAAGTCCCAGGACCCAATCCTCACTTCTCAACCCAGACTGTCCCCGAACCCTCCCTTATTATATTATATCATGATCCACAAAGGATTTCCACCATTTTTGCATTCCCTTTACTTTGGCAATTATTGACACTTGGACAGAATAAAAACCCCCTCTGTAATTATTGAAACTTTGACAATTTACCAAATAAAAACTCCCTCTCCTTGGAATTTTTAAGTTCATATTTCCAGGAAGGCACATACTTCCCGGGTTAAGAATCACCGAAGTAAAAGATAACCTCATCATGATCTGGAAGCAACGAGCTTTGGGCGTTTGTGCCTATGCTTTCATTCACCTCGTAGAGACTGATATGGCCAGCATCACGGATGTCTTAGAAGTGGTGAATTGAATTCTAAGAACGGTCAGTGGCTTACTTAAAGAATGAAGTACCCCAGCATGAAATTATACGTTGTTTATTAAAATTCTTGGTGGAAATCCGCTGAAATAACAACTGGAAAAAAAGCCTTTTCTGGTTGCTGAATGACGACTAAAGAAAGAAAGAGAATCACAAGGAGATCAATATCTTCTCTTCTTCCCAGCAGTTCCTGGAAATATGCTGCCACAACAGCCTGACGCAACAGACAGTAAATCAGCATGGTTCGTTTTGCGGTGGAGTTTACAAAGAAGCTTCACTGGTGAGACATCGTCCCGTGTGTGTGTATGTGTGTGTGTGTGTGTGCGCGCGCGCATTGCCTGGAATAGAAGAAAAGACTGGTATCACCGTCATTCTGTCAGCAGGATAGAAGATCTAGCCCGTTCCGTGTAACTCCATTCTGAACAGAGAGAACCTGAAACAAAGTTACTAGCTCTTGCTGTGAAAGGATCTCCAATATTTTTTAACTCCATAAATACATAACCTCGAACTCATATTTTAGTGCGAGATTTTAAGGTCGACTCTAAGCCAGCCAGAGGTACAAATCTGTACATTTTTATTGCCGAGCGGCCAACTCCGCCGGTGACAGCCGATATGTCATTTCACGACATTAGCAAATCACTGCAATGTTAAGTTCTCTCCCTTTTTCCCCCTTATTTCCTTCCCATCGTCCCTTCTCATGTCCCGTAAACGAGCAAAACTGTAATGTTCTTTTTTACAAAGATATTTTCAGCACATATTAATATCCATAAATCCAGTGTATGTCAGTTTTAGGATTTTTGTTGGCCCGTTTTGTATATCTATATCCATCCGTTTTTTTTTCTGCTGATATCCAGTGGAATTGGGAGTTGGATATGAAGGGCTGTTTTTACTGAGGGAGTGGATCAAAAGAAGCCAACGCCAGTCGACAGGGCAACAGGTGGAATACTTAGGATCAAGAGAAGGCTGTTTATGAAATCCACTACCAGGTATTTCATGTCGGTCTTAACAAAAAACATATTTGCCAGACTGAAAAAAAAAGAATGCGACAGGCTGTTCTCACGAGCGCGTCAAAGAAGACGTTGTTTTGGCTGTTTGGTCGGCTCAGTTATGCATATATGGTACTACAGCGGTAAATCAGAGACAATTTTGTTGCAGTACTTTCACTACACATGTGACATCAAACAGCTTTACACAAACTCCGCTCACATTTGAGTTAGAGATAAGCTTAGACTACCAAGCAAAAACATCCACTACTTACAAACTTTTTTTTCTATCATTCATCACGGACGCCATGTTCTGGCCATGAAATGACGTGAGATTTATTTGTATCATTTACGGCGGTTTGAAATTCTGACCTTCCACTACAGAATAAAACTATATGGCTAATTATTAATTTTTAAAATATTTCAAAAAAGCCTTTCCCGACCACCATAACAGTTAAAGAGTGAAATGTTTACATCATGAACGAAGCACATATAAAAAAACATACTAGTTCGATTATTCTTTTTCTACAATGTCAGTCTGGACAATTACTACGGAGCTATGCGCAAGAAATGGAATAGAAAAGATACCGGAAATGTTTTCTGAGTATCAAAGAGAAAGGAAGACATCATGGAACACTTTATTACAGTCGTTTATGCTACAGAACTTCAAGCAACATGAAGAACTAGGAAAAATAGCTTAACAGTGCTAGTGAATAAGGTTATTAAGAGACTTTGTACTTTTATCTCTACACACGACAACGAAATTTACTAAAGAAAGAAAGAAAATCGAGAGATCAAGTTTCGCGTTGAAAGACATTACACGTACTGGGGCAAGACTTTTGCATGCAAAATAACAATTAACATATTAATGCTCTGTTGTGCTGGATGTTCTTTCTGCATAACTGAACCTGTTATAATGAGGGTCCCACCATAAGACTTCGATCATAGCCGTGAGTGTGCATTTGTGAAAAGTGTTGTTTTCTGTATTTTTAACATACTTTTCTGACCGTATCAAAGGTTGCAAGTGTTGGTCGTGAATCTTGTACTTTGGTACAAGAACCTGCATGTGGTTGGGGGTACGCTGATTTGCCATGCCTGGAGTGCTGTATTTGACATGACTGTGTGTTGAGAATTAATCTGGTCTGTGTTTTAACAGCTATTCTGGCCGTGTTAAAACAAGTTAATCTTACGCTGTGCTAGGGTTAATCTGACTTTTATGTATGTGTCTGCGTGTTCTCTTTGATATGTCTGTTATATGTGGTAAGACAGAGAATATGTGTACGCTTATCTGGAATATCAGTATGCTGTTTTCAACGCCTATGTCGTGTTATATACTTCGTTGATATAGTCCATGTGATTTTGTCTACTGTTGATATTATTCATGTGCTTTTGGCTATTGTTGATATACTCCATGTGTTTTTGGCTATTGTTGATATACTTCATGTGATTTGTCTATTTTTTATCACAGATCGCGTGATCTGTTTGTTTTTGTTCGTTTTATGTAATGTATTTTATGCTAGAACTGATAGTCGCAAAAAAGGGGTAAAATATGGAAATAGGAGACCGCATACAGGAGAAAGAGAGGAGAGAGAGAAAGAGAAAAAGAGAAGAGAGAGGGAAAAGAGAAGAGAGAGAGAGAGAAAAAGAGAAGAGGAGAGAGGGAAAAGAGAAGAGAGAGAGAGAGAGAAAGATAAAGAGTAGAGAGAGAGAAAAAGAGAAGAGAGAGAGAGAGAGAGAGAGGGGAGAGAGAGAGAGAGAGAACGGTATTAATATTTGTGCACCGCGTGTGACACTGACATATAGTTTTTGCTCTTATTTAGTTTTGTTACTTTTTATGATGATGGTATTGTAATGTGAAAGATGTAAAGAAGGACAGAAGATGATAGAGAGTGTAGCAGTAGATTTGTAAGGTTGAGAAGGGCAGTGAACAACATGCCAGTTCAGATATAAAACCGCCATGTTGTTGGACTCGTGTTTATGAACCGGGCCTGTCTTGTTTAGTTATTTGTGTGCCTATGTGTGTGTGTGTATGTGTGTGTGAGAGAGAGAAGAGTATTAATCCAGGGCATACGTAAAGCCCTTTCATACACTCAAACTTTTTTTGTAATGTAAGGGCATTGTTTCGCATACAAATTCCCGTGATAAATTTCGCTACAGATTAAATCTTAGAAGCATATGAAGGTCATGCAGATTCATTATTTGGCATGTAGGCAACATCTTTTGCTATGCAGGCAACCTCATTTTTACAATGTTGGCAACCACACTTTCGCTACGTGGGCAACATCAGTTTTGCTATGTTGGCAACTTCATTTTTTTTACTATGTAGGCAACCTTATTTTCTATGTAGGCAACCTCTTTCTGCTATGCTAGCAATCTCTTTTTTGCTATGTTGGCTGTGGAACGATTACGACATTCAGATCTTCTATGTTTTTTACTACACAAATACTACATAAATACTACAAATATTATCGAAATTTAAAAAAAAACACAGCCCCACCCCCTTTTTTCTTTTATCAACCATAACTTCATTTGCTACAACAATTTACTACTTTTACTGCATGAACTACTGCCGCTGTTACAACCGTTAGTATTACCGCAACAATAAATTGCTACTTTTGTAATATAACCGTTACTTCTGCAGCAACAAAAATTTCCATCTATTATTATTTTCCCTATTGAAGTTACAAGCGCGTAACCATTTTTAACTATTATAATAATACAACAGATTTTCCTATGTTCAGAATATACTTCATTGTGTCGTAGCATTTCAGTTGATTATTTCTCGCTTTTAACTGCTAGATAATAAGAGTAATGTCGTCTTTGCTTGTTTCAGAATGTGTTTACATTATGAACAAATGTATTTTTTTTAGTACTGATGCTACACTAAAACTGACTGACCTTTGTTCCTAAATGTTTTAAATATTGGAGTAATAAAAGTGGTTCGGTTTACATTATGAGGAATTGTTAATAAAGTCCAGGAGTTATTTATACTGTGAATTACTAATAAGAATAATAGGATATATTTTGTGTGTATGTTATGAAAGAAAATAAAGGAACTAACACAACTAATGAGATATTTTTAATTAGAAATTGTTCTATGTTAAGTGTAGTGTTATTGAAACCGACGTTATAGTTTCTGTAATGGTTTATAAGTGCAGTGTTCACGGCCATTTCTATCTAGTGTTACTGAAGTAATGTAGTGTTACTGAAGTAACTGTAGATTGTTGATAAAAAGAATGGGGAGCTGCAGCGTTAATGTGGAGATCTATTTTGAATTAGAATATGGTCAGACATCTTGGAACTCCTACATAATAATTCGAGAGTTAGTTCTACCAAATATTTGTTCTATTTGTGTGCTAGGGCGGGTGTAAGTGTCTCGTCTAGGAGCCTTGTTCTAGAGAAGTTGTTGAGAATCTGAAACGTTGGTATATTTCTGTTGTTCTTAGGGACGTAGGGCACATTGGTCACAGAATAATGATAACCATCCTAGATAAAGATGATATGCGATCTAGTCCAGATACCTACAATTTGTGTGTGAACTAGCTTTGATACGTACAATAATTTGTTTGTGAAGTAGCCTTGACATGTAGAATTTGTATGTGATTAGCCATGATACACGTAATTTACGTGTGAATTAGCATTGACGTCTATAATTTGTATGTGAATCAGCCATGATATCTATAGTTTTATGTGAATTAGCCTTGATATATATATTTTGTATGTGAATTAGCTTTGATATCTATAATTGTGTGACCTAGCCTTGACATCTATAATTTGTATGTGAATTAGCCTGATATATCTCTGATTTGTGACCTAGCCATGATATCTATAATTTGTATGTGAATTAGCCTGATATATCTCTGATTTGTGACCTAGCCTTGATATCACATAATGTCTGTGAAGTAGGCGGCATAGACACATGATACCCACACTGACCTGCGTCCCACCTACCTTCCCTCCTCATGCCGGACTTGAGGCATTTTTTCAGCCGGCAGTACTGGCACTGGTTCCGGTGATGCTGATCTATGGGGCAGTTCCTGCTGCCCCGGCACGTGTACGTGAGGTTCCGGCGGACGCTGCGCTTGAAGAAGCTCTTACATCCCTCACACGTGAACTGCCCGTAGTGCTTCCCCGAGCTTTTGTCCCCACAAACCACACATTCAATCTGTTGCTTGTTGTTGTTCTCGGACATGTTGGAGTTCGGGGTTCCACCGTTGTGGTGGTTCCCCCCAGGGGGCGAGCCCGGGGGGACAGGCTCAATGGCTGTGCAGGCAGGGGTGACTGTCGAGTTTCCTCCTCCAGACTGAGGAGGCACCGGGGGCAAACCGGCCGAGTTGGCGAGTGACGGATGGCCTCCTATATCCTCTGGTGGCTCTCTCCAAGGAATAACAGGAGCTGGCTGAGTGGGAGGCATGTCCATACTACGTACGACGCTTACAGCCATAGGATCAAAACCTGCCCTAGGGCCAGTGTAAATGTAATGGTGGTGAATGATTAATACAATTCAGCAAAACAACTCGGATAGGGAGTAACTACAACAAGGCACAAATAACTCTACTGCACTCTAGCTTTGACGTCCACGAAACTCCTGGACACATGTGTTTTCCCGGAAAATCACGGCTCACATAGACACAAAATCACAGCAATGTTGATAACTGTTAGAGGCGTCCTCGCCTGGTTAGCTGATAACGTGTAGTGACATACAGTTAAGAATGATAACTAGATATACACACACTGAATCTCGTATGAAAGATAAATCCGCTCCGTGTTCAAATGTCCGTTAGTTTAGCCAAGAAGTACTTGTCCGTTGCTTTAGTCATTATCAGTATTTGGAATTATAAAGTTGTTACCGAATGTTTCTCGTAAACAAGAACCGGTTTGTTAAGTCTGTGCTGGAGATAAAGATGTGAGGTGGTGCACGAAAGCGAGTCCAGAACGAACTACGAGTCCCCGCCGTCTGTGGAAGTTGTACACTGACGTAGCCGAGAAATTATGTCCCGAGGTTGTGATCTTCGACACAGCAGTAAGACAAGCAGCGCGTTAGTGACTGGAGCAATCCCTTATAAGGGCGGCCAGTGTCAGAGGTTTCATGCCAGAAGCCGGGGACTGGCAATTAGCGGGGCCTGGTCGTGGCCCCTAACGACTCGGGGGGCCTTCCCCATAATGTACATCGGTCGGAGCTCATTGGCTGCGCCTGCCACTCGCCTGCTATCGGGCTGTGCCAGACAGTGGAGGCGTTTGTTCTCCTCGCCCGCCAGCGGCTGTGAGTAGCGGAGGTCAGGCGCCGATCGGGCCAATCGCTGGCTGTATGCACCCACAGAGGAAGGGCAAGCCGAGACATTAGCCCCATGACAGGGCGGGTACTAGCTTTCTCCCCCATTTCGTCGAAATAATTATCATCATATGAGAAACAAAAACATCGCTGCAAATGGCTGTAACAGTGACCATCTTGATGTTCTTATCAAAGCCCTGGAGAGAATATTTCTCGCTTATTTCATTCTTCTCCTCGCCCACTTTCCTCAAGTTTTTCCTTGCACATTTACATCGTTCTTCTCTCCTCCCATCAGACAGCAGGCGATGAATGATCGAACTGACAAGATGAGATGAAGTGAGAAGATGTCGCGGGGGCTGAGCGTGCTGTGAGTGAGCGCTATGTACACTGCATGCTGCTCACGCGAGCTGAGGCTATGTAAGTTTGTGACTCCCAGCTGGTCAGTGGTCAAAGCCGCATGTTTTAAATAAAAAGATAAAGAAAAGAAGCATTTCGAAAAAGAAGGGTTCTTGTATGTCGTTTTTGCCTAAAGTTCAGGCAACATCAGATTCGCCATGTTGTGTATAGAATAAGACTACAATAAACAGATAACAAGACATATGCTGTTTTATAACACGTATCAGGAGTTGAAGGCGCTGTCCAATCTGCTGGTCAGCTACCCCATTGCTCACATGCTTGCACCAGGATTAGCGAGCCACAGTTGATCAAGACCCTGTCCCTCCTATCGAGGGAAACAGGCATAATCTGGCTAACTGGGTAGAGATCGTTATAGTCCCCGTGGTGGTGGAGTCTGTTAAAGAAGTACTGCACGCCCCGAAGCTTTTTTTTGGTTCCATTCAGGGACTGAAAAAAAGCGGTCATAACCCAGTCCCAATTTGACATGGCGTTATGAACTCCAACCCTTCACCGCATAAGCCTCAAAGGACGTTGTGTATGCAGATGCAGGGAGACAGAACATCAACAAATATAACACTAATATATTTTTCCATTTTTTTCCCTTCCAGTATAATTTTGTACTCTATAGTTTCTGTTCTGAAGAAAAGAGTTCTGCTTTAGAGGGATTTGAAAGTATGACGGTCACAGAACCATACCTGGCCAAGACCCTATCCTTCGTCTGTTCTTGTAGGTCCTATGATCAGGATCCGATGCACTTTCATCGTGGCAAGCAATGTAGACAATCATGCGAATCAGACTGTAGACATTCACTTGAATCAGATGACGGTGACATCTACAAAGAAGTCATTTTTCATTAAGTCCACTCCTGGAACTGAAGCAAAACACTGTTCTCCACTCCTTATCCGCGTCTCAAGATCTTCCTGTAAGCGGTCGCGAAGAACTCGGGTTCACTACTACTGGAAGTTCCTACAGCAACATCAGCAATAGAAACATTTGAGGCGTTCTCGCCATGAAACAGTCGGCACCCCCAGATACTCACGCTACCCTGGAGATTCTGTTGCTTTATTCTGTGCCGCGGAGGCACATCCGGTTGTCTGTCTGTAAACTATTAATGTCGATTACCGTGAGTATGAAGAGCGCAACATGACAGTCTGAAGTGCCGTGTAGCTTCTTCAATCCTTGTAAAGCATATAACAAACTCGTATACAATCTTTCTTCATTTAGATTTATCTCAGTTAAGTTTCCAGGTTTATTTCTCTGATAGAACGCAACAAAAAACCCCACTCAAACGATTTTTTAGAGGTTTGCCGAAGCAAGTTTCCTAGAGTTCTTTCTTCTTCGTTTTCTTCAATCTTCCGGAACCTGTGAGCTAGTGTTCTTACCCGCCACGGCGGTGAAGATGGTGAGCCACAGCACTGTGTCGGTTTGGGAGCGGGTTATAGCGGTCTCTGAGTGGAGCTTAACAAGCAGGGGGTATGCAATACTTCTTTATCAGACTCCACCACCGTGGAGACAATATGGCGATCTCTGCCCCGTTAGCCAGGTTAGGCATGTTACTGTGGGTACTAACGGAGAGGTTGCATGGGATTTTGGTCAGCCACAGTTCGTCAGCCCTGGCCATGAATCGCTAATTGCAAAATCGGAGAGCGCCTTCAAACCCAGCTAGAATTCCAAGAAAAATGTTTGGGTGGCGAAGTGGTTAGTGCACTACTCTTTCAAAGCGAAGATCCGTGGTTCAAATTCGACCAGAGACGCTCCAGTCACCCAGTTATAGAAATGGGTAGCTGATTTCCTTTGGAGCTGGGGAAGGGAAGGCCTTCAGAGTTTCAATATCAGGAACTGTTGAACTCTTCATCTTCTTCTTCGATCGCTTCTATCATCAAGATCGCCCCGTGATCCTACTGAAGTTACTCCTGTGGTTCTCGCGATAGTCTCATTTAGGATGGAGGCTCAGAGCATCGTGGGCCTTGGACCTATATTCTCGGTGGGTCAGAGAAGCGGCATTGTGTGACACTGTGGTTTTCATTGCACCAGTTTAGTCTAAGACACTGTGGTTTTCATTGCACCAGTTTAGTCTAGAACTGCTGTTGAACTGAATACTTTGTCCTTGGTATACTTCCATTAAAAGAAAAAGAAAAGTCAAGAGGGAGCCACAGTGGTGGATCATGCTTCCTAAGCCACTAGGATGAAAACTTTACTTTCGTGAGCTTCCTTCATAGACACCATGTTTGATACTGGCGACTGCAGCAATGCATGCACAGAAGCTAAGACTGGACCTGGATAATGCCACAAATGTTCATCGTCCTATCTGTAGGTGGACAGCAGGTCTGCCTTTATTATTAGAAATAGTTTTACTGCGGTCGTCATCTCTTTTATCTTTCTATCTAGCTTAGTTTTTAAGATGTGATATTTCTTAATCAAAGAATGATTTTACGATCACTCGGTATGCTCTGTTATATATTCTAGTTGTAACTTCAGTATGCTCTGTTATATGTTCTAGTTGTAACTTAAGTATGCTCTGTTATATGTTCTAGTTGTAACTTCAGTATGCTCTGTTATATGTTCTAGTTGTAACTTCAGTATGCTCTGTTATGTGTTCTAGTTGTAATTCAGTATGCTCTGTTATATGTTCTAGTTGTAACTCAGTATGCTCTGTTATATGTTCTAGTTGCAACTCATTATGCTCTGTTATATGTTCTAGTTGTAACCCAGTATGCTCTGTTATATGTTCTAGTTGTAACTTCAGCACATACGTTTTGGAGTTTAATTTTCCTCTTCTCTGAGCAGCTGGCGAATTCAGCAGTTTTCACTTCCACTGAGGCTCACTGCTACAGACAGTCTTCATTCCTCTCCACTCCTCTCTGTTCTTGATCTTTTCTTGCCAACTGTCGATTCCAAGAGCGCGCATATCTTCTTTTAGATTGCCTAGCCATCGTTGTCTTGGTCTACCTCTTGATCTATCCCCTTTCATCACTTCTGTATAGGCCATCTTTGTTCATCTATTCCCCTCTATTCTCTCCAAATGCCCGAGCCACTTCAGTCATAATGGCTGTTATAAATGGAACTCTAAGGCATAACAGGATTACCTTAAATAAAGGGGAGAGTTAAATCAGCGGAGAGTTAAACAATATGTTAATTCTCTTACTTCTGTCTTCCATAGTCGTGTTATAGGGTTTCGTACCAGTCCAGTTTGATATATATATATATATGCCATTATAATATGTGTACGTACTTTTTTTTTCGTTTTGGTTATAAAAAAACATAGACTGTGTGTTAATACATAATGTGACGAGTGTTTACACATAGTTATGTGAGGTAACACAACAACAACCACACACACGTCTCTGGCAGCTTAAACGCGAAATGTTTATTAGTACTCGCATACATTCTCGTATTTAAAACCAAACACTTTTCCTTTTACAAACGGGAAGAAAGTTTCTGAGAGCGCTGCTAGTGTGATGACGGAATGCCAGCAAGATGGCTAGCAACCAGAGCTGCATACGTAATTATGAGTCCATCTGGTTGGCATCTACTAGCACGTGTGTTCTGTGCTGCAGCTCTGCAAGTCTTATCGCCTCCCCTTGTGATAAGTTGCCAGCACGTGGAAAGTTTTGGTTTGTGGACGAGTCGGGTTACAAGGAGAGGAAGTAAGATACGAATTTGTGAGCGTGAGTGCACGTATGTGTATGTGTATGTGCGTGTTAGTTATATGTGAATGGAGGACTAAGTGAATGTGGCGGTTTTTTTTTTTTTGGTTTTCCTGGGGGCAGCGGGGAGAAATGTGGTTTAGCTTACTTCTTCTTCTTCTTCTTCTTCTTCTTCTAATCACTTGATTATTCGTTGCAGTCGACCTTGTGACAGTTGAAAATAACGCGCATCTGCCAAACAGGAGTAAATTTCGCTGAATTGATCGAAAATCTGACACGACAAAGAAACAAAAACTTTTTAGCAGGCTCCACCACCACGGAGATCACGGTGAGTCCAACCTTACCAGCCAAGGCTGGAGGAGCATATCCGCATATAACTATGAAAACAAAAAGCAGGATAGGGTCTTGACCAGCTCATTAGATAACCGTGATGCCAAGGGTACAGATGCTGTCTGATTTGGCAGTCACCGAACCGTAGCTGATCAAAATCTTGTCCTACCCCTCCGTGGGTGTCCCCATTGGACAAATTTTTGCAGATAGGAAACAACGAGGCCTTCTTACAGTAAAGAAGCAGAACACAATATTGTACGCTTAGACCTCGGGCAAAAAAATCGTAGACAAAGCCCTTTAGACATGAGAGAAAGGAAACCGACAAGAGAATTAACTGGGACTTGAAACACAGACTCTGATAGGACGAGCAGCCATTTAGCCATGAGAGAACAGCGCATTAACAAACTTCGCTATCTTGCACCCTCCAAAAAAAGGTGTTGACCAGACAGGCATTGATGACTTCGCTATCAGACACTTTTCTTGTTTTTCCGGGGTGCGTGATAGCGAAGTTCGTGGTTCAAGTCCCAGGTAATTCTCTTGTAAGTTTTCTCATTTTTCACGTCTAAAATTCTTTGTCTATGGTTTTTGTTTTCGAGGCCTAGCCATGTAACACTATGTTCAATTAATTTACCGTACTCCCACTAACCCTGGCCTGGCTAACGAGGAAGGGGTTGCCACACTCCCCTTGGTGGTGGAGACCTCTAAAGAAACACTGTATACCCCTCCCCCCTCCCAGGCTCCATTTAGGAAGTTATAAAAAAATAAGCAGCCATTACTAGCTCCCGGGTGGATATGATGCTGTGCCTCAACATCTTTATTGCACAGAACACCAGTTCGCAGTCCTACAGACATTAAAGAAGAAGAAGAAGAAGGAGAAGAAGAAGAAGAAGGAGAAGAAGAAGAAGAAGAACTGTGATGTCACACAGTACTGAAATGCTCTTTGCTATCCTTATCAAAAATTTTTTTTTTAAATAAAAAAAGATTAAGAGTGTTATCCCTCTTAATCTTAATTATTTTTTTTTTTATAATCCATGGTTGAAAGTTGGAACTTGTGTATTTCAGGTTGGGTGAGTAGGTGTGCGGCGATGGGGGCGTGGGGGGAGGGGAATATGGAGGGTGATAACGGAAAGGGGATTGGGGAGAGAGGATTAATCTGCTTGAAAGTTCGTTGTGTAACTACGGCTTCCAGAAAGCTGCGACGCCGGTAGTAAAGTTTACCAAGACGATCTTCAAACTCAATCATGTACAGGATGACTCTAAAGTTCTCTGATGGTTTCCTGGAGGTCATCGTAGAAAAAACAAGTACAGCTACATGGAGAAATCTGCGTTATTCTGTAAAGAAATTCGCAACGGTTTTTACATACCGTGCTGGGACTTGGTGCGAGCTTCCCAGGTGACACGGGGGCACACGGAATGTGATAATCGAGTTCCTCGGTGGTTTTATGTAACATATCTGGAGTAACAGATGAAATGACGTCCATGATTCCCTGCTTCAGAATATTCACATCCTGTGGAAGTAAGGGTACGTAAACATTGTTTTTTAATGTACTCCTACAAAGAAAGACTCACACTAGGACAGGTCATGGTAGTCTAAGGGGCCACCTACAGGGGCTTCTGGAAAGTGTAATGACACTTTTCGAACACCCAGTATATCCAGAAAATACATACGTAAGGACGCAGTTACTGAACTTAATTTAAAAAGAAATCAAGATGCTCGTTAACTAATAATGTCAGTGTTAACTGTTAACATTCAAAGATGATTATTTACTTCCAGCATCGCTTTTCTTTCTTTGCAGCTTTTTCTTGTATCATATTTTGAAAAGTTCACAGAGATTATCTGTGTACTGGCTCCAGAGGCGCCAAAGTTAACTGTAAAATCTCATAAACTGCTACGGGTCATTGGTGGAAACACATACCTCATCTGAGAGTTTGATCATATAATCAGAATTTGTGTGTCGTGGATGTAAGAACATACGAAGTACAAGCGGGTATTACAGGAATTTTATTCAAAGGTATGAGGGACTAAAATATAACCAATGAGGAGCAGCGTTCTAGAGAGAAAGAAGAAGGTATACTGAGAACACGTGCGCAGAAATGGAGAACCAGAAAGAGAGAGTGAGAGTGAGAGAGAGAGAGAGAAAATGAGAGAGAAAAATAGAGCGATAGAAAGAAAAAAGGAAAGAAAGAAAGAGACATGCAAAGAAAGCAAAAGAAAAGAGAGGGGGGGGGGAGAAAATGAGAGAGAGAGAGAGAAATATGAAGAGAGAGAAGGAAAAAAGAAAGAAAAAAAGAAAGAAAGAGAGAGAGAGAGAGAGAAAGTGAGTGTGTGTGTTTGTGTGGGTGGGTGGGTGGGTGGGGGTGGGAGAGAGAGAAAGAGATGAAAAGTATGAACGAACAAACTTTATTTTCAAAGGTTGATTATATGAAAGAGTGGCCCCGTCTGACATTCTGTCCCGTATTTCTCAACTTTCATCCTAACGCTGCTTCAAGAACCCAGCCGTCTCTCACAAGTTATCTCCCAGAAACCGAGACGGCGGCGTGTGATAACGAGTTATCTTTCAGCCTCAGCTTGCAACATCCTCTCCTCCTCCTCCGATGACACGAATTTCCTCCACATTTCAGTGTCTCTGTACCCACAAAGAGATGATGTAAGTAGATCTGGAATCGTACCCACACTTGTATGTAATGATGCATGCGCGAAAACACATACATAAATAACCAAAATGTTACACATCAGTACCTATATGAACAAGCGGAAAACACTTTTATGTTTGCAGTAGACGCCCTTTTTTTTCCGGGCTCTGTTAATGTGCCATCGGTTCATCCGGTCTCTGTTTCTCCACACACTTTCTGAGACAGATATAATGTTGTAACGTCAGAGACAGTTATAAATATTGTAATATATAATAGTATAATATATAATAAAATAATATAATATATAATAAAATATAATAATGTAATATATAATAAAATAATATAATATATAATAAAATGTTGTAATATATCATATATAAAATAATTTTGTAAGTCTGAGGCAGTTATACTATTGTAACGTCCCAGACAGTTAAAAAATTGTAAATTTCACGACAGTTATAATATTGTAATATTGTAACATTCATGACATAATATTGTAACGTCTGTGGGAGGCATAATATTGTAACATATAACTGAACTCGAAAAAGATAAGAGACCGGCCCACAAGTATACCGGTAAATGCGTGGAAGACAGACAAGAGGGAGTCTTTCTGCCAGTCCGACTCCACTGTATTTATGACAGTCCGGCTCCACTGTGTTTGTGACAGTCCGGCTCCACTGTATTTCTACCAGTCCGGCTCCACTGTATTTCTGACAGTCCGGCTTCACTGTATTTCTGACAGTCCGGCTCCACTGTGTTTGTGACAGTCCGACTCCACTGTATTTCTGACAGTCCGGCTCCACTGTGTTTGTGACAGTCCGACTCCACTGTATTTCTGACAGTCCGGCTCCATTGTGTTTGTGACAGTCCGACTCCACTGTATTTCTACCAGTCCGGCTCCACTGTATTTCTGACAGTCCGGCTTCACTGTATTTCTGTCAGACCGGCTCAATTGTATTTCTGCCAGTCCGGCTCCACTGTATTTCTGCCAAGAAGAGTAATGTCCTTATTGCAGTGTTCAGTGATTAGTTGTGGGCAGCGCTCATCTTCTTTGATATTTGGGTGTTTTAATAATTTGTATTAAGTATCATCCAGCAAGAACAATGACCTCAAGTACGCGGAAACCTGATGTTTTAACATATGAAGTTAAGCTAACAGGGTTATATAGAATTGAAAGCTGAGAACTCGAAAAGCTAATCTGTGAAGAGATGAAAGTCGGAACTTGTACGAACTTCCTGTAACTGCCAGCTGTTGTTCTTTGCAGCCGATGCTGTAGAGGTGTTGAGACACAGCATCGTATCGGCGTGGGAGCGGGTTCAGTCTCGGAGTACAGCTAAAAAGCAGGGGGTGTGCAATGCTTCTTTAGCAGGCTCCACCACCATGGGAACTATGGCGATCCCTGCCCCGTTAGTTAGTATAGGCCTGTTACTGGTGGTACCACGGAGAGGTGGGACAGGGTCTTCGTCAGCTATGAGTCGCTGATTGCCTCATCGGACAAGCGCCTTCACACCCATGAAAGCTGTAAGGGAAGAATACAACGATTGACTGGCGAAAAAACCCCTTCAAAATGTTGGTGAACAAGTAAGTTAAATCAAAGAAAGTCCTAACAAAGATGTGCACTATCTGGAATTCAAACCACCTTCTTCTTCTTCTTTTTCGTTATTCGCTCACACATCGACATCAATTTCTCTCACAAATGTGGCAGTTCGTCGTCAGATTTTCAGTATTTCCGTAGAGCTTCTCTTTGGGGGGGGGGGGGGAACTGGGGTCTGGCCATGTCTTGTGCCTGAGTGGGTTGTGTAGCTGGCAAGCCTGGAGGATGTGATGTGGTGTCTCTTGTTCTTAACCGCCGGAGTATAGGTCTGAGAACACAATGTTGTAGGATTAGACCTTGAAAAAATCTTACACAAAGCGTTTTAGTGAGACGCGAGAGAAAGAAAAATCACGGGAGAACAGCGTACTAACTGACTGCGCTACTAGCACCTCTCGGACTCCGGTAGGACGACAGTTGTCTAGCCACGAGAGAACAGCGTACTGACTGCTCGTCCTACCGGAGTCCGTGTTCGAATCCCAGGTAATTCTCTTGTGATTTTAGTTTCTCTCACGTCTCACTAAAGTGCTTTGCCTACGATTCCCCCCCCCCCCCCAACCAAGTCTAGCCCTAGAAAACTGTGCCCTCTTACTTTACCGTAGGAAAGCCTGGTTGTTTCCTGTTAATAAAAACTTGTGTCTGTAGTGCCAGTTTTCAGCTTCTGGCGTAGATGGTGTCTCAGCCTGCAATGTCCTCTTCACAGTCGGAAGATTATCACTTGTAATTCAGACAATGAAACGATGCCTGTTGTGATTTTTCGCTAGAAAGTCAACTATGAGCATCTAGTAGCGGACCTGTATTTAAAGAAGAGGCGAAAACACCTGCATAGGAAAATCGGCAGTAGGGAAAAATGTCCAGTTTGTGATGAATGGCTTAGACAATGTGCGAAGCTGCACGGAATTCAGCATCGAAATGTCTGCGGAGAGAAGTTATCGTAAGATAAAAATTCTGCAAATGAGTTTTCAGACATAATCTTAGACCCTGTAAACAAATTAAATCTTTCTCCAGATCAGGTCTACAATTTAGATGAGACGGACTTGAATTAATCTCCCTTTTTTCATAATAAAAAATACTAAACACATAAATAAGTACCTTTATTTACACTATAGCACATAAATGGTAGTTTAAATGTGTTTTCAGAATAATCACAACTTCATTTATCCGGCCACGGGGTCTAATCCTGAGGTGGCCGGATAGAAGAGGGTTTACTGTAATAACGCTGACCATATTATCTCATACTGGCTGTCCGATCTCACTTGGACCTGTAGTTGTGGCCCGGATTGACCTCTTTATACAAGAGCACATAAGGTTGCGAGGAGCCACGACTGAACTCGACGTGAAAGTCAAACCTTGACACAGCTCAGGTAAGATGTGGAGCTAGAAAAGTATCCTCACATTTTTAATTATTTATTTATTTAATCACATACGAGTACTTACGCAATTTTCAGTTATATGTCCCCATGCCGCAGGCTTTAGAATCCTCAGTGTAAAAACTACAGCCTACAAGCAGAACTCTCGAAACAGCAATACTCTCTTGAAAGGATAATGACTCTCTCTTTAGATGGTGATTATGATTATTTCTTTTTTCTTTTCCTTTTAAAAGACGAATCTATTTTTTCTTATAATGTGGCCGAAAGTGAATTAGACAGCAATGTCTTTCAGCGCATCAGATTATTCTTTGTTTGTTAGAAATACAGTACTTGGTGGGGACACACAGGCAGTGAAATGTAAGAACTTTTGTCAGGTGCCAAGTCCGGGCATCTGCGGCTGCCAGGTTCGATGGTTTTTTTTAAAAACCATGATAAGTGTCTATTTTTTTCCACTGCAGAAAATTATGATTTTAGGACGCAGATGTCAATGCAGTTGTTAAAACATTTGTTCGTTCTCTGAAAGAGAGCAATGAGGATAGCACTTATTAATTGTCAAATCTACCTGTGTTTTTTTTCAATGAATTTTATCCATCCGTCCACCCATCCATCCATCCATCCATCCATCCATCCATCCATCCGTCCATCCATCCAAATCCTTGATCGGCCAATCAATCACCACTCAGTACGCCTAGTGGTGTTTTCCAGAGCAGCAAACACATTCTTTCCACCTTTCACGGTCTGCAGCCAGCCTTTGCATTGTGGCCCAGCTGCGGTGAGTTCTTGTTCATTTCTACTTCTACAGTTCTCTCCCAAGCAGTCTTTGGCCGGCCTCTCTTTTTCCCCTGGAGTGTCCAGCTCATCGCTGTTCTAACAATGTTGCAGCGAGTCCTTTCAGAGCACATGACCAGTTTCATTTCGGGGGGGGGGGGGGGGGATTTCCTTGTATACTAGAATGTCAGCTAGAGGTAGTGGCTCCTTTAAAGCACCCAATAAAGTGGATTTACAGCTGTGCTAATAGTGCGCGCCCGAGACTGGCACCAATACAGTAGCATATCTTCTTCTTATATATAGATGTAGAAAGTTAGGGTGTCTGCTGCCTATGTCTGTTAATTCTTTTCTTCTTGTTATTTCACAATTGCCTCGATATTGAAACAACTTGCAGAATCTGTTGCTTTACTATCCGCACAGCAACACACCTTCTCAACATATGCCTGTGAGACCTGGACACTTAACAAAACAACTGAGAAACACATAAATGCCTTTGAATGTAAATGCTACAGAAGAGTTCTTCAAATATCATGGACACAAAAAAGAACGAATACTCGTATATCCATACTACAAGAACTTAATATTGAAGAAGGTTTGCTAGCAAAGAGGATTAAACAGAGAAAACATATATTTTGGACAATATTAAACATGAGAATTTAGATAAGACCGTCTTGGAATGGTATATAATGGAAAAGAGAGAGGAAGACCAAGGCGAAGATGGCTGCAAGACATCGTTGATAATCTGCAAATGGATGCATCAGCAGCAGGGCATCTTGCTTACAACCGAGAGGCCTACAGGAGAGCTGTTAGGAAGGCAAGGGACATGCACATGACTGAGTGACTGAAAAAAAGCACCAAGGGCTTTTACTTATCTTAGAAACATCTGGACATCCTCCCAGTAAAGTATTAGAACTAACATGCTTTATTGACTCTAGCCTTTCTAAACAGATACATTCATTTGCAAACTGCAATGACTAGCACTGGCCGAAACGATTGCCACGTGTTCTCTAGGTCAGTCTTGGATTTAGGGTCTGGGATCGAATGCTGTCAACCACCTCCAGTTCGTCAGAGCTCGTGCTAGTACTCGGAGTACGTGCACCATGTCGAGACCCTCTTTTATACGAGGATAATGAAGCACTTACGGAATTGTCCAGTGTGCGGCGACTATAACCCTTCAATATTTTAACATTAAACACGCGGTTGTGTAATGAGCTGTGCTTTAACACGTGGTTGTGTAATGAGCTGTGCTTTAAAACGTGGTTTTGTAATGAGTTGTGCTTTAACACGTGGTTGTGTAATGAATTGTGCTTTAACATGCTGTGGTGTAATAAGTTGTGCTTTAACATGCTGTGGTGTAATGAGTTGTGCTTTAATATGCTGTGGTGTAATGAGTTGTGCTTTAACACGTGGTCGTGTAATGAGCTGTGCTTTAATGTGCTGTGGTGTAATGTGCTTTAACACGCTGTTCTGCAGTGAGTTGTGCTGTAACATGTTTCTCTCTCTCGTTTTCTGTTCTCTCTCTCTCTCTCTCACCCACGCACCACACAAACACGCTGTTCTCTCTCTCTCCCTCTCACACCCACCCACCACACAAACACGCTGTTCTCTCTCTCTCCCTCTCACACCCAGGCACCACACAAACACACTGTTCTCTCCCTCTCCTTCTCACACCCACGCACCACACAAACACACATTGTATGTGTACACCTCCAACTTGTAATCTATCAGTTATTGTACCTATCTCTAACAATTTTCCATTTCTTCTTTACTTTCATCTCCCCTACTGTGTTCTTTGATCGATAGTACTTTATTTACTCTGGAAACTCTTACTTTATGTATCCCAAAAGAAACATGAATTCCCTCATACTAACTCTCCCCTTGAAGCTCAGAAGAAGGTTTACAAAGATCAAGGTTAAGGCAGCTGCGTTCTCCATAACCTTACAACAGGTGATCGCAGGAAGAGTACTGGAAGTGAGGGTGAAGAAGGCTAGAGAAAAAAATGAGAGGTGGGGGGGGGAGTGGAGGGGGGGGGAGAGGAGAATTAAGTAAACTGTTACTAGATAGAACGTTACCGTGCAGAACACATCACCCGTCATCCCCACACGTCAAGCAAAGCCAAACTGTTTACAGAGCATTCACACATATCCATGAGCATGCGTGTATCAGCTGTTTGCTGCTCCTGCTGCTGCTGCTGCTGCCACCACTCCAGATCAGCGCTTTTCAAGCTGTCTTTTATCAGAGCACCGCAAGTTGCCTTCTCCCAGGATACCACAAATGTCCCATTTGAAATGTCCTATTTGTCATATTCTCTCAGGACGCTACAAATGTCCTATTTGTCCTATTCTCTCAGGGCACCACAAATGTCCTATTTGAAGCGTTCTATTTGTCCTATTCTCTCAGGACAACACAAATGTCCACGCGTCGTTTGCACAGATCCCCCTCCTCTCTCCCCTGCTTTTTCTTGGTGGCATTATTATTCAGTACAACAAATCCATCCAGGTTTCTTAGAAGTAGTGACGTGATAGAACATGTGATTTTATGTTGTTTTTTTTTTTAGCTTTGACTTTTATATTCTAGTCTACAGATAGTTTCTACCATTTTTATTCAAATAAGCAGAAGCAGAAAAGGAAATAATCCTCATTCCACATAAACTGTTTCAGAAAGTGTTTGAATATGTATTGGCCATAAACAAGAAATAATGGAAACCTACTTGCAGCATGTGAACAAAAAGACATGCATTTCAAACAGCAAGAAAATTAGTCATATGCTGCAATGAGACCCCTACAACATCGCTGAAACAGCGATGAGATGGAAACCCTAAGGAAAAAAAAAAACGAAGACAGGTCGACCAAAGGCTGCCCGGTGGAGAAGTGGAGAAGTAGAAAAGAGTGGTAAGCAGCACAGCTGGAGCACAATACGAAGACTGGCCGCAGACCGTGAGAGGTGGAGAGGATATGTATCTGCCCTGCAAGACGCCACAGGGCGTAATGGGCGGTGACTGCTTGTGGCCCGTTACCAACCAAGGATTGGATGGATGGATGGGTGGATGGATGGATGGGTGGATGGATGGATGGGTGGATGGATGGATGGGTGGATGAGGAGATGAACATATTGTCGGTCATTTCTATTCAGATAGGAGCATCTGATATACATAGTGTCCATTATCTTTCGTTTAAGAAATGGTCCCTGTAGACCATTGATGCTGTATATTGGTATCTTTTCTGGTTACAGGTACATAACAATCGAATACTCTTAGCAAGTGATGCATAATCTAGAATAATCTTAGCGCGGTCAGTAGAACAGAAGCTGCTAGAACCAATCAGAAAATTGTGAAGCTCAGGCAGAATATGTGGGGCTCAACACTGTCATTCTAACAGCGCATTGCAGATTTAGCACGCCAGTACAAAGAAGAAGAAGAAGTAGTAGTAGTAGTAGTAGTAGTAGTAGTAGTAGTAGTAGTAGTAGTGGTGGTGGTGCTGGTGGTGGTAGCAGTAGTAATAGTAGTAGTACAACACCAGTAGAAGAAGAAGAAGTAGTAGTAATAGTGGTGGTGGTTGTGGTGGTGATGGTGGTGGTGGTGGCAGTAGTAATAGAAGTAGTATAGCAGCAGTAGAAGAAGAAGTAGTAGTAGTAGTGGTGGTGGTGGTAGCAGTAGTAATAGTAGTAGTACAACACCAGTAGAAGAAGAAGAAGTAGTAGTAGTAGTGGTGGTGGTGGTGGTGGTGGTGGCGGTGATGGTGGTGGTGGTGGCAGTAGTAATAGTAGTAGTATAGCAGCAGTAGAAGAAGAAGAAGAAGAAGAAGACCTGGCTGGTGCACAACTGTATCTCAGATTATTATTTGAATACTGAAAGACAGATTAATGTGAGTCAAAACAGGGGATTTGGGAAGGGCAAACATTCTGAAACTCTTCCCATGTCTCTCCCCGGGTCTACTATAACGCGCTTTGTTTAGGAAATGGCATCCAGCGAGGTCAACAAATACTCTCATAATCAGCAGCCATTGAGATGAGACGCAGCCATTTTTAAACATTTGTATGAATGATTAAGTCATTCCGTGTCAAGGCGGGTAGGTGGTCACATGGACCAGTCACTGTTTCGAGTTATGGTCGATAACAGGCAAGCGTTATTGTCATAAAGAGCAATGTTAAACAAACAAGGGACTATTCAGTTATTTCCCCTGACAATGAGGACAATTCTCAGCGGTTTCCAGTTTCTAAAAAATCGGTTCGGGGTGTCCGAAGATTTCCGCTTGGCGATCATCATCGTGGCTCTTTTATCATGTACAGGACCTGCGTTTTGAGATTAATTAAGCAGTACATTGACAGTCATGCGCATCCAACCAATCATAATCGATCCTGCTTGTCACGTGTCGCTGTTTAAAAAAAAAAAAAAAGAGGTTCATTTCCGGAAAGCGGTAAACCTCTGAAAACTAGAGTATCATTATTTCTGTCCAGAAAACAAAACAAAACAAACAAACAAACAAAAAAATCCCAGCCTGCTAACGCCGAAGTGTATTCAATGCCTGCCATTTTCTTTTCTTTCATCTGAATGTCAGCTTGGGAGTCTTGGCAGTATCTTATGAAGACATGCAACATCCTTGTCACTTCTAGAACTTCACTCTGCCTGTCTTAAATGAAGAAAGTGAAATACCGAATAAGAATAGTTCGTCTTTGGCTTGGCAGTAACAAGTGTCCTTCTGCTGATGACACGCACGTGATCGGCTTCTTTCTTAAAGAGACAACGCGAAAAGTTTCAAATCTGCTCACGTAAAGATTTGTGAATGCCGCTGAGTGAACTGCGTGGTGGACCAACAATAAACACGCAAATGCTCTTGTGGGAGATAATGTCACTCGAATATGAAACGAGTACAAATGACAGCTATGACACGCAGTGATGACATGTTGACATATCTGTTCAGTTGTGGCATCAATATTTGTAGCTGCTGTGGGATACTGAAAGAAGCGGGCAAGACAAAGAAACAAGACTGGCACCATGAAAGGTGCTGGTGTCTGCGCTACTCTCTCACAGCAGCAATACAATTTTTTTTCATATATAATTTTCCCATCTTCTCTTGTACATAAAGCATTTTCTGTAACCCTATTCATGGAATCCTAATCGTCTGTTTCCATATATTCATTTGTTTCTAGACACTTCTATGTAGAAACAGGAAACTGCGAATCTCAGGCAAATTACACGGGACTGAAGAGTTTCATTCTAACGACGGACCTGCAGAGTCCTCACTCTGGTATCCACCAGACTGGCTTTAATCGTACGTTTATCAACTACAGCGTCAGCCATACTTGTAGACACGGGTATCTGGCTCTTTCTGAAAATGGGGAGGGGAAAAAACTGTCAGAGTATTTGCTGACCGTACCATGCTCTAGTGCACTCACGGGTGAAGGAAAATGGCTACTAGCACTATAACCCCTAGTGATCTCTATGCCAGGATATCTTGACCTTTTCTTAGCGCATTCATTGACATATAATGTGGGGCTGGCGGAAGTATGCATGCTGAATTTTTTTCTTTTTGTCTTTTTCTTTTGACATTACAGTTAATAACAGCCCCGACCCCAAGGGTACGACCCCGGTGCTGTCGCCGCGCCCCCTCCCCCCACTTCCGCCCTCAAACTGTTGCGTCTGCAAGTGGCTCTCTTACACCTGAAGTATATCTCACCTGGATCTTACCGTACGCATATTTGTCTTCCTTGAACAAAATATTCAGTTCTGTGTCTTGGACATATTGGATTTTTTAAAAAAGTAGTTCCTGTATATAACTATAGATCTTGATTTCTTATGTCAGTTTAGAAGGATCAGTAATTTATGTCAGTAACAGCGTTTTTTTTGTTTTTGTTTTTTTTTTTTTTGGGGGGGGGGGTTCTGTGCTTTCATAGGACATGCAATGAGAAGAGGGGGCACTGAAAATATTGTAACAACAGGAAAAATAGGGGGAAGACGAGTCAGGGGAAGACGAGTCAGGGGAAGACCAAGATAATTGATACTGGATAGTCTGACGAGATGGTGTGAGAGGAGATCAACCGAGCTAATGGCCTGCATGAAGGATAGGGTACTCTGGAGAAGCATAATAGCCAACGCCAGTCGGCACGGCACCTGATGATGATGATGATGAGTCTATGCAGTTCGAAAAAAAGAAGTAATGCATCTTACGTTATCGTGGATTATAGCTGTTTATGGGTTATTATGTGTATCGTGGCTGTTCAGGCTTCACTACAACATACGTTTAAGCAAGTGAGGATGTGAACTTTGGTCATTTGGTAATATATGTGAGATCTTAAAGTTGGACTTATGCTCGGACCTGATCTTCGATGTAGAGGTCGTAACTAAGTCGCGATAAAAGTCAGCATGAAGCCGTCGTTTGTTAAGATATCGTATGTCGAGCTGTCACTACTTACAGCGTGAGTCATCACACACACACACTCATCAAGTTCTAAGCCACCCCGTACAAGTTGGAAACGTGGATCGGACTTGAATCAAACATCCTGTGTCAGTTTCAGGTGGTACGTTGAGTTTTCATTCTGTGGTTCAGCATAAGCAAGAATGAATCTCTATTTTCAGCATTTTTTCCCTTCTGTCTTACGGGTTGATAGAGCTGTGTCTTTCATATGTTTGTAGAGCCCCAGAGAATGTGTGCATGAGAAAAACGTGTGAATTACTGTCAGACTAATCTACACCTTCACAATGTGTGTACACAATGCTGGATTCAGATATGAGCTACACAAGCTACAGTTTCGAGCCTCACATATTTTCTGGTGCAACTTCTAAATCCGGCACTATCTATATATTATCTACACAACGAAGTATTCACTGTTGTTAATACTTTTTTTTTATTGTGACTATAATGTTCAAGATTATATTCCTCATTCTTATTAGAGCTGATCTGTGTTAAAAAAGGGGAGGGAATCAAAAATCATTTGCCAGGCTGGTGAACCTTCTTGCCACCATATTGTTCATTTTTGTTTGCTAAAATGGCCACTGTCCCATTCATCGTGGGTACTCATTTTCCCTGCACAAATGCCTGGCACTGATACAGTATTTGAATGAGCGGTTCATCTTCGCAGTGGCCCAGGCACTGACACGGCTCGGCACTGACCTGTGGTCAGTCGTCCATCTTAGACCTGTACAGAATAGATAAGGGTTTCCGAAGGGAGTAAACAATGACCTCTGGTCTTTGTGACCCCCGTGAGACCCGTCTTAAAGTATAAGGTGACCAGCGGACAGTGTCTGTCAGCCCAGGCCGGACTGTGAGAGCGATCGAAAGATGAATCGGCCCGCGGTTTGGAATTATTACTTGGAGAGGGCTTCAGAGAAAATTTGTTTACTTTTCTCCATGGAAGCTATAGTTGATATCGTCAGGGGAACAAGAATTTCCGAGTTCTTTCGGCTAACTTAGTGTGGCATGGGTACGGACCACAATAGCAGAAAACCAAAAGAGAGGTCAGGAAGTTCAAGACAAGATTATAATACAGTGAAGCCATTAAGCTCTTCAATATTGGCCACGAGAGAAATTGTGTGCAGCGGCGACCTTGGTGTTCATAGAAATTCCTTGAAATGAAGACCCACGGGAGATTCTTCTCAGACAAAGTTGCACTGATTTATAGATGTGCTATTTGCTGGTCTATTTATTTGGGGACGTAGTAGATGAGCGAGGAAGTGGATGAAGTTGGAGGAAATCTTATCACAGAGATAATGTACAACGTAGCCATTTACATCGTCCGGAATGTTATCAAACCCACTGTGTGTTCGCATTTGTTTTATGTGGTCGTATCCGCTCTTTTTTTTTCCCAGTATCCAGTGGTATAAGCAGTTACGGTACGCTAACTGCACGCGTATGACAGACTAATCCTAACTAAGAACAGCTTTGATATGGACTCCACAGGGTGAAAGAAGGGTGGGCCGACTCAAAGAGACATGGATACGTGCAGCAGAGAAAATGCTTGTAAACAAAAAGACATAGGAGACAGACAGGAAGATACCGAAGGACCAACAGAAGTGGAAACCTATTACTACCAGTAGCCCAAAGTGTCTTTGATACTCTGACTAGGCGATATATATATGGGGGGTAAAAACGTCTGTCCGATGTGGCAATCAGCGACCCATAGCTGATGTGCCAGCGTAAGGGTCAGCGAACCTTATCCGACCGGGACCCTGTCTCACCTCTCCCCAGTAATAGGCCTAGCCTGGCTAACGGGGCAGGGATCGCCATAGTTCCCATGGTGGTGGAGTTTGTTAAAGAAGCATTGCATACCACACCCCTTGCTTTTTAGCTGTACTCCAGGACTGAAAAGATGGCTGCCATAATGCTCTCCCACGCCGACACGATGCTGTGCCTCAACATCTCTACAGCATCGGCTGCAAAAGACAACAGCTCGCAGTTACAGGGAATTCGTACAAGTACGAATATATATATATATATATATATATATATATATATATATATATATATATATATATATATAGAGAGAGAGAGAGAGAGAGAGAGAGAGAGATAGAAGATGTTTTAAAAATAATTAAAAAAAAATAACAGTTCTGCTATATATTGGACCCAGAATACTTTTCTGTGTGGGAAAAATATAAACGTATAAATTACTTAAAGAAATTGCAATACCGTATAAGTTGCATTTATAACCTTTCCCACGCTGCTCACGTGTAAGAATTGTATTCAGCGCGGTTTTGCTAAAGTTGAGCACCACGTTTCCTCGACTCCTTAACATTTTCCACTTTCTCTTTCAAACAGCCATCCCCCTTCCTCATTGTTGCTCTGTTTATTTCTCCAGATCTCAGACCGCTGGTTAACTGCAAAACGCCTTCACTGACAGAAGTACAAGCTTAACTCATTTCATGTATTCAAATCTATTTCTTTCTGAGTGCCAAGCAAATCTCTCAGTTGGCTACTCTGATAAAAAGCTAAACTATTATGCCCATGGCTCGCAAATGCCTTCTTTACCGCCTAATTAACACTATAGCCGTTTTCAGGTTTCCATTGATTCTCTGCCCACACAGTTAATTAACCTATTCAAGTTTGTACAAGGTATTTTCAATAAACAAGCAATTTGTGCCGCTTTTATACAATCTAAAATGCTTAGCTAAATGGACAAAGGCCTCTTGTTGAGCACACAAGCCATTTTCATGTGTATTTTTCAACAAAAAGGAGCTTTTTTCCCCTGTTTTCGCAGTTAGAAAACAAGCTAACGTATTCACAAGCTTCATATTTAATCAAAAAAACTCTAACGCTAACTTTCCCTCCCATCCGACAGCTCTCCATGCTGCTCGCACGCTTCCGTTTGGCTGTTACACAACAAGGTTAATTTCCGGAAGAAACACACGAAAGGAACGAACAAAACTAATGCGCATGCGCCGTTTCCGTTTGACGCCTGCCATATTCCGGCACTAGCCTCTAAAAAACTTGTATTCTCACGCAGTCACAAAATGTGCATCGGTTTTTTTTTTTCTTCTATTTCTCCCGTCCATCCAAACAAGTTAATACTAAATGTTTATACTGTAATTTATTTGTTGATGGCGGGTCACAAATGCACAACTCGTGCGTTTCAATTTAGACGCTGGTTCTTGGGGGGAAACTGTTAAACACCTCTCTGGAGCAATTAGCCGAAAACACCAATTTCACATACGTTTGTTTGATGAACCGCTACAGAAATTTGGCCCAAATAATACCCCAGCGACCTCACCTTCACGCACACCCCACATATATGCCGTGGTCATTCAGCGCTCGTACACGCAGACTCACTTAGAAGGTCACCTGAAGGTGACAGGAGAATTAGGCAGAAGTTGCGTTTTAAATTGCGTGTGAAGGTAAGTACTCCCCCATGGCGTAGGATTCGAGAATATATTTAATAGGAAAACTAATTAGAGTAAAGAGGTCAGTGGAAAAAGTCATGAGAAAATCTGGGCAATGAGAGGAAAATAGCTTGTGCACGTTATACGGGAGTAAACAGAAGCAGAACGTTTGAAAGTGTTTTTTTGTTTTGTTTTGTTTGTTTATTTGCGAGCTATTAATTACGGCGTCTTGGTTAATGGTTGCACAAGCTTCACCAAGCTTCATCAAGCTTCATCAAGCTTCACCAAGCTTCACAAGCTTCACCAAGCTTCACCAAACTTCACAAATTTCACAAGATTTGTTTGGGAGCTATAAATTAGTCTTGGTTGTTGGCTGCACAAGCTTCAACAAGCTTCACCAAGTTTCACAAGCTTCACCAAGCTTCACAAGCTTCATAAGCTTCACCAAGGTTCACCAAGGTTCACCAAGCTTCATAGGCTTCATAAGCTTCAACAAGCTTCACAAACTTCATAGGCTTTATAAGCTTCACCAAGCTTCACAAGCTTCATAAGCTTCAGAAGCTTCATAGGCTTCACAAGCTTCACCAAGCTTCACAAGCTTCACAAGTTTCACCAAGCTTCATAAGCTTCACAAGTTTCACCAAGCTTCATAAGCTTCACAAGTTTCACCAAGCTTCATAAGCTTCAGAAGCTTCATAAACTTCATAAGCTTCACCAAGCTTCACAAGCTTCACAAGTTTCACCAAGCTTCATAAGCTTCACAAGTTTCACCAAGCTTCATAAGCTTCACAAGTTTCACCAAGCTTCATAAGCTTCACAAGTTTCACCAAGCTTCATAAGCTTCACAAGTTTCACCAAGCTTCATAAGCTTCACAAGTTTCACCAAGCTTCATAAGCTTCAGAAGCTTCATAGACTTCATAAGCTTCACCAAGCTTCACAAGCTTCACAAGTTTCACCAAGCTTCATAAGCTTCACAAGTTTCACCAAGCTTCATAAGCTTCACCAAGCTTCTCAAGTTTCACCAAGCTTCATAAGCTTCACCAAGCTTCATAAGCTTCACAAGTTTCACCAAGCTTCATAAGCTTCACCAAGCTTCACAAGTTTCACCAAGCTTCATAAGCTTCACCAAGCTTCATAAGTTTCACCAAGCTTCATAAGTTTCACCAAGCTTCATAAGTCTCACCAAGCTTCATATGCTTCACAAACCTCACAAAGCTTCACAAGCTTCATCAAGCTTCACCAAGCTTCACAAGCTTCATTAGCTGATCAAATTTTACTTCTGTTACACATGAAAAAGAACAAAACATAAATGGATATGAATAGCAATATATTATGTTAATTTAAGTGTGTTATTGTTACTCCATGAGACTACTTTGTGTTTCATCTGCTAGATAATGATGACGATGATGATGATGATGATGATATATCCCTCTCTTTACTTAAGGATAAGTGGAAACACAAGAAGCGGGGGTTCCTCTAAGTTAATACCAGTACCAAATATCTCCAGGCAGTACTTCTTCTTTTTCTGCTGCGGCCTTCAGAAAGGCGTCATGGGCAATGAAAATAACGAGGAACACCGCCGTCTGTCCCCGGCAGTCAGGCTGTTGTGACATAAGTTTAAATGAGCTCTGGGCGGAATCATGAATCTTGACTATGTCTTTCACACTGGTCCAGGCGTCATCAGCCATTCTCTGAGCCACAAACAACGCGCACCATCATCAGACCGCCTGAGTTTCGTCAAATTTCATAAAAGGAAATTCGGCTAATTTACTGACCGATAGGCAAGCTATGATAATGCCCCTCCCCCCCCCCCCCCCCTTTCAAAGAAAGGTTTCAGTGACAAACATCGTGTGTGATAAACATACGTTTATGATACTGTTTTAGAGACTAGATTTCCATGCCACTTTGTCAGTCCATTAAGATTTTTTTTTTCCCTTGGCCTTCCTCTCTTTCTTTTTTCTATTGGTCATTACCAAGTTCTCTGTCTTCTCATAACATGTCCAAGAAATTTTGACTGCCTTTTTTTTTTTTTTAACTAGTTATCGCTGATCTGAAACTTCTTTGAGGACTTCTTCGTTTGTTTTTCTGTCTGTTCTTGGTTATTTCATCGGTGCGCCTGCCACCAGTGGTTATTGTTGTTCTAAAGTAATTGAATTTATTTACAGGTGTCAATGTCTTTATGTCTGGAACCTTGTTACACACTTTGGTATATTTATTCTTTTCCATGTTATCATTGTTTCTGTCTTGTAACTGTGTATCTCTAGACTTCATATATTTCTCTCTTCAATAGAGTTGGACTGCCTTCTGGACCCGCTTATCATCCTCGGATTCCTTACTTCGTTGATGATCATATCCCGTATTTCCTTACAGGAGGCCTTTGACCACCATTTGATTTCACCATGACCAAATCCCCTTCTATTGGTCTGGATGTTTCCATAGCTGCGATCACTTCCTCACTTATTTTCCATTTTCGTCCAGTTTTAAGTGTTGACTGCACTTCTCGTACCATCAGATATGTAGATTCTTGTAGCACCATTGCAAGCCTTGTCTTTCCTACCTTGTGTTCTTCGACCACAGATTTGAACGGTAGCTAAAGTTTGCTCTTCTAGCAGTACAGTACTACATCAGTTAATCCTGGTAGTACGACCAGCCGCTTTCTTATGGATTTATTTATCTTTCTTTCGACTGCTTCTACTGTGCTGGAACTTACTTCGTAAATGAGAAGTGGTCATATCAACTTTGTAATCAGCATGAACTGGAGGTACCATATTTTGAACTTCCCCAGTAGCCTGCTTTTGTCTATGATGTGCAATCCATTCTGTGCCATTTCTATGACCTGCTTCACCGCGTTTGAATCTTTCATAGAAGCATCATATACTCTGCCAAGGCTCTTCAATGGCTCTTCCCTTATAGTTGGGATTATTTTATTTGCCACTGTCTACGATCTTTCTATTACTTTCTCCTTTATGAGTGACAGGCTTCTTGACTTCTTTGGCTTGAAGCTCATGCGGCACCATATGATAAGGCTGTCCAAACGCTCTAACATCTTTCGTGCCTGTCCTTCACTGGTTGTTATTACTGTTGTGTCATCCATGAATGCTTTTAGTGGTGGCATCTGACATCCATTTCTGAACCTTGGCCCTTCTGCTGCTCTCAGGATTACTTGCATGGCTAGTACGAACAGTATGGGGGACTTGTCTGTTGAGTTCATCCCATGTGTTCTATTGGGTTCATGTCTGATGACATGGATGGCCACGGAATGGTCTGGACGTTGTTGTCAGTGTGGAACTGAGTGGTGAATTGTGCCACATGAGGTCGAGCATTATCCTGCTGAAAAATCGACCCTGGTGCAGCCGGAAGTGGAAGGAAGTGAGGACGAAGAATTTCAGTGACGTATAGTTGGGCATTCAGCCGTCCTTCAATTTGCACCAGGTAACTTTTCCCCATGAAATTGATCGTTCCCCACACCAGTAAACCTCCACCACCATGTGGAGGAGCCTTATCCACGCAGATCTGGGCGCAGCGCTTATGGACTCTGCGGTAAACCTTTCTCCGTCTATCGTGTCGCTGGAGCAGAAAGAACGATTCATCACTAAACCAAACCCTTCTCCAATCATTCGCAACAGTCCATTGACGATGCTGGTTCTCCCACTGCAGTCTGTTCTGGCGATGCCGGTCCATAAGAACAGGACCTCTGTATGATCTTCTAGCCCAAAGACCAGTGTCGTACAGCCGGTTCCTGACCGTTTGATCTGAAATTCGACGAGCTGATGTCATTGACTGGACTGTTGAGGACGCAGATGCAAGTCGACTCCTGAGGTGACGCAGCCGTATGAAGCGGTCTTCGGCAGGAGTTCTGGCTATGGGTCTTCCACTGCGAGGCCGGTCTGCAACTGAGCCAGTTTCTTGAACCCGTCTTCCAAAGGCGACTAATGGTACTTTTATGCACATTAAATTATCTGGCCACTACACTTTATGACTGTCCAGTCTGAAAACGTCCAGTGAAGACGAGTCGTTGTTCTATAGTGAGATGAGCCATACTTGCGCATTGAGTTTTCACATGAATTGATTCGAGGAACGTCAATCTTTTATAGGCATTTTGAATAACATTGTCAGTGAGTATTATGTTCAGTAAGTTTCACGGGATTCTCGTGAACCTGTCATGAGTTATTGTCAAAAATGCTGTTTTGACTAGTGTCGCTTTTCTGTGCTCATGGATCATCTGCTGAGTACAATTCAGGTCAGCACGTGAAGTTGATGTCCAAGTGAACGTTTCAGGCAATTTGCCTTTGTCTGATCAGCAAACTTCAGTTTAAATCGTAAAATCGTATTTGTTGCGTGTTTTTTTTTTAAACAGTATACAAGTTCTGTCACTGGAAATACTCTTTCAATTCGTTGCAGCCTGTAGCGTGTGAGAGAGAAGGCATACTCGAACCGATATAAACGAAAGTATTTCTAACCCCGCCACTAACATCGTTTCACCGGTGTGGTTACCAGTGCCCCTGGAAGGGAAAGAATAGAACCATTGGCACCTTCCATGCATGTCGTAAGCGGAGATTAAGGAGGTTGGAGGGATAGGTCAACAACCTGTTCTCTGTTAAAAAAAAAAAAAAAGCAAAAAACGGGAGCGTTGGAGAAACACGGAGAGGAAAACCAGGAAACTTTGTCTTGGAAAAGGAAGAGACTCTGATAACAGAGCGCGTGACGTTGTGCAGTCAAATACGAAAGGAAGCTGCAGAACCGACATCCCAACTGAGTATCAGGACACCATTTACCATTGCACCTTGGAATATTAGATCAAAACAATGCATGAAAATGGAAGGATGCCATGACAGCGAGAGAAATGAATAGATATAATATAAAGATACTGGGGCTGAGCGAAACAGGTAACTGGACAGGAACAGGTAAGCTTAGACTAGCAATAGGGAAGACAATCCTTTTTTCAGGTCACCAAAACCCAGATGCAACACACTCAGAGGGCGTGGCACTAAAGCTATCCAGAGAGTCCCAGAGAGCATTGATGAGCTGGGAGGCAGTTACCTCAAGGATAATTACACCCTGATTCTCAACAAAGAAGAAGGATATTAAGCTGAATATCATCCAGGTATAATCGCCAACAAATGATGCAGAAGAGGTAGTAAAGGACGAATTCTACAACACGTTGCAAGAAATCCTAGACTTACAATGCAACAAACACATAAAAGTTCTAATGGGGGACATCAATGCAAAGATAGGTAAGATCAACACTAGTTATGAGAAAGTAATGGGTCAAAATGGATTAGGAATAATGAACGAAAATGGAGAAAGGCTAGCAGATTTATGCATGTTCAACAACATTGTCATTGGAGGAAGTATATTTCCACATAAAACTATGCACAAAGCCACGTGGTTATCACCAGATCTTGTCACTGAGAACCAGATAGACCACATTTATATCAGTAGTAGCTTTCGCAGAACATTGCAAGATGTCAGAATGAAACGAGGTGCAGATATAGCTTCTGACCACCACCTACAGATAGCTAAACTGAGAATGAAACTGAAGAAGCACCACAAAACAGACATGGCAAGGAAAAGATATAATATGGCACTACTGGAAGACCTAAAAATTGCAACGAATTTTAAACTGAAACTGAGCAACAGATTTCAGGTTCTGCAGGAGTTATATGAAGAAGATACACCAGATGTGAACATTGTGTGGAATAGTGCTAAAGAAATGTGGAGCAAATCATGTGAAGAGACAGTAGGATTTAAGAAACCTCAGCACAAAGAGTGGATTACATTGGAAACACTGAAGAAGATAGACAGAAGGACAGAAATGAAAGTAAAAATAAATGACAGTAAAGCAAGAGCAGCAAAGACCTCAGCTCAGATAGAATACAATTTGACCCATAAAGAGGTTAAGAAAAGCGTAAAGAAAGACAGACAGGCCTATTTTGATAATATGGCAGTACAGGCAGAAGAGGCAAATGGTAACAACAATATGAGAGCTCTGTATGAAATCACCAAGAAGTTAGCAAATAGACCATGTAAGACGGAAAAGCCCATAAAAAAACAAGGAAGGTAAGGTAGTAACATCAGAAGAAGAGCAGATACAAAGATGGGTGGAATACTTCAGCGGAATCCTAAATAGGCCAGCACCAACAGAAACAGAGGAGATAACAGCAGCAGAGAATACTCTAGACATCAATGTAGAACCACCCAGCAAGGCTGAATATAAATACACCATCTCAGAGTTGAAGAGAAATAAGGCACCGGATCCAGATGGAATTGCAGCAGAAGCGCTCTTAGCGAACAAAGAAATAACAACAGAAATGCTACTCTTACTATTTAGCAGGATTTGGACAGAAGAGAAGGTCACAGAGGACTGGAAGGAGGCCCATTTTATAAAACTCCCTAAGAAAGAAGATTTATTAGAATGTAAGAACTCTAAAGGCATCTCCCTGCTCTCAGTACCCAGCAAGGTCTTCAGTAGGATTTTGCTAAATAGAATTAAAACATCAGTAGATAGTAAACTAAGAGAAGAGCAAGCAGGTTTCAGACAAGGACGATCATGTACTGACCTCATTGCTACAATGTGAATAATAGTAGAACAGTTAACAGAGTGGATTTCTTCACTGTTAGTTACATTCATTGGTTATGTGGAGGCATTTGATAGTTTAGATCGTAGAATGTTATGGAAACTGCTGGAACATTATGGTATCCCAGCCAAGATAACTAAGCTTATAAAGACCATATATGAGGAACAACTTGTAGAATTGTGCATGGAGGAACTCTCACAGAAAATTTTAAAGTGGAAATAGGCGTACGCCAGGGATGTTTGTTATCACCATTCCTATTTCTTCTATCAGTTGATTGGATCATGAAAACTACCACACAAAGAAAAAAGAATGGGGTACAATGGACATTGTGGAACCAAGTGGAAGATCTTGACTTTGCAGATGATGTGGCACTTCTGACACAGCTACATACAAATGCAAGAGAAACTTCAGATATTAAGCAAGAATTTAGCTAAACTGGGGCTATATATTAACAGACCAAAAAAAAAAAAAGATAATGAAAAGTAATAGTTGCAAGCAATAGCCTCATGGTAATCGAGGGAATGCCAATTGAGGAAGTTGAGTATTTCACATATTTAGGCAGCAAAGTGGATAAATAAGGGGGGATGGAAAATGATGTTAGAACTAGAATAACCAAGGCCAGGACAGCATTTATCCAACTTAACAAATATGGTCATCTAAGAACATCAAAACAAGAACCAAACTTAGGTTTTTAAATACAAAAGTAAAGACTGTCCTGCTATATGGTTCAGAGACATGGGTTATGACCAAGACAGTACAACAGAAGATACAAACATTCATGAACTACTGTTTAAGGAGGATTTTAAACATTAAATGGCAGGACAAGATCAGGAACGAGGAGATCTGGGAAAGGGCAGGACAAGGACCTATGAACCTACAAATCATGTCTAGGAAGTGGAGGTGGATTGGCCACATTCTGAAGACACCCGACACCAACATAGCAAGACAGGCACTGACATGGAATCCTCAAGGAAACAGAAAACTAGGAAGACCTAGAAATACTTGGAGAAGAGAAAATATGACAGTGCTCAGAGACAAGGGATACACATGGAAGGAAGCAGAGAATAATTCCAAGAACAGGGATGACTGGAGAGCCTTTATCCTAGACCTATGCTCTCAAGGAAGTGAAAGGCGATGATGATGACTACACTGTTTCCATCCGTTAGCAGAAGAAGACGAAGAAGGCATGCAGGGTGAAGTATTTTTCTACTAATACAGAACACGCTTTTGTATTTGTTTAAAGAGTAAACACCGCAAACGACAAAAAAGGTAGTATCAGTAAAAGAGTTATATCTATTCTTCTTCTTCTTCTTTTTCTTCTTCTAGTCCGGTTTCATATGCTCAGCCATAACAACAAAGACTCGCGCATCCTCCATTAGCACTATCATCTGTAGGAGGTCATCATGCGTATCTCAAATATTCCACCCACGCTCTTTCAGGGTTAGGTTCTTAAGTCTCTATAAACCAAACTTATCTTTCGTTAGCTCCCCTCCCCTTCAAGCCTGAGAACCGCTGTGGACCCCGCTTCCAGCTTGAGAACATCTGTGGACCCCTCATTAAAAACAAATTAGTAAAACAGAGCATACGAGATTATGCAATCTTTCCGTAATCAAGTCAATATATTTACTGGTCGGTGGTCACCCAAAAATGTTATTTATGGGGTCCATGGATGTCAGTTTAAGATCCACTGTTGTAGAGTGTAAGACGTCTGTAAGATATTTTCTGCAGTTTGGTGGACCGTTTTGGAGCGTGTACAATATGGTGTAGGCGCTCTTCAGTGTATGTACAAAGGCTGACAATCTGCAGTATCCTGTTGGGATACTGAAGGTGGTGTGTCCAACATGTTTGTGTGTTGGTTTTAACTTTATAGTGAATCTTTAGGATCTGTGCTGTCTATTTTTGTTCAGATTTTATTACTGAACTTTCCTGTGATGAGCATTTTTGCCTTTCTTTCAGTGATAGACTTTCTTTTGGCGAAAAAGTATTATATAAAGTATCCTGGTATAACTCATTGCCTAGCCCGCATTCCTAGTACAAGTTTCTTGCTTCCTTTGAAGAATAGAATCGACCATTTCAAGTCGACATTTCAATGGAGGATTTGTAGTCTAATTACAGTTATCGTGTTATAGCTACACGCTCTGTTTCTAGAGATTATTTTTCTGCGTTTGACCTGTGACTTGTAAGTTCGACTTAATTACTATCGGCGAAAACAAATCACGTGCGGAGAAAATAAACTAGGACCTTGGAGACGTTTGTGTGAGTGGTTAGCCCGTCTTTCTAGCAGACGCTAATCACAAGAGGTCGTAAATCGTGCAATAAGGCGGCCATTATTCTGTCCGGATAATTAGCCCGTACTGGTTTATATGCAAGCGTCGTCTGACGCTGTGGATAAGAAGATGGAAAGACGATTTGTAGCGACTAGTTCCAGGGAACAGCTCTGAATACGAAAGTTAAAGTATCTGTTACAACAAGGAAAACAAAAAAATAAAAAAGGTCTGCTGTAGTTTCAACTGAAATTTGTCACGAACTGTATCCATATATACCCCATAGGTGAAGATGATGATGTTTCTGTTGATACTTACGGCGAAAACTGACGAAAATGAGACTGGTCCATGCGCTTTGCTTAACTACAGCATCATTATCTACATCCTGGCAGGCTTTTGGGCTCATTAGGAGGCCTGGTTGGCTGAGTGGTTAGGTGCTCGGTCTACTAATCTGGTGGTACTGGGTTCAAATCCCAACTGTTTTTTTTCTCTTCGCGTCATTACATCAGCCTCTAAAAATAGGTACGAGAGAAATCTGGGAAGGTAAATAGCGGCCAGGTGTAAATACTGACCACATCAGACTTTCAGGCGCCGTAGGTCTAAAAAATACGGGCCTTTGGAAATATCCTCAATATGCCTTAATGGCATGGAAACGGGGATTTGACCTTGTTATCGTATCTCTCAGTAAGTTTTATAATGATCTGGCTAATTTTGATCACTACCGTGGTCATTTTGGTTTCTACGACAGACCTCTCTTCACTCATAAATACATGAGAATGATACAAGATAAATGCCATTCTTTCTGAACCCATATACTCTTGAACCCATTTCCCCTCAACCTGACTTTAGAATTTTTCTGATTCTTTGACTCTGAGAATTTATGTATAAAAATCAAATAAATTTAAACGCTAGACGTGGTGTGCAAACTCAAGCGTGACTCTTTATTGGCACTCCAAGTTAGGGTCTTATAATTCTGGAACAGTCAGAGATGTATGGGGAAGTTTTACTGGTTCTAATAGAGATAGTCAGAGATGTATGGGGAAGTTTTACTGGTTCTAATAGAGATAGTCAGAGATGTATGGGGAAGTTTTACTGGTTCTAGTAGAGATAGTCAGAGATGTATGAGGAAGTTTTACTGGTTCTAGTAGAGATAGTCAGAAATGTATGAGGAAGTTTTACTGGTTCTAGTAGAGATAGTCAGAGATGTATGGGGAAGTTTTACTGGTTCTAGTAGAGATAGTCAGAGATGTATTGGGAAGTTTTACTGGTTCTAGTAGAGATAGTCAGAGATGTATGGTGAAATTTTACTTGTTCTAGTAGAGATAGTCAGAGATGTATGGTGAAGTTTTACTTGTTCTAGTAGAGATAGTCAGAGATGTATGATGAAGTTTTACTGCTTCTAGTAGAGATAGTTAGAGATGTATGGTGAAGTTTTACTGCTTCTAGTAGAGATAGTCATGGATGTATGGTAAAGTTTTACTGGTTCTAGTAGAGTAGAGATAGTCAGAGATGTATGGTGAAGTTTTACTTGTTCTAGTAGAGTTGAGATATTCAGATATGTATGGTGAAGTTTTATTGGTTCTAGAAGAGTAGAGATAGTCAGAGATGTATGGTGAAGTTTTATTGGTTTTAGCAGAGATAGTCAGAGATGAATGGTGAAGTTTTACTAGTTCTAGTCGCTGCTGGCGAGATTCTTCAGCTGCCGTGTGTGGAGCGGTGCTCCTCCCAGCCAATGAAGAAAGGTGCAAATGGGGTTGCCGCGCGGCACCACTGCGGAAATGGTGATAGAAAGGATAAAGCGAAGCAAGCAGTCAAATCACGCCATCTCTGGTCTTGAGGTCGGCCACGTCCTAAGTGCACTTATATCGGGTGAAACGCCTGAATTGGCTTAACCCAGAGGTTAAGACACTGCTGGCGGGACTCTTTGGATGCCGTGCTTGGAGTGAAGCTCCTCCCGGTCAAGGAAGAAACTGTAGAAAAGAAGTAAGGATTGCTGTGCGGTGCCGATGTGAAAAGGTGAGGGAAAGGATAAAGTGAAGTTTAATCGGCATGTCCAGTAGTATCGCTGCGAGAGCTACACATACCACGGCACCTCTGCTCTAGAGGCCGGCTACGTCCGAAATACACCTACACAGGTGAAATATGCCTAAACCGGCGTACATCAGGGGTGAAACTTGATGGCTAGGCATGTCACACCACCTCCGCTCTAGAGGTCGGTCACGCCCGATATACACCCATACTGGTGGAATATGCCTAAACCGGCTCACACCAGGGGTGAAACTTGAAGGCTACGCATGCCACAGTACCTCTGCTCTAGAGGTCGGTCACGTCCTAAACACGCACATACTGGGATAATATGCCTAAACCGGCTCAACCCAGGGCTGGAAGTCACTAGTGGCGAGGATTCGTCCTCCTGGACAAAAGCTCCATCCTCGTCACAACTAGGAAGGGTAACGCCCACAAGTACAAAATGCTGAAGTCGGAGACACTGGACCAGTGCAGTCTAGATAGACAACCACCTCTCACTCGGCGGGGATGTATGCGTATCCTGATCACGCTGAGGTTTTCCTGTGAGAAAGTCCAACACTGGACTGGATGGGCAACCATCTCTCACCCGGCGGTGATACACGGGTATCTCAAAACACGTCGAGGTTTTCCGGTGAGAAAGTCCAACTCTAGCCTGGGTGGACTACCACCTCTCACCCAGCGGGGATACACTGATATCCAAAACACGTCGAGGTCTTCCGGTGAGAAAGTCCAACTCTAGATTAAACTGATGCAACGAAAACCACGGTGTCACGCAATCCCGCTTCTGAGACCCACCAAGAATACAGGTTCAAGCCCTGCGATACTCTGAACCTCTTGTGGTGCTCTTGGGGATCTCGTGTGGTCCTTTCGGGGACCACACGAGGGACCACGGGACTTAACGAGGACCACAGACGTAAATTCAGTAGGATCACAGGGCAATCTTGGTGGTAGAAGCAAACGAAGAAGAAGACTTATTCTAGTAGAGTAGAGATAGTCAGAGATGTATGGTGAAGTTTTACTTGTTCTAGTAGAGTTGAAATAGTCAGAGATGTATGGTGAAGTTTTACTGGTTCTAGTAGAGTTGAGATAGTCAGAGATGTATGGTGAAGTTTTACTGGTTCTAGTAGAGTTGAGATAGTCACAGGTGTATGGTGCTGTTAAAAAAAAAATGTAAGAAGGAAATGCGAAAGAGGCCCTTGGGCGATAATCTCTGATCATCACTCATAACCCATAGATCTCGCTATCTTCTTAGCCATTATCTATGCTATATGGAGAAAGAAGTTTTACACAATTGGACAATGTGGTCCGCTAGTTTGTCCTTTGGGCTATTATTTCTACTTTTTAATTTTTCAGCCAATAGTTTTCCCCTCTGGGTTTTTCTGGCCACATTAGTTGTTTGACGTCCTAAACAAGAGGATTTCTGCCAGGTAGGTTCTATTTTCGTTATTTTCGTCGTCCCTGGTAAAAGCATAAGGCCGAAATATTGGATTATTATTGTTTGTTTTACACTTGTGCGTGTTCATAGCATTGTCTCTTGCGTCATTGCTTTTCTTCTTTTTTATTTTTTAATTTCTGACACAGACCTCAGTCCTGAACTGACGAGTCAACAAAGCCAAGGATTTCTGCTTTCCAGGTGATAATTTGATTTTAAAAAGGAGGAAATGTGCTGGCTTTTCAACCGCAATGCAGTTACTGTGATTTATCTAAATGTTGGACAATTCTGCTTCACTTTCTAACAGCGTGGACAGATTTTTTTTAGTCACCGCTCAGAGCTTGTAAGAAATCCCGCCAAGAAACATCACAGCACCAACACATCCTAATAATCCCAGGTGCGCTGGCTGTGTGTGTCTCAAACTTATTATGTCGCTGGGAAAAGACATGCAACCGTCTATTGCCAAACACACTCGTCAATTACTCTGTGACAGGGTAGAGGTGAATTCAACATTTATTTTTTAAAAATGCGAGTTTTAGAATTTAATGAATTCACCCTTAACTTTATTACACATTCTGTTTACCTTTCTAGGTTGGCAGGTGTGTAATACAGTGGCCTTTCAAAAACACTTATTATGACTTTTTGGCTCAGGTGCCCCGCCAGACGAGGCACGTAATACATTATCTCCAAAAACATGCAAGCGAAAGTCCTGTTTGTATGCCTGGCTCTTAGATTTCCTTGGCTCCCTCCTCCCCCCCCCCCCCCCTCCTTTCATCGTGCTTTCATAAAATTCAACAGGGCGGAACGCTCCCTTCATTTTGCGTGTAAGTTCACATTCACAAGCCCTACATGCAAACAACACTAATACAGGCGCGCATGAAGACAAAGATGGCTGAAAGGGTGCGTATAGTGACACCGAAGGCTGTCTGGGATATCGCTGTGTACAAATAAACCAGAAACCCTAGGGACACTAGTCTTCGGGCAGGGCCTCTGAAATGTCAGGCAGTTTCGCCGCAGGTTTCCTACGTGTTTACCTACATTTGGCGATGTAGGCCCCACGTGACCTGTTCAGTCAAATCCGTTGGTAGGAAACTGGCGTAGGTGAATGAGAGATATGAATATTGTCCTACAAAGTACTTGAATTCAGCCTCTCTGCCTTTATTCCTCAACATTAATGTCAGGTACCTCTTTTGTTAAGCTTATTTGAGAGGGCATGGTTGAGAGCAGATACTAACTAATCGTTTTTGTTCCGAGAAATCCACTCACTGACCAGTGCTCAACTTCCATGCCCCATCTTTCACACACTCAATTGGCTATTTTTGTTTGTTTGTTTGTTTGTGTTTATTAATGTGAACGTTTATACGTTTGCTATTTCTGGAACAGTTTTATCTTTTATTCCAACGAAGAAATTAAGGACTTACGAGAAAAGGTATCACACTATTTCATTCATAAATGAATGAAAGGAAGGTCATGCTAGACCACCTATTTGTAAGTAAAAAGTAAAGATAGTCCCATAGCATTTCAAATGCCGTAGGGGGTGAAGCGTTAGAGACCTCATTATGCTGGGTCATCAGCGTATGAGGTAGGGTGACCAGTTCCTTTCCTCGCTGCCTTTACTTCCCAGATTTTCTCTGGTACCCATTTTACGAGGCTGGGTCGACCTCAGGGCCGTATTGGTCGGAAAAAAAATCCCGCTCAGCTGGGGATTCGAACCCTCGACCATTTGGTTGCTAGACGAGTGCTCTAACCACTACGCTAGCCGGCCCCTACCTATTTGTACTTAGACAAATATTAGAGCGGGCAAATGAATGGCATGGCATAACATAGGCACTGACTCTAGATTTTGAAAAAAGCTGTAGACAGTATCAACAGGGAAGCGCTCTGGAAAATTCTCACATGGCATGACCTCCCGCAAAAGGTACTGAAAGTCATTAAGACCCCATACTAGGGTTTTCGGTGCAAGATGATCTGCGGAGAACAGCTTTGGGGTACAAACAGGAGTGAAGAAAGGGTGTGTACTATCACCAACATTGCTCAGCTTAGTAGTAGACTGGTTAATGAAGGAAACATCAGATAAATGCAGTGGACTACAATGGACCATTGACACAATACTGGGAGATTTGATTTCGCGGACGACTATTTGTCTTTTATCAAGCAGATGACAAAGTTACGCAAGATACAGCAAACAAGATAACCCGAAATGTTACAAAATAAGATTAAAGATCAACATAGGAAAGACAACGTTAATGAAGCAAAATGTGAATAACAGCAGTGTACTGAGAGTAGAGAGCATGTTAGTACAGGAAGTCAAGGAATTTGTATATCTTTAGAGTAGTAGAAGACTAAAGCAGCACAGAGGTCATCAACAACAGGCTAACTAGAGCAAACCATTTATTCGCAATCTTGCAGAATACATGGAAGTCCATGACGTTGAGCATGAAGACGAAAATCAGGATATTTAAGAGCAGCGTCCTGAGTGTACTACTCTATGGAAGTGAGTGCTGGAAAACCACCAAAACCATAGAACACAAGATGAATTCTTTCCAGACTAAATGTTTACGAAGAATTAGAAGAATATTTTGGCCACACACCATAAGAAATAACAGCGTGTTCGTAGAAATGCAGATGATGACACTGACAGCAATTATTGAGGAAATACGCTGGCAATGGTTCGGACATGTGCTCCAGATAACTGGCGACTTACTATAAAAAAAAAAAATAGCACTAAGATGGACACCACAGGGGGACACAAGGAAGGGTAGATCACAGGAGACATGGAAAAGAACAACAGAAAGCTTGTAGAGCAACAGAGGGGACGCCTGGGCAAGAGCGGAAAAAAAGGCAAAGGACAGGCATTTGTGGAAAACCCTTGCGGAAGCCCCATGTGCCCTGGGCTCTTAAGGTTCAGAGAGAGAGAGAGACAGAGAATGACAGAGAGAGGCAGAGAAAGACAGAGAGAGACAGAGAAAGACAGAGAGAGGCAGAGAGAGATACAGAAAGAGATACAGAGAGAAAGAGAGAGAGACAGAGACAGACAGACAGACAGAGACAGAGAATGAAACAAAGCATTACACGATAAATAACAACAAAAAAAGAACATACATGTGGATGCTTTTATACGCGTAAGATTGTCACAAAATCTGGCAAATGCTCATTCATTCATTCATTTGCATGTCCCTTGCGGAACTTTGCCTCCCAAACAGCACTCCTGTAGGCCTCTCGATTGTGAGCAAGATGGCCTGCTGCTGCGGCATCAATTTGCAGATCGTCAACGATGTTTTGCAGCCATCTTCGTTTTGGTCTTCCTCTTTTTCTTTTTCCCAGTATGTATCCTTCCAATACGGTCTTTTCTAAATTATCATGACATTTAATGTGTCCAAAATACTTAAGTTTTCTCTCTTTAATCCTCTTTACTAGCCAGCCTTCTTCAGTATTAAGCTCTTGTAGAATAGATATATTTGTTCTTTTTTGTGTTCATGATATTTGGAGAACTCTTCTGTAGCATTTACATTCAAAGCTATTTATGTGTTTCTCAGCTGTTTTGTTAGGTGTCCAGGTCTCACAGCCATATGTTGTGATGGGAAAGATGCATGCCCTTAAAAATCTTATTTTTGTAGTTCTGTCTGCAAACAGCAATCATGGCAAATGCTAACTGTACATAAATCAGATGTACATGATCCACGTTTCACCAATTTCTTCCTCTTATTAAGTTCCAGCAGCTTCTTGATGAGCTTAATTGCGCAAAATAAAGCCACCAACATAGGAGTATGGACATAATTAATCATCATTTATTTACCCTCATAGTTATAAAATATGCCAGAGCAGTAAAGTATTCCAGAATTCCAGGCTGTGGAATACAGGATAGCACACATAAATCCAGCCCCAGAATGGCCGACAGCGCCGAATGGTGTCCACCTCTGAAAGACGAAATACAACTTGAAAAATACATTTTCTTTAGCTGTCGGTTTCATGTGCGCCACCTTGTAGAAGAGCAATATAGACTCTGATGTTGAAGGTGATTTTAATGACTATCAGTAAATCCCCACTTCACACAACATTGTGGAAACTATAAATTTGATTCAAACGAACAGTCCGTTGTCTTTTCCGTTTGCTTTCTTCTTCTTAATCTGTCGTCCATTGGGAACTGCAGACACTTGTTTTCTGAGGTCAGTATCTTGAAGGAAAGACATCATGTCTTAGATGAAGTTACAACAGGTTCCATCAGGACAAAAGGTGAATTTAGGAAACGGGTGTTTCTACGGATTCATGTTCCTTGGTTACTAACTGATGTTCTAACGCGTTAGACCAACTGAAAAAAAACACAACATTACTAGAGGAAGGAATTCACCAGAATTATTGCAGTATCCTTGTATACCACTGGTTCCTAATATTTTCACGCCCACGGACCATTTCTTCTTCTTATTCTTCTTCTTGTTCTTGTTCTTCTTCTTTTTCCTTCTTGTTCTTGTTCTTCTTCTTCTTCTTGTTCTTGTTCTTCTTCTTGTTCTTCTTCTTCCTCTTCTTCTTCTTCCTTCTTCTTCTTCCTTCTTCTTGTTCTTGTTCTTCTTCCTTCTTCTTCTTGTTCTTCTTCTTGTTCTTCTTCTTCCTCTTCTTCTTCTTCCTTCTTCTTCTTCTTGTTCTTCTTCTTCTTCTTCTTCAAGTTCCTGGTCATTCTAAATCGGAAGCCAGGTCACTAGGATAAAGTCCACAGTCTTCTCCAGGTCCTTCTGGCAGCCCCTTAGCTTCTGCCTTAGGTCTGAGCCCTGTGGCCCTGCCTGGTTGTGTAGATCTGTAAACAGTTTGGCGCTCTTGGGGAACATGTTCTGGCGCCTGTACTCCGCCCCCGCAGGGGCAATCGTCTGTATGTCAGATCTTGAGTCTGTATGTGAGATCTCGAGTCTTTATGTCAGATCTTGAGTCTGTATATGAGATCTTGAGTCTTTATGTGAGATCTTGAGTCTGTATGTGTGAGATCTTGAGTTTGTATGTGTGATCTTGAGTCTGTATGTCAGATCTTGAGTCTTTATGTGAGATCTTGAATCTGTGTATGTGTGAGATCTTGAGTCTGTGTGTGTGTGTGTGAGATCTTGAGTCTGTGTGTGTGTGAGATCTTGAGTCTGTGTGTGTGTGAGATATTGAGTCTGTGTGTGTGAGATCTTGAGTCTGTGTGTGTGTGAGATCTTGAGTCTGTATGTGAGATCTTGAGTCTGTGTGTGTGTGAGATCTTGAGTCTGTATGTGAGATCTTGAGTCTGTGTGTGTGTGAGATCTTGAGTCTGTGTGTGTGTGAGATCTTGAGTCTGTGTGTGTGTGAGATCTTGAGTCTGTGTTTGAGATCTTGAGTCGGTAGAGATAACTCAGCACCCTGCAGTGGCCAGTTCTTAATCGAAACAGGTTCGTTTAATGCTTCCTCTGTATCTGGTGGATTGGATCCGGTTCACTCATGCGCCCAGCTTCTTGGCCGGCAATTGGTCGTTGCGGCCTCGGATGATGGTCTTGGCCTCCCTGTAACTGACTTGTTGACTGCTTTGCTCCATTCTGCTGCCCTGTTTGGCTAGGACATCCGCTTTTTCGTGTCCAATTTTCCTGTCTACACATAAGTTGCGGACTAACGTATAGAAACGTAATGACACACCACTGTTTTCATACTAGACGTGGCATTTAATACTAAACTGATAGCGCAGCCTCGGACAAATTTATAGCGCAGCTGTGGACAAATTTATAGCGCAGCTGTGGACCAACTGATAATGCCCCGTGGACCGCGGGTTCTAGAATTACAGTACTAGCCATCCTGACCAGGAATTCCAGAATTATAGTACTAGCCATCCTGAATACAGAAGGAACCAGATAAACACGGGATGAATTTTCCGGAGAGAGAATAATTCTATTGAACAGTATCAGTGAAGAACTGGGGTAGACATTGGTCGACACAAGAAGCAGGTTGAGCCTACTGCTTCGCAACCCAAAGTGGATTACGTAATACATAGATATAAATAAGGATTCAAGATTATATATATAAAGTTCTATTATTCTAGCACATTTTCTTGAATATTTTCCAGGACATTTTGGCTGGCACAACTGGAGATTCCACATAAATATCCAGTAGAGAGTTTGAATTTGCCACAGTGGCGGTACTGTACCTATGTGTGTCTAGACGGGATGAAAATCTGTCTTCACCTGATTCTCTCTTCCAGCTTATAACACAGCACTTCTAAAAAAAAAAGGCATGCAAAGTTTATTATTTGATACATGAAATTTTGACATCTGAGCTTGCACACGACGTGATGCCTGTACACTGGTCAGTGAAAACATTCACTAGACTCGAGAGAAAGGGGAAGTGTTTCAGAGCAGGAAGCAGTAGATGGCAAGAAAGGCAGGATACCACCGAGACAAAAGGTAACAGTTGACATCGAGGAGGACGTCCATAATCTGTGGTGATACAAACATAAAGGATATGTTTTCTGGAAGAATAAATTATATCATTCGCCTATTTGATTCCACGTCTAGTGATGGGAATAATGACGATGTATCAGAGTATCCATGCTTTATCTGGCTTCGATTTTTGTTTTGTTTTTATTTTATTTTTTTGTGTATTGTTTTGTTTTTGTTTTCAGTACATATGAGCCAAAGACAGTCTTGCAGACTGCCACGTTTCAAAATGGAGATGAGTGACTTTTTTAGCTCCGCGCGGGGATTGAAAAAAAAAATAGCTGTCATAACCCGCTCCCAATCCGGAACGACGCTGTGCCTCAACATCTTCATTGCATCGGCTGAAAGAGCATCAGCTGGAAGTCCTAGGGAAATAGAAGACAAAATAAGACAAGACAAGACCAATACCAACCCTAGACTAAACTGGTGCAATGAAAACCACGGTGTCACGCAATCCCGCTTCCGAGACCCATCAAGAATACAGGCTAAAGCACTGTGTTACTCTGAACCCCATGTGGTCCTCTCGTGGATCTCGTGTGGTCTATTTTGGACCACACAGGGGACCACGGGACCTAACGAGGACCACAGGCGTGAATTCAGTAGGTTCACAGTGCGGTTTTTGGTGGTAGAAGTGAACGAAGAAGAAGAAAGACCAGTGATTTCATGGTTAAATGGTTAGAGATGCTTTTGATTTTCTTGAATGTTGGTTTTGCTTGGCACTAATATTGCTCACTTCTTGGATGCAGTTTCGTCCGATTTTCGTCTGTTTCTAAGCTGGAATGCATCTCTTCTTTCTTTCTTTTTAATAATGAGTGTTTTCGTAACATTCGCCGAGTCTTGTTAAAGTTCGTGATAGACTCTCCTGTGGTTGATTGGTGTTTGCCTGTTGTGTATTATAGTTCCTTCTTTTTGCCATCACACATCATTATTATGTTATTCACGTGATCTTTCCAAACAGTGCTTGTATTTTCAAACATCAAAGTCTTTGTAATATTTTAATTTGTCATAATTCTTTGATAAAGTCAAACAAACAAACATTTACAAAATTAGTTTTTCTGTTATCTTGCAGTTATTCGGTAAGTCTGTCATTATTAATCTGTTTGTTTCTCTCCAACAAATCCATTTGTTCATCTGCTCTTTCTCTTGATATTTGTCTGTTCTCATAATTATCGGCAGAAGTAAACTGATATTCAGGAAACCGAGAGATGAGAGAGATATAGAGAGATGATATGAGAGAGGTGAGAGGGATATGAGAGAGAGAGAGAGAGAGAGAGAGAGAGTTGAGAGGGATGAGAGTGATGAGAGAGATGTTAAAAGAGATGACATGAGAGATAGAGAGAGAGATGGGAGATATGAGAAAGAGATGAGAGCGAGAGATGAGAGAGATGAGAGAAAGAGATGAGAGATAGATATGAGAGAGAAGTGAGAGAGAGAGAGAGAGAGAGAGAACACCTACAGCATAGTTGAAACGACTTTTTAAAAATACACATGACAGAAATGTATACATATTTTATGTCAGGTCTGACTTTTTGTATTGCAGCGGAAACGGAAACAGATTTTCAGTGTATTGCTTCGGTACACTTCCGGACGAAGGAATCGCTACGTAGTCCACAGATATGATATAATGTGTACACATACTTGAAATTTAATTACTGGACATGCATATCTAGTGTCTTATTTCGACCTTTTGGGGGTTGGGGGGAAGGGGGAGTGAATTAGCGATCAACAGCATCCCTGTGAGGAAACGGTAATTGTCGACGAATTATTTCTGAATAATTCGGAATCAGGATATCAGCGTGAGCTGTTCTGAGAGGATTTCGACCTGACCGCAGCCGGCGATGAGATAGGATGGCCGGGTCGATGACTGCCGGTTAGATTAGCTCATCTGTCATCCTGTGTCATCTTCCCTGTCGATTATGAGATAGAGTAATGTTTCTTGTTGCTGATCGCTGGCTGAGGACTGAAACTTGTCATCAGCCTGTATTCTTTGCTGACAAACGCAAAAGCTTTCGTGAAACGGCCACTGAACACGTAGCGCCGTTTTAGGTCGTCTCAGTTTTGTCTTATCTAGCATTACTCCGGTATAAATTCAAGTGAAGACACGTGGTATACCGGATTGATTTCTACATGTGTAATTATTAATAGCTTAATACACTGACGGCGTTCTCTGGTATCTGAGAACGAAGAAGCCAACTATCCAGCCTATACTCCTTATATGAAGAAGTATTCTAGCAGCTGTAGCTGTAGGCAGACTCACCAAAGCGGCGTTCTCATGCTCAGTTCTCCGTAATTTATGTTACTCAAACAAAAATTCACGTAAAATAATACGTGCATTCATCTGCTCGAATCACTGCTGGCGAGACTCTTCGGATGCCGCGCGTGGAGTGAAGCTCCTCCCGGTCAAGGAAGAAAATGCGAAAAAAGAAATAAAGGTTGTTGTGCAGCGCCGATGTGAAAGGATAAAGTGAAATCTAATCGGTATGTCCAGTAGTATCGCTGCGAGAGCTACACATACCACGGCGCCTCTGCTCTAGAGGCCGGCCACGTCCGAAATACACCTACACTGGTGAAATATGCCTAAACCGGCACACACCAGGGGTGAAACTTGATGGCCAGGCATGTTACGCCACCTCCACTCTAGAGGTCGGTCACGCCCGATATACACCCATACTGGTGAAATATGGCTAAACCGGCTCACACCAGGGGTGAAACTTGAAGGCTACGCATGTCGAGGTACATTCGCTCTAGATGTCGGTCACGTCCCAAACACGCCCATACTGGGATAATATGCCTAAACCGGCTCAACCCAGGGGTGGAAGTCACTAATGGTGAGGATTCGTCCTCCTGGACAAAAGCTCCATCCTGGTCACAACTAGGAAGGGTAGCGGCCACGACCACAAAATGCTGAAGTCGGAGACACTGGACCAGGGCAATCTAGATAGGCAACCACCTCTCACCTAGCGGGGATATACTTATATCCAAAACACGTCGAGGTCTTCCGGTGAGGAAGTCCAACTCTAGACTAAACTGGTGCAACGAAAACCACGGTGTCACGCAATCCCGCTTCTGCGACCCGACAAGAATACAGGCTCAAGCCCTGAGATACTCTGAACCTCTTGTGGTCCTCTCGGGGATCTCGTGTGGTCCTTTCGGGGACCACACGGGGGACCACGGGACTTAACGAGGACCACAGGCGTAAATTCAGTAGGATCACAGGGCGGTCTTGGTGGTAAAAGCGAACGAAGAAGAAGAAGAAGATCTGCTCGAATTTTACTCTTCAAAATAAATTGCTATAAATTTTGCAATAAAACGACAGGCAGATTCCAGTGCTGAATATTTTCTCAAACAAGAAACATATCCCGACTTATATCATGTATATGTCACACGCATACACATACATACAAGCATATGCTCTGATACATGGCTCTGTTCTACTGGATCGTGAGGTTTGATTCTCAGTAATCATTTTGTCTCGTCGTCGTTGTCCCGCCCCGTTCCCTCTCCCCCACCCCTCCTCAACACCCCGGTTCATCCCCCCCCACCCCCCGTGAACTATCCAGGGCTCCTTCTATTAATTTTCTTTATTTTCACTTGCAATAATACCATCACCTAACGCTGAATATGCGGTTTTGGGAGATATAGCGCATACAGAAGAGCAACCCATCATCTTCCAACTAAGAACAAGGGCACGTCCTGTACTCTTGAACGCGCACATACATCAGGTAAAACCCGACGGAGCGTCCAGATGATCACTAAGTGATAATGACCGAGAAAAAAAAAAAGTCACACACCATCTCCTGTTATGTCCGGCACTCAAAGATTTACGACGGGAATATCTGCCTGGACATACAGATACCGAGAACACATTTATATCCAAACTCGATACAGTTAAAGAAAACCTGGGATACCTTATCCATCTCTTCGAGACGAAAAGCACAAGCTCAGACAGCTGCTGGATCGGAGAAATGAAATGAAAAAGAGATAGTGCACTGTGAATATAATGCCATAAGAGGTATTACTGTGTGTCTTAAAGATAGAGTGCACTGTGAATATAATGCCATAAGAGGTATTACTGTGTGTCTTATAGACAGAGTGCACTGTGAATATAATGCCATAAGAGGTATTACTGTGTGTCTTAAAGATAGAGTGCACTGTGAATATAATGCCATAAGAGGTATTAGTGTGTCTTATAGACAGAGTGCACTGTGAATGTAATGCCATAAGAGGCATTACTGTGTGTCTTATAGACAGAGTGCATTGTGAATATAATGCCATAAAAGGTATTACTGTGTGTCTTATAGACAGAGTGCACTGTGAATATAATGCCATAAAAGGTATTACTGTGTGTCTTATAGATAGAGTGCACTGTGAATATAATGCCATAAAAGGTATTACTGTGTGTCTTAAAGATAGAGTGCACTGTGAATATAATGCCATAAGAGGTATTACTGCGTGTCTTATACATAGAGTGCACTAGCACTATGAATATAGAGAGGTATTACCGTGTGTCTTATAGACAGAGTACACTGTGAATGTAGTGCCATAAGAGGCATTACTATGTGTCTTCAACTTAACCTGGGTTTGCAGGTTTAGAACAGGAAGAAGTATATCGACTTACACAAGTGCTGCAGCAGAACAGGATAAACATTTCACGATAGAAAATCAAAGGAGCCCTCTCAGAGAGAGAGAGAGAGAGAGAGAGAATCTCGAAGTTGAAAGAAAAGGAAACAGAAAATGAATGAAAAAAAAAAAAGAGCCAGCAAACAACAGCACAGAGTCAAACAACGAAACAGATAATAATATGGCTGAAATTCTACAATCTTGATTGCTCGGAGAGAACAGATGAGAAGATGACAATGAAAACCCGCGGGGGTGGGGTGGGGGGGGGGTGGGGGGTACGGGAAATCTGAAGCACACATGAGGTTTAAGTGCCTGCAAATCCAAAGGAGATTAGATTTACGAGAAGACATTCAAGTGGGTGTGGTGGCCTTCCAGTCAGCTTGACTGAAGTGTTCTGACAGCTTTCTCGAGATCATAATTTCCCCTGATGGTTTCCCCCGCAACATTCATGCACTGTACAGGTGACCAATAAACAAACCAGATTTCAAAAATCAGGCCCCGAAGGATAAAAATTCTAACGGGGCCCCTAACGACGCTTTAGGATGGTTTAGCGGTCATTTCGGAATGCCGTGGCCGGACGTTGTGAAAGCTGTGACCGTCTTAATGTGAGGCTGACCGCTAGAACGGCCCTCGAGATGTAGAATCGTAAACAGCATTATGGGTCCCAAATCTGGACAAATAATCGAAACTTGAGTGTTTTTAATCCGTTCCGTCCCTATTGAGAAAGACAGCCTCCTGCGAGAGATGAAAAGGCAACCCGCTGCTTAGATATCAGCTTCGGCGGGCTGGCATGGGTCTAAGAGCCAGTTGTAGCCGAAGCTGTGTTAGGGCAAGCGCCAATTTCTTGAATTGAGCCCTTTTCTGTTTTGAGTTAAAAAGAACATGCAGGCGCACAGAGGGGGTATATTGTCCCTCCAACCATAGGACACGGAAAACTTAGCCTTATTACGATACAGGCGACTTTCCAAAGCTATTCTTGCAGAATTTTTCCTTCTCTATTCTGACAGTGAATGCGTTTCAATCTTCTTTGGGACATATTTTCTTCTTGGGTCTCTTATCAAGTGCTCCTGCTGGGGTGCCTTTGTGCTCGCATGAAAAAGACGTTCAAGCCAAGGCGAGAGATGTATAAAGGGCCTGCCCCTACTGCATGGGAAAATTAAAATTTTGCAATGAAAGACGACCCGAGGTCGCATCTCTTAAATAAGTCATGCTGCGCCAAGCGTGGTCTATTGCAAGAACCTTCGAAGACTCTTTCAAAATATTGGGGAGGCGGGGGGGGGGGGGGGGGGGGGAGAGGGAGTGCAGAAAGAAGATTTGAAAAGAAGTGTTCTCTTACGGTCTCAAGTAGAAACTAAAACTGCTGGTATCTGGGATATTCGTCTTAGGTGATCTAAATGAGTACACCGTTACGGTTATTTGTATTGCGCGGATTAAATAGAAACTGGGGAGGTTAAAAAGAAAACCTAGACTGTACAGAAACATTTCCTAACAAAAAATAAATACTGTGACAATCCTTTGTTTTTATATCAAATATAATGTTTGCTTCAACTATGTCAATGCTGACAGACATCTACGTGTACTTTCTTTTCCTCAAACATTTAGGCCATGGGTTTAATCTTTTCCTGATTTTAGGACATCCCCCCCCCCCATCACCCCCCTCAGATTGGATTGGCCGATTTGGATCATCATCATTGCACTCTGGTATGTCCATGACTCCCTCTCTCCCCTCCCCCCCTCCATTTTCCTCTCAACACTCAACATATCCATCAGAGTCCCGCGTATGTCTCTCGTTCCTGGCCGTGCCAGACTGTACATGTCCTCATACCCCCCCCCCAAACCCCCCTTTCACTAGACTGTCGAAATCAGGATTGTCATCAAACCTACGGGCACCATTACGACTTAAAAAACATGCCACCACAAGGACATTCATTCATTTGCATGTCCCTTGCGGAACTTTGGCTCCCAAACAGCACTCCTGTAGGCCTCTCGGTTGTGAGCAAGATGGCCAGCCGCTGCTGCATCAATTTGCAAATCGTCAACGATGTCTTGCAGCCATCTTCGTTTTGGTCTTCCTCTCTTTCTTTTTCCCATTATGTATCCTTCCAATACGGTCTTCTCTAAATTATCATGATGTTTAATGTGTCCAAAATATTTAAGTTTTCTCTCTTTAATCCTCTTTACTAGCAAGCCTTCTTCAATATTAAGCTCTTGTAGAATAGATATATTTGTTCTTTTGTGTGTTCATGATATTTGGAGAACTCTTCTGTAGCATTTACATTCAAAGGCATTTATGTGTTTCTCAACTGTTTTGTTAAGTGTCCAGGTCTCACAGGCATATGTTGCGATGGGAAAGATGCATGCCCTTAAAAATTAAGGACATCCTTTAGAAATTTTGTAGAAAAGTTCGTAAGCCAGTACAAAATCCCTCCACACCCCCTGCTGCTCACCTCCCCCGCTTATTTTTCACTCTTCCCCCCCCTCCCCGTGTACTTCGGGCCCACCTTAAAACAAGAAAACCCTTCGGGCCCACCTTAAAACAAGAAAACCCTCGGGGCCCACCTTAAAACAAGAAAACCCTCGTGGCCCACCTTAAAACAAGAAAACCTTCGGGCCCCGGAGTAACGGTCTAACTATCCCCTCCCTTTAATCGGTTGCCCTCGATGCCAACATCAAGATTTTAATCTACACTCAGAGAATTGGGTGAAAGGGGGAAACATCCTAAAAAAACTTGTAAGTTGTTTTTTTTTTTTATTTACTTACTTTTAAACAATTGCTCAGGGATCGAGCCCCATAAAACCATCATTTCGACCTGGATATCATTTCTTTATGAACCTTTGATCCAGACTAAGCAAGACTCACATCAGTCATTGTGGGCTGTTAGATGTCTCTTTTATTTTTGTTTTCCCTTTCCTTCGCTTCTTTATTTCGTCTCATTGTGGAACCCAGTGGGTACGAGTGCTACAGTCAAGCCGTCATAAATCGAATTATGCTTGGGCCCCAGATCTCACAAGAAAGAGAAGATGGGGATCGATGTTCGGATAGGAGATTGCAAACGACTGGCTTGACATGTGGAGCTAGAAGGATAGGAAGGGATGAGAAATTTAGAACGGGGCCGTCTCCAATCATCACTTGTGTCTGTGACATCTGATGGCTAAACGTAACTAAGAAACTGCCTTGTATATCGTTACGGACTGTTTCGTCAAGTTTTAATAATCTTAGAAACACTTTCTGGACGCCCAAGAGCAAGGACACAGGTACATGTACTAGTCAGTTAGTTAGTCATTCGCATGTCCTTTGCCTCCTTAAATGCTCTCATGTAGGCCTCTCGGTTGTAAGCAAGATGCCCTGCTGTTCATGCATCCAACTGCAGATTATCAACGATGTCTTGCAGCCATCTTCGCCTTGGTCTTCATCTCTTTCCAGTTTCCATTATATACCCTTCCAAGACTGTCTTATCTAAATTATCATGACGTTTAATGTGTCCAAAATATTTACGTTTTCTCGGTTTAATCTTCCTTACTAGCCAGCCTTATTCAATATTAAGTTCTTGTAGTATGGATATATTTGTTCTTTTTTACACGTGCTAGAAGAACAGAAAAACAAGTGATAGGAAAGGCAAAATATAATCTAAAAAAAATACATTTCAGCAGATTAAATGATTTCACTCAGCTATTTAGAACACGAAGGAGATCTGAACAGTTTCAAGAGAAACAGGAGAGAAGGTTGTGTGAGATGTAGGGTTTGTTTCAGATTTTTATCCACATTTGAGCTCTCCCGTCCTCTGCATACCGTATAGAAAACAGTGTCTCTTAAAAAAACTCCTCCTGCTCCTCCTCCTCCTTTTTCTTCTTCTTCTTCTTCTACTACTACTAGTCAGGTCGCGCCCAATACCATGTCACAAAAAGGTTTTATTTACGATTCGTCTGCTTTGGTTTAATAATGTGGATCTGCCTGAGAAGAGGGTTGGGGTCGGGGTGGGGGTGGGGGTGGGGGTGGGGGTGGGGGTGAGGGCGGGAGCTGTGCTGGGCAGCCACTTTTATCTGTTCAATGTTAAAGTGATGACGGAATGAATTTGTCACCAACAAATTCCAGAAACAGACGTCTTTATATGGCCCAGCCACGTGCTTCACACAATGATACTTCATGCACACAACTGAGCAACTGAACGTAAAACTTAATACACATACCCATATTATTACGCATATTGTGTATAAAATAATACTGTATATTCATACAAGCATAAACATGTGAATGTGTGTTATGATGTTAATAACAATGATGGTTCCTGTTTTCTCAGACGTTTTGAAGCGTGCAGAGATCAGCCTGCAGAAACTGTGAAGTATCTTTTCGTTGAGCAGCCTTTCCTTTGTCTGATTTTTTTTTTTTTTACCAGAATATGATTGACACTGAAGGTCACGTCTGTGCTCCGAAGTCCAGTCTCTCTTGCGCATGCGTATTCTGTTTTCAAATTGGGCCTTTATTTCCCCCCACAAATGACACATCGCCTCTTTCAGGTCTTACAAACGTGATTACGTTACTGTAACTGTGGGGCAGTTGTACGTATTTGGAAGTGATAGAATTAGGCATGAGAAAAGTTGTTTAAGAAAATGGTTCCGACAAATCTCAACCCAGCTAACAACTACCTGGCGGCCTGGTTGACTGAGTGGTTAGGCGCTCGATCTACTAATTCACTGGTACTGGGTTCAAGTCCCAGCAGCTGGATTTTTTTTTTCTTTTTTGAGTACCACTCCACTAAAAACGCCGTATGGGATTTTCCCGAACAAGTTTCTCTCTTTTTGTAAGGGGGGGGGGTGTGTTTGTGGTGGTGGGGGGAGGACATTGGCAATAGTTAGTAGAAAGTCCGCCACCTACCGCGAAGTATTACTTTTTCCCGAAACTAGTACATATTGCGCTTCCTACATTGTTTTATATGTAATGTAAGCGAACTGTTTATACACTAGTTATTATATTAACCATGTTTGCTACAGCTTAAATCTTTATTTAAACAATCATTCGGAAAGTTCGGATTGCAGGAATTTTCGGGCCGGCTCTTCTCTTAGTAAATGGAGCTGAAGACGATGTCCGATGAGGCAATCAGCGACCCATAGCTGACCAAGACCCTGTCCCATCTCTCCGTGGTACCACCAGTTAAAGGCCTAGTCTGGTTAACGGGACAGGAATCGCCATAGTTCCCATGGTGGTGGAGTCTGCTAAAAGAAGCATTGCACACCCCCTTCTTTTTAGCTGTACTCCGGGACTGAAAAAGTAGCTGCCGTAACCCGCCCCCACGCCGATACGATGCTGTGCCTCAACATCTCTACAGCATCGGCTGCAAAGAACACTAGCTCGCAGTTACAGGGAGTTCGTACAAGTCTCTTAGCAAATAGAGCATTTTCGTCATACACCGCACGGGTGCCTGCAGACACAAAAGATCGGTAAAACGATATCGAAGGAAATAAACAATTTAACAGTGAAGTTAAAAAAAAAACAACAACTCCAGATTATGACAAATGCAGAAAGAGCTGACTATACAGCACTTAACAACCTAGAATAAAGTGTGAAAATCAGTCGGCTCAGAGCTATACAGATGTTATCTTATGTACAGAGATGTTGTCTGCAAGAGCGAGCAGATAGTGCCTGGATAAAGACAAAGTCGGACCACATACAGCGCTGGATAGTCCGCCTTTTGGGCGCTGCAAATCCCTTGTATACAGGGACATGGGAGTCATTGTGCTGCAGGAGGAGACCATACATTCGTGTGGCTCCGCGGGATGCGACAGTGATAATCCCCAGTATTCCCGATTTATTTCTCATGTGTTTTGGCACTAACAATAAAAAGAAAATGAACTGCCATCTGCCAAACTCAAGACCTTCAGTCATACTATACTGTATCCCTCTCTCTTCTTCCCTGCAAGAGAAATAACTCAGGAAAAAAAACTTGCATGCTTTACTTCTTTTTTTGTTTTTTTATCCCCCAACTGTTTATGGTGTCTTTCTTCACTTTCTTCACAACTATCGCCTTTCCTCCGACACATCTGTTCATGTGCCAAGAGGTAGAAAAAAAAGCGACCATACTGTGGCCACTTCTAAGCTCTTGATAAGCGCTTCGGCTGAACCTGTTTGAGCAGTCGATAACGAACTCAAGTGCTCCATCTCAAGAATGTTCTTACGCTCTACGGACAAAGGCTTGTCTTTGTTTGTTTGTTTTTTTTCTTTGCCGTTATATCAACTAATTCTTGCTTATTGTTTCTTATAAACCGGAGACTGATATATGTAACGGTTTCATCGGGCCCGTGAAGTAAAAACTTGCGCTCATTTCTTGATTAGAGTCTTTCAATAAGCACGCGCCCTGATATCATCAGAATTCTATTTATAGATGGTTTTCTTCACCTAATTTCTCAAGTTGATTATAATTACCTCCCCTCATCTCGTCAAAGATGTAGGTGGCGCTATCATACTGGCACACACGAACATGGCGGCATTCGCGGAGTTATCTCGTAACAAGCACGGTTAGTTTGTTTTGTTTTTAAATCCCTATATGTAAAAATAAAGAAAAGATGGCTTTCATAGTCGGTACATATTATCTGCGATATGACATAAAGCACCATATCATTATCACGTGATCAACATCACTATCTTGTGTCGTGGCCCCAGTTTTAGTTCGTGATGCGGCTTTGATGTGTTATTTCTTTAGCCGTTCTTTTTTCTTTATCTTCTAGTGCCGGAGGAGTGGAGGGGGATGGGAGGGGGTTGGGGGGAGGGGGATAAAGACACTGTGCCATTTGCCAGTTAGTAACCCATAGCTGACACGACCAGCTTCAGAGGTGGTCAGCTGTAGCAACCCATAGCTGACACGCTAGCTTCAGAGTTGGTCTGCTGCAGCCGACAAAGATCCTGTCCCACATCTTCCATGGTAACCCAAGTAACATGCTCAACCTGATTGACGGGGCATGGATCGATATGGTCCCATTGACGATGAAGTCTGCTAAAGAATTTTGTACACCGCCTGGTTTTTTAGCTGCGCCCAGGAACTGAAGAAAAAAATGGCTGTCGTAACGCACTCCCAATCCGCCACCACGCTACGCTTCAACATCTTCATCGGATCGACTAGGAAAAAAAAACCCCAATCAGTTTTGCAGTTCTAATCAAGAAGAAGAAGATGGTGCTATAACGTATGACATGGGGGTAAAGGGGACTCGTGTCTATTTATAATATGCTGTCATTTGTGTCATGCCAGGACGTCTCTTTTCGGAGATATTCTTAAAGAATATCCAATATCCTCTGATTTTGTCAACCATTTTCTATGGCAAGAGAGAAATATCTCAGTGGAATGACCAAGTGGCATGGAAAAACAAAAGCATTTGGCTATTTTGGAAACACCAAGGACCGCACAAGACGAAGAAGCATGATCCACAACGATGTCCAGCTCCGCACATAATAATACTGAAAGTAATCTTAATTGTTTTCTTCTTTGGTACTCGATACATAGTTACTCCGTATAGAATAAAAGGTTGAAGAACTGTTCATGCTTTTCTCTATAAACGGTATCCCCTGCTTTATCACGACCAAGATTTGCTGTACAGAAAGCATTACTACAAGCAGCGTGTCCTCCATGTTTCCAGCCTGGCTTTTTAGCACTTTCTGGAAATCTGATACTCTGCGGCGCCGCGAGGGCCGGTCACGTGATTTCCGGTCAGTGCAGCTTCCATCGTGTCGAGAAAACGTAAAACAATGAAGAACTGTCGCTTGGAGGGTGACGATCATTCGGGATAATTTATCGTTAGCTCTCTGTCCATGTTACACCCAGCTTCGATGCTGCCGTATGGCACATCTCCAGCTCGCTTCAGCAGCCGCCTGTGGCCGCAGGGGTCGGTCTTAGGGTCTGTGGGGTCGCAAAGAAGGGCGCGGTCAGTTTTGTATGGATCAGGCACGAGGTCGGGTCGGGTCATAGGGCAGCGGACAAACGGGGGTCAGGTCGGGGCAGAGGCCAGGACCAACTAAGCTTGATTATCTTTTTATGAATTGAGCTTTATCATTGGCCTTTTATTTCATTATCAAAGCTCACATCTCAAGACCCTGGACGAGAGGTTGGTCCGATAGACGCATCTGCCACACGGGCTTCTATGCCTCTAGCAGCCAACCACTTCATCCCTCCACCATTTCCTGCAGCACGTGAGGAAACTGGAGACAAATAATGAAATAAGAGTGCTTGCCTCACCGAGCCTCTGCATCGCGTAAGCCGGCCATTGTAGAAAAGGTCAAAGTAGACAAACCTTCAGGGTCTAGTCATCTCCAAAAGGTCATCCAAGTCGTGGCCTATGGAATATAGGCCACAAATGTCCAGCCTGAAGTCCAGTATAGAAATTCGCAGCGCTGTTTAATGGACTTTCATTATCGCAGGTTTAAAAATAGTTTGGTTAATATTGCTGTTTCATCGTTGTAATCCCCAAAGCTGATTGAATAGATGTTTTCTGTCACATCTCATTCATTCATTCATTTGCATGTCCCTTGCGGAACTTTGCCTCCCAAACAGCACTCCTGTAGGCCTCTCGGTTGTGAGCAAGATGGCCTGCTGCTGTTGCATCCATTTCCAGATCGTCAACGATGTCTTGCAGCCATCTTCGTCTTGGTCTTCCTCTTTTTCTTTTTCCCATTATGTATCCTTCCAATACGGTCACATCTACCAACCGCTATAACAGTTATCATCATCATCATGAAAGAATGAACTTCACATGTCTTGAGCTTATTTTTATCATGATGCAGGGGTTGTTAAAGTTCCCGTTATTTTCCACCATACTGTTTCTCTTCCCACTCAGAAATATTTTATCGTCTTTAAGTTGTCTGTTCCTCGTGTGAATATCCTGTCACATTTTGACAGCTTTTGTCTTTTTTTAGGTTCACCTAACGTGCTGTCACATTTTGACAGGTTTTGTCTTGTTTGAGGTTCACCTAACATGCTGTCACATTTTTTGACAGTTTTTTTCTTTTTTTTAGGTTCACCTAACTTGCTGTTACATTTTGACAGTTTTTGTCTTTTTTTAGGTTCACCTAATGTGTTGTCACATTTTAAAATTTTTGTCTCTCTTACTGTCTCTGTTCATCATGTGTTGTCAGATTTTCACAGTTTTTCTATTTTCTTAAGTCCACATTATATGCTGTCACACTTTGACAGTTTTATCTTTCTTATCGTCGCTGTTCATAAGTTGTCACACCTTGACAGATTTCTCCTTCTTAAGTTCACATCATGTGTTGTAAGAGTCATAGTTTTGTTATTGTTTGATTCACATCACTGTTGTTACACATTTAACAGTTTTGCCTTTCTTCGGTTCACACATCATTTGTTGTCACACATTTAACAGTTTTGTCTTTCTTTAGTTCACACATCATTTGTTGTCACACATTTAACAGTTTTGTCTTTCTTTAGTTCACACATCATTTGTTGTCACACATTTAACAGTTTTGTCTTTCTTTAGTTCACACATCATTTGTTGTCACACATTTAACAGTTTTGTCTTTCTTTAGTTCACACATCATTTGTTGTCATATTCTGGCATTTTTTAAAAGGTGTTCCATCAGTCAGCAGCAACGATCTCTAGCACCGGAGGGAGTAAGGGAAGCTAGAAGCAGAAGAAACCAGAGAAGAAGGTGGATAGAGGGGTTAAAAGAAATACCAGGCCAGAGATGGTGAACCCTACTGATGACGCATGACAAGACTGGCCATTTTTATGAATAATAATAGGAAGAAGAAGAAGAAGAAGAAAAAGAAGAAGAAGAAGAAGAATAAGAAGAAGAAGAAGAAGAAAGTATGACGTTTGTGGTTTTTGTAGTTTGAATCTTCAAATATGAATTTTGTGGGGTTTTTTTTCTTTTAGTGTGGGGTTTTTTTTCTTTTAGTGTGGGGCTTCAGTTATGAAGTTTGTGGTTTTTATAGTGTGGGCCTTCAAGTATGAAGTTTGTGGATTTTATAGTGTGGGCTTTCAAGTATGAAGTTTGTGGTTTTTGTAGTTTGAATCTTCAAGTATGAAGTTTGTGGCTTTTGTAGTGTGGTCCTTCAAGTATGAAGTTTGTTGGGGGGGGGGGGGGTTGTCGTGTGACTTTGAAGACAGGTAGACATTTCTATAGCCGGGTGACAGAAGTACATGCAGCTGGTAACCAAGTACGGCCTTCGCTTGATAGGCCAGTACACCAACCACTTCGCTGCTCATGCGCCAGCACCACATATAAAGGAAAATAAACCCACCAAGAAACCAGATGCCTGGACGGCTCTGCATTAAACTCATTTACACACGAAGAATCAAGATACAAATTTTTTAGGACACCGTGACATCTTGCTAAAAGTGGAAACCGTCCCCGGAGTAATTGGGAAGTCTGATCAACGTTTTTAATAACGGACATATGAACTTTGTACTCCTGTGATAGCCCTTTTAACACGGAGTCATTTTGTTCATTGTTTTACATTCTAAATACCAGCTGCTTCAGCGTTTACTCTGACTTTTTAAAAATTGGCTTTTTTAAATTTCAAAATAGGACGTGCTCAAAAAAGTTCTTTTGTTATGCACACCGCACGCAATGAGGACGACGGATGTTGCGTGTGCATGCGGTAGATTGCTGTTCTATTATCCACACCTCTTGCTGGAGTGTCCCGTTTTGTTCCGCACATCAAGAACTCTTTTTTTTCTCCCCCCTCGCCAATGGAACAATAAATTCGTCTCATGAGATTTCCGTTCCCTGCTGGTTTCCACGCGAAGTTTGGAGCGAGCTAATGACTGCGGTCTCTGATTTTTTCACTGCTTTGGTTTGCGACCGATTCCGCTTCACCACATCGTCTACTTTTTCCCCTGCTTTGTTTTCCAAGTGTGGACTTCTGCTCACGCACGTGGATATAACAAATATTTTAATTTTGGCAAACTTTCATTCATGGTTGCCTGGCGTTAGCCAACCCGCACTCATTAGCATTTCCGGTAAAACCCGCAAGCCGTCTGCTCAGAGAACAAGACAGAATAATACAAGGTCGCTGCACACTTCAGCGGCTGTTTGCACAGCTCCCAGAGCTTTACTTCCACAAAATACGAGGAAGATTCCCACCAGAAACAATACTTTCATGCCTGGAACGTCAAAGTTTGCAAGGTCGCGATGTGTTGAAAATTGTCTGTGTAGTTTATTTGTTCCTTATTAGTAGACTGCTACCCTGTCCCATTGCCTTATACAAGCTGGTTTTCCAGACTGTAGATTTGAATGACTTCAAGAAGTTAACGTGCAACTTCTTCTTCTTCTTCTTTTTCTTCTTCGTTCAGTATTGTATGCTCAGCTTTTTAGGCAAGGAGCTGGGTCACATTCATGAATCCTACCGTCAGCAGGAGGTCTTCGTGGGAAGCTCAGAGTTTCTTCTACATACTTCTCTCTCGTGGCCATCCTGGCTGGCTCTGAGGTTCTCTGTACATAGTACAGGTCTGTATTATGGTTTTGGCATATACTTTGGACTGTTGGTGCAGCCTTTATCTTGTGGAGATGAGCGTTTAATCTTCAGTGTCCCGTTCGTAGCTGTAAGATTATACTTAGCAAAACATTCGGCTAGTTTTCGCGTCACGTGATATGGAGTGTCCTTCGGTGATTGAAGGAAGATGAACACTTACTTCTTCCTGGTTTTAAGGACTGTACTAGCCCGAAGTGGGGTGAGGGATATACTCTCCACTCCAATTAAATGTCTACATAACGTGCGTCTCAAATAGTCTCTGACAGTCCAAGTCCAGCTCCTGGCATTCTGGTGGCGGAACTGTTTAAACAGATAGCAGAAGGGGCGAAAGGCGAATATCTGGCATCTGAAAACCAGACGCTTTCCGCTAAATGAGACTCGTTAGTCTTTATTGGTAGCTCATCTAGGAGAAGGAAAGCTCCTGCACACTTCTGGCAAGATTCTTCAGCTGCCGTGCGTAGGGTGAAACTCTTCCCGGCCAATGAAGAAAAATGCGATTAGGGTTGCCGTGGAAAAGGTGATGGAAAGGATTAAGTGAAGTAGTAGTCTCGTGGTCAGAGTTACTCACATCACGGTACCTCTGTTCTGGAGGCCGGTCACATCCTATATATATATATCCATACTGGCTCAAATGCCCAAACCGGCTTAACCCAGGGGTTAAACTAAGACTCTGTTGGCGAGATTCTTCGGCTGCCGCGCGTGGGGTGAAATTCCTCCCGGCCGATGAAGAAAAATATGATCAGGGTTGCCGCGCGGCGCCGCTGTGAAAAGGATGATGGAAAAGATTAAGTAAAGTTTAATCGATATGGCCAGTAGACTCACGGTGAAGACCACTCATACCACGGCACCTCTTCTCTAAAGGCCTGCCACGTCATATATACACCCATACTGGGATAAAACGCCTAAACAGGCTTAACCCAAGGGTGAAACTTACTAGTGGCGAGGATTCATCCTCCTTGACAAAAGCTTCGTCCCGGTCACCACCAGGAAGGGTAATGGCCACGAGCACAAAATGCTGAAGTCGGAGACACTGGACCAGGGCAGTCTAGATAGGCAACCATCTCTCACCCGACGGGGGTATATTAAATCCAAATCACGCTGAAGTTTTCCTGTGAGAAATTCCAACTCTGGACTGGATGGGCAACCACCTCTCACCCGGCGGGGATATACTGATTTCCAAAAGACTTCGAGGTTTTCCGTTAAGAAAGTCCAACTCTAGGCTGGATGGGCAACCACCTCTCACCCGGTGGGGATATATTCATATTCAAACCACGTCGAGGTTTTCCGGTGAGAAACTCCAACTCTAGACTAAACTGGTGCAACGAAAACCGCAGTGTCACGCAATCCCGCTTCTGTGAACCACCGAGAATATAGGCCCAAGCCCCACGATGCTCTGAGCCTCCATCCTAAATGAGATTATCGCGAGAATCACAGGAGTAAATTCGGTACGATCACCGGGCGATCTTGGTGGTAGAAGCGAAGGAAGAAGAAAACTTCTTTCTGCCCCTCCCCCCATTTAAAAAAAAACTATTTTCAACTCCACCCTCTCTTTTTTCAATATTATTGACCGTAAATAATACAAATGCTTGTATCCATTTTCAGTAACGACAGCACCGAAATCGTCATCGCTGACCTCACGCACATGATGATAGTGACACAGGCATGTTTTGATAATGAAGATAGATGGATATCCCTGTGATACAGGTGATCACTTGTTGGATGCATTCTAAACCTATTTAGAATCGCACTTTGTGTGTTTAAAGCAAAACAAAACCAGGCAAGTGTATTTAGGTTCAGGAGACTGAACTGCCCGAGTCACCATTTGACAGATTTGTCACAGCAAACTCACAGAAATAACATATAAATGATTATGTATCCTTCTACTAATCTCTAAAAAGTTCATAACATTTCAGCCTTGTTTTCCCATTCTCTCGTACGTGAATCTTTCACGTCGTCCACTATAGTGTGAAAGAGAACTAAATCTTGCTGTGTAAGCATTTTCTATGCTTGTGACACTGATACGATCAAAACCTATCAGAAAGAGATGCCTTCACATATCTTGGTACTATACAAGAAACAGATGCCTTCACATATCTTGGTACTATACAAGAAACAGATACCTTCACATACCGTGGTACAATACTGGAAACAGATACTTTAAACATACCTTGGCACAATACTAGAAACGGATACATTCACATACCTTCACACCATACTAGAAACAGATACCTTCAAAAATACTTTGGTAAAATACTAGAAACAGATACTTTCAACATTTCTTAGTACCATACTAGAAAAAGATACCTTTAACATACCTTAGTACCATAATAGAAACAGATACCTTCACATACCTTGGCACAATACTAGAAGCAGATACCTTCACAAACCTTGGAACAATACTAGAAACTGATACCTTTACATACCTTGACACTTGGCACCATATTAGAAACAGATACCCTCACATACCATGGCACCACACTGGACACAGATACCTTCACATACCTTGGCAGCGTACTAGAAACAAATTCCTTCACATACCGTGACAGCATACTATAAACAGATACCTTCACATACCTTGGTACAATACTAGAAACAGGTATCTTCACATACCTCGACAGCATACTAACACCTGATGAAGGAACAAATAAAAACATAAAGAGTAGAATAAATAAAGCAAGAACAGCTTTCATTAACCTTAGAAACGTCTGAAAGTCCTCCCAGTACAGTACTAGAACCAAAATAGAACTGCACAAAAGTTCTGTGTCTTCTTCTTCTTCTTCGTTCACTTCTACCACCAAAAACTGCACTGTGAACCTACTGAATTCACGCCTGTGGTCCTCGTTAGGACCCGTGGTCCCCTGTGTGGTCCAAAATAGACCACACGAGATCCACGAGAGGACCACAAGGGGTTCAGAGTATCACAGTGCTTTAACCTGTATTCTTGGTGGGTCTCGGAAGCGGGATTGCGTGACACCGTGGTTTTCATTGCACCAGTGTAGTCTAGGGTTGGACTTTCTCACCGGAAGACCTCGACGTGTTTAGGATATCAGTGCATCCCCGCTGGGTGAGAGGCGGTAGCCCTCCCAGGCCAGAGTTGGACTTTCTCATCGGAAAACCTCGACATGTTTTGAGATACCCGTGTATCACCGCCGGGTGAGAGGTGGTTGCCCATCCAGTCCAGGGTTGGACTTTCTCACCGGAAAACCTCAGCGTGATTAGGATACGCAAACATCCCCGCCGGGTGAGAGGTGGTTGCCTATCTAGACTTCCCTGGTCCAGTGTCTCCGACTTAGCATTTTGCGGTCGTGGGCACTACCCTTCCTAGTTGTGACCAGGATGGAGCTTTTGTCCAGGAGGATGAATCCTTGCCACTAGTGACTTCTACCCCTGGGTTGAGCCGGTTTAGGCATTATCCCAGTATGGGCATGTTTGGGATGGGACCGACCTCTAGGGCAGAGGTACTGTGACATGCATAGCCTTCAAGATTCACCCCTGGTATGAGCCGGTTTAGGCAAGTTCACCAGTATGGGTGTTTATCAGGCGTTACCGACCTCTAGAGTGGAGGTGGCATGACATGTCTAGCCATCAAGTTCACCCCTGGTGTGTGCTGGTTTAGGCATATTTCACCAGTGTAGGTGTATTTCGGACGTGGCCGGCCTCTAGAGCAGAGGTGCCGTGGTATAGCTCTTGTAGCGATACTACTGGACATACCGGTTAAACTTCACTTTCCACCACCTTTTCCCATCGGCTCCACACAGCAACCTTTATTTCTTTTCCGCATTTACTTCCTTAACCGGGAGGAGCTTCACTCCACGCGCGGCATCTGAAGAGTCTCGCCAGCAGTGTCTTAACCTCTGGGACAAGCCAGTTCATGCATTTCACCCGATATGACTGCACTCAGGACGTGGCCGACCTCCAGACCAGAGGTGCCGTGATTTGACTGTTTGCTTCGCTTTATCCTTTCTACCACCTTTTCCGCAGTGATGCTGCGCGGCAACCTCATTTGCAAATTTCTTCATTGGCCGGGAGGAGCACCGCTCCACGCACGGCAGCTGAAGATAAGTTCTGTGTTATCAATACTCCTCCATGGAGCAGAAGCTGGAGAACAATTGAAAAGAAATGGGCATCCTCATTCCACACAGCCTGCCTCGGAAAGATTTTGAATGTTTATTGACTATGAGCAATAAATAATAGAGACCTACTTGCCCAATGTGAGCAATAAGATATGCGCATTAGAGTAAAACAAAAATTGAAAATATGTAGATTGGTCATGTGCTCTAAAGGGACCCCAGCAACATCGCTACAGCAGCCATGAGATGGACGTCCAAGGGAAAAAGAAAGAGAGGACGACCAAAGACTACATGGCGGATTATGGTAGAAGTAGAAATAAGTAGCATGCAGTCCACTCGGGGTACAACACAAAGGCTGGCTGCAGATCATCAGAGGTGGAGATAATTTTCTGTTGTTCTACATGACGCAGTGAGGCTGATGGGTCGTGACTGTTTGGCCAATCACCGACCTAGGAAAGAGGTGAATGAATGGAATACTGATGCATTTGTCAGTAATTAGTCTCGCATTCTCAGTATTGCTCTAAAATATACATCTATCAGTTTTTTTTTCTCCTTACATGTGTGGAATCATTTGTAAATATATCTCTATCATTTGAAATTGTTACTACTTCTTATTTTTCCTAGACTTTCAATTATTTCGTATGTGATATAAACAAGCAACGTTTCCAAAAAGATTGTCTTGGAGGAGGCAGTTGAAACAGGGGCAACAACCCGAGTAACACTCTTCAAAGCTGCTGGGCTAACTGTACCCAAAAAAAAAAAAATGGACTTGATTTTTGTGGATCATCTTGTAAAGGGATAAAAGCACATAATTACGGTTGTACGCTGTTCATGATATGGGTTATGATGATTTATGCCAGTGTTTATAAAGTAAGAATGTCAACAAGCCATGCTCACCAAGACACTGTTCTATTTTCAAACACCTGCTAGTAGTTTTATTTTGTTTTGATAGTACGACCTGGCCAAAAGCATAAAGATGGAAAAGTTTCCACTTGGTGGTGGAGCCTTCATATTTTCTTACCTCCCTCCTGGGAATTAAAGAAAGCCGGCATGACACATTTTGATCTAATGTTACATAGTTATTCAAAGTTACAAGAGGAAAAAAAAAGTATAATCTGTAACCAATGCAGATTTGAACGGAAGCAACAACTGAAATCCAACAACGAACCAGATCCAATACAACAAGTACACAGGCATCAGCAAGCCAACCTCTTACGACTAAGGAAAAGCCACTGCAGACCACTGAGCCGCCATCATCGACTTAAAATGTCACAGAGATGAATGTCAATGCCACAACGGAATCCAGGCTCCGGAACATATCCTTCAAGAGTGCCCAAGCCATGGAGACCTGAGGCGTGAGACATGGCTTGAGGACACGAGCGTAGGACAAAAGCTTTGGGGCTCCTACCATCTCAGATAGAGGACTGCTGGCTTTGCCATGTTGACGGGGATCAGGATCTGGAGAGGACTGCTGGCTTTGCCATGTTGACGGGGATCAGGATCTGGAGAGGACTGCTGGCTTTGCCATGTTGACGGGGATCAGGATCTGGAGAGGACTGCTGGCTTTGCCATGTTGACGGGGATCAGGATCTGGAGAGGACTGCTGGCTTTGCCATGTTGACGGGGATCAGGATCTGGAGAGGACTGCTGGCTTTGCCATGTCGACGGGGATCAGGATCTGGAGAGGACTGCTGGCTTTGCCATGTCGACGGGGATCAGGATCTGGAGAGGACAGCTGGCTTTGCCATGTCGACGTGGATGAGGATCTGGCGTGACCAACAATCTCGACCGCAGGAGAAGAAGAAGAAGATACATCACAACATCAACTGCTTTTGCTTTACAGCGACAGCAACAAAGTCTGTAGAAGCGATATCGCTGTTTAAATTCTGTTTCACAGAAAGGAGCACCGGAGTAGCAAAGTGTTTTAGTGCATTTGTTCTCATGGCCTTGGTTAAGGACTCAGTTCAGTAGAGATGCATTCTAGTGATCTTTTCTATAAAAATAACTTCCTGGCTCTTGGACTTTGAGAAACAAATGGCGACCAGATACTGACCACGTCAGTCTCTTGTGCGGCTATTGCTCAAGTCAAAATATGCATTAACACTGTATCCTTTAAGGTATAGAGTAAGATATCTTCTATTTCATTCTTTGTTACAGAAAAAAAGCAAATTAAATGACAACGCCAAGCTATTTATTTCATTTGGAGTTAGTTGTATATCAGGTTCTTCCCTAGGTCTTCCACACACATTGTGTTTTCACACACGCCGTGAGAATAAAGACATAAAACAAACATCACGTTACAAGTGCTTGAAAACTGCGACATATAAAACATACTGGCTCTTAGGCGCAATGTAAAACACACTGCTCCCTCTTTCTGAGCTTAAACAAATATTTTTTATAAACAACATTACCAAGGACAACAGGCCGTGTTGATGCTTATAGTGACAAAAACACAATGAGCTCCTTGTTAACAGACGCTGACAATGTCAAAACTTCTTTGTTATTGTTCTAGTTTAGAGCATCCAACTTTGTATTGTGACACTCAGCCTAAATCGTGGCTAAATTACCGAAACTAAGTTGACACTGATGAAGTTCTGGTAATATAGCACAGTTTTAGCCATGTTCGTGATCTAGTAATATCATCATCAGTTCTCTGTACTCTCAACGGAGCATAAGCCATCAACAAAGCTTCTCCAGCCAGTCCTGTCTTGAGCAAATCGGGATACCTCAAACTATATCTTTCCTGCTTTCTTTAGTTTATCCTCTATTGTGCGTTCCCATTGGCCTGCCCCTCTTTCATTTTCCACGAGGTCTCCACGTCAAGATGGATGGGTCAAAGTGGATGGGTGTCTAATAATATAGCGCAGTTTTAACCCGATTATTCTCTAGTAATATTAGCACAACTTTAACCTGATTATGGTCTAGTAATATAGCACAATTTTAACCCGGTTATGGTCTAGCAATACAATTTTAATCCGATTGTTGCCAAGTAATATAACACAATTTTAGAACTGATCATGATTTAGTTACATAGCGCACTTCTATCCATTATCATTGTCTAGTAATATAACACAATTTTAGTCCTGATCGTGATCTAGTAATATAGCACAATTATAGCCCTTGTCGTGGTCTAGTAGTACAGCAAAGCGCTGACAATGATGATACTGCACGTCGTCTCATGTATCACACCTGCCGGCTCTCTTGCCACCAACTATCCAGGTGAGATCACTGCTCTCCTAGGAGCTGCCAGATTAGTTATTACCACTGCTCACACTTGCAATTACGTCGCCTTCCTTATGACAGTAAGTCTACCATACAAGGTTTGCTGTCACCCAAAAGAGCGTCTAGAAGGAGACACAACTGCGCACTCTCTCACAAGAAAACGTGATCGTGGTGGTCCAGTAGATAACCCCGCAGTGTCGTCGTATACTGGGGAACGACTTGCCAAATCTGGTAACAAGCAGCCTCGACAACAAATCCCGTCGCATGCAGTGAAGCCAAAACAATATTAAGGTGACTTTAGATGGGGAAAAACCCTGCCATTATGGAATCTCGCAATAGCTGTAACCGAACATTGTTTAGAGAAGCCAGTTTAGTGGGCATAACATCCCTTGATGAAGTTGAAAGACTCGCCGAGAACAGGAAAACTTGGCAAAACAACCATGCGAGCCCTATGTGACATTTAACGGCACGGGAAGGATGTAAAATGTAAGTACAGGAAGCTATGGTCTGACCAAATGCCGCAGCTGTTGCAACATGAACAAGCCTCTACCTTCGGGCTACCCAGTGGACACTGCTGATTGCCATCCCAAAGTTTACGTCTGTGAACGTCAGAACTAGAGGGCTAACAGGTCATGTATCAGGAGATGGACAAGTCAGAAAGGACCGGTCCGTCACTGCCTACTTAATTCAGAGACGTGAACTGCGGAAGGTACAAACTGTACATGACGTTAGAAGAATACAGCACAGTTTTTCATTTTTACGGTGATGCTGAAGGGGTCAGAGGTCAGTTGGCACGATTTGTTTCGGACTATCCTGAAGTTCATGGAAGTCAGGGCAGCAAATCCTGATACACATATCAGGACTTCATGGCTTGGCATCGTCACATACACTCAGTAGATAGAACTGTTAACAGATTTTTAAAAAATGCTATATCTTTTTTTTTTTTGTCTAACAAAACGGTAAATTAAACATGAAAATATGAGCACTACCTGGGGTAGATTGTTAGACATGTCTAACCTAGTGGATTTCAGACTTGTTCAGACTTGTTCAGACTTGTTCAGACTTGCTCAGACTTGCTCAGACTTGTTCAGACTGCCACCATTTTACCTCCCAGGCATCTAGGTAAATTACTTTCGATGTTCAGACTTGTTCAGACTTGTTCAGACTTTCTCAGATTTGTTCAGACTTGCTCAGACTTGCTCAGACTTGTTCAGACTGCCACCATTTTACCTCCCAGGCATCTAGGTAAATTACTTCCGATGTTCAGACTTGTTCAGACTTGTTCAGACTTGTTCAGACTTGCTCAGACTTGCTCAGACTTGTTCAGACTTGTTCAGACTGCTACCATTTTACCTCCCAGGCATCTAGGTAAATTACTTTCGATGTTCAGACTTGCTCAGACTTGTTCAGACTTGTTCAGACTTGCTCAGACTTGTTCAGACTTGCTCAGACTTGCTCAGACTTGCTCAGACTTGTTCAGACTGCCACCATTTTACCTCCCAGGCATCTATGTAAATTACTTCCGATGGCCACTGCGGTTTCCTTTTCCCCTCATCGTTTCCCCCTCCCCCACCCCACCCACCCCACCCCTACCGCCTTCTGGATATTTCCACTATCCCCTCCCCCCCCCCCCCCCCCGGGGCGGGGTACCGCCTCATTTGGGAACCACTGGTCTAACCAAACGTTCGGTCTTTTCAGGGCATGCACAAAATTTAGAATTAATATCTGAACTTAAAGTCAAATTTAGAAAATGCCCCATCATCTATTTTACACTTAACCGTGGGATGACTTTTTGTGTTCACCGTAGCTGGGTATCTTTTGGGAACTGTTAAGTCTTTGATAAAAAAAACAACTATACTGTCAATGTGCTTTTTTTTAATTGTTAGTGTCAAGAAGTGCAGGTGAAATAATTTTTAGCAGAAAATGATGCACAAGCAAAGGATGTTGTTGTTGTTGCTGATTATTACTATTATTATTATTATTATTGTAGTAGTAGTAGTAAAATCCCTTGATGAGGTTGAAAGACTCCCTGAAGACAGGAAAAACTGGCGAACTACCTTGCGAGCCCTATGTGACGTTCAACGGCACGGGAAGGATATAAGATATAAGATAAGTAGTAGTAGTAGTTGTTGCAGTAGTAGTAGTAGTAGTAGTAGTAGTAGTAGTAGTAGTAGTAGCACCATATCTCTTTGTGCCTCTAAGGTATGACAGAGTTACCTGTACCTTTTGCTTTTACGATAGTATAAATGTGAGACAAAAGTTTACCAAAAAAAAAAAAAAATGGCTAGGATGTTTTTTTAAAAATCCCAGTATCTTTAGTAGGAATGGGGCTCAACCCAGGGGTAGAAGTCACTAGTGGTGAGGATTCGTCCTCCTGGACAAAAGCTCCACCCTGGTCACAACTAGGAAGGGTAGCGGCCACGACCGCAAAATGCTGAAGTCGGAGACACTGGACCAGGGAAGTCTAGATAGGCAACCACCTCTCACCCGGCGGGGATGTTTGCGTATCCTAATCACGCTGAGGTTTTCTGGTGAGAAAGTCCAACTCTGGACTGGATGGGCAACCACCTCTCACCCGGCGGTGATACACGGGTATCTCAAAACACGTCGAGGTTTTCCGGTGAGAAGGTCCAACTCTGGCCTGGGTGGGCTACCGCCTCTCACCCAGCGGGGATGCACTGATATCCTAAACACGTCGAGGTCTTCCGGTGAGAAAGTCCAACCCTAGACTAAACTGGTGCAATGAAAACCACGGTGTCACGCAATCCCGCTTCAGAGACCCACCAAGAATATAGGCTAAAGCCCTGTGATACTCTGAACCCCTTGTGGTCCTCTCGTGGATCTCGTGTGGTCTTTTCGGGGACCACACAGGGGACCACCGGACCTAATGAGGACCACAAGCGTGAATTCAGTAGGATCACAGTGCGGTTTTGGTGGTAGAAGCGAACGAAGAAGAAGAAGAAGTAGGAATGGTTGCAGTTTCTGTTCGTTTCCGTAGTTTAGAACTAATGATATCAGAGTTTAGAAATACTGCTCAGATCGCCCAGGGCTACTGATGTGATCGCCCAGAACTACTGATGTGGTCGCCCAGAACTACTGATGTGGTCGCCCAGAACTACTGATGTGATCGCCCAGAACTACTGATGTGGTCGCCCAGAACTACTGATGTGGTCGCCCAGAACTACTGATGTCAGAGTTTAGAACTGCAGAAGCCATTGTTTAACACTACTGAATTATGTAACAGAACAGACTTTTGTCATAGTTTTAATTAAATTACTGATGCCATAGTATAGTTTGCATTTATTTCTATGGAGTTAACAGATGCCACTTTAAAACTACTGATGTCATGGTATAGTTTACAGTTTAAAATTACTGATGCCATAGCAAATGTTCTCTCTAAGGGTTTGCTGTTTGTGTGCAAAATGTTCAGCTCATGTGCAAAAAAAATATTGTGCGTGCAAATATGTGCATAGAAACAACATATATATTGTAAAGATCTGCACATTTAATAACAGGATAGACCTACTGTACTTTTCACCAGTGGAAATTCATCTCCCCGTTTTGCTACCACCTCTCACCCAGCGAGGATGCACTGATATCCAAAACACGTCGAGGTCTTCCGGTGAGAAAGTCCAACTCTAGACTAAACTGGTGCAACGAAAACCACGGAGTCACGCAATCCCGCTTCTGAGACCCACCAAGAATACAGGCTCAAGCCCTGAGATACTCTGAACCTCTTGTGATCCTCTCGGGGATCTAGTGTGGTCCTTTCGGGGACAACACAGGGGACCACGGGACTTAACGAGGACCACAGGCGTGAATTCAGTAGGATCACAGGGCGGTCTTGGTGGTAGAAGCGAACGAAGAAGAAGAAATCTGCCCGTTTATTCTCTGTGTGCCCACTTGCCTCGTCAAGATGCTGCTACAGCACCGCCGAAACTACGCGATAAAAGACCAGCTGAAACAGCCAATCCGACAGCCATTTCTCAACAAGAAAGAAACAGTAAAGGAAAAACATGTACCATCTTTGTATTTTTTCTTGATCACAGTTATAGCACGGAGTAACAACTGGAAGCTGGGAAATAAAAGTTTTTGCGCGGTTCCAAAAATTTTGGGCGCGGTATTGTGTGTGTGTGTGCGCGCGCAGCATAATGGTCATAGCATAATATAGAATTACTGATGTGATGTCACTGTACGGGACTACTGATATCATAGTTTAAAATTACGGGCGTCATTGTTTTGAATTACTGAGCTAAAATTACTGATGTCATAGTTTATTAATTACAAGAGGACCCCACCTTGTCCCCTCCCCCACCCTCCCTTTCTCACCCACGCTTGAAAAAACATCCATTTGAATGAGACCATATATGCTTTCCCAGCAAAGCCAGCCGCAGATCTAATTATAGAAAACAAGTTGGCCAGATGCCATGACCAATTGAGCATCGACAACATCAAAAGAGAGCCCGTAAACCCCGAGTTTCTCCACAGCGTTGACTGCGAGGGACACGAGAGAAATTAATTTACAGAATCTAATAATGTTGGAGGGAGTCCGGCAAAAACCTTAATTGGGGGAGCCCTCATTATCAAATCAAGTCGACTGTTGTTTTGGGTAATGATAGGGGATGGCTGGGCGATTGTTCTGGGATCCAGATGGAGGCACTGCTAGGTACTGGGTATTAGTTTAACCTTTTAGGAATTATTTACATACAAAAGCTTGTTTTATAAAGTTATATGCGCAAATGTTATTCAGAATTAAAAAGTTATAGGCACTAATGTTATTCAGAATTATTAACAACCGGTTCTGTTTATGCTTTTTTTTTTTTTGGGGCAGACTGTGTGTTTCACATTAACCAAAAGTTTGTTGGGTTTTGTTTTGTTTTTTTTTATAATGAAAAAGAAAATGAATAATTGAAACATTATTAACTGTTTCCGGGGAACCAATATGGAGAAAAGCTGAATGATTTAACCTGGGTGTGTGTGCTAATTTGCATGAAACGTATTAGTTACACCTAAACATTTTAACCCTTTGTTAACGGTCCGTTGAACGACAATATGGAAACGTTATGAATAGAAAGCAAGTATGTCGTAGGGCGATCCACTGAATTCCGCATTTAAAACACAATTATTTTCATTGCTTTTTCTGTCCTTCTTCTCGGATATTCCTTATTAACTATCTTAGCACAGAAATTAACATTCCTCTGAAAAACAAAAAACAAAAAAAAACTTCATGTAGTCCTTTCCCTTGGTCTCACTGTTGCTTTGGTACATCTTTGGAGCAAGAATGATGGCATACAGTATTTTCAGGTAGAAATGGCTTACATGCAATGTTTTCTACAATCGTGGAAACTTTTTGGTTTGGAATATTCTAAGCCTTTTGTTTTTTTTTTTAAATGTGAACTTTGACAACGTTTTGGTTTGGATTATTCAAAGCTTGGTTTCTGGAATGAATTTTGATCACGCTTTATTGGAGTAACCCAGCTTTGATTTCTGAGATGAGTTTCATAATCTTGACAACGCTGCGGTTTGGAATATTCTAATCTTGATTTGTGAGGTGAATTTTCTTCACGTTACGTTAGCTTCATGCTAAAATGTTTGAACTCATGCCTCTGATTCAAGATTATTCAAAACTACATTTAGCTCATAATGTCTTCTAAATCAGAGTGTAGAGTATGTGGCCAAGAGATAAGTTTATTATTTATTTATGTAATCATTTAATGGTGTCTTTTCATGATTATTGTGCTCATTAACAAATGCTGAATGACTGTGACTGGGTGAAAGCTGTATGATGAAGGGCAGAATGTTAGACGGGCCTGCGTGCCCAATTCTTAACCCTTTGAAAAAATAAAGCATGTTCGTTCGTTCGTTCGTTCGTTCGTTCTTAAAGATAACCATTGCTACCTCCCCTCTCCTCCCCCCCCCCCTCCTCATATTCGCTATTACTACATCTTGTATTTTCCATAGCTTTCTCTACTCACTGTTAGCCTTTCATCGGAAAGTTGCTCACCCGTTTGCTTACACTAGAACCGGAGGCGAGATGGTGGGATGTGAAAACGGGGGGGGGGGGGGGCTGGGAGGTTGTGGGAGGGGCGGGTATGTTGACCAGAATGATGTGAGGACCGCGTATCATTAGGTGCAGCGAGTCCAATTTCATGCCCAGATGGTCATGTGCCGCTAACCCCGGAGTTGCGGTTCATGAGCCCTCGAGGGATTTCAGCTTGGCGAGCTGGGCATGAAACTCTCCATACAAAGTACCGCAGCCCTCTTTCAAACATGTTCTTTGCTTAATCTCATTATCATTATTTAAGAAGGCCCGATCAATAAAATAATGCATTTTCAAAATTAGACAAACTGTCGTGTGCCCCCTCTAACTTCTTTCTTTTACATTTAATTTTTTTTTTTACTTTTGATAAAGGCGAGGGTGATGGTGGCAATGAATGCTCAATATTTTTTAAGCAAGTTAACAGAATGTAGAGAGCTAGCAGAATTAAACTGCGGGCAACGTTTCTATGTGTGCACAGAGATTGGGAAGTGTAACATTTTTTTAAGTTCCTTACGGAAAGAATGCTCTATGTGAATTATTCATTCCTTATATACCATGCCGGACAACGTGCGATGACGCTTGTACGAATCTTAGTGTTTCCGATTAATTCACAATCTTTTATTTTGCCACATTACTTAGTCAGTCCACTGAAGTATTTCTCTCTTGACCTCTGCCTGATGCTTACCTCAGAGTTGCCGTTCATGACTCCTCTAGCGACTTAAGCTTGGCACGAAATTCTCTCCACAAAGTATCGGGCCCCTCGTTTGAACGTGTTCTTTATAGTGTGCGTTACGTTTCAAAAACTGTGGAAAAGAAAATGCTTGTCAAATGTAACAGATGTGTGCAAAGTTGTGTACAGATACAAACAGGAAAGTTAAATAATAGAATAAAGCAGAAAAAAACGTATGAAAATAATAATAATAAACGTTTCATTTTTTGTTTGGTGGTCAAGTTGAAGTACGAGTACATTCACTGGAACTCTCACACTTGAGGCTGAACTTTACTGCAGAAAATGATACCAAGGAAAAGAGCCTAACCTTCACCTTTTGACATTTGTCCAAAGTTCAACCATCATCATCATCATCATCATCATCATAGGCTCTCCATCGTTCCTGGTTTTGAGCCATCTCTGTTTCCTGTCATGTATGTCTTCTATTCTATACATGAAATGTCTCCCCCCCCCCCCCCTTGAGCTCTGGGATCTGGCATGTCGTGTTTCCCCCCTGCGTGGTCAAGTTTACTACTTGTTCAATGATCTTTTCTTTGTCACGTGCTTTCCCAGATTCTATGTCATTTATAGCAATTTGTAAATAATGCACACCAAAGAAAAACTCTGTGGTGAAAAATGACAATGAAAGGAGACTGGAAAGAGACAGTATTTACTTTCATACAGGGTCTAAGAGCATTTCTGACCAGGGCAAGCAATCGATGGACTATGGTCAGCAGGTGAGAGGATGACAGAGGTCAGAAAATATGACCTTGAGGGTCGTCACCTTGGTAACGAACAGCGCGAACAGAAGTCCGAGACTGGGACTTCACTGGTCAGTGTTCATTCGGTGATCTCTGACCAGGAAAACAATGAACTCTCGTGCAGTGCTGCTGCCCGAGCTGGCCATTGCAATGCTACCTTCTCCACCTTCTCAAGTCTGACTGTTTCGATCTCCGCCTGCTCACTGCTCTGTGGTCACTCACATTTGTATGCGTGGTCCCAGGCACCCAGACAACTGGCCTTGCAGAGTGTGAATTTTAAGTTTCCGAGACTCGTGTCCTGGCAGACCAAAAGAATTAATCATGGCCTCAGAATGAAAGGCCAAAGGCCAAGGCTTGAGGTCGAAGATCTGACCCTAAAGGTCGCACATCCTTGACTAGAACACTTGGAGTTGTTTTGTGGCATTTCCTACTGACCACTGGTCATCTTTATTTAGTAGCGCAGAAAACCATCTGGACTTTAGCGAAAATGAAAATTAGAGGCGCGGTGACATATGGGAGATTGGTATAGGATTTTCACTTTCAGGATTTGGTTATCCTATTTACAGTTGCTCACGAAAGCTTGTGTCGCTTTTGTCAGCTCCTGACAAACAAATGTACACAAGTACTGAAAGGAAAGTGCAGAGCTCACGAGGAAGTAAAAGCGTGACTTACAACAAGCATATGATCATTCAGTACGCCAGGATTTTGGCCACAGGTCTTCTTCAGGATATGAAGGATTGAACATTATTATAAATACAGAAGATTTCTTTCACGGGTGATGAGGGTTAATAGAAGCTGGAATGCACAATACGTAAACCCTAGCTATGGCACAGGTTCTTTATACAGGATATTAATAAACTTCTGGAGGGATAGAACCCACGTGACAGGGATATGGGACTCAGACATTCTTTCGGCTGCTCTGGAGATGGCACAAGACGATAAAAGTCCATACCTATTTAGTTTAATAGACAGGCAGACGAGAAAGACAGACGGACGGACAGACAGATAGACAGACGACAGACGGACAAACAAGCAGGCAGGCAGACTGACATACAGACAGATAGGCAGACAGCCGGATGGACAGACGGATATGTAGACTGACAGACAAACAAAAAGACAGGCAAATAGATAGACAGACAGACAGACAGACAGACAGACAGATAGATAGATATAGATAGATAGATAGATAGATAGATAGATAGATAGATAGATAGATAGATAGATAGATAGATAGATAGATAGATAGACAGATAGATAGATAGATAGATTAACCCTACATATGCTAGCTAAGTAGTTCTGTCGACATTGGTAAATAGTGTATCGTGAAAAACATCAGACAAGTGACTAGATAAACATCTATGCTATAAACATTTCTCTAAGAGAAATACGCACAACATTTCTTGTGAGCAAAATGAACCAGGAAATGCCCATTCAAATTAAACTTGCAGGTCTCGATTGCGAACACCTGCCTCAAGCTCCTAGAAATCCCCGAGGCCACCGTGGGAACGTTTCGCTTGACCACTGACCAGCACCTTTGACACGAAGCAGTATGTCACTGACCGCTGTCCACTGCAGTACCTGAGAGGTGAGAGGACATACAAGTCTAACACAAAGAAGAAGTTTTCAAGGAAACGATGAGTTGCCGGACATGAGAGCAGTTCGTCGATCATTCTCAGAGGTTGACTTGTGTACACTTTGAAGTAATCAATGGTTGGCTGGAGTTTGTGTACATCCCCTTATTGTTTTTCTGTGACTAGTATAGCCGCTGCCACATCTGTTTTCTCTGTGTTGACCACTCTTATAGAGCATGTTCTAAGGTCATCTTACTGATGTCCACATGTCTACTAGGCCCGATCTTCAGTCTGTCGAATGATTGTCATCTAAGTCTGTTGTGACGTAAGGAAATGGAGAACTGTGACAGATGATTTGTCTTTTAATCACACCATTACAGTACTACTGTGGCCGAGTGGTTAGAGTGATACCTTCTCTTGGCTGGGCGGTTGCTTGTCCTACTGAAGCTGGGGTTCTATTCCCTGCCACTCTCTTTCTATTTATCTTTCTCTCACGTCTGAAGGCCTGCCAATTTTCAAGATTCACCCTGTCTATTCTATGCCATTGTTTTGCTCAGTCACGGACATATTATAGTAAATAGTGTAAAAGATCTATCTATCTATCTATCTATCTATCTATCTATCTATCTATCTATCTATCTATCTATCTATCTATCTATCTATCTATCTATCTATCTATCTATCTATCTATCATCTATCTATCTATCCATCCATCCATCTATCTATCTATCTATCTATCTATCTATCTATCTATCTATCTATCTATCTATCTATCTATCTATCTATCTATCTATCTATCTATCCGTCCGTCCGTCTGTCACACCTTTTGGAATGTTTGCTATAACTCGTCTGTGATAGAGCAAAATGCAAAATGAGGGGTGGGGGGAAGGGGGTGGGGGGAAGGGGTAAAGAGTGTGTGTATATGGGAGGGAAGGAGGGAGGGAGGGAGAGGGGACAGGGGGATGGTATTTAAATTTGCTCTTCTTTTCTTCCATCCTTAAACACAAAAAAAGCAAAACTCTCAAAAGCCATTCTTTCTCACATACGAAGGGACTTAAAGTGAGATTTCTGCTGTGCGTGCAGTTTATCATTTCTGTTTATTAAATTAATTAATGGATGGATGGATGGATGGATGGATGGATGGATGGATGGATGGATGGATGGATAGACAGACAGACAGACAGACAGACAGATAGATAGATAGATAGATAGATAGATAGATAGATAGATAGATAGATAGTCTTATTGTTCTGAGATGTATTTCAGATTATTTCATCCTTGTGTACAGATAAATATAGAGGGAAAATGAAAGACGAAAGTGCTGTTTGTATTTATTTTATTGCAATGTGCGGCATCTCTTTCTTATGACCAACTTCATTGCCTCATGTAAACCTCGAACTGTCTGTAGTTGTGCAACAATAGAAAGCGAGAAAGATAAGATTAAAGCAATAAACAAATCCTCGCCATACAAGCAGTCTAAATCATGCGATGAGTTTCAAAATCTTTTGACATTTTATAACTTAATATTTTCTCTTATTTGTGTATAAATCGACATTCCGAGATTAATCTATTATTCGGAAGTGTCTTACTTTAGTTTTTTTTTTCCTTTCTTTTTTTTCTAAGTTTCTTTCAAGTTTTCTTTTTAACAAGCTGTGCTATCCGCCATGTTGGGGGGGGGGGGCAGAGACTGTCCGATTTGGCTGTGCATCAAGGTGGAGAACCCATAGCTGTCCCACCTCTCGGTTAGTGCTCTCAGCAACAAGTCTAGCCTAGCTCACGGCGTACAGTCTCCACGGTGGTGGAGTCCGTTCAAGAAGTATTGCACCCCCACCCCAACCCCCCCCCCCCCCCCCCGCTCTTTAGTTCCATTCCGGGATTGTAAAAGACAGCCGCTGCCAACCCGGCAAGACCATGTGCTTTAATAACTTCACCGCATCGGCTGGAGCTGTAGGAAGAAGAAGAAGCCGTGTCTCAACAAGGGAACTCCCCAAGCAGTAAATGAGGCGACTGCTGTCGACTAATCCAAGTTGCTCAACCTGCAGAATCTAGCAATACCCAAGAGCAGGAATATCTTTGCAGCCGATGCTGTAATGAGGATCTTACCTAAGAAGTCAGACTATGTTCAGAAGAAGATTAAAAAGCAATGGCCTCAACAATTAGCACGTATCAGGGATTTTCCCGTGAATGAAGTCGTGGAAAGAGAAGTATCCGAGATATTTCGATTTACGTGGAAATTCGGCTTTTCATCAGAGCGTAAACAGGAGAGATAAAAGTCTAGTTTACCCTTGCAAGTATGATCCAGATTTGCTAGGTCGTGCGCCGGCCGAGGATGGGCGGCCCTGTATACATTCAAATGTGGTTATCTCTCGCCAGGTAAGTCAAAATAATCCACTCCGGATCTTACTGCTGACCTTTGCCGTAACCTTTGACCTCTCGCAGGGCTCCAGGTCTCCGACGAGTGAAAGCCGAGAAACTGTTTTATGTGCGGGTGGGGGGGGGGGGGGGTTGGGGTGGGTTCTTGTGGCCCTCGGGGCTTTTGTGCAGAGTCTAGGGATTGAGAGTGGAAAATCTGGGGATTACTGGGCTACAGCTGTAACAGATCCTCCTCTTAGAGAAGAAATGGGGAAGAAAATGGACTCTAGTCGACACAGGCGGGGGGTGGGGTGGGGTGGGTGAGTGGGGAAGGGGATGCCGAGGAGGGGTAAAGAGTGTGTGTATGTGAGAGGGAGAGGGAGGAGAGAGGGGGATGGCATGTAAATTTGGTCTTCTTTTCTTCCATCCTTAAAGACAAAAAAAAAAAAGCAAGACTCTCAAAAGCCATTCTTTCTCACATACGAGGGGACATACAAGTGAGATTTGTGCCGTGCGTGCAGTTTATCATTTCTCTTTATTAAAACTTGCTCTCATTTAAAATCCGTGTATGTCTAACCGTTTCTTCTCCGAACTCTTAACGGGACACACAAGAAGAGATCGGCGCTGCTGGACACTTTCACGATTTCAAACCAGATTTACAAGGACAGGGACATGTACCAAGCGGAAAAAAGGGAAATAACGGGGTACAGACAGACAGACAGACGGACGGACGGACAGACAGACAGACAGACAGGCTTACCAAGGTAAATAACGAGAAATATTGGGCAGACCAATCAAAGGTATTTTCTAGATGATGCGTTAGCTCCACGTGAAATGCTGTAAACTGATAAAAAGAAGAAGAAAGAGAGAGAGAGAGAAAGAGAGAGAGAGAGAGAGAGATGATAACACTTTTTAAACATGCTTTCATAAGGGCGTAATAAATCAGATTACGCACAGAAAATTCAACATGGATACTATTTTTGTAATGTAAATGACATTAGTGAAAGAATGTATTACCGCCCTATTCATTTCAACAGTCAACCAATATTGCTAAATCTTTATTCATTTCAAACAGTCAACAAACATTGCTAAATCTTTATTCATTTCAAACAGTCAACCAACATTGCTAAATCTTTATTCATTTCAAACAGTCAACCAACATTGCTAAATCTTTATTCATTTCAAACAATGAGCCATTCATTCATTCATTTTGCAGTCCCTTGCGGAACTTTGCCTCCCTAACAACACTCCAGTAAGCCTTTCAGTTGTGAGCAAGATGCCCTGCTGTTCATGCATCCATTTGCAGATCCTCAACGATATCTTGCAGCCATCGTCGCTTTGGTCTTCCTCTCTTTCTTTTTTCCCATTATGCACCCTTCCAAGTCGGTCTTCTCTAAATAATCATGACGTTTAATGTGTCCAAAATATTTAAGTTTTCTCTCTTTAATCCTCGTTACTAGCCAGCCTTCTTCAATATTAAGTTCTTGTAGTGTGGATATATTTGTTCTATTTTGTGTCCATGATATTTGAAGAACTCTTCTGTAGCATTTACATTCAAAGGCATTTATGTGTTTCTCAGCTGTTTTGTTAAGTGTCCAGGTCTCACAGCCATATATTGCGACTGGAAAGATGCATGCCCTTAAAAATCTTATTTTTGTGGTTCTGTCTGTTTCTCTCCACAGATTCTTTAGTTGTTTTACTTTCTGAAGAGCGATAGATATCCTCTTTTTAATTTCCCTCATTGTATCTCCATTATTAGTTAGTAGTGATCCAAGATATTCAAAACTCTCCACTTCTTCCAGTTTTTTTCTCATTGATGCATATTTCAGCTGCCTTGTTTGTTTTGTCATTTGTTATCAGTTTAGTTTTCTTCGCATTAAGACAAAGGTTTTGCTCTTCGCTGTTCTTACGGACTGACATAATTAGTTTTTCCATTTCTTTTTGTGTTGTGGACAGTAATACTGTGTTATCAGCCTATCTAATCTCTGGTATTTCATAACGTCCAATTGTTATGGCATCGTAATATTCTTTGTCTACATCTTCTCTAACATCCCTCTTTATATTTTCAGTATACAAGTTAAATAAGTAAGGCGACAGTATGCACCCCTGACGGACCCCTTGTTTTATGTCAAACCAAGTTGTTTCACCATTTATTCTTACTGCTTCTTGTTGGTCTAGATACAATAGTGATGTTAATTGTATCAAATATGTTGGAAATCCCATTTTTTCCATTATTTCCCAAAGTTTCTGGTGTTGTACACAATCAAATGCCTTTGAGTTGTCTATAAAGGATAAATATAGATTCACATTAAACTCTTTGCATTTCTCTATTATTAATCTTATATTGAATATATGATCTCTTGATCCTCTTCCTTGCCTGAAACCAGCTTGGACCATATTGACTTCTTCTTCTATTTTCTTTCAAAGTTTACCCATTATGATTTTAACAGAATTTTACTGGCATGACTAATCAGGGAAACAGTTCTGTAGTTTGTGCATAATTTCAGTTATGAATACAGTTCTTTTCCATTCTTTTGGCTAAATACCTGAATGCCATATCTTTTTACATAGTGCATGATAGATTGTTGCACATTCCTTTCCTCCTGCTTTAATAAGTTCAGTTGTTATCTCATCACATCCTGGTGATTTACCATTTTTCAGATTCTTTATTGCCCATAAAATTTCTTCTATTGTCGGTTCGGGTTCTTTCTCCTCCAATAATAATTCACACTGTTGATTTCTGCTTTCACAGTCAGATGTCTCATACATTCCTCTGCAATATTCCTTCCATCTTTCTAGAATTTCCTCTGTCTCTGTCACGGTATTCCCCATCTCGTCACAAATTACATTTAGCTTAGGTGTGACATTTCTCGTCAATGTCTTCATTTCTTTAAACATTTCACTATCCCTTCTACACCTCTGATGTTCTTCTATTCTTTCACAACAATCTTGTATGTATTGTTTTTTTTCTTTTTATCTTTTCTTATGTTTCTTCGTACTTCTTTTTTTAAAGATTTATATTCTTTTTTGTTGTTGTTTATCACTTTCCATTGCGTCTTCATTTCTCTACGTTGTTTTATCAGTTATAGTGTGCCTGCTGTAATCCATCCATTCTTGTGTGTTTTCTTTACTGAAATCATGTCTTTAGCTGTTGTTATTAAGATATCTCTGGCCTGCGTAGTCAATTCATGTCATCTCCTCCTGTACATCCATCAGGATTTCGAAACGGTTCTTTCTATCGATGTTCACAGATTCCCAAAATGTGTATCCCCATTTTGTTCATCTCGTCACTTATTATTTGATACTTTCCCTCATACATACTTCTTACATTCCATGTTCCTACTCTTATTTTTCTTTTTAATTTGATGCAGGGGCTTTCCTTGGTAACACGGTCAGGATTTTGTCCGTCATCACAATTACTAGTACTGACCTCTGCCTCACACTCTTCCCCAGTGTTAAAATTAGATCTATCTGGCCTGGGGGCCTCACCACCAGATCTTTTTCCTGTTTGGGTTTCTTGGTATATTTCAAGAAGATAGTTTGCCATTGCTTTCCTTCCGGGCAGTGACTGTACTAGTCAGTGATCGTAGCCATTGTCCCTACATTGAGATCATCTGCCTACCATCATAGAATGGTGACTATAACCAACATTATCTGTCGGCTGCTCTCACATTCCATCCACCACCTGCTCCCATGGCTTCACGTCACTCTGATCTGGGGGAGAGGGGACTATATGGGTACTCCACCTTGTCCAAGGGTGTCCCGTAGACTGACGAGGTAAGGAGACGTCTTACTTCTCCTTTGATAGGGGATACCCCTACCCCGCTAACCGTAACAATAAGCCAACATTGCTAAATCTTTATTCATTTCAAACAATGAGCCAGCATTGCTAAATCTTTATTCTTTTCAAACAATGAGCCAGCATTGCTAAATCTTTATTCATTTCAAACAATGAGCCAACATTGCTAAATCTTTATTCATTTCAAACAATGAGCCAGCATTGCTAAATCTTTATTCATTTCAAACAATGAGCCAGCATTGCTAAATCTTTATTCATTTCAAACAATGCGCCAGCATTGCTAAATCTTGACTTTAAGGAAGAACGAGAAACGTGCAGTCATCTCATACTGGATTACAGGAATAATACATTTTAGACAAATATATATGGTTTCTTATAGGAAAACAAACCAGTCAAAGATATCAGAATATATGAAAATAGAAGCCCTCAGTTGTATATTACGTTAACGTAATATATGGGCACTTGTAGCAAAAGTTTATAGCAGTGTATCTCAACCTTTTTTTACTTTCGCGGAACTCTTGGAATATTTTTTTTTTTTTTTGTATTGGTCCCCCACAGAATCCCCTGCATTAAAAAATTTACTGCCGTTCAACTTCCGCTTCATATGTCTCCCTCCCCCCCCCCCCCCCCCCCCCGAGATATCACGGCCACCCCCCCCCCCCCCGAGAGCATAAAAGATATCAATTCTGATAAAAACCGCTAGTATAGGCAGGAAAAAAAATGTTTCCCCTCGTATTTTATCCAGTATACGTCACGGAAAAGAAGAATGATAAATGCCTGTTATATAACTTAGTATAAACAGGTAAGTGCAAGGTTAAGTGGGTTTTTTTTCTTGTGTAGAACTAAAAATGATTTTTTTTAAAACCAATATGTTTCGGACAGAATACAAACATACAAAAGCATGTAGCTAAGCCTTAGGATCCCATGAGAAGTCCCTAGAAGAGATTTTTCGATCATCATCTCTGGTAGAAACCCTGCAGATCAGTCGTGGAACGTGGGTTGAGAAACACTGGTTTATAGTCATCCCAAAGAGTCAACAATTCTCTCCAGGTAAAGTGCTATATTTAAAAAAGTAGAATAACATGTGAAGTGTCACATATCACATGCAATCATATTCAGAGACGAAAACTCAGTGCTCAAAATGAATGACATAATGATCAAGAACTACACGCCCGACTGCCTGCTTCAAGGTTGACGAACTATGGCTAAGAAGGGTTTCATTTTACCCTTCAGTGTAAAGTTCTATCCTGCAGTGTGGTTTTCTACCCTCCAGTGTGGCGTTCTACCCTCCAGTGTGCTGTCCTACCCTCCAGTGTGCTGTCCTACCCTCCAGTGTGGTGTTGTACCCTCCAGTGTGCTGTCCTACCCTCCAGTGTGACGTTCTACCCTCCAGTGTGGCGTTCTACCCTCCAGTGTGCTGTCCTACCCTCCAGTGTGGTGTTCTACCCTCCAGTGTGGTGTTCTACCCTCCAGTGTGGCGTTCTACCCTCCGGTGTGCTGTCCTACCCTCCAGTGTGGTGTTCTACCCTCCAGTGTGGCGTTCTACCCTCCAGTGTGTTCTACCCTCCGATGTGTTCTACCCTCCGGCGTGATGTTCTACCCTCCAGTGTGTTCTACCCTTCGGTGTGGTGTTCTACCCTCCGGTGAGGTGTTCTACCCTCCGATGTGTTCTACCCTCCGGCGTGATGTTCTACCCTCCAGTGTGTTCTACCCTCCGGTGTGGTGTTCTACCCTCCAGTGTGTTCTACCCTCCGGTGTGGTGTTCTACACTCCAGTGTGTTCTACCCTCCGGCGTGATGTTCTACCCTCCAGTGTGTTCTACCCTCCGGTGTGGTGTTCTACCCTCCGGTGAGGTGTTCTACCCTCCATTGTGTTCTACCCTCCAGCGTGTTCTACCCTCCATCGTGTTCTACCCTCCATCGTGTTCTACCCTCCAGCGTGTGGTGTTCCAGGAAACAGACCACGGTATGATCGAGTTGTTAGGGATAGAAGTCTAAAGCAAATTTGCTCACAAGCAGTCCCGAAAACGGATATGTCGAACCGAAAGGCGCGGATACCACAGCCTAGCTGCACATCATCACACAGCGCAGTTAAAGCACTTTTGAAGGGCGGGTGCAAGAACAAGAAGAAGCAGCTGAAATGGTTTTTTTTTTTTTGGGGTTCTTTTTAAGTTTTGCTAAATCTAATTTTCTCAACCCTGAAACAAAAGAAGTTTTTTGTTCACCCGCATATCTTACCCCCCCCCCCCCCCCCCAAAAAAAAAAATTAATTTTAGAAATTAATGCGAAACAAGGACCTACAAGATAATAAACACTTAAAGGCACAGAGCACAACACGGTTGAGCAAAGCAGCGAAACACATATAAAAATGCTGTGAACGCCTGTATACACAAGACAGAAGCGCGTGCTTTCAGAGATTTTCAATCACTTCATTTACTCTAAACATCAGATTTTCACATTTTACAGGATCTTTGTTTTATTGACAGATCCACTGTTTGATTTGATGGACACCTGTTCCTAGTACAGGCATAAGCAGCCTCCTCTTTCCCTCCCCCCCCCCCCACTCTGTGAATCAAACGGGGCGTCAGCTCTTGTTTTTAAATCCCAAGGTCAAGATGACAGTTGCAGTAAGTGGTACACTGATTTGCTACTGCATCAGGTCAAAATGACCCGTGTCTTGCTCCCCTCCCCAGTGCCCCTCCTTCCTCACTCCCACTATTATCCTTCCTCCCCCGACTCATAAAGGACGTAAAACACAAACATTGTCCGAGATGTCACGGCTTCCTGCCTTCCTGTGCATGCTGCTCTCTACCTAGTCTCTGCACCTTGCTTTGTCTCACACCTGCAGCACGACTTTCGGGGTATGGCGTTTCAAGGGTCACACCCGACGACTCCTTAGAAACTGACCAGGTCCGACAGGTCAGGCTGACACTCTTCTGACAGCAGCTAATCAGTGTCTTTTCTAATGTCTTTTTAACCTGTCTCTTTCCGGAAGCCATGAGAATATCGTCCGGAGTTATATTACCGCAGAAAGCATTCCCAAGATAACTTCTGTCTCCAGTCTGAGATGGTGTTAGTTTAGGGACTAATTCAGGCGTGTTTGGCTTTAGTTTAGGGACTAATTCAGGCATGTTTGGCTTTAGTTTAGGGACTAATTTAGGCATGTTTGGCTTTAGTTTAGGGACTAATTCAGGCATGTTTGGTTTTAGTTTATAGACTAATTTAGGCATGTTTGACTTTAGTTTATAGACTAATTCAGGCATGTTTGGCTTTAGTTTAGAGACAAATTCAGGCATGTTTGGCTTTAGTTTATAGACTAATTCAGGCATGTTTGGATTTAGTGTAGAGACAAATTCAAGCATGTTTGGCTCAGAATATATTCTTCTTGTCCTTGTTTTTGCATTCTTCTTCTTCTTCTTCTTCCTGGAACTGATGTTGTTTGCAGTCGTTGCAGTGAAGATGATGAGACGTAGCATTTTGTCAGCTTGGGACAGAATGATGACTGATGTTCTTTCAGCCCATGATAGGAGCTAAGAATCAGATTATGCAATACTTTTTTTTCGCAGACTCCACTGCATTAGGGGACTTTGGCGATTCTTAACCTGGTTGAAATATCTGATTTAGTGTACCTACCCTACCCTCTACCAATGACGGTTACGCTCATTTGGAGCTGAAGACAGTGACTAGTATAACAGATCATTCAGTCCAGGTGTAGATGAAGGTTCAAGGTAAAATACCACAATGGTTGGGGGGGGGGGAGAGTACTGGCTGTGACGCTGTGATGGAGAATGTGAGGAGAATCAGACAAGGAGCCACGGGGGTGAGTGAGTGAGTGAGTGAGTGTGTGAGTGAGTGAGTGAGTGAGTGTGTGAGTGAGTGAGTGAGTGAGTGATATATATCTCACAGAAAAACAAATCAAATACAGAAAATATCCCGGGATTTATGTATCCAATTTAACCCTAAATGTGTATGGAGGTCACAATTTATCACACTTTGGGCTGAGGCTGTTGTCTTACAAGAGAATATCAGTGTTTGCTGTTAGGACCCAGGGGGGGGGGCGGGGGTGGGGATTCGGAGGTGGGGGGGGGAGTGAATGAGGAAATCAGTTTGCACTGGCTTATTATACAATTCCTGCTGCTGTAAAGATGCAGTGATTATTTTTCATTATTTGCCTGGGGAAACAATCTGAGCAAGCAATCTGGGGAAACAATCTGAGCGAACAATCTGGAGAAACAATCTGGAGAAACAACCCCACATGGCAAGTCCTACCACCCCCGATGTTAACAGCTTTATATGAAGCTTAAAGGTGAGAGTTTAACGTAGAATACGATAGACGTGCCAGAGGTTAGTTAGCTGATTGATATGAGGGTGAGGTCTGTGGAATGATGAGGGAGAGGTCAGTGGGCTGATGAGGGAGAGTTCAGTGGGCTGACATAGAGGCTGGTTTGTAATTGTGTTCTTCTCACTTGTTACACATATTTCAGAACCTCCTCATAGGATCACATTACAACCCCTCTATCCTAACTATAATCATCTATTTCACCTTCTCCTGGCTAGGTTAACACTGTACCACTCTCTCTCTCCCTCCCTCTATCCCCTCCACGGTTTCCCAACCCACCACCCCGAAGTACGACCACACATCACAGGTCTCCATTTAGGCAGTCTCTACGCCCTACAATGCTCATTTCTGACACAGCGTCGAACAAGCTACATCTTACAGTTACAGGTAAGTGCTCTATTCATTATTAATTTTTAAAAATTTATTTCCTTTCAAATAGCATTCATGTGAATCTATACTTTATCTCCTCTCTCTATTTCTTCGTCCTGTACGTTTTTGTATGATTAAGGCTCACGCTGAAACGTCACAACTTTGTAGCCTACTTTTTTCCTAGTTTATACATTCTGGTATCACAGCTTTGCTACAATGCTTCGTGTATAGTTGTATGCTTATACACTAATTATTGTGTGTTATTATATTTGACACTATGTTTCTATCTCTGGCATTGTATTTTATCTCTGACATTATGTTCTGTCTCTGGCATTATCTCTGACACTAGTGTCCTATCTCTGACACTGTATTCTATCTCTGACACTATTTATAGGGTGATAAGTGGGCCCAGATAACAGTCCAATAAGTACAGTAAGTCCAGTAAGTCCAGTAAGGTCAGTAAGGTCAATGAGAGGAAGTCCTGCAAGAAACACTGACATAGAATGACATCTGGAAAATGGCACCCCTGAGGATCAGCTTCATCATGACAGCTGCTTACGACCTTCTGCCTATAGGCTCCAACCTACACAAATGGGTGCATCAGAAGACCCAAAGTGCCCACTTTGCAACGAAAGACAAACATTGGAATACATGCTGCCAGCATGCAAGGTATCAGTAGCCCCAGGACGCTACGTGTGGAGGCACAACAGAGTGCCAGGATTTAGTAGCCATCTTAGACAGGGCAAAAGATAAAGCAAATAACAGCAAAGAAGTTAAAGCCCCACCTAAGTACTCCCTAGGCGATGGAACGACACGCGAATACTGAACTAGGGAGTGAGAGGATTCGTAGCAACAGGGGCATACGACCTATGTAAGCAACTGGGTATAAAGGGCAAGGGCATTGAAAACCCTTTCAGAAAGAACAGAACAGGCCTCATGCTGGCTGTGGAGGATGCGAAACAAGCATTGAGAACTTCAACAATTTCATTTTCACATCTAATACCCGTCCTCCTTGACTGATTGGCTAAGATGCAGTTTGAAGTGCAGTGCCAACAAGAAGATCACGGGTTCAATTCCGGAACGAGAGATAATAATAATAATATTGATAATAAACAACCCACAAGGCCCTTGGGAGTCGTGACCCCCTTAGAATGTCAAGAACCGAAACACTTGTTTGAGAGAGTGTAATTCTTCTGATGACCTGAAGGAGTTGTGTTGTTGTTCCGCTCTCTACAGTAGATTGTCTCCTGCATATCTCTGGCACTATGTTGTATCTCTGACACTACGTCCTATCTTTGACACCATGTCCTATCTCTGACACTACGTCCTATCTTTGACACCATGTTATATCTATGACACTACATCCTCTCTCTGACACTACGCCCTATCTTTGACACCGTGTCCTATCTCTGACGCTACGTCCTACCTCTGACACTACGTCCTCTCTCTGACGCTACATTCTACCTCTGACACTACGTCCTACCTCTGACACTACGTCCTCTCTCTAACGCTACGTTCTACCTCTGACACTACGTCCTACCTCTGACACTACGTCCTCTCTCTGACACTACGTCCTACCTCTGACACTACGTCCTACCTCTGACACTACGTCCTCTCTCTGACACTACGTCCTACCTCTGACGCTACGTCCTCTCTGACTCTAAGTCCTACCTCTGACATTACGTCCTACCTCTGACGCTACGTCTTATCTCTGACACTACGTCCTACCTCTGACACTACGTCCTCTCTCTCTCTGACACTACATCCTACCTCTGACACTACGTCCTCTAACGCTATGTCCTCTCTCTAATGCTACGTCCTACCTCTGACGCTACGTCCTACCTCTGACACTACGTCCTCTCTCTAACGCTACGTCCTACCTCTGACGCTACGTCCTACCTGACACTACGTCCTCTCTCTAACGCTACGTCCTACCTCTGACATTACGTCCTACCTCTGACGCTACGTCTTATCTCTGACGCTACGTCCTCTCTCTGACGCTACGTCCTATCTCTGACAGTACGTCCTACCTCTGACACTACGTCCTACCTCTGACACTACGTCCTACTTCTGACACTACGTCCTCTGACGCTACGTCCTCTCTCTGACACCACGTCCTCTCTCTGACACCACGTCTTATCTCTGACACCTATCATATATGATTGTTTTCTGCACATATCTGACACTACTGCATAATTTCCCTCTACAGCACTATGAGTGCCAGTACAACTCCCAGACTATCAGCAGTGTACAGTGTACAGTACACACAAAATGAAGATCGTTCATGAAAACATGGGCCTCGCTCCGGTTTTAACTTCTGAAGAAATACAAAGTCTGTACCTGGGTCTCGTGAACCATCTCTCGCGCGCGGCTCATTGGGCGTGAACAATCTGGCGTTAGCAGGCCCGTAAAGAAGTGGAGGGAGACATCAGTTTTCTCTGACAGCACAATTAGCGCCAGCCCTGGTTATGGCCAAGGAGACCCGCATCAATTTTCCGGAGGATAATGGCTTCCCCCCCGTGATATCATAATTAGAGGTAAAGACGATGATCTGAAACAGGGTGGAGGGAAAGACATTAAAGCAGAAGAGCTGGCTTTGTACACCTGGACCATATGCTGAACTGACAGTTTCCTTCCTTTAACATTTTAGTCACCTGGAAGTTATGTTTTTTCTTGCACCGGTTTCCAGATATCTCCGTTCTCCGTTTGCCAGAGCAGTGTGACCTGACCTAATCGCTGGTTATTTGTGTTCTCTATATCTAAATATCTAAATCTGGAAATTATCATCATTTCAGAAAACATTAGGTTCTGATTAGATATTTTTCTCAGCGAAAACGAATAACTGTGTCCATGTTGTTAACATGTCGCGTCCTAGGACAGGGGTGTCCATGTTGTTGTTAACATGTTCTGTCCTAGGATAGGGGTGTCCATGTTGTTGTTAACATGTCACGTCCTAGGATAGGGGTGTCCATGTTGTTGTTAACATGTCACGTCCTAGGATAGGGGTGTCCATGTTGTTGTTAACATGTCACGTCCTAGGATAGGGGTGTCCATGTTGTTGTTAACATGTCACGTCCTAGGATAGGGGTGTCCATGTTGTTGTTAACATGTCACGTCCTAGGACAGGGAGGTTTTGATCTTCTGATCAATCCTGAAGATAATGGTAATAGGTGATGCTAATGATGATGATGATGATGATGGCGCTGTCGTGGCTGTCTTCATTAATGTTTACAATGACAGAGTCCATGTTGATAACTAGCTCGTTGCGCAGGCTGTTGTGACATAGGTTCATGCACATATTACAGGGTTATGGTAGCCAGGGCCTCTGAGAGAGATTTTAGAAGCCAGCGTAATCACCCCCCCCCAACCCCACCACCTTTCCCCAGATCACACTGGTTAGACACTCTGTTTTCATCCATTACTGGCTCTCCGGAAGTTCACCGGGACCTTCCTTAAAACAGGGGAAGCTTTCCTGACCCTGGAACAATTAATAGACTGGGGCCCCCTTTCTTATTGCGCCTGATGGTAAGCTACGGTTGACAGGATATCATGCGGACACTACTGCTTCCCAATAAAGTTATTAAACTATGCCCAGGTAAAGTTTTTGAGAACAGACAGCAGAGGCTGACTTGAGCTGAGAGTCAAAACTTAAGAAACTTTTTTTTTTTACATCCTCTTCTTCTTCTTCTTCGTTTGACATCCTAATTGTTCGTGTTGAGAATCTCCAGAATATCGCATCAACTTTTCTTGTTTATCCACTGAAAGAAAGAAAGCTGAAACATTCTGACCAGATCTTGCAAAAAGCATCCAGAACTGTAAACTCCCAGCTCTGAAACGGACAAGTCTGAGAGACATAAATACATGGCCGAACTGGGTTAAACTTGTAAAGTCAACCGCATCATCGTGTGACTGACACCTGCTTCTTAGAAGAAAAAAAAAAGACACAAAAAACGCCCCTACAGTAATCTCCTGAACATGACACCTGGCCCTGCCGATGAGAAAGACACTCTAGATGAGCGAAATTCCACATCGTGACAAACAAATGGCCAGTGTCCATTGTCCGTGTTCCGGCAAAAAGTCGCGTAGCATGCCTGATTTAAGTTTTGTATCCAACATCCCCTCTGTTCTCCTGACTTTTTATTTCCTCCCACCGTCTTGAGATGTTGGATCTCCCATGTGTATATAACTCTTGCTGGCCCAGTGAACAATTATGTCCAGAGATCTCCATCAGGAAGAGCGCCTGTCCACTTGGTTACACCGGGCTATCACCCAACACTGCCATTTGATTAGTAATACGAACCGCGCATTTTAACACGCACAATAACGCACCGCGCGGTGTAAGCGAGCGTCTAAATTAAGCCCCCCAAACGCTTGTCCTCCAAAATGAAAAGAAATCGTTAAATGAACCCTGACTGTATGGCGGGCGGGCGCACTGGGCTATGGAAGGCCAGCAAAACTAATCCTGATTCGGATGAAAAATTTGCAGAACTGAAATGACGTCTTTGGGAATTCATGTGGAGATGACCATTCATCCTCTACTTTGTACCGGGGCTCGCAAAGCCAAGACTAAAACAGATGAACTTGGACACAGGAGTGACCAGCAAGCTGTTGCTAAATGAACTATTGGGAGACTAGTACTGGGAATCTGATGCAGTAAAACCTTCACTGTTGGCGCACGAGTCACGTGATGCTTTTATTTACGGACTTTGTGGTCTTTTTCTTCATAGATTCATTCATTCCTTTGCATGTCCCTTGCGGAACTTTGCCTCCCAAACAGCACTCCTGTAGGCCTCTCGGTTGTGAGCAAGATGGCCTGCTGCTGCTGCATCCATTTCCAGATCATCAACGATGTCTTGCAGCCATCTTCGTTTCGGTCTTCCTCTTTTTCTTTTTCCCATTATGTATCCTTCCAATACGGTCTTCTCTAAATTATCATGACGTTTAATGTGGCCAAAATATTTAAGTTTTCTCTCTTTAATCCTCTTTACTAGCCAGCCTTCTTCAATATTAAGCTCTTGTAGTATAGATATATTTGTTCTTTTTTGTGTCCACGATATCTGGAGAACTCTTCTATAGCATTTACATTCAAAGGCATTTATGTGCTTCTCAGCTGTTTTGTTAAGTGTCCAGGTCTCACAGGCATATGTTGCGATAGGAACATATGCCTGTGAGACCTTCATAGAACCTTGAAGAAAAAGAAGTGAATATCTGTGTATAGTGCAGCGTAGTATATACACACATAATTACATACACACATAAACATATAAATAGATGGATCTTATACGTGAAGTATGATAATGACAACGGCCACAATAATAATAATAATAATAACAAAAGAAACTATCTGAAGCGTAACTTGCTACATCTAAAGGAGCTGTGGTTATCTGGTCTTATGTAGGAGCATCTTACATCCTTCCCGTGCCGCTAAACGTCATACAGGGCCCGCGTGATAGTTCGCCAAGATTTCCTGTCTTCGGCGAGTTTTTCAATCTCATTACAGGATGTTATTCCCACTGAACTGGCCTCTCTTAAAAACGTCCTCTTTAGAGTTTCACTTGGTTGACCTCTTTTTCTTCGGCCTGTTGTGTTCCACTTGATAGCTCTGATTGTTTCTTTTCATCACATGACCGACATATGTCCATTTTCTTTTCCTGATCACCCATGAGACAGATTGTTTGCTCATCAGTCTTATCTATGGAGTGTTCTTGAATTCATTCCACTTTATACCGAGTATTTTCCATACATGCTCTTTATCGTGAGATACTGTTCTAAGGAGCGAAGAATGAGTGGCTCAGAGACCCTAATCCTCCTCTGCATCAGTGGAGCTGATATATAAGGGAAAATGCTGCTTGCACGAAGGTTGTGTGTTGCTAAAAGTAGTGACAGGAACATCAAGATGCGTGCTCAGCAGAGTGTGAAAACAGAGAAGACGGGAGAGATTCACGAAGAATACAATAAAACACAAGAAAGCCAAAGGAAGAAAAAAAACAACAACAAAGGAAGAGTTGCCGAACCTACATCATTAAGTGGTTATCTGAGTTGTCCTCTTGTGGGGCTACGTATTTCTAATAGACCAGTGGTTCTCAACTTCTGGAGAATGACCACTGTTACAACGCAATAATATAAGTTGCGCACAACTAACTTCATTCCAAGCAATACTGTAATGTCATGAGCTCTTTTCGTTGAATATATGGCATGTAATAAATACCAAACTGACAGCCTGGTAAGGCACTGCGCATCACACATTGGGAGCCACTGTAGTAAGCCAAGAGCTCTCAGTGTTTCTTTTGTGACTTAGACCTCTTTCATCATCCCAAAGCAAACTAGTTCTCCAGAAAAGACAGACAACAACTATTTCTTCTTCAAGTCCAGGAAGACAGCATGGCACGCTCCCTCCAGCAACAGGTACTCCTCCAGAACAGTGCAGAACAGCATTTTACTCATCTCAGTTTTGTTTTTGCGGGCAGATTCATGGAGAACGAGACTGTCTTCATGGTGTAAGATGAAAGGACTGTCTTCTTGGTGTAAGATGAAAGGACTGTCTTCATGGTGTAAGATAACAAGACTGTCTTCATGGTGTAAGATGAAAGGACTGTCTTCTTGGTGTAAGATGAAAGGACTGTCTTCATAGTGTAAGATGAAAGGACTGTCTTCATGGTGTAAGATAACAAGACTGTCTTCATGGTGTAAGATGAAAGGACCATCTTCTTGATGTAAGATGAAAGGACTGTCTTCTTAGTGTAAGATAACAAGACTGTCTTCATAGTGTAAGATAGCATGACTGTCTTCATGGTGTAAGATAACAAGACTATCTTCATGGTGTAATATGAAAGGACTGTCTTCTTGGTGTAAGATGAAAGGACTGTCTTCTTGGTGTAAGATAACAAGACTGTCTTCATGGTGTAAGATGAAAGGACTGTCTTCTTGGTGTAAGATGAAAGGACTGTCTTCATGGTGTAGGATAACATGACTGTCTTCATGGTGTAAGATAGCAAGACTGTCTTCACATTGTAAGATAACAGCACTGTCTTCATGGTGTAAGATAACAGGACTCTCTTCACGGTGTGCGATAACAGCACTGTCTTCATGGCGTTGAATGTATGCTATGCCATTCCTATTGTTTTATTTTCTACTACTTTAGACCAGTTCCTTCCTGTAACCGTCTATGAACCAACATCCGAGTTTTGTTTCTCAGAGACACGCGGTAAAATATTTTAACTTTCAGTAGAGGAAGTGAATTAGAAACACCATTAATACGTACTTTTCTCTCTTTTTAGCTCATTTAACTCAAGCTCCTTCTACCCAAACCCAGTGAGAAAAGGGCGGGGGGGGGAGGGTAGAAGGGCAGACAGTGCATTGCTCCATGGCCCTGTTGATTTTCCCTCTTTTAAGGGCAGGGCCATGTTTTCCGGGGGTTGAGGGGGGGGGGGGAAGCTGTTGTGGATTAAAACAGAATGGTTAATCAATATGATAAGCGTGACGGAACATACGAACGAACAGACTTTATTTTCAAAGAGTTAAGAATTGAGCACGCAGGCCCGTCTACCATTCTGTTCCTCATCATACAAAACTTTCATTCAGTCACAGATATTCAGCATTTGTTACTTAGAAATAAGTTTTGCACACAACAGTCATCATCATCATCATCGCCTTTCACTCCCTTGAGAGCATAGGCCACGTATAAAGGCTCTCCAGTCATCCCTGTTCTTGGAATTATTCTCTGCTTCCTTCCATGTGTATCCCTTTTCTCTGAGCACTGCCATAATTTCTCTTCTCCAAGTAAGTCTAGGTTTTCCTAGTTTTCTACTTCCTTGAGGATTCCATGTCAGTGCCTGTCTTGCTATGCTGGTGTCGGGTTTCCTCAGAGTGTGGCCAGTCCACCCCCACTTCCTAGACATGATTTGTAGGTGCATAGGTTCTTGTCCTGCCCTTTCCCAGACCTCCTCGTTCCTGATCTTGTCCTGAGTTCATCATCATCATCATCATCATCATGTGCCGTGCCGACTGGCGTTGGCTATTATGCTTCTCCAGAGTACCCGATCCTTCATGCATGCCATCAGCTCAGTTGGTGATCTCCTCTCACACCATCCCGTCAGACTGTCCAGTATCATTTCTCTTGGTCTTCCTCTTGATCTTCTTCCTTCTATTTTTCCTGTTGTTATAATATTTTCAATGCCCCCTCTTCTCATTGCATGTCCTATGAAAGTACATTGTCTCTCTCTTATCTTTTTGACAAGGTTTTTTGTCTCTCCAGCTCTTCTCCTACATTCTTCATTCTTCCTGAGTTAATGTTTAAAATCTTCCCCAAGCAGTAGTCCACGACATACAGCCATACTTCTCATAAAGCAAATACATACAAATTACAAATTGGGGGGGGGGTGGGGGAGTTTTGCACCCCGACTTCGAAGATTCCTCTCTGATGCCCTGGCCCCATCCTCTGGTAAATCCACGAGAAGGAAAACAGCAGAATAACACATCGCCATCTCCTCGCCATCCGCGGGGGCCATGTTAGCTAGAAAATGTTTTGTTCACACAATGTCACACTTTCACACGACGCTGGAAGAAAGCAGAACCCACGGACCCGGCCCGGAAGGTTTATATATAAATAAATAAACTGTACCCTACCATTAACTTTCCGAAGGACCAGCTTTCCCATGTCCTATAAAGCACTCCCTTACTCAACTCCATCTGCCAGATCCACATAAAATTCTCCTTCTTCTCTCCCCTTTTCCCCTCCTTCTAACGACATGATTCTTATTCATGGTCACACCGGCATGCATTTCTGTACGAGGTTTTCTCAGAAGACAACCTCATCCTTCATGCCCTCTTTATCACACTTCCCCCATCTTTGCTCCACACTGCACGTCTTTATTCCTTTACTTAAACGCTGCACAAAGTCTGCATAGAACCATGGAGGTAAGGGGGCGGGGGACGACTACTGCACGGGAATATATACATATACATCTTTTTAAAAAAACCTGCGGTATATCAGCGGATTCTAAAGAAAGAGACCCATTCAGAAAAAAATGTCCTGTGCGTGCACTTTTTCTCATTAGCTAATGTTTACACGTCCGCGGCCCACCAGCTGTGGGGGGAGGGGGGAGGGGGGACAGAGCATGCACGAGAGACGTAGCAGATAAACTTCCGCGGGTAGATAAGGCGAAATCAAAGGGGCAAAAGGGCCGTAATTGTGGCTTGATACCAAGGCACTGATGTTTTTTATTTGCACGAGAAAGCTTCGAAGCATCTGACCTTATCACCGTGAGAAGGGCAAAGGTCAAGGCGTATCAGCTGGAATGAAGCCCCGGGTAATAAACAAGAAAAAGTAGATCCGCCCATACTCGGCCGCACCGGTCATCTCAATTCTGGGTATCTCTCGCCGAATATTTTCCTTTCATGTCACAGCCTACAGCTTTGTCGCTCTGTGTGAGACGGTATATTCAGTTTTGAAGAACAATTTAATGTCTGTATATAAAAGAAAAGACGCTTGTCACTTTAGACGAGTTAGGTGTGGGCTATTGTAGAAGCATCATGGGCGATTCTACCATTATTAAGTTTGCGTAATCGACCACGGAACACAGTAAACAATGTATCCGTGCGTTTTGTGTATTTTGTCCGTCTTCCATTTTTCCTTCCATCTGTTAGTACGCGTGCATATATGTTAGTTGTCCTTGTACATATGTTTTTTCTGGTTAGTTCTTGTTCTTCGTTTGCTGTGGGATCGAGTGCTTTTGTTCTTTGTCATGCTGGAACCACATGGCTTGAACTACTTAACAATCCCCTTCTCGACAATCATATTCACTCTAATTCTAAGTGCCATGCCGCGTGGCGTAGGCGATCACTTCTCTCCACAATTCCCTGTCTTTTGCGTTGATTATGAGATCCGCCGGTGACTTTCTTCCTAGTCACACTGACAGCCCATCCAGTAACTTCTCTCTCTCTCTCTCTCTCTCTCTCTCTCTCTCTGTCTTCCTCTATCTGAGGGGCTTCACATATTAAAAGCAGAAGTGGAAGAAACCATCAAACACATGAAGAACAACAAAGCACCAGGACCAGATAAAACCACCAAGGAAGAATTGGAAGCATTAGGAGAGCTTGGCATAGAAATAATTACCAGATTGCTGAATGACATCTATAACAGTAACTATTTCCCATCAGACCTTTTGCAATCAGTTTTCATTGCCCTATCAAAGAAACAATGTGCAACTGAATGCGAATACCATCGAACCATTAGTCTTATGAGCCATGTTACCAAGACCTTCGTATTGTCATGAGAAGAGTCAGGGGCAAAATAAAACCAGAAATCGCTGAAGAACAGTGCGGCTTCGTCGAAGGAAAAGGTACAAGTAACGCCATATTTATAATAAGAACATTGATGGAGAGATCAATAGAAGTAAAGACGGACCTATACCTATGCTTCATATACTACTGTAAAGCATTCGATATTCCCTCTGTTGATGATAAAAGATGATGATTGTTTACTGTTAAGTTTTCTTCATTTCCCAACTCTTTTACAAAAACACACCTGATGTTTTTTTTTTATTTGTGAACTGTAACGTTTATCTTCTCTGTTAGCTCCACCGCAATGCAATTCGCATCGATCTTGACAAAGATGCTTGTGACACAGTCTGGTTCCAGAATATGAAGAGTTACTACCAGAATCTTCTGCCTTATCTGACTGTTGGTAGCTCTAGTTATCAGTAATTGTTAGTGAATATTAGTTTCAGGCCGTGCTTGCTGTGACTGTATTACGGACATAAATAGGATAACATTAAGGCATAATCCCTGGCCACGATCAAAGTGTTATCTACTTGCATTCACACACAGTCTTGTACGGCTCATTTAGTATGAGATACCATGAGTACAATAATCTACATTTTTACCATGGCTCTAACTGCACTAAAATTCGAATTGTTGTAATTATTTCCCTACGTCTGTTTTCAGCAATACAACTTTTTAATATTCAACATTTAACATTTCACAGCAGCTTGAGAACTTAATATTGAAGAAGGTTGGCTAGTAAAAGGGACTAAAGAGAGAAAACTTAAATATTTTGGACACATTAAACTTCATGATAATCTAGAGAAGACCGTCTTTGAAGGGTGCATAATGGGAAAAAGAAAGAGAGGAAGACCAAGGTGAAGATGGCTACAAGACATCGTTGATGATGTGCAAATTGATGCATCAGCAGCAGGCCATCTTGCTCACAACCGAGAGGCCTACAGGAGTGCTGTTAGGGAGGCAAAGTTCCGCAAGGGACAAGCAAATGAATGAATGAATGAATGAATGGTTTGGCGTGCAGATCCACAGCCACGGAATCCGCTCCCTAACTCCATGTACAACCCACGCATTTCGTGACAGCTTCTTCTTCTTCTTCTTCCCTGGAACTGCGAGCCTGATGTTATTTGCAGTCGATGCAATGAAGATGTTGAATCACAGCATGGTGTCGGATTGGGAGCGGGTTCCAGGGCGACGGTTATTTCTTCAGTCCCTGAATGCAACTAAAAAGCAGGGATGTAGAATACTTCTTTAATAGGCTCCACCACCATGGGAACTATGACAATACCTGCCCTGTCGGCCAGGCTAGGCCTGTTACTGGGGGGTACCAACGGAGAGGTGGGATAGGGTCTTGCTCAACTATTGGTCGCCTACCCCAACGCTTGCATGTCAACTAATGGTCGCCTACCTTAACGCTTGCATGTCAACTATGGATCACCTACCCTAACGCTTGCATGTCAGCTATGGATCACCTACCCTAACGCTTGCATGTCAGCTATGGATCACCTACCTTAACGCTTGCATATCAGCTATGGATCACCTACCCTAACGCTTGCATGTCAACTATGGATCGCTTACCCTAACGCTTGCATATCAGCTATGGATCGCCTACCTTAACGCTTGCATGTCAGCTATGGATCACCTACCTTAACGCTTGCATGTCAGCTATGGATCACCTACCTTAACGCTTGCATGTCAACTATGGATCGCTTACCCTAACGCTTGCATGTCAGCTATGGATAGCCTACCTTGATGGTTGCATGTCTGCTATGGATCGCCTACCCTAACGCTTGCATGTCTGCTATGGATCGCCTACCCTAACGCTTGCATGTCTGCTATGGATCGCCTACCCTAACGCTTGCATGTCTGCTATGGATCGCCTACCCTAACGCTAGCATGTCAACTATGGATCGCCTACCTTAACGCTTGCATGTCAACTATGGGTCGCATACTTTTAAATCGGACAGCGTATTTGCCGCCCCCCCCCCCCCGACTAAACTCTAAACTTTTGAATGAGTAAAAGGGCGCAGTGTTTTATGAAATGCTCGTTTGTTTATGATGAGCTATAAAACTGAATTACTAGTTTCAGAATATCGACCCCTGCAACCCGCAGGCCCAACTATAAATTGTCTCCCTTTTATCTGCCTGAAAGCTCCAAGGGGTTTTCCTGGTGCTAGATGTGGGCTCCTCTTCTCTTTGAAGTCTCGGGCCCAAAGATAAGGCGTTAATTAGCGTAACCAGCGGCGAATGAATGTGGCCGATGTGTAAAATTATGCCAAGAAGTGTGGGAAAATGTGGAAGGATAACGCTGTTAGCTGCTGGAGTAATGTGTATCCATGCTGTAGTAACAGTGTCTGTGTATAGTTTTTGTTGCAAGTATATAGGATCTCAAGGCAGTAACAATGTCTGTGTATAGTTTTTGTTGCAAGTATATAGGATCTCAAGGCAGTAAGATAAATATGAGATTAAATTACAGAATATTTGAAAATAGCGTATAGATTTATGCAAGCCCCTCTGGTCCATATACAAAAAAGTTTGGAGAAAGAGCCAAAGTTTATATCTTGTGTGGAGATGAAGATATCCGCGGTTATGACTTATCAGTGCTGATGGGAGTGAAGAGAGTGTCCGATATAACAGCCAGAATATACTGATATCTAAAAAAACGTCGAGGTTTTCCAGTGAGAAAGTCCAACTCTAGATCAAACTGGTGCAACGAAAATCACGGTGTCACGCAATCCCGCTTCTGAGACCGACCAAGAATACAGGCTCAAGCCATGCGATAATACTCTGAACCTCTTGTGGTCTTCTCGGGGACCTATAGAGGACCACAGGCGTAAATTCAGTAGGATCACAGGGCGGTCTCGGTGGTAGAAGCGAACGAAGAAGAAGTAACAGCCAGAGACCCACAGCTGAGACTGCCCGGGTCGAGGTTGGTGAACTAAGTATGCCAAGACCATGCTCATCTTTTCGTCGGTTCCCCTAGGAACAGGTTCAGCCCGACTAATGGAGGAAGGCTTGCTGCCACTCCCATGTCCGTGGAGTCGGCTTTAAAAACATAGCACCTCCCCTGCCTTTTATCTATGTCTGGATCCACATCCACGCTAACCCACTACCAGTTGGGCACGGTGAGTGTGCGTCAATGCCTTCACCGCGTCAGCTGCACAGAACATAATGTTCTCAGTTCCAGACAGATAGAACAACATTAACAACAATATCATCATTTATGATTTCATGTATAGCCTCAGTCCTGCCCGACTACATTGTGGACGTAATGTCCAAGAAGCTTATAGTCATAGCCAGACCTTGGTTGCCCGCCGGTTAAAAAAAATGTTATCACGCTAGCACAGTGGCAGATTCGCCATAACACTAAGCGGCAAGCTTAACCAAGGTCCAGGCAAGAACCTTCCTGTCAACAACTCTAACTAGACTTCAGTAAGAATTTGTTCGTTTTTTTTTTTCACTCTCTCGGTTTCCTTTGAAGCACATCCCAGGGTCCCTGGTAGAACTCGATGGTGCTGTTTACAAGGTGGACGAAGAAAATAAGAGGGGAGGGAGGGGGGGGGAGGAGGAGGTGAACGATGAAAAGAATCATCATCATCAATCATCATCATCGCCTTTAACTCCCTTGAGAGCATAGGCCACGTATAAAGGCTCTCCAGTCATCCCTGTTCTTGGAATTATTCTCTTCTTCCTTCCATGTGTATCCCTTGTTTCTGAGCACTGTCATATTTTCTCTTCTCCAAGTATTTCTAGGTCTTCCTAGTTTTCTATTTCCTAGAGGATTCCATGTCAGTGCCTGTCTTGCTATGTTGGTGTCGGGTGTCTTCAGAATGTGGCCAATCCACCTCCACTTCCTAGACATGATTTGTAGGTTCATAGGTCCTTGTCCTGCCCTTTCCCAGACCTCCTCGTTCCTGATCGTGTCCTGCCATTTAATGTTTAAAATCCTCCTTAAACAGTAGTTCATGAATGTTTGTATCTTCTGTTGTACTGTCTTGGTCATAACCCATGTCTCTGAACCATATAGCAGGACAGTCTTTACTTTTGTATTTAAAAACCTAAGTTTGGTTCTTGTTTTGATGTTTTTTGATGATCATATTTGTTAAGTTGGATAAATGCTGTCCTGGCCTTGGTTATTCTAGCTTTAACATCCGTTTCCGTTCCCCCGTATTTATCAACTATGCTGCCCAAATATGTGAAATAATCTACTTCCTCAATTGGCACTCCCTCGATTACCATGAGGCTATTGCTTGTATTATTACTTTTCTTTATCTACGATCTAAACTATCGAATGCCTTCTCGTAATCAAAGAATGTAACTAACAGTGAAGAATTCCACTCCATTGACCGTTCTACTATTATTTGCATTGTAGCAATGTGGTCAGTACAGGGTCTTCCTTGCCTGAAACCTGCTTGCTCTTCTCTTAGTTTGCTATCTACTGATGTTTTAATTCTATTTAGCAAAATCCTGCTGAAGACCTTGCTGGGTATTGAGAGCAGGGAGATGCTTCTAGAGTTCTTGCATTCTAATAGATCTCTTTTCTTAGGGAGTTTTATAAGATGGACCTCCTTCCAATCCTCTGGGATTTTCTCTTCTTTCCAAATCCTGCTAAATAGTATTTCTGTTGTTATATCTTTGTTTGCTAAAAGCACTTCTGATACAATTCCATCTGGACCCGGTGCCTTATTTCTCTTCAGCTCTGAGATAACGTATTCTATTTCGGCCTTGCTGGGTTGTTCTACATTGGTGTCTAGAGTATTCTCTGCTGCTGGTATCTCATCTGTTTCTGTCGGTGCTGGTCTATTTAGGATTCCGCTGAAGTATTCCACCCATCTTTGCATCTGCTCTTCTTTTGATATTACTACCTTATCTTCCTTGTTTTTTCATGGGCTTTTCTACCCTACGTGGTCTATTTATCAACTTCTTGGTGATTTCATACAGAGCTCTCATATTGTTTTTACCAGTGCCCCTTCCGCCTGTCCTGCCACAGTATCAAAATAAGCCTGTCTGTCTTTCTTTACGCTTTTCTTAACCTCTTTATGGACCAAGTTGTACTCTATCTGAGCTGAGGTCTTTGCTGCTCTTGTTTTACTCTCATTTATTTTTGCTTTCATTTCTGACCTTCTGTCTGTCTTCTTCAGTGTTTCCAATGTAATCCACTCTTTGTGCTGAGGTTTCTTAAATCCCCCTGTCTCTTCACATGATTTGCTCCACATTTCTTCAGCACTATTCCACACAATGTTCACATCTGGTGTATCTTTTTCATATAACTCATGCAGAACCCGAAATCTGTTGCCCAGATTCAGTTTAAAGTTCTTTGCAATTTCTGGGTCTCCAACAATATCATATTATATCTTTTTTTTTGTGTCATGTCTGTTTTGTGGTGCTTCTTCAATTTCATTCTCAGTTTTAGCTATCAGAAGGTGGTAGTCAGAAGTTACATCTACACCTTGTTCCACTCTGACATCTTGTAATGTTCTGCGAAAGTTTCTATTGATACTTCTTCTTCTTCTTCTTCTTCGCTTCTGCCACCAAGACCGCCCTGTGATCCTGCTGAATTTACGCCTGTGGTCCTCGTTAAGTCCTGTTCTCCCCCGAAAGGACCACACGAGATCCCCGAGAGGACCACAGGAGGTTCAGAGTATCTTAGGGCTTGAGCCTGTATTCTTGGTGGGTCTCAGAAGCGGGATTGCGTGACACCGTGGTTTTCGTTGCACCAGTTTAATCTAGAGTTGGACTTTCTCACCGGAAGACCTCGACGTGTTTTGGATATCAGTGTATCCCCGCTGGGTGAGAGGTGGTAGCCCACCCAGGCCAGAGTTGAACTTTCTTACCGGAAAACCTCGACGTGTTTTGAGATACCCGTGTATCACCACTGGGTGAGAGGTGGTTGCCCATCCAGTCCAGTGTTGGACTTTCTCACCGGAAAACCTCAGCGTGATTAGGATACACATACATCCCCGCCGGGTGAGAGGTGGTTGCCTATCTAGACTGCCCTGGTCCAGTGTCTCCAACTTCAGCATTTTGTGGTCGTGGCCGCTACCTTTCCTAGCTGTGACCAGGATGGAGCTTTTGTCCAGGAGGACGAATCCTCGTCACTAGTAACTTCCACCCCTGGGTTGAGCCGGTTTAGGCATATTATCCCAGTATGGGCGTGTTTGGGACGTGACCGACCTCTACAGCAGAGGTACTGTGACATGCATAGCCTTCAAGTTTCACCCCCGGTATGAGCCGGTTTAGGCATATTTACCAGTATGGGTGTATATCAGGCGTGACCGACCTCTAGATCGGAGGCGGCGTGACATGCCTGGCCATCAAGTTTCACCCCTGGTGTGTGCCGGTTTAGGCATATTTCACCAGTGTAGGTGTATTTCGGACGTGGCCGGCCTCTAGAGCTGAGGCGCCGTGGTATGTGTAGCTCTCGTAGCGATACTACTGGACATATCGATTAAATTTCACTTTATCCTTTCCTTCACTTTTTCACATCGGCGCTGCACAGCAAGCCTTATTTTTTCCGCATTTTCTTCCTTGACCGGGAGGAGCTTCACTCCACACGCGGCATTCGAAGAGTCTCGCCAGCAGTGTCTTAACCTCTTGGTTAAGCCGGTTCATACATTTCACCCGATATGATTGCACTCAGGACGTGGCCGACCTCCAGACCAGAGGTGCCGTGATTTGACTGTTTGCATCACTTTATCCTTTCTACCACCTTTTCCGCAGTGGTGCCGCGTGGCAACCCGATTTACACCTTTCTTCACTGGCCAGGAGGAGCACTGCTCCACGCGCGGCAGCTGAAGAATCTCGCCAGCAGCGGCTACTGATACAAATATGGTCTATCTAGTTCTCTGCAACATAATCTGGTGATACCCACGTGGCTTTGTGTATAGTTCTATGTGGAAACATACTTCCTCCAATAACAAGGTTGTTGAGCATGCATAGATCTATTAGCCTTTCTCCATTTTCGTTCATTATTCCTAATCCATTTCGACCCATTACTTTCTCATAACCAGTGTTGATATTACCTACCTTTGCGTTGATGTCCCCCATTAGAACTGTTATGTGTTTGTTGCCTTGTTGGTCTAGGATTTCCTGTATTGTGTTGTAGAATTCGTCCTTTACTACCTCTTCTGCATCATTTGTTGGCGCGTATGCTTGGACGATATTCAACTTAATATCCTTCTTCTTTGTCGACATCAAACAGTGAAGCGCCATGCCGCGTGACGTAGGCGATCATTTCTCTCAATTCCCTGTCTTTTGCGTTGATTATGAGATCCGCCGGTGACTTTCTTCCAAGCCACACTGACAGCCCATCCAGTAACTTCTCTCTCTGTCTTCCTCTCTTTCTTCTTCCCTCAGTTTTTCCAGTTGCCACAGTGTGTTCCAAGTTTCCTCTTCTCAGAAAATGTCCTATAAATCTCGCTTATCTGCCTCTGATCTTTGTTGTAATTTGCCTTTTAACTCCAGCCTCTCTTAAGACTTCTTCGGTGGTTTTCTTAGCCGTCCATGGTACCTTCAACATCCTTCTTATGAACCATATTTCCATGGCCTCCATTTCTCGTTGTACTCTCTTATTCATGGACCATGCTTCACATACATAAAACAAAATTGGCTCAATGTAACATTTAAGTACTCGGAATCTTGTTTCCATTGATATGGATCTGTTGCACAAGATGTTTCTCATTTTCTGAAATGCTGACTTGGCCTGAGCACGTCTGCTTTTTATTTCGTTGTGATATTTCACACCAGCTGTTATAACCTGTCCTAAGTACTTGAATCTATCAATTTGTTTCAGTTCTGTGCTATCGATGGTAGTGCTACATTTTGGTGATATTCTTTTCTTTGAGATGACCATCACTTCAGTCTTCTTTTTATTCAGACTGAGACCTTTACTTTTACTTTCACGAACCACGATGTCCAGAAGAGCCTGTAGCTCCTCTTCACTTTTACCAATCAAAACTGCGTCGTCTGCATATCTTAAGTTGTTACAGTTGTAACCACCAGTTGATATTCCTGGCATGTTCTCTATATTTCTCATTATGTTTTCGCTGTACAAGGAGAAGAGGTCAGGAGATAGAACACATCCTTGTCTCACTCCCAATTTTATGTATTGGACTGCTTCTATTTGGTTCTCAACTCTCATTGCTGCTGATTGCTGCCAATATATGTTTTTGATGAGTTTCAGATCTTTCTCATCTATGTTTATGTCTTCCAGCATTCTTATAATTTCTGTGTGTCTCACTTTATCGAATGGTTTACAGTAGTCTATGAAGCATAAGTATAGGTCCATCTTTACTTCTATTGATCTTTTCATCAATGTTCTTATTATATATATATGGCAATACTTGTGCCTTTTCCTTCCACGAAGCCGCACTGTTCTTCAGCGATTTCTGGGGTTTTTATTCCCCTGACTCTTCTCATGACAATATGAAGCAGGGTTTTGGTAACATGGCTCATAAGACTAATGGTTCGATGGTCTTCACATTCAACTGCACCTTGTTTCTTTGGTAGGGCAATGAAAGCTGATTGCAAAAGGTCTGATGGGAAATAGTTACTGTTATAGATGTCATTCAGCAATCTGGTAATTATTTCTATGCCAAGCTCTCCTAATTTGTCCAGAAGCAGGGTGTAATTATCCTTGAGCTAACTGCCTCCCAGCTCATCAACGCTCTCTGGGACTCTCTGCATTAGTGTCGCCCCCTCTGAGTGTGTTGCATCTGGGTTTTGGTGACCTGAAAAAAGGATTGTCTCCCCTGTTGCTAGTCTAAGCTTACCTGTTCCTGTCCAGTTTGTTTCTCTCAGCCCCAGTATCTTTATATTATATCTATTCATTTCTCTCGCTATCATGGCAGCCTTTCCACTTTCATACATTGTTTTGTCCTAACATTCCAACATGCAATGGTAAAAGGTGTCTTGGTACTCAGTTGGGATGTCGGTTCTGCAGCTTCCTTTCGGATTTGACTGCACAACGTCATGCGCTCTGTTATCAGAGTCACTTCCTTTTCCAAGACAAAATTTCCTGGTTTTCCTCTCCGTGTTTCTCTAACGCTCCCGTTTTTGTTTTATTTAACAACAGAGAAAAGATCGTTGACCTATCCCCTAACCTCCTTAGTCGCCTCCTACGACGTGCGTGAAAGGTGGCAGTGGTACTAATCTTTTCTCACCAGGGGCCCCTGTAACCACATGGGCGGATGGAAAGAATACTAAGATTAAATGTGTTTTATTTGCACAACACATATAGAGCACGCACGTATACAACACACATAAAACAACCACAGTATATAACAGCACGTGCACAGAGAGACGGAGCTTATGTCATCCACTAGTGTCATTGTATAACTTCTGCTACAGTGGTTCAGTTTCTACACACAGAAAATACAAGAATAAGTTCTATGACTTAACTGCTTTGAGCACAAAAAAATCCGTAAGTTCTATGACTTAACTGTTCTAAACAGAAAACACAAGAATACGTTCTGTGACTTACTGTTCTGAACACAGAAAGCACAAGAATAAGTTCTATGACTCACTATTCTGGACACAGAAAACACAAGAATAAATTCTAAGACTTACTGTTCTAAACACAGAAAACACAAGAATAAGTTCTATGATTTATTATTCTGAACACAGAAAACTATCAGTAAGTTCTATGACTTAACTGTTCTAAACATAGAAAACATAAGAATTAGTTCTATGACTTACTATTCTGAACCCCAAAACACAAGAATAAGTTCTAGGACTTACTGTTCTGAACACAGAAAACACAAGAATAGGTTCTATGACTTACTGTTCTAAACAGAAAATACACGAATAGGTTCTATGACTTACTGTTCTAAACAGAAAATACCCGAATTGGTTCTATGACTTACTGTTCTAAACAGAAAATACCCGAATTGGTTCTATGACTTACTGTTCTAAACAGAAAATACACGAATAGGTTCTATGACTTACTGTTCTAAACAGAAAATACACGAATAGGTTCTATGACTTACTGTTCTAAACAGAAAATACACGAATAGGTTCTATGACTTACTGTTCTGAACACAAAAAACACAAGAATAAGTCCCAGGACTTACTGTTCTAAACACAGAAAACACAAGAATTAGTTCTGTGATTTACTGTTCTAAACACAGAAAACAATCAATAAGTTCTATGACTTAACTGTTCTGAAAACAATCAGTAAGTTCTATGACTTACTATTCTGAAGACAGAAAATACTCAGTAAGTTCTATGACTTACTGCTCTGCACAGAAAAAAAAATGAATACATCCTATCTGTCTCGGTGAAGAATGAATCTAAACAACATTGAACCGAATCTAAACTACATTGAACCGAATCTAAACAACACCACCAGGTATACTGTAAATGTAGAGAATTGTTTCTTGTTCATTTTCTGGATTCCCTCTGTATTACGTAAAAGACGTCGAAGGTGTACGATGTCTTTACGTGCTTGTAACAACTTCATTCCCAGTACTTACTGGAAGCCCTAGAACATCTCACAGTCTTGCAACCTTTGGCTGCAAGGGCATTCTGAGTGGCTAGTACTCAAGACTTTGGATAGCAAACAAAACAGTTACATACACAAGAACCCCACTCCTGAATGGTGAATGACTGGTTAGTAAAGGTAGAGGTAATCCTGTCATGCCTTAGAGGCACATAAAGGATATGGTGTTAATGCCCATATTTTCCTTAGAGAAACATCTTGTCCAACTGTTGTTAGCTGACTACGATAACAGCAACATTTAGTCCACCTCTTGTTAGCTGACTATGATAACAGCAATATTTTATCCAACTCTTGTTAGCTGACTATGATAACAGCAACATTTTGTCCAACTCTTGTTAGCTGACAATGATAACAGTAACATTTTATCCAACTCTTGTTAGCTGAGTATGATAACAGCAACATTTTTTATCCAACTCTTGTTAGCTGACTATGATAACAGCAACATTTTATCTAATTCTTGTTAGCTGACTATGATAACAGCAACATTTTGTCCAACTCTTGCTAGCTGACTATGATAACAGCAACATTTTATCCAACTCTTGCTAGCTGACTATGATAACAGCAGTATCTTGTCCAACTTTTGCTAGCTGACTATGATAACAGCAACATCTTGTCCAACTTTTGCTAGCTGACTATGATAACAGCAACATCTTGTCCAACTTTTGCTAGCTGACTATGATAACAGCAACATCTTGTCCAACTTTTGCTAGCTGACTATGATAACAGCAACATCTTGTCCAACTTTTGCTAGCTGACTATGATAACAGCAACATCTTGTCCAACTTTTGCTAGCTGACTGTGATAACAGCAACATCTTGTCCAACTTTTGCTAGCTGACTGTGATAACAGCAACATCTTGTCCAACTTTTGCTAGCTGACTGTGATAACAGCAACATCTTGTCCAGTTCCTACACCTGATCATGATAACCGCATCGTGTATCAAGTTATTATCACCTGATCATGTTAACAACTGAAACTTGTGGACTTCTTATCAGCCGACCATGATAGAGCAGCGTTTCCTAAACCACCAGTGTCAAAGTAGAGATCCGTGGGTCGCATGAGGCCCATGAGACCTTTTTTTTTAGCCCCCAAGGTTATTATCAAAATATCATTTACTTGATTAAAATTAACATTCCTTTTCTTCAGAAGATGTAAAAATAAAATTGGTAAATGATCTATAAGTGACAATCAATGCACTTTTACTTCCTAACTGTCAGTTTTTTCTCAACTTTCTGAAAACTGACAAAATCTACTTCATTTACATTCATCCCGTGACTCCATTGTCACATAAAGTTATGACCCTTCGAGGGTTCTTAAGTTGGACAACCCAGCCCTAAACAGCCATCCCCACTCTCCAAATCCAGGATACGTGCATGATAAAACCGAATGGATCACTGGTTCTGATTTTTTTTTTTTTTTTGGCATCAGACGCCAGTTTTCAAGATCATGGTGACACCGACACTACGCCAGGCATGGCTGACTTCATATTGACTGACAAATCTTCTCAGGCAGGTTAGATTTAAAACGTTATGTATGATCTCTGATTCCTTTCGAAATAAAATTTGTGAGAAAAAAAAACCTTTACAAACTTTACTAAAGAGAAAAAAAACCCCCGCATTTTCCCGTTTAAATGTATTCACAGAGAACAGATGAGACATAGAGAAACGTGGAGGAAGATTTGAAACGCATGATGGGATTTTCATCGGCGCGCTGAAAACTAGACGAAAGCTTCTCATATTTCAGACTGGACTGATATTGTTGGAATACTGGCTGCATTACACGACTCCGCAGTGTTCCACAAAGTTCCACGGTGCGTTTCAGTTTGTCTGGAGACATAAGGGCTATTGATCTGATGTGCTGAATGCATTAGATCATCTTTCAAACTTCTGCCTTGTTCGGTGGTTTCAGGTCAATGTTGTTCTGTGGCTTCGATTATCTTTCAGTTTATGTGCTGTTCTATGGTTTCAGTTTCGTGTTGTTCTTATGATTTCGGTTATCTTTCAGTTTTCTGTATTGTTCTATAGTTTTAATTTTAGTATTGTTCTATGGTTTCGGTTATCTTTCAGTTTCTGTATTGTTCTATAGTTTTAATTTTAGTGTTGTTCGACGACGGACCTTTCAGTTCTGCACGTATTATACTAGAGTAATAGTTACTTGCCGGAGATCCAGTGGGTCCACAGAAAGATATTTAGGGGTCCAGGGACCGGTAAATGGCTTTAAGATAAAAATAAAATTCATATTTCCACGCCATTAAGGCACGCCGGGGATGCGGTGTTAGGCCCGTATGTCCATGACCTTCAGCCTGGCTACGTTTAGCTTCCCAGATTTCTCTGGTACCCATTTTTTAGAGGCTGGGTCGACCTGCGGGCCTGTATGTGTGTGTGTGTATGTGTGTGTGTGATGGCACCAGAAAAAAGTCCCCACTACTGGGACTTGAACCCGGTAACACCGGATTATTACACCGAGTACCTAACCACCCAGCCAACCACGCCGTCAAGAGATGGTTTGACTCAATTTAAAAAAAACACAGGGTTGGAGTGGGTGAAGGGTGAAGTACGAAAGCTTTTCTTTTTCTTTCTTAAAAAAAAAAACAAAAAAAATTTAAAATCCCCGACACTGACCAAAAAGGTAAGATTCTCTGTAGCCTCCACCACCAAGGGGAAGTAACCACTACGGGTCACAGTAGACGATCCGTCCTTGATGTTTATTTGACTGAGTATTTTTCTTAACGTGACAAGATATACACAGGAAACTACTATAGAGAGCGGAACAACAAAACTACTCCTTCAGACCATCGGAGAAAGTCCCCTTGACTTCATATACAAATGACATAATAGAAAAGAAATAATAATAATAATAACTCATTCTTCATGGAACTGCGAGCTGGTGTTATTTGCAGCCAATGCAGTGAAGATGTTGAAGCACGAGAGTGGGTCATGACAACTATAATTTCAGTTCCTGAGTGCAGCTAAAAACAAACAAACAAAAAACTATACAAGATCTCTCTAGCAGACTCCACCACCATGGGGACTATGATGATCCGATCCCTGCCCAGTTAGCCAGGCTAGGCCCATTTCTGGGTGTACCAACGAAGAGGTGGGGCAGGGTCTTGGCCAGCTATGGTTCGACAACCCTGACGCTAGCATGTCAGCCATGGTTTGCTTAACGCCAAATCGGACGGCGTCTTCTGCCCAATAATAATAATAATAATAATAAAAGTAATAATAATAATAATAAAATCGTGCCGTAGGAAAAGAGCAAAAGATCTGCCTTTCAGTTAAATGCCCTTCCCTAATCTGTGACGACTGACCATAGAATGACCCGAACATGCTCAGGTTGGTCTGAAACTGATAAGCGCAGATCGTACACAATAGGCAGGAAGGGCCATGTTTCTAACAGAGGTCAGCAGAGTAGACATGGCTGGAGCAAAAAAGCGGAAGTATGGAAGTGTGGTACAAACGTCTTGAGACGAATGGGGCCACCGATTTGTGAAAACATGGGAAAGCATGTCCATTGCTCAACAGGTGACCCTAACCGAAGGGTCACGCCGGGTTATGAAGGTCAAGCAATGTCTAAACAATGGTCAAGTGCAGATTCCCACAGTCAGGGACAGAACATGTGGTCAGTGGCGTGGTCTGACCTGCGCCTTGTGCACCTTGGCTGGGAAGAGTCAAGCATGGCATCAGACAGAAGAAGATAAGATAATTCTCTCTACACTGAGCTAGCAGAGGCATGTACAAGTCTATGATCTCTATACTGAGCTAGCAGAGGCATGTACAAGTCTATGATCTCTATACTGAGCTAGCAGAGGCATGTACAAGTCTATGATCTATACACTGAGCTAGCAGAGGCATGTACAAATCTATGATCTATACAATGAGCTAGCAGAGGCATGTACAAATCTATGATCTCTACACTGAGCTAGCAGAGGCATGTACAAATCTATGACAATATAATAGACACATTCATTGTAACCTACCGATACATTTGTATGGACACTGGGACCATATCCTCTATGTACCTCTATAATAGAGCTAGCTTATTTAATATTCAGGAAAAATTGGCGAACTACTTTGCGAGCCCTATGTGACGTTTAACGGCACGGGAAGGATATAAGATATAAGATAAGATTTAAAAACACATAGGCATCTCTAGTGCCTACAAGCAGACACCTATCAATGAAGTTTATGTTATCTGTTTAATTAATAATTTTATTTTATCATCTTAAGTTTATAATCTTAGACTAGCTAAGTATAATATCTATATATCTATTATCTACTTAGTTAAGTATGATATATCTATTATCTACTTAGTTACGTATAATATTTAGTTTATATATCTATTATCTACTTAGTTAAGTATAACATCTAATCTATATACGAGGTATCCACTATCTACTTAGTTAAGTATATATATAATATACATTGCATACAGAACTTCTAAATGAACTTCAGAACAGAAAATGACACCAGAGAAAAGCATCTAAAATTCACCTTACGATATTTGTCCCAAGTATCATCATCATGATCGTCGTCGTCGTCGACATCATCATTATCATCATCGTTATCATTATCATTGTCATTGCCTGGTGTATAAGTCTACAAGCATATCAAATGTAGAAGTAAACGAACATAACTAATGTAAATGTCTACAAAAATATCTAAGGTAGAAGTATATGAGCATAGTATAGAAATCTACGAGCATATCTAATGTGAAGTCCTAATAGTTTAGAAATATACGAGCATATCTAATGTAAAAGTCCAGCTAATATAGAACTATATGAGCACATCTAATGCAGGACATTCATCAACGAACATAACTGAGCAAGCACACGCACACACACACACACTCACACACACACAAAGCAGAAACTGTAGAAAGTGCTAAAGAAACAGAACATATTTACTAGTAATAAATAATTTATGTAATACTGTTTTTATATTTTATACACAGAAACACAGCGGTAAAACTGTGGAAAAAATCTATAGGGGAAATTATCCACGTAAGGTTTAACTGTTAAAAGAAGCAATATGATATTGCTACAGTAAGAAACAAGGCATGAAACATCTAACAGTGTGACATCATCAGAGCCATAAACATCTTTGCTAACAAGAAACCGTTGTGGTACAGTTTCATTAGAAAATTATCATCGTCTTGTGTCATATCCACAGGGAAGATTTGGCTGCAGTGGATCTCGAGTGTTCAGTCCCTAGCTTTCATGCTCCGCCCAGCCGGTCTTAGTCCAATACATTACTGGACATTATCTATTCATGTAAACAGTTATTACACGTGAGGTCGTCCAATCCCTACCCCGATAGCTAGGCTAGGCTAGGCCTGTTTCTGGGCGTACAAGAAGGGACAGGGTCTTGGTCTTTTGTGTCAATGTAAAGTTGCACCAATAGGCTGCATCAGAGTTCTGCTACTTGACCACCCTAGAGTACAAATCTTTACAATTAAATTTAATTTTTTTTTTTATAAAAATGTTTTTAAAAAACCCTGTTTATTTGCTAAAGAAAATCACATCCAACATTTCATTTGATTTTGGTGCTGAGAAAATCCTTGGACTGCACCATGATGTTTATTAATTGTCTTCTCATATGTTGTCTTTATCTTCACATATTTTGTCTTTATCATCTTATATCTTGTCTTTATCTTCTTGGGGGCGGGGGAGGGGGTGATACGCTGTCCGATGAGACAATCAGCGACCTATAGCTGATATGCCAGCATCAAGGTTAGCAAACCGTAGCTGACCGAGACCCCGTCCCACCTCTCCGTGGTACCCCCAAGTAACAGACCTAGCCTGGCTAACGGGGCAGGGATCGCCATAGTCCCAATGGTGGTGGAGTCTGCTAAAAAAAACATTGCACACGCCCTGCTTTTTAGCTGTACTCCGGGACTGAAAAAATAGCTGCCATAACCCACTCCCACGCCTATACGAGGTTGTGCCTCAACACCTCTACAGCATCGGCTGCAAAAAACAACAGCTCGCAGTTACATAGAGTTCGTACAAGTACAAGTCTTTATCTTCTCATATCTTGTCTTTATCTTTTCATGTCTTGTTTTCATCTTCTCATAACTTGCCTTTATCTTCTTACATCTTGTTTTTAATTTTCTCGTATCCTGTCTTTATCTTCTTACATCTTGTCCTCATCTTCATATATATCTCGTCTTTATTTTCTTATATTTTGTCGTTATCTTCTCATATCTTGTCTTTATCTTCTCACAACTTCTTTTCTCCTAACGGTTAAGGTCTCACTGTCAAGACTAAAGTGCCAATTAAATGGACACACCGGAAATGCGATGAGTGAACACTGACCTGGTGGGACAATAGTACCTTAAGAACATTTCTGAGGCAGTTCGACCTTATGGCCTTTTCATGGTGCACTGTTTCCCGCTTTTGTCAAAACCCAGTGTTTGAAATGACATCGCCGGGCAGGAACTCATACAGTCTGTTTTGTAATAGTTCACCCCCCTGGTTTATGTGTCCTTTTCCCATGTTTATTTCCACCAACCTAGGCTTGCACTTCCAGGTAAGCAGGACTGGGGTTATGTGTGAAAACAGCGAAGACACGTCAAAAGAGCAAAGGGCGAACGATAAAGTGACGAAATATCAAAGATAATTCACGAGGATTGGTTATTAAAATGATCAGACTAACAATGGCGGACTCTGTATACAGAACAGACGGGAAATGATTCTCATCCGGTCTTCTGAAACCAGATTGTGCTAAATAATTGCTAATTCTGCAATAAATGACCTCATTTTTCTCTGTCTTAGAGTATCACCCCAGGAAGTGACAGAGCGGAGCTTTATGTGCCGCAAGAGTATCAAACAATGAAAGATAGGAGTGGTTTATATGCCTGGATCAAGTTAAGAAGCAGATATTCTAAAGCCAAGGACGCGGCACAAGTCTAAATGGACTTCTAACGTGAAGTGCGTTTTCACTAAGGCACAAAGAACTCAACAAAACTTCTTAGAGTCCAGTCTCTCGATATTTTAATGCACTGAATCTTTTTTTCTTTCCAAAGAAGCGTCTGTGCAGAGAGTGAAAATACTGTGTGTTTATGATATGCATACAAACACAGAAGCAAGAGAGAGAGAGATAGAGAGAGAGAGAGAGAGAGAGAGTTTGTACTTCTTATAAATGTGAACTTCATTTCAGTACAGCCTAGTAAAGCGCATATCTTGACACACCAGCATCAGGTCTGAAGACAGAACGGCTACATGGACTTTTTGCTTTAATTTCTGGAGTAAATTTTAAAAAAAAAGAAAAAGAAGAGACTTCATCTCATGGAATAACACGTACTACGTTCCTTACTTTTCTGGACAAACTGAAGTAAAAGAGAGAAAGAGAGAGAGAACCTAGGGATAAGCAATGAAACCAGCCCAGTTCATCTGCTGGACCACCAGGAAGTCATACATATCTCCCAGTGAGAGCTAGTTTGTGAAAACGACGTCATTTGTGCCAATCTACGAAGTTACGGTTCTTTTCGTCGCTGAAAACGAATGTTTAATCATGTAAATGTCATCTGTTTGTGGAAGGTGAGGATCGTCATTTTGTTCAACAGCTTCTCCCATGACTGATTCTACCAACGTTTGATGGGCATAATCAGCAAAAGAAACAACAAACCATAGTAATGTTGCACAGTTCGGTCTCTTTGTGTATGTTTTATTGTATGAAAGTATGTCCACCAAGGGAAATAAATGTTCTTTGGTATGAACATGTCTAAGAGAGACAACAGACAAGACTCACTACGAAGTTCTGCACGGGTTAAAATGCAGTACTCAGGCTCATTGAGGTAGGATCTGCAAGTCATAACTAATTGTTTACTGTATAGGATCTGCAGGTCATAATTAACTGTTTACTGTATATGATCTGCAGGTCATAATTAACTGTTTACTGTATAGTATCTGCAGGTAATAATTAACTGTTTACTGTATAGGATCTGCAGGTCATAACTGTTTACTGTTGATGAACCATAGCCGATCAGAACACAGTTTTACCTCTCAGTGGCTCCCCTGTCTGGCTAAATGACCGGGTTATGGTAATAGGCGAACACGATCCTAAAACTACACCGAGCCGAAGTCGGCTGTGTGTGGCCGCAAGGCGAGTAACAACGACACAAGTCGGCTGTGTGGGGCCGCAAGGCGAGTAACAACGACACAAGTCGGCTGTGTGGGGCCGCAAGGCGAGTAACAACGACACAAGTCGGCTGTGTGGGGCCGCAAGGCGAGTAACAACGACACAACTTTGAAGAAGAACAAGAAGTCTGCCTGGAGTCTCGCTTCCCAAGAATTCTAAAACAGAATCTGTCAACATTTTCAAACTCTCGGCAGGGGAGAGCAATTACTGTGATATAACCCCAGCCATTTTTCTTTTTTTCCCTAAACCGATTCGGTGACACTGTTGTCTTTAAATTACCCAGTGCCAGATCGGTCCCAGCAAAATGGCACGAAAACAAAAAGTTTGTCGGTGGAATGACAACATTGGAGCGCGCTGTAGGAGAGCATGTCAATGTTTTAAAGACCTGAGGTGTCAGTACCTGTGGACCTCCGCCGCATACCTCTCGGAGCCCTGCCTCGACAGGCCAACACCAAACTGTCGGAGTAACAAATTTACAAATGATATACTCAAAGCTGATACGGTTTTACAAACCCTCTTGACATTCCCGGCCTGTGGGTTGAGGTAACACTCGTTGTTTGTGTTTGCGGTCGCGGCTTGTTGTGTTAAGAGTCGTGGGGCTTAATTAGAAAAGAGCAGTGTACTTTAATATAGAAGTGATAGTGGCACTGTCCAAGTTCAGTTTTCATGAAAGTTTGGAGCACAAGGATAGTGCAGTCAGTAATGGATTATTTTTTCAAGCCAGGGAGTGGGTAGTAAACCGGATCCGTCGCCCTCATGTCAACCCAACTGCAAAAAAAAAAAGAGGCGTTTTAGTTTAACGACCTCCAAAATAAGATAATATTTAACCAGCACACCTGACTGTGCTCTAATCAGGCTGTTAACGTGTTGTTAAGGGGAAAAAAAAAACAGGATGTTCGCAACCAAACAGTCCTGCCTGTACATAAAATGTTTTCCAGTGAGAAAAATTAGCTAAGATATTTTACCAAAAAGCGTACATTTCTACACATCTCTTGTTATGCCAGCGAACATCAGCACAGCGAGACTGACCGAATCCCTTTTTTACGCGGCTGCTTTGTGCGCCCGCCGCCACCGACGCTTCCACTGAGTCCGTGCACCGTACAGAAATCCATATTCCAAGAAAGAGAGTATATCCAGTGACGTCTTAATGCATGGGCCTACCTGGGCACTGCCCGTGGGCCCCAAGTCCATAGGGGCGCAACCAGCTAATGGAAATCTATTAATTCCTAACATTACTTGCATAGGTTAGAGAGGAATGGTGGGGCCCCAGTGCATTACTTTTCCCAGGGGCCCCCAACGCTGTTAAGACGGTTCTGAGTATACCAACTACTGACTTGTCAGAAGTACATGACGACAATCCTTTAACATCTGCACTAAAATACTTGAGGTAAGCCACCTCTAGACTTGTCCATCTTAAATTTGGTATGTTATTATTTTTTATCGTTTAGTTTGGGGGGGGGGGCTGTAACTGACACGATAGGGTCGGGGCTGGCGAACTATAGCTGACCTTGTCCCACCTCTCCGTTGGTACCCCCAGTAACAGGCCTAGAATGATTACTGGGTATTGATCGCCACAGTCCCCAAGATGGTGGTGTCTATTAAAGAAGTGTTGCACTCATCTGCGTTTTAGCTGCACTCAGGACATGAAAAAAATAGCTGCCGAGACCCGCCCCCAATCCGACACGAGATTGTGTCTCAACATCTCCACAGCGAAGGCTGCAAAGAATGGCAACTCGCAGTTCTAAGAAGAAGAAAAAGAAGAAGAAGAAGAAGAAGAAGGATTTGTTTTCGTGTTTATTATCAGTTTAGCTGTTTCGTTTTTTTTTCCAACTATTTACACGACTGATTTTAAGTAGGACCAAAAGACCAAAAGACAGTAAAAGACACAGAGGAGATACTTAGATGTTGTAGTCGCACACTTTCCTTAAGGATGATTATTGTTGTTACTATTATTATTAACGAATATGATTATGAAAATATACCGTAAACAAAATAGTAACATCGAATAGCGACAGAGAAATGTAAGTAGGAAGGGAAGAGAAAGGTATAAAACTTCCATGACACTAGAACAAGACGCGGACAAAGGTAAACAGTGGAAACAGTGAATAGAAAAAGATAAGACTTAGTGACGCTGAGATTTAAGTAATACAAAGGAAGGACGCCAGAAAGTAGGATCGTCCAGTGATAACAAAGCAGTGACTGGACGTTGACACGTGTAAACAATAGAAAAGACGAATAGAAAAGGCAGACACAATGAAAAAGCCAGGACACAGTAAAATCTGCGACATGAAAGAGCAAGATCTCTCTCTCTCTCTCTCTCTCTCTCTCTCTCTGAACCTTAAGTGCCCAGGGCACATGGGGCTTCCGCAAGGGTTTTCCACAATTACTTGTCCATTGCCTTTTTTTCTGCTCCTGCCCAGGTGAGCCCTCTATTGCTCAACATCCTTTCTGTTGTTCTTCTCCATGTCAAGATAATGACTTAGGTAAATAACAATTGTATAGACGAAACTGACACAGACTGACACGCATTAGGACGCGATTGCACGCGGTTTTTAAATAAATGAGTGACTAACTCTGCCAGCTGGTCAATTAAATATTTAGAAGCGTGGCCTATTGGAAAATTGACTTACGAGAGATAAGTCACGGGGCAGTTTGAATGACGGACAATCAGAATGCTTATGGGAACCAGTGGACATCTGAAGGGTGGAGTCAAAATACTTATTGGTTAATCCATCAAGCTGGACTTGAAGATAAAAAAGTGAGCGGAGAGACAGGAGGACCGAGAAGAACTAAGAAGTTCGGAAGTAGAAGAGAGAGGAGACAGAGGAGGGAGGTCGTCAGAACACCGTCGGTCCAGCAAGTAGCGACTGACCAGAACTACAAGAAGGATGGTCAGTGCATATGGACCGTCAAGAGTGAAGAAAGAAGGTCCGACCAGAACAGCCGAGAAGCCATCAGATGAGAGATAAGAACAGAAGTCCAGAGAAGAGGCAAGTAAACTTTGCTCGTTAGTACACTGCGATTGAGAGAGAGGAAGACCGTCAGAGGAAATCAGACGACAGACAAGAGAAGAAAGAGGACGAGACGATATAAAATCAGAAGTAGTGTTAGGCGGAAGATGGTTTTCAAGTGATTAAGAAGAATTGACACTTTTGAAACTTTGAGTACAGAGATTTTAGACGAGAAACTATTTGACCACGTGTTGCAGATGTGATATAATACTGATATAGGAAATGTTCTCGTATCAAGTGTAGTATATTGTGAAGTTGAGAACATTGAGAAATGCTGCATGTAGAATATGCTGGAGTTTGATATTGTGAACAAATGATCAAGTGATTCAATCCTAGTGATGCTGTCGACTATACATCTTGAACTTATTTGTCAGAATTAAATAATGCAGTGAAATGTTCACTGCTTTGCTCTGATTAGTGAAGTGTCAGTGTTTGTTAAACCTAATCTAAACAACAGAAATCTGGATGTGTGTGAAGATAAAGTCGATATTAACCAAGAACATCTTCTTTAGTCAGAAATATATGATTCACAATTGAAGATATATTTTTTTCTGAATGCTTCTTTGCGGCTCACTAGTTGGATACGGTTGAAGGCTTTCCGAAGGACATTTTCTGGGCACGAGCTGGAACACTGAAAAGAAGAAGAACAAGAAGAAGAAGAAGAAGAAGAAGAAGAAGAAGTTTAGCACCCCAAAAATTTCCCCCGTCCCTCCCAAAGTCTAATCAAGTACTGACCAACTTCTTGAAACGTCTCACATTCTGCTGTAAATTCAGTCGTTCAGAAAATATAGACCTACCTTTCCTCAAACTGAGTTCATTAATCGAAATTTCGTAAATCAAGTTGTTACGAATTGTGCTCTTTGTACCTCTACAAGAGAAAAAGAAACAAAAAAATCTCATCTAAACTGACAGGGGCCGATACAGTACATTTCCATTTATTTTAAAGCAATATTTAATATTTTGATTCCTGATCGATATCTGATTGTTGTTCTTTTGTGTAGTCAGAATGATAAGCTGTGGTACACAGAGCACGTAATCTTTCATAATCTCTTCGACTTTTTATGGGCAGCTCTGAAAAAAGCCGTCAATATATTCGAACTAACAACAGGATTTAGTGACCTGCATCCGCTGCAGTTGGGACTGTATATTCTTTATATTTGGTGTACACAAGTAGTGCGTAAACTCTGGAACAATAGACCCGACTCCGGTACAGAGAGTTGGTTATCGGTTTAGCCAGTGCGTCGTGTGTGAGGGGGGGGGGGGGGGAGACACTGCAGGTGAGCGCAAGGAAGGTGTGAACGCTGAATAAGTTTGCACTGTTTACACGCGCCCTCCCGGTGCAAGCCGCAGGTCCAGCATCCTGTATACGTAAACCTGCTGGGAACTATGGGATGCGCGGTGTAACAGGGCAGGTCGGTGCATGCAGTCCTCGGGACTAGACAGAAGTTGGAGTGGTGATGGAAATGTCGTGTTGGGAGGTCAGGAAAACAAACAGTCGCCAGAAATGAATGGGATAAAAATCTAGGCGGTGACCTCAAGGTCAATAAGTCCAGCCAGGACTGGAGATCGAGAGTGGGTCATCATGCCGTTCCCAGCTCGGATACCGCAACAAAGCGGTAACCACCAGTTTTGGGGAGATCAGTGGAAGTCCTCCTGTCCCAGAACAATAACCGAGGTCTGTACATCAAAGACGATCCCTCTCACCAGCCAGGCGTGGTAGAATTTTAATAACAGAGCATAAGTAGAGCACATGGACTCATTTGTTTATGGACACAGATCACTGTTAACACTAGTCTATAGTCTACTTTCAATGGGAAGGACATTCACTGCTGGGCAATGATCCTATGGCTGATTCTGAATCTGCAGTCCGGTCCCATGGTAAACAAGAGACTTGTCTTTCATGACGGGTAGCAGTCAAAACAACAATTCAAGCCCAGAGAGGCCAATAAAACACCCGTCCAACTACCTACAGCGCTTGTGGAGTTGAGAGCGAATGTTTCCCCCCATTGCTGTTGGAAGAACACAAGTACCAGCATACACAGCTTTAACTGCTGTCAAGCGAGCTTGCGGTCACGAACAAAGCAGTAGCATCTCTTTATTAAAATTCAGAAGTTTTTCATATTCGACGCTCGCTGAAGCTGCTTTATAGTCTGACATAACAGGACTCTTTGAGGCAGTGCCAACAAAATCCACATTGGGAATTAACCCAACATTCGGTATCCATATTGGCTTTATTTTCATTATGGAAATCGCTATTAATTTAAGTTGATTTTCGTAACACTAGCAGCGGGCTCTCCCCCCCCCCCTTTCCAATAGCGCTTAATATGAGATTGTTAATAATGTTAACAGATCCGTCAGAGCTATGTTAAAACCCGCTAAGCCCATAGTTTAAACAGGGCGTATAATAAAGTGTATCCCATTAAAATGGGGAGCAGCTGGAAAGGTCTTCCCCCGGCGTCAAGCTTTTGTAGACTCTGAAAAGGTTGTACTGAAAAGAGTGAGCAATAATGGAGATGCATGTGGTGAGCGGTACCACGATGCCAGGCTGCTAGGAGCGGTCTGTCACGCTTGTTTGGCCTGGAGGTTTTACCATGCTGACCCAGGATCCCTGTATATTGCCCGTCTGGCAGTCAATAAGAGCGAGGATTATTAGCCATGATGTTGTGAGTGGTGGGTCATAGAAAAGAACTTTTTAAGCTGTGGTGTAGTGTTAATTTGGCTATTCATATTCAAAATCCCCTTCATTTCACTGAGAATGTTTTACGTGGTTCAAGTGGACAACAAGGAGTGGGTATTGTGATACTTTTAGATCTGTAATAAAAAAAAAAAAGAAGAAAAAAACAGATTCACAATTCGTAACCAAACTGACGTGAGTACATTCAGCATTGGATGATTTTGGATAAACAACTACCTTCAGAAGTAGAGAGAAGATAGAAGCCGTTGCCAGTGCAGCCAGAGGATGACTGCGAGAAGGCTGAATTTTGTGTAATGTTCTTGTAGCGGTTTTTATACACGAGTTGATCTAGCAGGTGAAGAAAGGGAAGATACGATAAGAAATGAAATACCTTAGCTGGAAGAAATGATGAAAGAAGAAGAAAAAAGAACGAACGAAAGAAGAAGGCTATGAACAAAAATAGGGCATGATCAGAACCAGGCAGTGGACAAAAATAGGACATAAACAGAAGCAGGCTATGAACAGTGAATGAATCCTTCAGGCCGCCCGTGAAACCATTCCCAGAAGAGCTCTAGTGATAAAGTTATATTTATACAGTAGAAGAGCTAGAGTAGTAATTGATGGACACAAACGCTAGAAAGTGCTGCTGCGACATGTTGTATCACAAGGAGGAGTCCTTTCGCCTACACTATTCCTTGTATTCATTAATGACCTGGTCAAGGACTTCCCTATGGAATCAAAGTGGCACTGTACGCAGATGATCTGGTCATGTGGTGTACAGATGAATATGCGACAGTTGCTACACAGAGACTCCAAAGAGCAGCAGACATCTTGACATCATGGACAAACAAATGGTGTGTAAGTATAAACACAGAGAAATCAAGTACCACTCTGTTCACTCTCTCATCTAAACAGAAAGCAGGTAAGATCTTTGTAAATGAAATATACTTAAGAATGGACAACCAACCCACTTACTTAGGAGTGACTCTTGACTCAAAACTGACCTGGAAGCAACACATCAACAGTGCAGAAGCAAAAGCCGGAAGAAAACTAGCCATATTAAGAAAATTGAGTGGAACCACATGGGGATGTAGTGAAAGAATCCTCAAGAATGTATATCAGCAAAGTATTCTACCACATTTAGAATATGGCTCAACATCTTGGTGCACAGCATCAAACACTACGCTGCATAATCTAGACAAGGTACAAAATCAGTCACTACAGATTATCACAGGTGCCATGAGGTCCACACCAATAGTAGAAATGCAGAAAATAGTTGGTGTTCAAGTGCTAAAAGAAGACACAAAGGTCATGACCTTGAGAGAGAAATTCCTTAGCTCTGTAAGCCATCCCCTGAAGGAGAGATTCAATAACTTCGCACTAAGACAGCTTAAAAGAAGCAGCTTCATTCATCAGGCCAAGCGTATGGGTAAGCTGATATCTGACCTTTCAACTGTAATCGCTCCATTATCATCTGTTCCAGAGCATACACCATGGAAAGAAGCAGATTGTACACAAATAACTATTCAGACTGAAGTGAAAGGTGTGCAGAATGGTGAGATGCAAAGAAGTCTTGTAAAACCAACAGCCACACTTAGTGTGCTAGATGACAAATATCCATGTGACACCTGGATACATGTGTATACAGACGGATCTGCACACAATGCCATAAAGAATGGAGGGGCAGGAGCACATACTGAATATCCAAACAACACCACTGACAAGATTTCCATACCCACTGGAAAATACTGCAACAACTTTGATGCAGAAGTTAGGGCAATTATTGCTGCAGCTGAAAAACTTCCAGACTCCAGAATTGATACATGCCTCGTAGTAATTCTCACAGATGCAAGATCAGTACTGGAAGCTCTTCAGTGCAACAAACTACCAGATCTTAAAGATGCCTTGTCAAAAACTGGCTTACACCATGGAGTCAGTTTGCAGCGGATTCCCTCCCACTGTGGGATACCAGGCAATGAGAAAGCTGACTGTCTGGCCAAAGAGGGCACTGAAATGGAGCAACCAGACATACCAGTCACCTATAACCAGAAGAAAAGCATTATAAAAACCTACAGGAAGCCACAAACACCACCACATGATGACTATCACATGCTAAACAGAAAGGAACAAGTCACCATTTTCCGTCTTCGAACAGAACACAGCTGACTCCGAAGTCATATGTATACAAAGTTTAAGGTTGGTACTACTGATCTATGTACATGTGCCCAGGTGCCCCAAACTGTGGAACATATCCTCCAAAACTGCACAAACTATGAGACACTGAGAAATAATTACTGGCCCAGTGAAACCACTAAAGAAGATAACCTATATGATTCCATACATGAATTACAAAAAAACAAAACAATAACATTTGTCCAAGAGACAGGACTGCAGATATAGACAGACAATGCGAACAAAGAAGAAGAAGAAGAACCCATGTCACACATCAAAATTCTAAAAATCCTTCCAATTTAACCCATGTCACAGGCCAAAACTCTAAGAACCCTTTCAATTTAACCCATGTCACAGGCCAAAACTCTAAGAACCCTTTCAATTTAACCCATGTCACAGGCCAAAACTCTAAGAACCCTTTCAATTTAACCCATGTCACAGGCCAAAACTCTAAGAACCCTTTCAATTTAACCCATGTCACAGGCCAAAACTCTAAAAACCCTTTCAATTTAACCCATGTCACAGGCCAAAACTCTAAGAACCCTTTCAATTTAACCCATGTCACAGGCCAAAACTCTAAGAACCCTTTCAATTTAACCCATGTCACAGGCCAAAACTCTACGAATCTTTCTACTTTAACCCGTGTCAAACAGATTAACTTCACACAGACCAGCCTGGCCTTTAGATTGTGTACGATCTCAGTAAAACAAGCTACATGTACGTCGCATTATGTCCGTTCCGATGATTATGTGAAGCTACAGCTGTTCCATATGGAAGCAACGGCCGTCAGCTGCCGCTTAGTTTACAAGTGTAATTTTCATCCGATAGTTACAACAGCAGAAAGAGTTACATGACCCAACACGATGACATTTAAAGGTTGTAGTTCAACATTTATAAATAGCACGTGAGGAAACGGTTAATTGTTACAACAAGCAAACTAGCAAGTTTGTCAGCAACGGAAACCTCGGACCAGAGGTGGAGATGTTGTTATTCTGTTTGTACAAGAAGAGTTGCAAGTATGGTCTACACTGATCAGCTTAACAAAACATGGATCGAGTTTTTGAAGGGCAGTTTCCTGTAATAATCTAATTCAGCTTTTGGGGATCTGTGATGTACTTGTGGTACAATCGTGCAAGAAAGTTAATGTAAATTGTGTCGTTTCATTAATTCCCGGCTTTAAATGGCGAATTTATGCTGAATTCACCTCAACATTACATCTGGTAAGTGAATGTAAGCTGTATCAGTCTGCAGACCTACAGTATCAAGCAGCACAGTCTAACACTACAACAAACAACGAAGAGTTATTCACCATCTGAGTAATAAAATCTCATACAAGACGCAAAAAAGAGCAAATATATCCATATTACAAGAACTTAATATTGAAGTAGGCTTGCTAGCAACGAGGATTAAATAGAGAAAACTTAAATATTTAGGGCACATTAAACATGAGAATTTAGAGAATACCGTCTTGGAAGGGTACATAATGGGAAAAAGAAAGGGAGGAAGACCAAGGCGGAGATGGCTGCAAGGTATCGTTGATAATCTGCAAATGGATGCATCAGCAGCAGGCCATCTTTCTCACAACTGAGAGGCCTACAGGAGAGCTGTTAGGGAGACAAAGTTCCGCAAGGGACATGCAAATGACTGACTGATAGTAAATGTAGAGGTCACAGCTAGTGGGAATCACGGCTTATATAAATAACTGGGTTGTGTAGTCTGGATGGGACAAGGGCCCTTCCTAAGTTTAGCCTGGGGTCCTGGGTGGTGGTTAACCACTACTGTCTGGCTACGGTTACCATGGCGAACACAGAGAGCAAGAAGAGAGGAGAAGGAAGGTCGCCGCTCACCTGTTCATGGAATGGCAAGATCGAGAACGTGAGCACAGGTTAGGGTACACCGCCCAGAAAGCGAAGAAAGAAGGATGAGATACACAGCTTAGACAGACAGATATCAGGTTCTTGACTGGGACAGCTTGGGTTTGGCTGAAGTATGATTCGGTGCGAAACAGTTTTCGTTGCGCCATCAATATGTTAATAAACATCTGGTGGGTGCAATCAGCTGGATTTATAATAGGAGTCTTATGCTCTGGATGAAGCTTGTTCCTGGTTGCAGCAGCTGATGCACATGTAGATATGCTCCTTGATTTTGTAATCAGTTGTGTTACCACACAACACAACACGCATAAAAGACAATACACACGGTGGTATAAATGCCGACCGTGTTCCACGCTTGACAACCTCTCTCACTCCTAATGTTTCTTTTCCGTCTGCGGCCGCAGTCTGTGTCCAGTTTCTTCAAAGAGCGGATCACATATACGTTGTCTTTCTGTCACAGCGAAGACGCTGTACGTTTTGGCAATCAGCGACCCATAGTTGACATGTTGATGTCAGCGATGGCGAACCATAGCTGATCAAGACCATGTCCCACCTCTCAGTGGCAACCCCAGTAACAGGCCTAGCTTTGCTAACGGAGCAGGGATCGCCATAGTCCTCTTGGCAATGGAGTCTGCTTAAAAAAGCTACTGCATACCCCACTGCTTTTTAGCTGCATTCCGGGACTGAACAAATAGCTGTCATGAACCGCTGCCAAGGCGATACGATGGTGTGCCTCAACATCTTCACAGCATCGGCTGCAAAGACCACCAGCTCGCAGTTCTAGGGAGATACAAGACAAGACAAGACATCTGCCTGCGTGTTTGCCTTGTCTCTTCTGTTATCTTCAATAAAGACACATCAGCCGACATATTGAATTGTTGGTTTTCTCATAACCTTCCTCTCTCTGTTTTTGTAAAACTGCACCATACTCCTCCACTTAATTGTGCTCTGCTGGTACCAGTTGTATCGTGGGCACTATCACAGTTGTTTTATGGCTGGTCGGTTGCTCGTTTGTAAGGGTTCGGGGTTCAGTTCCTAGTCACTCTTTTACTGCTTTTTTTTTTTCCTGTTGGGTCTCCACAATTTTTCGAGACGCATAATACATAACTGTACTCAAATTACAAAGTTAGTAATATCTCTCTCTCTCTTCTCATCAAGTACTAAAATGACATAGTTCGAAAAGTAACTTGTTGGATATTATTAGAAATTATTTTAATGATTGTTACAAAATATATGTTAGAAGATTTGTATTGAAAATGTATTTTTGTTGATGTATTTGTCTGTGTGTGTGTGTGCGTGTATGCGTGTGTGAGATCTATTTTATTCGGTTAATTACTTCTTCTCTTTTACTTGGAATGTAATAGTTTAATCATACACTCTTTTGATATGTTTTTTTTCCTAATGTAATTTGTATACTTGTATTAAATCCAGTGTGTGGGAAGAATGAAAGATGGAGTGATGAAGGGCAGAATGTAAGAGGGGCCTGCGTGCCCAATTCTTTACCCTTTAAAAATAAAGACCATTCATTCTCTCTCTCTCTCTCTCTCTCTCTCTCTCTCTCTCTCTCTGAACCTTAAAGTGCTCAAGGCACACGGGGCTTCCGCAAAGATTTCCACAAATGCCTGTCGTGTGCCTTTTTTTCACCTCTTGCCCAGGTGAGCCTTTTTATTGCTCAACATCCTTTCTGTTGTTCCTCTCCATGTCTCCTTTGGTCTACCCTTACTTCTGTTCCCCTGTGGTGTCCATCTTAGTGCTATTTTTTGGTATTGAGTCGTCAGTCATCCGGAGCACATATCCTACCCATTGTCAGCGTCTTTCCTCAATAATTGCTGTCAGTGGCTTCATCTGAATTTCTTTCAGTGCTAGGTGATCTGCGGAGAACCCACCTCCAACAGCTTTGGGGTACAAACAGGAGTGAAACAGGGACGTGTACAGTCACCAGCACTATTTATCTTAGTTGCTAATCCTACTGAAGTACAATTTTCTTTCTCCATGCTCTGCGTGCTTTCTCTGGATTCAGGTGGTCTCCTTACCTTCACATGTTGATATAACATAAACCTCGTGTTGGCTCACCTGTTCTTTACATAATGGACATGATGGTGGAAATTAAGAGCACTGTATAAACAAGGAGAGAGGAATTTTATAAAGCCATTGTTTCGCTGCCTGTGCTGTTTGTGTTTAACCGCATCTATATTAGGCGTTGTACGTCTGTAACTATGTAACTTTTGTTATGGGAAAGATTTGATATCAGAGAAAGATCTCAATAAAAGATTTGACCTTCATAGAAGAACTGATCAAGAGAAAGACTTCCCTCTCATATACCGCCACGAGGTGACTTACGGCCGGCCGAGTTAGGGCCGTTTATACTTTCCGCCGAGATCCCATTACAACATAACTCTTTACTTAGTGTTTTGTAATTCATATTCTGTGATTAATTTCAGCAAGTTATGGTGTTAATTTGCATTTTTAAAACCATGGTAACCAAGCCTATTTATCTTGTAACTTTTCATAGAAATTAACTGTATGCAGTGTCTCGTTCTTCCATAACGGCCGACATACGGCCGGATGGACTTTCAGCCTGGCAGCCCCAGCGGTGATACACGGGTATCTCAAAACACGTCGAGGTTTTCCGGTGAGAAGGTCCAACTCTGGCTTGGGTGGGCTACCACCTCTCACCCAGCGGGGATGCACTGATATCCTAAACACGTCGAGGTCTTCCGGTGAGAAAGTCCAACTCTAGATTATACTGGTGCAACGAAAACCACAGTGTCACGTAATCCCACTTCTGAGACCCACCAAGAATACAGGCTAAAGCCCTGCGATACTCTGAACCTCTTGTGGTTCTCTCGTGTGGTCCTTTCGGGGACCACACAGGAGACCACGGGACCTAACGAGGACCACAGGCGTAAATTCAGTAGGATCACAGTGCGGTTTTGGTGGTAGAAGCGAACGAAGAAGAAGAAGAAGAAGCCTGGCAGCCAGTCTTAAATGAGGCCTAAGTCGGCGCCTGACTGTACTGAGGCCTTCAAGATTTGTGTGGGTGAGACAAAGCGCTCATTTTCAAGTTGCAGTAACACCAGAGAGGAAACCTTAGGGCTCATCAAGTCTCTCCTCTTTCGTCATCCAACCCCCCCCCTCTTTCTCCTCACTCTTTTCCTCTTTACCCCCACCCCCACCCCCACCCCCAACGTCTCAATACTCAATCTTCGAAGATGCAATAAATCTGATCAATTTACATTCACTACACAGATGTAATAACCTTTCAACCTCCTTGTCATGTTTATTCAAGACGAGAGAAGAAAACTGGACAGGCCTAGCCATACCCCACCCTCCCTCTTGGAATTATTGAAGAACGTTTGCATCAAAACTGCGCTAAGCTTTCACGGGAGACATTTCTCTAAATCAGGAAGCAAACAGTCACGAGAGTTTTTTTCTTTCTGTTGAAGTTTTATTTTCTCTCGTCTCGTTTTTAGCTGCGAGAGTTTCCGAGAGGCCTTGTTTTATTTTTGTGTCATATTACTCGCGGCCTTTTAATTCAAGCATCACAGGACCGGGGGTTGGGGGTGAGGGGGGGGGAGCCAGGACTCGTGGCACAGCCATATCACAGAGTTAACCCAGCCCTGTTCAGATTCGACAAAGTTGGGGGTGATTGAGGTCAGCACGAGGTTTGACCCCGTCAGCTCCGGGATTATAGCCACCGCACATCCAGCGTAACCCTCGCGCTTTCTCTCCGCCATTGCTGTCGTGTCTCGTGGTCTCGTGGAATGATTGTATACAGGACAGGAAATATTACTGCGACCATTCGTTCCGTACAGACCGCATCAAATCACCTGCCCCCCCCCTCCCTACATCAGCCACCATTTTTTTTTCGCCCTGTTCCTCATCTTGACCGCTTCAGTTTGAGCATATTGTCCCCCCTACCATGCCCTAGAGGCTCCCAACATTTTTTTTTAACTCGACCCCAAGCCATCAGTGTTACGTGACCTATAAAAGGTTGGTTTTTTTTTAAAATACTGAAATTGTGAACAAAAATTAACCAATAAAATTTAAAAGCCGTAGAAGTATAAATAGTAACAAAAATATGCACTACTAATACCAACATTCTAAATAACGCCAAATTGCTCAAGATATTATGAAGTGCTAAAAACATTAAGAAACTAAGAACAAACGTCAGATGCTCGGTGGTTAGAACAAAAAATTACTTATGAAGATATGCGTGAAAAAAGCCACGTCATTATGTTCATACACGTATCATACTTTAAAATAAACTTTATCGGGATCTGAAGACGACACAAGCAAGCAGAAAATGGAAATGCCGTAAGGTCGGGTCTGAAATGGTCCTTGGCCTTAGTTAAACGATTAAACGCACGAGAGCGAGAAGGAAGTTCTGATGTCATGTTTCAAACAAACGCTTGCCCGCCAAAACATACCCGGTTTGAAATAAACGCCGGGTCAGAACATTGTCTCTGTCTTTCTATGGAAAGACGTACGGTATATTACATTTTCGTCATATTTTCTCACTATCATCAGGTGCCGTGGCGACTGGCGTTGGCTATTATGCCTCTCCAGAGTACACGATCCTTCATGCAGGCCATCAGCTCAGTTGGTGATCTCCTATCACGGTGATCTCCCCAGTATCGTTTCTCATGGTCTTCCTCCTGACTCACTATACCTCCCTCCCCTTTTTTTTAAATTAAAAAAATATGTTCAAACTGAAGCGGTAAAAAAAACCTCACTATGCCCCCCCCCTTTCTTTTTTTTTTCTCAACCTGGTGATCTTAATTTAGGCCATCGCGACCTGAGGTAGGAAACCACTGTATCCCATATCACTTCAAGTTAAGACCTCCACAGATAAGTGGCGACTAGTTCTTTGAGGTTGGAGAGAGTGAGGTTAGGGGGGAAAGGCGAATATTTTCTCAGTCGTCGATTGTCATTACAGCGGCCTAGAATCTTTGGCCGGCGACAGAAATGTTGCTTGCTTGCTGGCTTGCTTGCTTGCTTACTTGCTTGCTTGCTGGCTTACTTGCTTGCTGGCTTACTTGCTTGCTGACTTACTTGCTTGCTTGCTGGCTTACTTGCTGGCTAGCTTGCTTGCTTGCTGGCTTGCTTGCTTGCTGACCATTAATGGATCCTTCATCACGGCTGAGAATGTTCTTTGCTGCCCACAAACCAAGATCGTGCTCTACATAGAATGGGCGTCAACATGGGGGAATACCCTGATAAATACCTGTTTCAATGAGCCCCACTAGTGCCCTGATCTTCCGATTCTTTAGAGTGAGAGGGAAAGAAACAAGCGGAGATAAATTATTATCAGTTTAGAGAGATGAAAAAAAAAAAAGGTAAATGAATGAACAGATGTCGTAAGAAATATACTAAGACGAGGTCTGCCATGAAAACAACAAATCATCTGACTATTTGAAATAGCAAATACATTTCAATATTTAAAAACCATTTAAAATGTAGAGGAAGTATCCAGTCACAGGGCCAGATATTCTTGTTAAGACTTTCTGTGTTACAGTGAGGTGCACTGCTTCCTTGTACGAACAGGTAATCCTCAAAGAGTAGAAAAAGTCAGGAAATCTATAGAAATAAATTGCATTGCGGGTCATCCACTGCGAAAACAAAAAGGAATAGAATCCATTGTCATCAATTTTAAGAAGCAACAGTGTTCATAAATGGTTAACAGATTATGTATGTGTTTCATATTTGTGTTTCTCACTTTTTATATTTATGTTCTTTACTGTTATATTTGCGTTTCTCACTTCTGTATTAATATTTTTTGGCTTCTATATTTATGTTTCTTACTTTTATATTTATGCTCTTTACTTTTATATTTTGCGTTTCTCCCTTCTATATTTATGTTCTATACATTTATATTTGCGTTTCTCACTTCTATATTTATATTTTCGCTTCTGTGTTTATCTTCCTTACTTTTATATTTATCTTCCTTACTTTCATAATTTTGATAAGCTAATATCTCACTCCGGATGAGAACTTTCCTCCGAAGAGTGAACTAAATCATTCTTTGTTCTCTGACAAAACTAAAAAAAAAAAACCTGGTGGAAGGTTCCAGGGCACACAAAGATGGCCAAGGCTGGACGAAGAGTTGCTGACCTGAAGATTAGACAAACAAGAGGAAGAGATTTTACGTCAGAGGGACCTTTGATAAAGTTCAAATTGATCGGAGCACAGGTCCTCCGGCAACAATATCCCCCCACGTAATAAAGCCTGTCCTCTCGGCCCTTGGTTCTGAAGATCCAATCGAGGAGTCGTGATCTTTGACCCAGAAGACAAACGGCTTTTAATCTTCACCTAAGCAATAAATATGTCCGGTCTAGCCGGCTGCCAGGCATCAAGTGGACGCAGCAACGACTGGGCCGGCAGCTGAGGACACCGAACATTGGAAGACTCTCAGATTTTTACATTTCGCCAGCACACAAACTCATTTCATCACCATTCAGCGCGCCTTCCAATTGTGTGACTTGTCATCATAAAGTATTTCATGCGCGCAGTTACCAATTCATAATTTTTTTTTCCTTCTTCTTCTGAAGCAATTTCCTCTCTGGGCGCAGCTAAGCTGAGCTCTTGGCTGTTTCCCAATGATAGCTTCAGAATGTTGGATTGGATTTTACGTTCTTATTTTTATTTGCGTGTCATTTGTTAAAGAGGGTCGTGTGCGAAGACCGATTCGAGCCCCAAAACACATCTAAGTGATGGCGGTATTTTCTATACATTTTAACGAATGAGAATGAATAAGATAACACTGAGAATCCGAATAGAGAAAAAGGACGAAGAAAAGAAAGGTGGGAAGAGATTGGCTGATTTAAGCTTCTAAACTATAGTAAGATGACCGCAAGGTGGGAAGGGACTGGCTGATTTAAGCTCCTAAACTCCAGTGAGATGACCACAAGGTAGGAAGAGATTGGCTGATTTAAGCTCTTAAACTCCAGTGAGATGACCACAAGGTGGGACGAGATTGGCTGAATTAAGCTCTTAAACTCCAATGAGATGACCACAAAGTGGGAAGAGATTGGCTGATTTAAGCTCTTAAACTCCAGTAAGATGACCACAAGGTGGGAAGATAATGGCTGATTTAAGCTCCTAAACTCCAGTGAGATGACCACAAGGTTTGGAGAGAATGACTGATTTAAGCTCCTAAACTCCAGTGAGATGACCACAAGGTTTGGAGAGAATGACTGATTTAAGCTCCTAAACTCCAGTGAGATGACCACAAGGTCTGGAGAGAATGACTGATTTAAGCTCCTAAACTCCAGTGAGATGACCAAAATGAGCAACAGACAGCCGGTATGTGACCGTGTTCCTCTCTGGGATGATTTTCCAGCTGCAGAGTTCATGTGTGAAATGTAACAGCTTCACATTTTTGTGAAACATTTGTTTTTGATAGTGAGAGATGAAAAATTGTTTTAAATAGTGACAAAGGTGGACAATTAAAAGTCCAAAGTGTGGATGTTCTAGTGTATTCATCATGCATAAGAAGAAGAAGAAGAAGAAGAATTTCAGTCGTAAAAATATTTAGTATTATCTGCCCAGATCATGACCCAGACATTGTGACACGCTGAGTCTTTTTAAAATAGTAACAAACATATGAATTTACACCTTGAAAATAGCTCTTCCAGTTTTCTCCATTGCTCATCTGTTCGTTAAGTTTTCTGTACCCCCACGAAAGATTTGCTTCAGAATGTTAACACCGACGACTGCGTCCACCAGGTCATGCTAAGACTATCAGATCTACGTGTAGATAACGCTAAGCTTTGATTTGCCAGTGGCTGCAAAGGGGAAACAACTTCGGCAGCTCCGATTACCAAAATAAAGAAATAAATAACATAAATTATAGCTCTTTACAACCACACAGATACTATGATCGCAAAAACTACGGTAGCCATATAGCATAAACAGCATTATGAACTTTCATGGTATCAAAACTATGGTAGCATACAGAAGTGTTAAAAAATAAAATAGTTTCGCATAAAAGGGTATACTAACTGCGTTATGAGTAGTCCATATACTGATCACTACAGCCACTCACATAAGCGATAATCTGTTCACCTAAATAAACTAAAACAAGAAGAAAAAACATGTGAAATGAACATTCAAATTCAATTTATTTTCAGATTTTGAGGGAAGTTCGTGTCCTCGCGGCTCTAAACATGAACAGATCAAAGGTCACAGTTTCCAATCTCCGCTAGCTGACATTAATAGAGTTGTCTGTTAGTGTGGTTCATAGGAGACCTTCCAGTGCACGAGAGAGTATCAGGACAAGAAGTTGTTCTTTTGGTTCCTATTATACCCACTAAAGTCCCTCCTTGACAGCAGTTAAATTAAAATTGATCTTCATGCTTTCTTCTTCTTCTTCTTCTTCTTCTTCTTCTTCTGTGGTTGCCTGTGGATGAAAGTTCACCACGGGGCTGGCTTTAGTAAAGACTCTGATGAATCCACTTTCCCTATATTTCACCAACTTCCTTATTACTTTTGTGCTCTTTTATTCTCATTCGTCAGAGATTATCAGAAAGAGCTTACTAGTTACCGGTTTTTGTTTGATTGTTGTAATTTTGTGCTAAATTAACTGGATTTCGCTCGCTCGTTCCCCTGGTGACAGCTGTGTTAATTACACGCTTATCTTAACACAGTCTTTGTCAGACAGGGAACATAGATCTGATTGCTTAAAAACTGACCTACTTCTCTAGCCCAGAAATCTGCAGCAATCAACACTAACTGTAATTGTTATTTTTGTAAAATGTAATGTCAGGTTGGTGGACGGATGGGGAGATCGCCGGCAGGGATAGGGAAAGTCTGGTGTGAAACCAATGAATCCAGGACGTGGCAAGCCTATGGGTGTCTACAACAATGGCTATCAGAATGAAGTAAACAAAACAGAGCCAGCAGAATATAGGTGGTGGGGAATGGATATCACTGTAGCATTTATCGGATTGTCTCTGTGGAGCTGTCCCAAAGTCATTAGGCCTGGGGTGGAGAAGGGGCTTGTACAGTCACCATAGGCTGGAAAAAAAAATTGTTGGCCAAGCCAGCCTACACCACTGTCTTCATGGCAGTCAGAGCAAGACCACAGTCTGCCCTAGCAAGGAAAGGTGCTGAAGTAGGAGGTACCCAGCCAGGAGGTGCATAACAAAAATCAGGCTACCACGCATTATCGCTAAATGCGTACGAAGAAGAAGAAGAAGAAGACTTGTTTATTGTAAAATATTTTACCACCAAACTTAAACATCATTTCAAATATGAGGCACTAAAAACACACTTCCTTAATTATCTCCCGAATATTTGACGCGCTGAGAATGATAGGAAGTCTTCTCTGACTACAAAAGTAAAGTTAAACCGACTCCATCTTTCACGTGCCCGATGTCCTTGGTAACTGACTGTTCTGATTCTACAGAGTGGGAAAACATTTTGGGATTAACTTCTTCATTGTGATAGTGGACAGTGACCCCGCTAACCCGCAATTAACGGTGAATTATCGACACAAAAAGAGAAAAACACATTTTTTGGAAGCCGTCGGTTACCGTAACCGGTTTATATTACCAACAAATCTCTTAGAAAACAATTATCAAAATCAGGCGGAGGAAAACTGAACCGTTAGAATGATGATGATGCTCAATTTGCTTGGAGGACAATCAGCCACTTCTGAGCTTGTTAAGAAGTTCTATATAAACGAATGTTGTATTGAAACAACAAAGAAAGATTTTCTGGAAAGTTCTTCGTGCAAGGAGAAAGACAAGTACAATTTTATGGGTTTCAAACAATCACTGGTAGTGGATCTAACTGAGAAACTTTGGTCGGAACGTGAAAGTAAGGAAGACAACTGTACCTCATTTTCAGCCAGATCTGTCTTCTTTTCCCAACATTCTCACCTGGCTACTAAAATATATCAGGACGGCGATAACCTGAGGATAAAACTATATCAACAATCATATCTGACAAGACAACAAATAACAAGTGTCTGAGTGGAGAAATGATTAGTATATTAATCTCTCATGATGACAAAGATTTAAAAAATTGCTTACAAAATTCATGATCTTCATCGCCTCATTCTTCAGCAAATTCTAATCATTGAAACTTCTCCTTTGCGTTCACAGCTTCGTAGACAGGCGCATGAGACCCAGTGGAGGGTTATTCATTAGGGCGAGAAGGCTTAAGCATAGGAACCTGGAAAAGAAAGGGGCCCCACTTTAAGAAATGTTTAAAAACTCCTGCAAAAACAGATTATTGTTTAAGAATTTTATACTTGGAGATGAGCAGTATAATCAGATTAAGTTTAGCCTAGCGCCCGGGTGGTGGTTATTCCGCCTTTGATGGGACCTGGCTTTCTGTCTATGTCGGCTTTTGACATCCCTTTCTGTCTAGCTTTTTAAGTGAAAGTGGGAGACTTGCCACTCTTTCTTTTTTTTTTTTTCCATTTCACTATGTGTGATTATCAACAGGCCCAATTTCAATATAATAACAATGAAAACTGTGAAATATTGCGAGAATGTGAGATAAAGACATGAAGAGTGCAAGTGCGACTAGCAAAACAGTGTCAACCGACTGGCTCTACGCGATGATTCCACACACACACACAAAAGCATCGAAAGAATACGATACATTCTGGGCATTATAAAAATGAATGATTGAAGTGAAAAACGCAATGTCTGCGAAACGCAATAATTCGAGGTATGTCTGTAGGATGTGTAGTAGAATTAAACACAGTGAAACATGAAGAAGTAGAACGCACCTTCGAACAGGTACGGCACATGATGATGATGATCATAATCAAGACAACGCATGTCAAGATTAATACCGCGAAATGACAAAGAAGATGATCAATGCTATTCGGCAGATGAGCAAATCCTTTGAATTCTCATAAAATCTCCTAGCCAGATATCAGTTCCACTTTGGACAGAATGAGGCACACTCAATCGATTACCATCGAGAGGGCTGTTCTAGGTATCGTCAATCACTTCTGCGGTCCAGAGTCAGCCAGACGACCGGCCTGGTTTTCTGGAGTCAGTACTCGGCCTGGTGTGTCACAGAAGAGGGCCTTGGAGGTAGAAACAATAAAATTAGAGAGACAAGACCAGGAACAAATTAGGTCGCTTTCAAATACAGTCGCCGGCTACAGGCCACCTCCAGGCAAGATCGTTTTATTAGAAAACAAGAAAGGTTATCGGGTCCAGTTTTAAATTCGCGTGGTCGGGAGAGGAATTTGGTCATTATCTGCTGCCATTCGTTACTAGAATTCTGTAGTAGCTGTACATGACTGGGACTGAGAGTGAAGGAGTTTGTGACAGTTATACACGTATATATGACAGACATGTGGCAGATACATGACAGATAAATGATAACTGTGTCACAGATTACTTGACAGATAAATGATAGCTGTGTGACATATTACTTGACAGATAAATGATAACTGTGTGACATATTACTTGACAGATAAATGATAACTTTGTGACAGATTACTTGACAGATAAATGATAACTGTGTGACATATTACTTGACAGATAAATGATAACTTTGTGACAGATTACTTGACAGATAAATGATAACTGTGTGACATATTACTTGACAGATAAATGATAACTGTGTGACAGATTACTTGACAGATAAATGATAAATGTGTGACAGATTACTTGACAGATAAATTATAATTGTGTGACAGATTACTTGACAGATAAATGATAACTTTGTGACAGATTACTTGACAGATAAATGATAACTTTGTGACAGATTACTTGACAGATAAATGATAACTTTGTGACAGATTACTTGACAGATAAATGATAACTGTGTGACATATTACTTGACAGATAAATGATAACTGTGTGACAGATTACTTGACAGATAAATGATAAATGTGTGACAGATTACTTGACAGATAAATTATAATTGTGTGACAGATTACTTGACAGATAAATGATAACTGTGTGACAGATTACTTGACAGATAAATGATAACTGTGTGACAGATTACTTGACAGATAAATGATAACTGTGTGACAGATTACTTGACAGATAAATGATAAAACTGTGTGACAGATTACTTGACAGATAAATGATAACTGTGTGACAGATTACTTGACAGATAAATGATAAAACTGTGTGACAGATTACTTGACAGATAAATGATAACTGTGTGACAGATTACTTGACAGATAAATGATAACTGTGTGACAGATTACTTGACAGATAAATGATAACTGTGTGACAGATTACTTGACAGATAAATGATAACTGTGTGACAGATTACTTGACAGATAAATGATAACTGTGTGACAGATTACTTGACAGATAAACAGGCTGTTGTTGTTCTGTCTCCCTGAAACTGTGAGCATGATGTTCTTTGCAGTCGATGAGGTTCCTTGCGGTCGATGAGGTTCCTTGCGGTCGATGAAGTAAGTTATTGAGGCATACACATCGTGTACTTCTTTAGCAGACTCCACCGCCAGGATTACTATATCTATCCATGTCCCGTTAGCCAGGCTAGGCCTGTTACCGAGGGTATCAACTAAAACATGTGGCAGGGTCTTGGTTGGTTATGGTTCGACAGCCCTGTCTTGGTCGTCTATGGTTCGACAGCCCTGTCTTGGTCGGCTATGGTTCGACAGCCCTGTCTTGGTCGGCCGTGGTTCGACAGCCCTGTCTCTAGCTTATCAGTCGCTGATGTCCCCCCCCCCCCCAAATCCAGATGTGTATGTGCGATAAAATGCATGAACAGTTTATGAAAGTTTGTAATCATATCTCATGATTTTCTGAGAGTCAGTACGTATTATATAAAATATGAGATAGCGCGAGACGACTTTAACCTGAAACTAAATTCTCAGTCTTCCTTCAAACTGTAATAACCGCAGAAATTTTTAGAGAAACTCTCTGCACACGATTTTGTTTTGAATTTGGCTTTGGTCTTCACACTATTGATAGGTCACTTACGGTCATCATTTGACCAGATATTGGAAGATGTTCTTTAGATCTTTTCTATCCTTTGTCAAAGATCTACTAAAGAAACCGTGAACATTTTATTTCTAATCACATACAAAAGAAATATGGTAATCTATTCATGTCAGCTACAAGTTTATGAATATCTTCATAAGTTTAACTCCGACGTCAGTAAAGTGAGAACTTTTACTTCCATTTAGAAAATAATAACAGGTAAACAAAGCAGTTAAAATAACCTACAGCTATTCAGGATGAGAAAGGATTAGAAGGAGTCTCATTTGTCTCTTGATATCCACTAATCACATAAAGAGTTTTTGTTTGAAAATCTTGTGTCAAATGTTTAGCCATGTATCTGCTGTTGGAGTAATGAAATACAGACTATGAATGAAGGAGTATAAACCTACCTACCTACCTACCACCTACCTACCTACCTACCTACCTACCTACCTACCTACCTACCTACCTACCTACCTACCTACCTACCTACCTACCTACCTACCTACCTACCTACCTACCTATCTACATACCTACCTATCTACCTACTTATCTACCTACTTACCTGCCTGTCTACCTACCTACCTGCCTACCTGCCTACCTGCCTACCTATCTACCTACCTACCTACCTATCTATCTACCTACCTACCTTTTTTAATGCGCTGTTTGCAAGCGTACGGTTTCCCAGTGAATCTTCCACCAGTCTAGTTCTCGCATCTTTGACGAAATTTCAAATTAATTTTTGTTTACTCAGAAAATAAAATCATTCCTCTGCATTCATTATCATATGCTCAGCTATGCGAACGAAGAAGAAGAAGATATGCTCAGCTATATAGACACTGATATGGGCTGCCTTCTTGAATCCCGTCATCAGTAGTTCTTCATGTTTGAACCATATTTTTTCAGCCATATTATTTTCTTAGGGGCCAGATTTGGATTGTTAGATCTGTGCAGACAGTGCATGTTAGCAGGATGTGTCCTGGGAGCCCAGAGACTGCTTTATCATGTGCGGAGCGGAGGTTGTGCGACCCTCAGTTTGTGCAGATGGTCTTGTAGTCTGAAGTGGAGAAAATAAAGTACACTTATTATTTGAAATTACTATTTAAGGGCCTCTGTTTCAAGATGGCCCCCGTGGTTAGCGGGGCCCAGATCTGGGGAGAAAAGAATAGGACCACTGCCACCTTCCACGTATGTCGTAAGAGGCGACTATGGAGGTTGTGGGATATGTCAACGACCTGTTCCCTGTAAAAAGCGGGAGCGTTACCGAGACACGGAGAGGAAAACCATGAAACTTTGTCTTGGAAGGGACTCTCTCTCTCTCTCTCTCTCTCTCTCTCTCTCTCTCTCTGATTTCACGATGTCTGCATTAGAAAGAAGGAGAAGAAAAACCTTTTTTTTAAGGGACCAGAATTCCCTCTTAGGTATTTTCACCTATATTAAGACATACAGTGTGTTCACTGGGTCTACATGAGCTGTGTGTAACATACATCCGTCTCTGTTCACTTGTAAATCCTTTGAGCAATTTTGACCAAACTTCTTAGTGCTCAGTTCAGTAAATGAGCAATGCTTTTCAATTCTCCATTGAAAACAACGAAACCCACACACACACACATTTTAAGAGGTCAGTATATGGTTTTCCACTGGTCTGCTCTGGTGAAGGTCCATGGTTTGAAGCTAATAAGTTATTCTAATAATTAGCTACAAGCTAATCTAATAATGTTACAGGTCTCGGGTCTCTTACTCATTAAGACATCGGGGTTCTAACGGGAGAGTGAAGCGATTACCAGACTCTCAATGTCTCCAAGCCTTCTCTGCTACAAGACTACCTCATACGCCAGTTTGTTAGTCCTGTTATACCCAGCAAGCTACCTAAATTTAGCTCATATACCAGTTTGTGAATACTCTTATACCCAGCAATCTACCTAAATTTACCTCATATACCAGTTTGATATTTTAAGATAAGCATGGGTGTCTGAGTGGCGAAGTGATTGGTGCACTGGTCTCTCATGGCGAAGGTCGGGGGTTCGAATCCGGCCGGGGGCACCCCAGTCACCCAGCTGTAGAAATGGGTACCCGACTTCTTCTGGAGTTGGGAAAGAAAAGGCGGCCAGGCATGATACAGACCATATTCACCCTCTAGTGTGCCGACAGGTCAAGGAAAATATGGGCACTAACACCATATCCCTATGTGCCTCTAAGGCATGACAAGATTACCTTTATCTTTTTTTTTTTAATACTGGCTAGCTTGTCTGCAGTCATTAACTCTAGAAACTTTGATTTCCAGAAACTTTTGTCTATCATTGGTAGTGCTTATGTAAACGTGTATGTGTATGTGTATGTGTATGTGTATGTGCGCTTTAAATTGCCAGTTATTGCGTCTGAATAAGAATTTAAACTATATTAATTGTTACAATGTTTTAAAACAATTCTGAACACGCTTATCATTTGTGAAGTTTTCGAGACGTGTCTACAGCACGTCTATGTCTACAGCACGTCTATGTCTACACCACGTCTATGTCTACAGCACGTCTATGTCTACAGCACGTCTATGTCTACACCACGTCTATGTCTACACCACGTCTATGTCTACAGCACGTCTATGTCTACAGCACGTCTATGTCTACACCACGTCTATGTCTACACCACGTCTATGTCTACAGCACGTCTATGTCTACACCACGTCTATGTCTACACCACGTCTATGTACTAATAATTTGTGGCCGGAATTAAAGAGTAGGAACTTACACGTCCTGTCATAGTACGTTACTGATAACTGCTTCCACTACATGTTATATTTACTTCATCAAAATCACAGTATGCGTATAATATGAAAGAACGAGACAGACGCATAGCAAAGTAAAAAATGAGAACTGAACGCAAGACGCACTGAATGTACGGGACTGCCTCCATTTATACCCGTATGTGCGTACTTCCCAGAAACGAGGAAGGAGGGAAGAGGGGGGGGGGGGAATACGTATGCAATTTCAATCACAAATTCCATTTTCTAATTTCGGTAATTTCAGTATGCAGATTTTTTTGGGTATAATTTTCATTGTATCTCTCTTGCACCGCCAGTGCCCAAGACACTAGGGGCTGCTGGAAGCAAGAGATTTCCATTTCTGTCCGCCCTTCGCTACCTTCTTGGCTGTCTCCCATCTCATGTACCAGCATTTTCTCTGCTATACGTCTTCGTGTCTCTTTGTGTCGTCCTATGCTTCTTTTGCCCTGTAAAAGTCCACAAATCTTTTCGGAGTAAGGATTCGTCTGTCACTCTCATAATATGACCAATCCGTTGCCACCTTCTTTCAGTCATTCTTGACATTAGTGTGATGTCTGTGTCTCTCAACAATAGGTAATTATTTATGGTATTTGGCCAGACACTCTTCTGGTCATACATAGACACTTCTCTTAGAAGGTGTCAAGAGTATATGTCGTTGTCTGTGTCATTTCCCTCCAACTTTCACGCCTATATACTAAGACACTTAAAACATTGCTTTTGAATATTCTACATTTGGTGTTCTAACCTTTTCTTGGAAGTCCAGATATGGTTTGGTGTGGCCCAAGCTCGTCTGGGTTTTATATTCTTACTTCAATTCCTTTACCACTAAAATATACTATTAGTTGTTCATTCGTGAACATCCTCCTATTATTAGTATAGGGAATGCACGTGAAGTTACACAAATATACGTATCAAAATCTCCATTTACAGCCTCAGCCGAGAGTATAGTCTTGTTTTGTCTACATCATATACTCTTTAATGCTGAGGGAGGAAAAAAAAACAGACTTCTTAATAAGACTAGGCGATCTACTTCATACAATATTTCAAATACCTTTCCTTCACCCACCTCATCACCACCATACAAAGACATAATTACCTACCACAGCGTATTTTTTGTGGTCTTATAGTCTGGTATAACAGTCAGTAAACAAAGTGGGCTTACATCGCCATATTACAGATCTCGGAAATCCCACAACATTAAAAACCCCACACTCTTCAGTTTCCGGACCTGATGTGTATACCGTAATCCAATGTTATGTCATCTTTAGATGTATGACCAGGGTTAGTCCGGGTGGGCCCCACATTCATCCACAGGGAATTCTGGGTAATTCCAGGGAACAATATCTGGAGATTGATTATCCAAGATGGGCTCAAGGAGGAGGGTAGAGGTCTAGAGGAGCAGGATAAAGAGGGTCATTCTAAATATCCAGGGTCGTGGTCAGCATTCGAGACCCTGACAGGAATTGGGCCACTGGTTACCGTCGATGTCTGCACTTTGGTTCGGCATGGAATAAATCTTGGGTAGACAGCCAAAGCGGTCTTCAAATTACAAGTTTTGAATGAACATGACCAAGAAGTTTGAATCCCTGCAGGACCGGATTGTCTGATCATTGGCGTGATGTGACATATTTCAAAAAGGACGAGGTGTGTGGAGAACCGCTTTGTATAAATAGTTACTAAGCTCTACCTCTCCCCAGAATATAAGAAACAGCTAACAATCTTTTGCTTCTATGACTACGTTAATTTAATCTTCCATTCTCATTCCGTAAAGAACACACAGTGACAAGTTTCCACAAAAACGCAACGTGTTTGCACACATAGAAGCTGACAAAGATTTCATTGACTCTTATTTTTACATTATTGGGATTTTTACATCTCCTTTGAGGGGAAAATATTTTAATAATCAGAATATAGAAGTTTCTTTTATTCCTGGAGTTCTTTAATTAAAATCAGGACCATAACATAATAATATGGGGGAATGGAAAAAGGATGTTAAAGCTAGAATAACCAAGGCCAGGACAGCATTTATCCAACTTAACAAAACATGGTCATCTAAGAACATCAAAAAATAACCAAACTTAGGCTTTTCAATACAAACGTAGAGACTGTCCTACTATATGGTTCAGAGACATGTGTTATGACCAAGACAATACAACACAGGACACAAACATTCATGAACTACTGCTTGAGGAGGATTTTAAACATTAAATGGCAGGACAAGATCAGAAACGAGGAGGTCTGGGAAAGGGGCAGGACAAGAACCTATGAAGCTACAAATCATGTCAAGGAAATGGAGGTGGAGTGGCCACACTCTGAGGAAATCCGACACAAGAATAGCAAGACAGGCATTGATATGGAATCCTCAAGAAATAAAAAAAAAGGAAGACCTAGACTTACTTGGGGAAGAAAAATTATGACAGTGCTCAGAAACGAGGGACACACATGGAAGGAAGTAGAGAATAATTCCAAGAACAGGGATGACTGGAGAGCCTTTATCCCTGGCCTATGCTTTCAAGGGAGTGAATGATGATGATGATGATGAAACGGATCAGCTTAGTCTACCGAGTCCCCTTCCATGTTAACATGAGAGTGCTATGATTTAATATACCATCTTTGAATCAGTGTCCCGCGTTATTTTAACATTTTCCATGATACTCTGATGACTGAGACACAAGAAATTCTTTTGCTTCCATAGTCACGCCAGCAGAGTTACTCCAACATAGTCACGCCAGCATAGTTACTCCAACTTAGTCACGCCAGCAGAGTTACTCCAACTTAGTCACGCCAGCATAGTTACTCCAACATAGTCACGCCAGCATAGTTACTCCAACTTAGTCACGCCAGCATAGTTACTCCAACTTATGCACGCCAGCATAGTTACTCCAACATAGTCATGCTAGCATAGTTACTCCAACATAGTCACGCCAGCATAGTTACTCCAACATAGTCATGCTAGCATAGTTACTCCAACATAGTCACGCCAGCATGGTCACGTCAACATAGTCACGCCAGCATAGTCACGCCAGCATAGCCACGCCAGCATGAAAACCTCTTATTTACAGAACGCCGGCCCACGGTACATACTCACTTGCGTGGCAGGAACAGTTCTCAGTGAGTGCCGTAGTTCTGTCTACGGATTAACTAACAGGGAGGTGTGTCCAGGGTGACACGTGGACGAGTTCACTTCTACATATAAGAGGGGGAGACTGGAGGAAAGGCAAGGACACTCCTTTCTCGTTATAAGGGCACTGAAATAGATTTTTATTGGAAAAAAAATCAGCACTATTCTGAGGGTATTCTGGAACTGGGGCAATTTAAGGGACTAGCCTGGTCTCTCTAGTCCATTCACGACACATCGTTATGTCCGATCAATTTTTCTTCACAGAAATTAACAGGACAAAAGTCAGAAATTCTGAAACAGAATATTTGCTTTCGCTGAACTTGTCTTGATGACGAGGCAACCTAGAAGAAGATAAACACGCTCTTGGAATCGACAACTGGAAAGAAAAGATCAAGAGCAAGGAAGAATGGAGACTTGTCTTGTCTGCAGCAGTGAACTTCAGTGGCCGGGAAAGCTGCAGAACACAGCAGTTCCTCGAATGACTTGTCATAGGAAATACAAAGTTCATAGAAAAGAAGCAAATGTCGATGAAAAGACGGAGCAGAACTAGACAAGTTAGAAACCACCAAAATGTTTAAAAAAACCTATTTCAACTGTGGAAATTATAATTTAGTCTAGGAAGAAAACAACAAAGCAAGAAGTATAATAAAGTTTAGGTTGTGATTTATATTTTAATGACTGGTAGTAGAAGTGTTCTTTGATCAACACATCACGAATAGTCTCACCGATACTACGAGTTTCAACAAATCAAATCCCTGCCCAAGTTACAGATTCCATTTAATTCGGTCTAATAATGTCACAGATGTATTGTTGTCTATATTATTTGGAATAAGATGCAAATAGGACATACAATTCGTTGGTTTCGTCGTCGAAGCACATAATTATTGTTCACAACATTAAATCAACCATATTCTAGATCCAGAACTTCAACAATGTTCTCAGCTTCAAAATACTCTGCACGTGATACGAGAACAATTCCAAACTCTGTTACACATTAAATCTGCAACACGTGGTCCGCTCCTCGTCTGTTTCACTTTAAACAAAGTTTCAAAAGTATCAAATCTTCATAATCACTTGAAACACATCTTCAGTCTATCCTAAAACTACTTCTCATTCTGAAACTGCTTTTTCCTGAATATCTCTCTTGTCCTCTATGTGTCCTCTACTTCTCCTTCTGTCTCTTCTAAAACTGCATCCTGGCTTATATGTCGTAAGTCAGTTGTCCAATTCCTTGTCACTGGTCAGCTGTTCAAGTCGATCCACTCCCTTGTTAAAAAAACTGTGTGCACATTGCGTCTTATGATGAGCAAATATGTGACCCGTGTCAGACTGTTCCGTCAAAATCCGTCTACACAATTTTCTCATCACGTATCAGGTGTTTGCGATACCTATGGGGTATCCAGATCTTTTTACAGTGTCCGTCTGTCTCCGTCTGTTCCAATGTTATCAGAGTAAATCCTCTTTATCTGTCTTTGTTGTCGGTGTTCTGTTGTAATATTACTACTAATACCGTGGGAGTGTTCCTCTCGAATTTTCCATCGTTTCTGACCTACTTTCTGCGTATCAGTAATAATAAACTATACTAAATATGCCAATAGTAATAGCAATAATAATAATAACATTAATAATAATAATTATGATAATATCCTAATTTCCAAGGGACTAAGCTATACAAGTTTTGGAAGCACGCATTTGGTTGTTCGAGCCGTCATGTCAGAAGCATGAAATGTGAAGAGTAATATGGGATGTGTTATAGCGTTGAATCTTACATTCACCAATCCTTCAACTGAAGTTTAATGATTTCGTTTTTCAGTCGACTGAGAACATTTTTTTTTATATGTAAAAGTACTGTGTAAAATATAGTCCCCGTTTCCAGGCCATTAACGATTATTGGGGATAAAGTGTTTGGCCAATATTTCCCGTAACTTTCGGCGCATGGAAGTGCGACGTGGTCAGTATCACGCCTGGCCGTATTTACCTTCCCAGATTAGGTCTCATTTTTTAGAGGCTCAATGAACCCCGGGCCCTGTTTTGGTGAGTACTAGAAAAAAGAAAAAGAAAAAAACACTGCTGGGACTTGAACCTGGTACCACCGGATTAGTAAACAACCACTCAGCCACTGAGGTAGTTTCTAATAGTTTTCCATTATTCTAATTCACGTACCATAATGCGATAAAAGCCATTTTAGAACTAATATTCGTGGATTTTTGAAGATTTTACTAAAGTATTCACTATACAATACATAAGGAAAATACTAAAGTGGAGCGAATTCAAGAACAACTCAGAGATAATGCAGATTAATGAACAACAACATGTCTCATTTGTGGTTAGAAAAAGGAGATGGACATATGTCGGTCACGTGAAGAGAAGAAACTGTCAGAGAATCCCAAAACAAACTACCAATGGGAACACAACAGGCAGGAGAAAAAATAGGTCGACCACGTGAAACTCTAAGGAAGACATTGTTAAGAGAAGCCAGTTTAGTGGGCATAACATCCCTTGAGGTTGAAAAGCTCGCCGAAAATAGGAAAACCTGGCGAACTACCATATGAGCCCTATGTGACGTTTAAAGGCACACGAAGGATGTAAGATTCACTTATGCATGGTCAGTTCATTACGTTTTTAAAAAATCTTGGAACAGTGGGCGTTGTCTGACCAAGAATCCTCTAATACACAACATCCTCCGTCTAACATACAACATCCCCCGTCTAACATACAGCATCCCCCGTCTAACATACAACATCCCCCGTCTAACATACAACATCCCCCGTCTAACATACAACATGACTGTATTAACAACCTTGAGTCAACTCTTCAAAATTTTAAACAGTAATTAACTGGAGCAACAACAACAGAATGCTCATAAACACCAGGAAAACAAAATCCATGCTCATTACAACAAGACAGACATTAACAAATTCACCAATAACAACACTATAGCTCCACGTTGGAACTTCACAGATAGAGAATGTTAGTGAACATAAAACTCTAGGACTCATGATTGACCACCACCTTAGCTGGAATCCTCATATAGACAATCTAACCAAACTCATTGCACAAAAAGTTTACCAGTTTACTAAAATTAAACATATTCTTGACATAAACATCATAAAAATATACTACATATCACAGATACAAACACACTTGGACTACTGCTCCACAGTCTGGGATGGTTGTTCCATGTCAAACATGAAAAGACTTTACTCACTTCAAAAACGAGCAGTAAAGCTTATAGATTACAAACATGCAGCACGTATTACAAGTAAAGACAAACATCTTGATATTCTACCCCTCGAAAAGAGATTTCTTATCAACAAGGCCAAGTTAATTCATAAAACTATATCGCACAATGCTCCACCCTATCTGTGGTCGTTGTTCAAATCCAACCCAGAACACAGTCAACGCTTAAGCAATTGTATTCTCCCAAAACCAAGGCTTGACATGTTTAAAAAAAACTTCTCTTACTCAGCTGCCCACCTTTGGAATGCCCTACCAAATTCACGTAACACTTATAAGTAATATTCGTTCTTATAACTATAAACTTTGTCAATATCTGTTTGATATAGACTATATGCCTCCCTAAGCATAGTTTAAAGTAGTTTAAATGCTTGAGTGTTATAATTTTAAAAAATACTGTTTTTCTATAAATTTGTTAGTTTTTAATGAATGTAAGAATGCAAGTTTATTTCATGTTGTATATTCCAGAATGTCAGACGCGCCTGCGTGCCCAATTCTTAACCCTTTGAAAATAAAGTATGTTCGTTCTTTCATCCTCCGTCTAACATGCATCCTCCGTCTAACATATAACATCCTCCGTCTAACATACAACATCCCCCGTCTAACATACAACATCCTAAGTCTAACATACAACATCTTCCGTCTAATATATATCATCCTCCGTCTAATATACAATATCCCCCGTCTAACATACAACATCTTCCGTCTAACATACAACATCTTCCGTCTAATATATATCATCCTCCGTCTAACATACAATATCCTTCTTTTAATATATTAATCTTTCATATTCCTTTGTCTAAAATACAGCATCCTGTATCCAACATAGAATATCTTCTTTTTGACATGCAAAGTCTCTGTCTAACACAGAACATCCTTCTTCAAACATACAACTTTCATCTAGCATAGAACACCCTCTTACTAACATACATCATCTTTCATCTAACATAGAACATCCTCTTACTAACATACATATTCCATCTAATATAGAACATCCTCTTACTAACATACAACATCCTCTATCAAACACAGAACATCCTTCTTCTAACATATATCCTCCATCAAACACAGAACATCCTTCTTCTAACATATATCCTCCATCAAACACAGAACATCCTCCTTCTAATATATATCCTCCATCAAACACAGAACATCCTCCTTCTAACATATATCCTCCATCAAACATGAACATCCTCGAATATAAAATTCCAAGGCTCAACTGCACAGAATGAAAATAGAAACAAAAAGAAAAGAAAAAGAAAAGCGCAAGGGATCCTGGGAAACAAAACAAAAAAAAAACACACACACACAAAGAAAAATGTCGAGAAATAGAGAATGTAATAAAGAAATGAAAGATGAGTTACAACCAAGATGGCAGACAGCAGCGTGAAAGGAAAAGCTCGTATCTGAAAATGACATGAAAATGGGGCGTCATCGGCCTAAATTTATGGATGATTGGGTCAACCATTGCCAGGGACACGAGAAGGATCCAGTACCTCGTTGTTCGTGAACATTCGAAGGCACGGCGGGTGTGGGCAGTCCTTCATATGGTCTTTTCTTCTGTTTGTATGTTACAGACGAACGACATAACAAGATGTTTGCCAGAACAGCATTTCTAGCAGAATTTACCCAAAAACAATATTTTACTAATCGATAAGCTATTACATTGATATCTTCTTCTTCTTCTTCTTCTCTTCTTCTTCTTCTGTTGCTTCTTCTCCTTTCAGCAGCTGCTGGCTTCCCGAGCCATCGATGTTCACTGCTGCAGACAAGACACATCTGCATTCCTCCCTGTTCTTGATCTTTCCTTGCCAGCTGTCGATCCCAAGACCACTATATCGATATCTTCTTCTAGGTTGTCTCGTCATTGTTGTCTCCGTCTACCTCTTGGTCTGTCCTCTTTCATCACCTCTATATAGGCCATCTTTCTTTGCTCTATCCTCCTCCATTCTCTTTAAATGCCCGAACCACTTCAGTCTGTTGTTTTTCATAATGTCTGCTATAAGCGGAGAGGTAAACATAGAGTAGGTTTCTTTGTTACATCTTAGTAGCCATTGTTGTGTTAGAAGGTCTCTTACCGGTCCATAAATTCTTCTGAGGATTCTATTCTCAAATGTCTGTATTTGGTCTTCATCTTGTTTAACTGTACTTCGTGTTTCTGACCCATATGGTATAACAGGTGTAATCTTGTCTTGTATGTGTTTAGTTTATGTTGTGGAATAGAATTATCTTGTTTCCGGTTTGTATTCTAGCCCTTATCTCATCTCTTATCATCTTGGAACTACTGAATATTCTTCCTATGTATTTATAGGAATCTGTTCTTTATACTTTCTAGTGCTATGTTATGATTTACTTTCTAGTGCTATATTATGATATACTTTCTAGCGCTTTAGCATGATATACTTTTTAATTTTACATTATGATATACTTTCTAGTGCTATATTATGATATACTTTCTAATGCTATGCTATGATATATGTTAAAGAAAACTGGGTAGATTCAAATACTCTTATGACAGCGGTTCTCACACTGGACTGTACTGACTTCTGCGAATCCGATTCTGTTCCCTGTATTAGAAGATTTTCTGATTCTTGCTTCTTTCTGTTCCCTGTATTAGAAGATTTTCTGATTCTTGCTTCTTTCTGTTCCCTGTATTAGAAGATTTTCTGATTCTTGCTTCTTTCTGTTCCCTGTATTAGAAGGTTTTCTGATTCTTGCTTCTTTCTGTTCCCTGTATTAGAAGATTTTCAGATTCATGCTTCTTTCTATATCCTGTATTAGAAGATTTTCTGATTCTTGAATCTTTCTGTTCCCTGTATTAGAAGATTTTCTGATTCTTGAATCTTTCTGTTCCCTGTGGACCTTTCCTGACGTATAGAAGCGGCTGTGACTGGTCGACTGCCTTCTGTATCAGTTTTCCTTGACATTCTCAACCACCAAACACAAATGTTTGTTAAAACAAATATGTGTGTGTCTAGCCACGTTTTGACAACCTCTCATAGAATAATGCAGTGCAATGTGCGTCAAAGTGTGCCCAATTCTTAACCGTTTTGGAAATAAAGATCAATCAGTCAGTAGACTTTCCCTGATCACAGAGCTTTGAAATCGAAGATGATTTTTCTCCTCCTCCTCCTCCTCCTCCTCCTCCTCTCCCTCCCTCTCTCGTGTAGGAAAGACAAGTAATGTTAATGAAACCATAGACTTCACCACTATGGTCTCGCGGAAACAGAGTACTAGACACTGTTTTAGCTGACAAGCAGTTGCTTATCCCCCTAGTGTCCGAGGTTCGATTCCCAGTTAAACGCATCCCATTGTTGTGACTCTAGGTCGGAGTGACTTGCCTGAACTTTTCAAGGCCATCCTACAAATTCTGTTTCCACACTTTACACTTCACACAACTCCATGTTGCCTAGCAACGCTGCGGTAAACATGATATAACAAAAGGCAATACGGAGAATACAGTAAGAATGTATATCTAAACAGTTTTACAGCGAAACGATGGCGGAATCTGTGCGTGAGTAAAGTAATTCTGTTACACGCCGATCCGTGCAGAATGAAAGTTGTAGTGAGCGGAAAATTGTTCCCTAGTGATTTATTAATGCAGGCGGAAAGCCAGATACACCAGACCTGTTAATGACTTAACAAAAACGCATCATTCACTGCTCTAACAATCAATTCCCGCAATCAATCATCCGTCCCCCACGATGATATTTGTGTTCAGTATCAGTAAGTGCCGAGCCCCGTATCTCAAAATTGAGAAACTCAAAAGAGGAGCGAAATACTGTGGGAATACTGACAATGTGAAGTGACATGTATTTTAAATCATGAAAGTACCTTATACACCACCCACTCGTACAACACTCATGCATCACTCATACAGCACTCATACAACACTCATACATAGAATATGAAATATATTTTTTTGTGTTTATTTTTTAGATTTCAATTTAGCACTTCTAAGACAACTCAGTTTCTGTTGACAAGAAGTATTGTACTTTGTGACATTTCTTTACATTTTTGACATGATTTTTTTGGTCTTGTTTGTGGGCATAAAATGAAACAGTCAACAGCGTTTTTGGCTTTATGCGGAATGTCTACAGTATCGCAATAAGAATGTCTACAATGTCACAATAAGAATGTCTACAATGTCACAACAATGCCTACAATGTCACAATAAGAATGTCTACAATGTCACAACAAGAATGCCTACAATGTCACAATAAGAATATCTACAGTGTCACAACAAGAATGTCTACAGTGTCACAACAAGAATGTCTACAGTGTCACAATAAGAATGTCTACAGTGTCACAACAAGGATGTCTACAGTGTCACAATAAGGATGTCTACAGTGTCACAATAAGAATGTCTACAGTGTCACAATAAGAATGTCTACAGTGTCACAATAAGGATGTCTACAGTGTCACAATAAGGATGTCTACAGTGTCACAATAAGAATGTCTACAGTGTCACAATAAGAATGTCTACAGTGTCACAATAAGGATGTCTACAGTGTCACAATAAGAATGTCTACAGTGTCACAATAAGAATGTCTACAATGTCACAACAAGAATGTCTACAGTGTCACAACAAGAATGTCTACAATGTCTCAACAAGAATGTCTGCAATGTTTTTTTTCAGAAGAAAAAAATGTCTATAATGTATTTCTTCTTCGAAGTGAGACACGTGGTTTAAAATTTTAAGTACCATCAATACAGGTCAAAAGCAAAAGTCAGTGCCTGAAACCGGAAGTCAGTCGGTTAAGGTGAAGGATGAATAGAGAAAGATCTTAAATAAGGGTTGACAAATCTGACCACTCTGTATGTAGCTCGCGTTTTTGTCACAGATGTCTGACTTTGGTGACCTGGTCACGTCTTCTGGAGTATCTGGGTCGCAGACATGAAAAGACACACCCTGGCTGTTAAATAAATCAGGGCTGAAGAAGGGAAAATTAAGAGATCTTAGAAATACTAAGACATTAGGCAGCACGAAGTTATCCCCCCTTGTCGTTCCAGTCACCTGGATTTCGATGACACAAAGGCCAACCATGCGGGATGGTTGTTTACGTCCTGAAAGCGAAGCTTCAGAGCGCAAAATCTCTCACTAGAACTCTTCAACCTCAACCAGGCACAAACGACCTCCGAACCGACTATGATAATTATGACCTCGTAAGAGTTACACGTCTAAGGACAGGATCTTCAAGTCTCGATTAAACGACCCGGGGAGTGCTTTAAATGGATGGATTAACGATGGAAGGAGCAGGAATTGTTTCAGTTGGTCTGCCCTTCGTAATCCTTCACCTGAAGGAAGACAAGAATCTTTTCTTTAACAGACAATCTGGTATTTAACATTCGACATGAAGTCTTGTCTGTTTTGTGTAAAATGTCTCGCCTGTCTTGTGTAAAATGTCTCGCCTGTCTTGTGTAAGGAGCGTGTATGAAACTGGGGAGTTAATACACAACTTGAAAACCTTGATAGAGTATGGCCCAGTTTTGTCTTCATTTGTTCAGATGTCATTGGTCCAAATCTCTCAGCACCTTTCACCAAAAAAGGGAGATCATCCCTGCACCACATCAGTCCTGATATTGGTAGCGAAGAAGCTTAAACTGACATCCAACTTCATAAAACAACCAGTAAATAGGTCAATTGGTGAGCTCATCTTGAACAACACTGAGAGCTATCAGAATTATTGCGACTGAAATGATTCTTTCTGTTTTAGAGTGACATAAACGTGCACTTATGAGCTGGCATGTTAGGACAGGAGTTGGACATTCACTATTTTAGAGTGACAGAAACGTGCACTTATGAGCTGGCATGTTAGGACAGGAGTTGGACATTCACTATTTTAGAGTGACAGAAACGTGCACTTATGAGCTGGCATGTTAGGGCAGGAGTTAGGAGGAGGGAAGGCACTGTCCGATTTAATGGTTAGGGACCTTTAGCTAAAGAGACCAACCGTCCCATAAAGATGTGTGTCGGTTTTTACTTCGGTCGGAACGCCTAACTGTCCCCTATTTTAAAACACGTGGCTTATATTGTCAGAATTATATATGTCATGAAACTTAACAGACTATGCTGGTTGGGCCATGTAGAAAGAATAAACGAAAATTATGCACGAGAGATGAGGGAAACAAGACCAAGGGGTAGACCAAGACAGAGATGGAAAGACAACACAGAAAAGGATATAAACGAAATTGGTATCACCAACTGGAGAGAGAAGATTACAAATAGAGAGGAATGGAGGCGAACTTTATCTGCAGCAATGAGCCTTAATGACTCGGAAAGCTGAAGAAGAAGGTCCTATATTGTCCTGTACTCTCATCTTTGATTGCTGCCTGCTCGGAAATTTCTTCTTCTATCTAGAGTTTTTCTTCTTTTTTCTTGTTCTTCGTCTATCTAGAGTTTTTCTTCTTTTTTCTTGTTCTTCTATCTAGAGTTTTAAAATCATCTTATGGAATTGTTGCTGTTGTGAAGAACAGAGAATTACAACAAGTAGGCAGGACTGCCATATTTGTAAGCAGTTATAAACCTGGCATACTGATTAAAACTGTTGTAAGCAGTTATAAACCTGGCCTACTGATTAAAACTGTTGTAAGCAGTTATAAACCTGGCATATAGATTAAAACTGTTGTAAGCAGTTATAAACCTGGCATACTGATTAAAACTGTTGTAAGCAGTTATAAACCTGGCCTACTGATTAAAACTGTTGTAAGCAGTTATAAACCTGGCATACTGATTAAAACTGTTGTAAGCAGTTATAAACCTGGCATACTGATTAAAACTGTTGTAAGCAGTTATAAACCTGGCATACTGATTAAAACTGTTGTAAGCAGTTATAAACCTGGCATACTGATTAAAACTGTTGTAAGCAGTTATAAACCTGGCATACTGATTAAAACTGTTGTAAGCAGTTATAAACCTGGCATATAGATTAAAACTGTTGTAAGCAGTTATAAACCTGGCATATAGATTAAAACTGTTGTAAGCAGTTATAAACCTGGCATATAGATTAAAACTGTTGTAAGCAGTTATAAACCTGGCATACTGATTAAAACTGTTGTAAGCAGTTATAAACCTGGCATATAGATTAAAACTGTGGGTTAAAATGGAAACAGAGCTTTTAATGCCCCCCATCCCCCTCCCACGCACACATACACACACATACACACACATGCACAAACACAGAGTTATGTATTTGAAATGATGATCATCTAAGAAAGGGATACATTGAATGTAACGTATGAACATGGAATGTAACGTATGAACATGGAATGTAACGTATGAACATGGAATGTAACGTATGAACATGGAATGTAACGTATGGTTTTCGTTTCTACATTATGTCTCTACGAAACGAGCCTTGAATTTCTGCTGCGATAGAAATTCATAAGTTTAACTTATTTCTTTTGTAACGAATTCTACAGCAGAAAACAGTGACTTAAATCCATTTCACACGAATTATCGCTCAGGTTATGAATTTTTGTGGAGAACTCGAAATTCTATATTCATTCTCTGAATTAGGAGTTTACGTCTACGTTGAATAGTCCATTCTTCAGTTTGATGCAAACTGCGAAAAGGAATTTTATTCTGTTTCCTCAAAAACTTGTATTTTCCTTTCGTAAGCATTTGTTACTATTTCTGTTTCTTTTATTACTTTTTTTTCTCGTTATCTTATATTACTTTAATCATTTCTTGAAATTAACATCTAATTGTGTTAACTCCCTTGACATTTTTAGAAATCAATGGCGAAGATGTTGTAATGGTTTTATTTGCCAACCATAAACAGAGAGACAGAGAGAGAGAGGCAGAGAGTTGTATCTTGCCTTGTCTTGTCTTCTGTCTACTTGGAACTGCCAGTTGGTGTTCTTTGCAGCCATTGCGGTGAAGATGTCAAGGTACAACATCATGCTGACTTTAGAGCAGTATTTTTTTTTCTTTTCAGTCCTTGACTGGAGCTAGAAAATAGAGGATATGCAGGGGCTTATTTAGTAAATCATGGCCGTCTCTGCTCCGTTACCCAGGCTAGTCCTGTTACTGGGGACATCAACGGAGAGGTGGGACAAGATCTTGGTCAGCTATGGTTCGCGAACTCTGAAGCTAGCATGTCAACTGTAGGTCGCTAACTTCCAAATCGGACAGGGAGAATGTAGAAGAATGAACATGAATGCCCTCCTTTCCGAAATGTTGGGCTAAGGTAAAGTTCTCTCTCTCTCTCTCTCTCTCTCTCTCTGTCAGGGAATTTTCTAATAAAGTAATAAGTAACATACATGTAACAAGTTCTAAAGCTATTTTTGTTTTAAGTTTAGGGGTAATTGCATGCAAGGATTGTTTTATCTTATTTCAACATTAAATACTCCCTCCCCACCGCAACCCTTCCTTTTTCGTCCACAAATCTTCGAGACAAGACCGTAGCCAGCAGAATAAATGGTAACCGGTTGTTGATTAAACCTCTCTCTTTGGAGATTGTCCTCATCGTAGGAGACAAGTGAGGCGAAATGATGATAGAATGAAGTATAGCAGTGGCCAATCGATGCGCGAATATTAATAACTCCGTGTCAAGACAGCACGCTCCTAACAACGGAAGACCAGATCTGGCATGGGCTTTAGGGCTGATACAATTATGGCACACCACGACAAAACTGGGGCTCGGGATAGTGGTGGTGACAGGGGGACGGGGAGCATCATGAAGGAAGCTGGATGTTTGTTATTCAACACCAGAGATATTCGCCTTGAAGAGGCCCATGTACAGCGATTAAAACTTCGTACAAGAGTGGGGGGGGGGGGGGAGGGGGAGAGAAGAACGAGAGAGAGAGAGAACGAGCGAGATAATGAGAGAACGACAGTGATAGAACAAGAGAAGGAACGAGAGAGATAGAGAGAGAGAGAGAGAACGACAGTGATAGAACAAGAGAAGGAACGAGAGAGAGAGAGAGAGAGAGGGAACGGGAAAGACAAAAGGAGAACGAGAGACAAAAGGGAGAAAGAGAAAAGGAGAAAGAGAACGAGAGAAAGAGGGAACGAGAAAGACACAGAGAGAGAGAGAGGGGGGGGGAATGAGAGAATGAGAGAGAGAAAAAGAACATAATCACGAGGTTTTCCATATCAGAACAATGACTGAATTTATTCATGTCTTCTGGTTCTGTTGTAATTCATGAAAAGAAGACAATATCAGGACCAATTTTCACAAGTTTCTTCGCAACAAAATTAAATCAGTGACGTTTCAAATATGAATACGAGTCAAAAAGTAACCGCATGTCAAGGGACACAATCATTGAAAAATATATGAAAATACCATTGAACTCCCGCCCAGGTCTTTTCATTTATCTATTACTCTCTTTGGGTTTGCGATTATTTTTTGACTCTCCCTCGTGACGGGAGAGAGAAACTTTATTAATATAGAGCTAATAATACCGATGTGGACATTTTGATTTTCTGAGTAAAGTGTCCATTTGTTTAGCAAAGGATTGTAAAAACCAACATGAGAATCATGACTATTGCCAGAGAAGAAATCTCAGCAAAGATCTTGGACAATCAGCCATTGAAACAAGTAAAGAATTTCAAATACCTGGGCAGTGCATTATCATTCTCTGGTCAAATCTGTGCCGAAACAGAACAGATGCAGTACAGCAAATCAGATCCTTGGACAACTGAAAAACAAAAACATCATAGGCGAAACAAAAAGAGCACTGTACATCACAATTTTCCTCCCAGCTATACGCAGTCAATGTCAAACATGGACACTAACAACTAAACACAAAAGACAAATTATCACGACAGAAATGAGATGTTTAAGGAGAATACTAAATGTGACGAGAAGAGATGAAATAAGAAATGACGCTATTAGAGCAAGGGTTGGAGTATTACATTACATCCAGAAACAGTAAGTCAAATAGTTTGGGCAAATTACACAACTACCATCAGACAGTATACCACAGAAAGCATTCACATAACAACTATAGGAAACAGAGCGTGAGAGAGAGAGAGAGAGAGAGAGAAGAGAGAAAGAGGAGAGAGAAATAGAGAGAGAAAGAGAGAGAAAGAGAGGAGAAAGGAAGAGAGAATGAGAGAGAGAAAGAGAGAGAAAGAGAAAGAGAGAGAGAAAGAGAGAGAAAGAGAAAGAGAGAGAGAAAGAGAGAGAGAAAGATAAAGAGAGAAAGAGAAAGAGAGAAAGAGAAAGAGAGAGAGAAAGAGAGAGAGAGAGAGACCACCCATACAAGAGGTGGAGGGAGGAAATTAGAGAAATCTTAAATATCCCATTACATGAAGCAAGTCAGCCGAGCCCTATCAGAACACTTCAAACACTGAAAGGTATATGAGGAAGGAGACAAGACAAGACAAGACAAGTGTCCAGAGTGTAAATTCTTTCTCTGACAACTCTTTTCTTCCCCTTACCTTTCATATCTATCTCTCTTTCCTAGCGCTCTAAATCTCCCTATTTTTCCATGTTAAGTGGTGGTGAGAGAGCAGCCGACAGATAATGTTGGTTATGGTCACCATTCTATGATGGTAGGCAGATGATCTCAATGTATGGACGATGGCTACGATCACTGACTAGTACAGTCACTGCCCGGAAGGAAAGCAATGGTAAACTATCTTCTGGAAATATACCAAGAAACCCAAACAGCAACATGGAACGCATCAGCAGAAGGGCATCTTGGTTACAACCGAGAGGCCTACAGGAGAGCCGTTAGGGAGGCAAAGTTGCTCAAGGGACATGCAAATTACCGACTGACTGAGTGAGTCTCTGCAAAGGCAAGCAGCCATTGTAACAAAACAGCCTAAATCTTGGCTTTGAAGTAATTTCTTGTAAACAAGTTAAGTTATAACTTTTTATAATTTACAAATAAATAAATCCGACATGATCTCCTTCTCTACAGATCCAGCATAGTTCTTACATTTCACAGATCCAGCATAATCTTTTATTCTCTATCTATCTATCTATCTATCTATCTATCTATCTATCTATCTATCTATCTATCTATCTATCTATCTATCTATCTATCTATCTATCTATCTATCTATCATACACATATATAACATAAGAGTTTGGCTTGGCGGCACTCTATCATTCCTTCTAAGTGGGCTTGCCCATGTAATTTTTAGCTTTCATATGGCATATGATTAGTTCTGTGGATAAACTAGGGATATTTTTATGTTGGTTCTGAGCCTCATATTCCCACTCTTATATTCTCAAAAACAACTAATATTCTTTTTACGGTGTTGTCACAAGCGCATGTTGTTGTTATAAGCATATGTTGTACACATGATGTTGTTACAAGCATATGTTGTACACATGATGTTGTTACAAGCATATTTTGTACATAGAATGTTGTTACAAGCATATTTTGTACACATGATGTTGTTACAAGCATATGTTGTACACATGATGTTGTTACAAGCATATTTTGTACACATAATGTTGTTACAAGCATATTTTGTACACATGATGTTGTTACAAGCATATGTTGTACACATGGTTTTTACAAAAATGAAACACGTCTGAAAAGCAAATCTTTTATTTATTGTTATCACACTGAGAGAAAGGAAGAGAGAGAGAGAGAGAAGAGTGAGGGAGAGAAAAGAAAAGGAGAGAGAGAAATAAACAGAAAGAGATATAAACAAAGAGCAGAGAGACAGAAAAAGAGAAAGAACAGAGAGAGAGAGAGAATAGAGAGAAAGAAAAAAAGAGAGAAAGAAAGGAGATACAGAGAGAGAGAGAGAAAGAGAGAGAGGAGAGAGAGAGAGAGAAAACAAATAAATGGAAAACAGAAAAAGTCTCTGGCATATAATATTAGTTCCCCAAATATTCCTGACTGCGCGCAATGATATAAAATTAGAGAGAAGACGGCAAGCTGTGGTCGTGTGTGTGGTGCGGCTTTATAAATCCGAGCAGCGAGTAAATTACTTGGAAGACAGGAAGTGAAGGAAAGGAAAAAAAAAACTGGGAGCCATAACTTGCCTGCTATGACAAAACGTTGACACGAAACTCTCCGGCTATTGATAAACATGTCAAAGCTCGGCTATGACTAGGAAAGCCCATGGATCAGAGAAGGAGATCCCTCACCCTCGAGTTCAATCAAACCAAGGGAAGCTAATCTACATACAGAAATAACAAGACTAGCAGAGACCAGTTCACTGAGTTTCTTCGGCGGATGTAAAGAGATGGGCCAGTAGCGGATAAAATTCCCTTTTTTTTTAACTGAAGAAATTATTACATCAAAAGAAGGTAAAATATCTGATGGTTTAGCTATCACATTCTTGAACTGAATGGTTTCTCGAACCCATCATGTGAAACAGTAAACCATGAAACCAAATGTAACATACATCAAATTGTGGACAAGGAATTTACAAACAAGAAAACACTGCGACTTCTCCACGACCCGGAAGTAAAATCTAGACTTCTAAAAGGTCACTGATTCTAGGGATGCTCATGAAGTTTAGCTCAGTAAACGGTCACTGAGTGAGAAAAAATACGTATTGTATAATTTCTCACAAATGATTATCTTGGCTGGGCATATCTCGCGGCACAGAGAGCTTGTCCGCTTTGCCAGGTCTTGTACAAATTAAAATCGAGAGAGATGAGACGGCCACTACAGGCAAGACGAGAAGAATCCGGGATATCATGATTAAAAATCAGCAGCAGACTTTGTAGAGAAAAATAACAAATGACAGGAAAACACACTTTATTTAGAATCGTCAACTTTGAACTTTGCCTCCCTAACAGCTCTCTTGTAGGCCTCTCTGTTGTAAGTGTCCATTCGCAGATTATCAACAATGTCTTGCAGCCATCTTCGCCTTGGTCTTCCTCTCTTTCTTTTTCCTATTATGTACCCTTCCAAGACGGTCTACTCTAAATTCTAATGACGTTTAATGTGTCCACAATATTTTAAGTTTTCTCTGTTTAATCCTCTGTACTAGGCAACCGTCATATTTAGTATCGTACTTCAAGTATAAATTAATTGAATTAACTTTTCGCACCACAGGGAGAGAGAGAGAGAGAGAGAGAGAGAGAGAGAGAGAGAGAGAGAGAGAGAGGAGAGCAAAAGAGATAGAGAGCAGAAGAGAGATTCAATAAACGAGGAAGCCAACTTCATTTTCAAAGAGTGAAGAATTACGATTTAGTATCGTACTTCAAGAAAAGTAGTAAGGCAATACAATTTTAAAATAGTAAGAGTTATTACTACAAATATAACCCGACACTTCTCTTGTCATCGCTTCGTCACTTTACATCTGCCAGTTTGTAATGGTCACGAAAGTTTAACTCTTTTACTCGCGGTTCTGAATGGGATGTGATAAAAAATGTTCTTTGATCAAACTCCTTTCTGTTCCTCTCTGGTAACACGTTTCCTCTACCAAAAATCTTTAAATATTCCCTCCTTTTTTCCTTATTGTGTCATGCGGATTAAAATTTCATATTTGCTTTGACAATTAACATTATTGGGGAAAAGTCGAACAGTTGAACTGTCCTAGTTATGTCTGTGTAGGTCAGCTGGTTATGAAAAGAAAAAAAAAAGTATGGAATTTTTGCAGTTTTTGAAGATTGTTTGACCTGGAAGGAATTTTCCCATTCATTTTTTTTTTCATAGGAATCATTTTCAAACAAATTTGGACTATTCTTGAAAAATTTGCACTTTCATTATTTGCACTATTTGTTACAAACGTTCAGACATTTGCAATCTTTATTAGATGCATCAACTTCCCTTACATTTGTCTGGTGTATGTCACTTTCAGGAAAAAGAAAGTAACGATTTGCGTCAAAATATATTTTCACAGTTTCGTGGTGGAGGTGATGATGATGATGATGATGATGATGGCTGGGGCGGGGGAACTCGCTCGCCCGCTTTATGCCACATATATTCAAAGATGAAGGTTGGAAACTCCCACCTTGTAGCAAGTGCCAGGAACCTCAAACTTGGAAGCGCACTCCTTGTAACCTAAGACGCACTAACTGGGCCGGTGGTATGATTCAAAGAAGACTAGCAGCCGTTGTAACAGCAGACAGCTGCTTGGTTACTGTGTTTAGTAACAGACTAACTTATCTTCTGAAAACGTCCGTAACTGAGCTTTTTGTTGTTGTTGTTGTTGTTGTTGTTGTTGAAACTGTTATGTCTGACTGTCTCACTTTCTCTTCTCTCTCTCTCTCTCTCTCTCTCTCTCTGGGACAAAGGGCAGAATGCCAAATGGACCTCTGTGCCCAACACTTCACTCATTGAAAATAAAGTTCGCTTCCTCGTTCATTGACTCTCTCCTGCTCTCTCCCCTCTCTTCCCCTTCTCTCTCTCTCTCCCTGTGGTGTGAACATTCAACCATCAGTGAAAATGTTCTCCACGGCATGACCCACTATTTCGCCAGTTTACTCTTGATTTTCTCCTTCGTCCCATCTTGTACTCTTCAGTATTCTCACTCCATCTCCTCCACGCAAACTAGTACCCCCCCCCCCCCCCCGCCTGAGCCCTGCTCCGTAGCCCAGTTTACTTAAACGTTGTTCTGTGAATGAAATAAAGGCAGCTTCAGCCATTCACAACTGTCAGATCGAGAAGACACAAGACCAGGCCCCGGTCTTCTTTCTCACGGAGACGGGTCTTCTTAAAACTGTGCCCTGGTTTACTTCTTTTCTTGTGCAGATTATGATATGGCACAGTGAAGATGACAGCAAAATCTCAGAGTCAACCTTAAGATAGTCCTTTCCTTGTCTGGAGTGAAAAAAAATGAAGGTCAATGGGTTTTTCTCTAACGGTGACCCAAGTAAATGTAATTAAAAAATAAAATTTAAAAAAATTCAGGACAAAGGTTTTCCGTGGCCGGAGGGTCACAGAAGTGTGTACAACAGATATTAACAAAATATCCAAAGTAAAACTTGACTTTTAAAACACTCACGAACCTGTCCCTTTTGTTGATGAAATCATCCAAAACGAGGCAGGTCAGCGAGGGGGTCCTCATTCACGACTGCCACTTGCTGTCAGTCAGGATGACAAGATGACAGGCATCGTAACCCCACCCCCACCCCCCCCCCAAAAAAATTCTTGATTTTAATTAATTTTTTTCACATTTGATTATCATTTAATTTGAGGCAGTTTTCGTTCTACTTTCAGTTTCATATCGTTAGAAATCTCGAAATAAATTAGCCAAGCCATTTAGATAACACGGAGTAACTGTTTTGTTTTGTTTTGTTTTTACAGTTTCACCAGGAAAGAAAAAAACATTTGAGCGGATATGTTCCTAGAAAACTCACACACATACACAATATGAGCTGGTAGTAGTGCTGCTGTTAAACGTCTCATAATAATAGGCCAGTCACTGAAGAACAGACAGACAGACAGACAGACATGTAAGGGTTCGTATTAAAGTTAAGGGTTAACTCTGTGTTCTAGGCTGTGGTTAGCACTGAGGTTCTCTGTTAGGGTAAATGGAGATCTTACAAGCAGTTATTTTTGCTATCAGCTTCTGAATGACTGAACGAGTGATTTAAACAGTGAATATATACGAACATATTAATTATGTCAGTGTTTGAACAAGAACAAATACACATGAACTATAAAAAGAAAACCAAATACATATGAAGTATAAATTATAATTCCCCTTTTAATAATATTAGAACCTGTTTGCCTGTCGAAGTTTCTATATGTACTGCTCAAAAACTGATTATTTTAGCAGCCTCACTTGGCCATTTATTTCCTCCAGTACTTCTTCTTCTTCTTCGTTCGCTTCTACCAACAAGACCGCCCAGTGATCCTGCTGAATTTACTCCTGTGGTCCTCGATAGGTCCCGTGGCCCCCCCACCCCCCGTGACCTCCGAAATAACTACACGAGATCCCGAGAGGATCACAAGAGGTTCAGAGTATCGCAGGGCTTGAGCCTGTATTCTTGGTGGGTCTCAGAAGTGGGATTACGTGACACCGTGGTTTTCGTTGCACCAGTTTAATCTAGAGTTGGACTTTCTCACCGGAAAACCTCCACGTGTTTTAGATATCAATATATCCCCTCTGGGTGAGAGGTGGTTGCCCATCTAGGCTAGTGTTGGACTTTCTCATCGGAAAACCTCGACGTGTTTTGTGATACCCGTGTATCCACGCCGGGTGAGAGGTGGTTGCCCATCCAGTCCAGAGTTGGACTTTCTCACCGGAAAACCTCGGCGCGATTAGGATATGCATACATCCCAGCCGGGTGAGAAGTGGTTGCCCATCTAGACTGCACTGGTCCAGTGTCTCCGACTTCAGCATTTTGCGGTCGTGGCCGCTACCCTTCCTAGTTGAGACCAGGACGGAGATTTTGTCGAGGAGGACGAATCCTCGCCACTAGTAAGTTTCACCCCTGGGTTGAGCCGGTTTAGGCATATTATCCCAGTATGGCCGTGTTTAGGACGTGCCCGACTTCTAGAGCGGAGGCACCGTGACGTGTGTAGCCATCAAGTTTCACCCCTGGGTTAAGCCGGTTAGGCATATTTCACCAGTATGGGTGTATATACGGACATGGCCGACCTCTAGAGCAGAGGTGCCGTGGTATGAGTAGCTCTCGCCCCGAGACTACTGGACATACCGATGAAGATTCATCTTATCCTTTCTTTCACCTTTTCCACGCGGCAACCCCATTCACATCTTTCTTCACTGGCCGGGAGGAGCCCCACTCCACGCATGGCAGCTGAAGAATCTCTCCAGCAGCGGGTTTTAAATCAGTGTTTTCCTTCTTTCAAATGAGCTACCAAACGTAACTCTCATCTACGCGACACGTCTGGTTTTCAGGCGCCAGATATTCGCCTTTCGCCCCTTCTCCTGTCAGTTTGAACAGTTCCGCCACGAGAAGGTCTGGAGCTGGACTTGCCTGACGGAGGCTATATGAGATGCACGCCTTGGAGACATTTAATTGCAGTGGAGATCGTATCCTCCACCCCACCTCCGGCTATGACAGTCCTTAGAACCTCTTCTAGTACTGAAATTACCACTGATTAATGTGTAAGTATACACTATAGACGAAGCACTGCATTAAAGCTGTGATATCAAAATATGTAAACTAGGAAAAAAGTAGAAACAGCTTTATTACTTTATTTCTTCTCCTCTCTCTCTATTTCTTAGTCCTGTTTGCATTTGTATGATTAAGGCTAACGCCGAAACGTCACAGCTTTGTGGTCGTTAAGTAATAAAGCTCTTCCTACTTTTTGTCCTAGTTTATATATTTTGAAATTACTAATGTGAACATTTTTCTCAGAAACACGACAACCAGCCATCTTGATGATTTCTTGCCATCATCCTTAGAACAATTTTACTAAACGAGTTAAAATTAGCAAAACTGTAAAAAAAAAAAGGGGGGGGGGGCCTAGCTCTATTGCTGGTCCTGGGGAGGGGCTTCATTAAACTCGGGGCCTGCCCATACGTGTTGGGCCCTTGACATCAGGTTTTCCTTTAGTGTTTTAGGGAGATGGCTCTATTGTTGTGTTGCCCGTGATCTAGCATTTAGTTGGGATTTGCAACCGATGCCCTTGGCTACATGTACTGCATCGAGTCATTTGTGGAAGGTACTTTGAAGGAAATTGCTTTGCATTTGTTCATCGAGATATTGCTTGGTGGATATATGATATTATTTTATTTTGTGATAATATATAATAAAACAGTAGGAAGAGGAAATATCTTACATTCTATCCTCTCTGTGCCCTTAACTGGCCAGGACAAGTTTATTCCCTTTCTCTCTTGAAACATCTGTTAGTTCGTGCTCAAAATTCGGCGTATATCATTGTACAGACGTGATGTATTGCAAGAAAAGATCTTACAGGTGACAGGTGGAAAAAGCTTGATAAGATCTGCTCAAAGATCATCATCATCATGCGTCCTCTCCCCTGATAGGTTGGCTGCAATGGTCCTCCAACTTTCTCTAGGCAGAATGTCAGACGGGCCTGCGAGCCCAATTCTTAACCCTTTTGAAATAAAGATCAATCAATCAATCAATCTGCCCTACGTGTACCCGGCCAAGCTCTGTCCAGTCTATTTTTTATGTTGTTCACCAGTCTATATCGCTGTCGTCCTCTTGCTCCTTTTCAGTATACTTTTCATTCTAGCATGGTTTTCGTTGCTGTACTATGCCTTTTGATATGACCGAAATACGAAAGCGTAGTTTAACTGTCTGGTTTTCCCTTTTCAGCTTTCATTTGATTTGGGACTTCTTCTCTGCGTATGGAATTTGTCCTATACTTCTGTTTGCACATTCACATATCAAGGGCCTCGATCTTCTTTTTTTTCCATTTCCTTATTTATTTTAATAATGCGAATACGAAAAGACCAAATACCAATGTGAAAAGCCATCCTTTACCTAGATAAGCCTGGTTATCCGATAAACTAAGACTGTGGTTCTTAACATGGGGTCCAAAGTCCCCCAGGTATCCAGGGGCCAGCAAATAAATTGGCTCGATTAAAAAAAAAAGGACTGAGTATTATATGGGTATAAAAATTGAATTTATTGGTTTATTTTCACTGAGGTGTCAACATGTGTTCTCAGGCCGGTAAGGGGTCCCACGGCCACGAAAATGTTGAGAAGCGCTTTCTCTAGAATCTGGAAGGCCTATATTACAAGTTCTTTATCTCAGAGCTAGCTGCCTCAATCTTGCAGTTTACAGTAAAAGGGAAGAACAGGAATATGAAGGCATGTATAATGCAGATCTTTGGGAACTAAGCAAGGGGAAGTAATTATATTTAATGTGAACATCTAACAAAGGGAAATAGAGTTGCCTGCATTAGCAAATCCAGAGCAAAATGTCCTTCCCTGAGCTTTTAGACAACGGCTACCAACCTTTGATAAAATTCTGTTGCAGACAGCCTAACAACAACACAGCTCTTCAGATCGCCAGAGACGTACCCCCCCCCCTCACCTCATACAAGCACTTCACCTCTAAGAAGGTCGACCACTCTTACAAGCCCTGACTCCCAGAGATCTCTGAGTCATTGTTATTAAACGCTTCACAACGTTGAATACATACAAGAGCGAGTCAGAAAGTAACCGAAAAATCAAGGCACGTAACCGCTGAAAAAAATTACAATTTTTTACTCTACCTCGGGTCTTATGTTCCTCTGTTTTGCGGTTACTTTCTGATTCACAGTCATGCTGTTTGAAAGCTCCACTTCCTGTATTTGTTGTGATCATGTTTTCAGTTTCATGCTTTCTTTGGTTTTTATAATCACATCTGTTTGTTCTGTCACTTGATTACACTGCATCAATCTAAATTAATTGTCTTTTAAAACATTTACCACAGATATTTTTCATGTCGTACTTTGTGTACGGGAGATAACTAACTTTTTCTATGCTAAGATCCTATTCTGCTTTGATTATCTCCCTTATAACGCGGTACGTCGTTATGGTGCGGTCCTTGTTTCCTGAATTTTTACGGACAGATTTCTTAGATTACTTCAGGAGAATTTATTTTTTCACGTGAACAGATTTTGCTCCCGAAGTGCATCCTGGTAATGACTGAAAAAAGGCCAACTTTGTGAATGAAGAATCTGAGAGTTTGTATGCTAGACAAAATGTTTCTCTGAAAGAATAGTTGCACTTATTTACACTGTAAATATGTTTTTTGTTTTGCACAGGAAAAAAAGGCAAAGTGATTTGTAAAAAAAAAAAATTGGACGACCTGTGTGTTTTTGAGAGGAAAAGAAAGTTAAAATAAGCCTAGCTCTCACTCGCACCTCTCTCGTGGGCCCTTGTATCCAGGGTCCCTAAGGAAAATTTTGTAAACCTGTGCACAACCCTCTCCGGTACCATGTTTATCTTTTTCATCCGCTACCCCCTCCCCCAAAGCGATGTACCGGCTGGGCCCACCCCTTCTTCCACTCCCACCCCTCATAGGACCTGCCTGTACCAATCAATAAATTCCTCGATTAGATTTGTTCTGGGACTCAAAATTTGCAGTGTTTTGTTTCGTTATAACAGAAAACATTTTAATTAAACTGACGACCACAGCAGTTTCCGCTTCCTGTAGAGTCCTAACATTTAAAGACTGGACTTTCATTTACGAGAATCGTAGTCGCTTCGTTGAAATATAAACTCCAAACATCATGAGCAAAGCACACCCTCCTGAGCTAAAAAAGTAAGATAGAATATTTAAATCTTCAGTATATGTTTACGTTCAAAGCCGGTAACAAGCATAGTTTTCATCCATTGACTTATTCTCATGTGTAAAATTAGATGTGTCAACATTGGCTAATTCTCATGTATAAAACTAGATGCGAGTCAACATTGGCTAATTCTCATGTACAAAACTAGATGTGTCAACATTGGCTAATTCTCATGTATAAAACTAGATGTGAGTCAACATTGGCTAATTCTCATGTATAAAACTACACGTGAATCAAGAGTACTGCATCTGAAGCGTTAAAATTCGTCTGTATCCAGTTATTTTACTTACAAATATTTTCACTGATAAATCATTACTTAATTAACTACTTTAATCATGTTGGCACTGCCATCTTTTCGGCAAGGACAGTTTGAACTGGAAATATAATTTAGTGATGTTCATTTTGTTATCCGAGTACTGAATTTATACTATTTTTTTAAAGCATAACACACACACACACACCTAATTAGTAATTTACTCTTTGCAGGTACACTGCAACATTAACACATAATCAGATTTGATTGCTTATTTAGTATTTAATGTGTTAGAGAATTTTTCGTTGAGTAGCAGAACCCGGACAGCTCCAGTGAGCACCCATTTTCAGGAGCTAGCAAGTAAACTGATTTTGTTTTAATGTGACACCCATCTTATTTTAATTTCAATCAAAGTCTGTTAAAAAAAATAATGAACGAATGAATTAGGGGTGCAGCTTTATATGAAGAGGAAACAAGAGCCCAATTTGAAGACTAAAAGAACACAAGTGTAAACTTGCAACACTCATACTGCTTGCTCTTTCTGTGGCTAATTATGCACATCCAACAGTGGTTGGATGTAGAGATGGGATGATGCTTGACAAAACCCACTTTTAACATCCAGTACACAGATATGCTGCTGCTAGTATAAACTGGTATCGTAATGTCTGCTTTTTATTTTGTCTTCTCCAGGTATATGGAAAAGGTGCTCACCTGTAAGTAAATAGTTTGAGAGTTCATTTTAAAATCTGGTTTTATAATTCTAAGTGTTTAAAATGTAGAACTTGTGTACAGACCCAGAGGAAAAAAAATGTATACATACATATCATAGCCCAGGTGAAATAAAAAAATATGCCAGTTATAAAACATTTTATATGCCAGTTCTGTTTTTGTTTGTTTAATATTATATTTGCATACAACGAAATTTATGACAAGTAACTAATGTTAACCAGAGGAAGTACCGATGGCATCATTAAAGACTGTACCAGTGTGATCAGTTTTGATGTTTAGAGTATTTTTTTTTTAAGAACACAGTATGTTAGAAGTTATATTCAAAAATTGTAAAAATAAATCTAAGATTACATAGAACAGAGCATATCAGTTATTTTTGAATGACTTTCTTGTTTAAAATTCATCTGACTGGTATGTATTTAGTAAAGAATGAGAAATACATCAGAATATTTTTAAAAATGAAATGAAATATTTTTATAGAAACAGATGGCAATCCAGTTTTTTGATAAGAAAAAAAAATGAAAGTAAGGCTTCACCAGAGATGCAAGGAAGAAGGGGCAGGTTTTTTTTTTAACTATTGTAAAATATTCTTTTACCAAAACACAACCTGTCATTAGTTGGCAAGTTTTTTTTTTTTTTTTAGCATCAGCACTTCAAATTATGTTTGTGTCTTTTGACCATGCTTCTGCAGATTACCTGCCAACTTGTACTAACCCTAAAACATCCAGATATCATGATGGACACTAGAACACAACTCTTTCAAACAGTATTCACCTTGATTCTGTGCTATCAGTGCCAAATATGAACACTCACTAGATACCATGACAGAAAGATAACAGTGTGTGAGATGAAATGCTTAAGAAAAATGGTAAACAAGGCAAGAAGGGATCAAGTGTGAAATGAAATAATCCAAGAAATGGTGGGAACAACACCTATCAAGAACTGCATAGAAAATCAGAGAATTAAGTTGTTTAGGCATTTGATACACATGAATCTAGAACATCCAGTGGCATGAGCATACAACTCGAAAACTTCTAGTCATAGGGCGTGAGGACGACCAATGAAAAATGGATAGATGGGGTGAAAGACATGCAGAGTAAACATAACATGACAGCTACCCAGCCCTCTCACCTTGCTCTAGACCAATGTCCGGAAACTCCCTGCGATCCTAATGGCATAAGCCGACAGATAAGAAGAAGACTCCAGATTATAATTTTTTTTTTTTTTAAAATCCAGAAATCTGAATCTCTTGCATGTGTCAGATACAATTTAAGACTGTAGATTGAAGGTCTGTGTAGACTTAATTTGATATATAAAATTCACATAAGAAATTTGTTTTGTTTACATTTTAATAGACCTTTTTCATAATTTTCCTAGTGAAACTTAATGGCAATCGTAAAGTGACTGGCACACTTCGGGGTTTTGATCCATTTATGAACCTTGTTGTGGATGACGCTGTTGAGGAAACCAAAACTGGAGAAAAAAGGAATATTGGAATGGTGGTGAGTTGCTGTCTGCACAATAATTGTTTGCTTTACCTTTTAAAAATGGTATGTAACTTCTTTGCTTTATATTCAGAGTTGGAGGAATTTTTAAAAATACTTTATACGGGTCTGTTCACGTAGACAAATATTTTACTGTTAGACTGGTTAGTCCATAACTTGGTACTGCTTTCATTTACATTTTCTACTTCGTGGAAATTAAAACTTGGGGAAAAAAAACTTTTTTAATATTTTGTTTCTCTGAATACTAAACACCATATTTCACATTATATAAGACACAATCAATCAGTCAAGTGCCATGCCGCGTAGCATAGGTGATCACTTCTCTCCTCAATTCCCTGATTTTAGACTTGATTATGAGATCCACCTGTGACTTTCTTCCTAGCCACACTGACAGCCCATCCAGTAACTTCTCTCTCTGTCTTCCTCTCTTTCTTCTTCCCTCAGTTTTTCCAGTTGCCACAATCTCTTCCAATTTTCCTCTTCTCAGAAAATGTCCTACAAATCTCGCTTGTCTGCCTCTGATCTTTGCTGTAATTTAATTTTTAACCCCAGCCTCTCTTAATACTTCTTCATTGGTTTTCTTAGCTGTCCATGGTACCTTCAACACCCTTCTTATGAACCACATTTCCATGGCCTCCATTTCTCATTGTACTCTCTTATTCATGGACCATGCTTCACATCCATAAAATTGGCTCAGTGTAACATTTAAGTACTCAGAACATATTTTCATTGATATGGATCTGTTGCACAAGATGTTTCTCATTTTCTGAAATGCTGACTTGGCCTGAGCAGGTCTACTTTTTATTTCATTGTGACATTTCCCATCAGCTGTTATAATTGTTCCTAAGTTCTTGAATCTATCAACTTGTTTCATTTCTGTGCCATCGATGGTAATGCTACATTTTGGTGGTATTCTTTCTTTGAGATGACCATCACTTCAGTCTTCTTTTTATTCAGGCTAAGACCTTTACTTTTACTTTCATGAACCACGATGTCCAGAAGACCCCTTCACTTTTAGCAGTCAGAACTGTGTTGTCTGCATATCTTAAGTTGTTACGGTTGTACCCGCTAGTTGATTTTCCTGGCATGTTCTCTATATTTCTCATTATGTTTTCACTGTACAAAGAGAAGAGGTCAGGAGATAGAACACATCCTTGTCTCACTCCCAGTTTTATGTCTTGGAATGTTCCTACTTGGTTCTCAACCCTCATTGCTACTGATTGCTGCCAGTATATGTTTTTGATGAGTTTCTGATCTTTCCCATTTATGTTGATGTCTTCCAGCATTCTTATAATTTCTGTGTCTCACTTTATCAAATGCTTTACAGTAGTCTATGAAGCATAAGCATAGGTCTGTCTTTTCCTTCAACAAAGCCACATTGTTATATAAGACACACCAGCATATAATTATTATTTGGCATGGAATATAAAAAAAAAAAACAAAACAAGTGAAACAGCTACATTTTCCATGAACAATATGACAGCACAACTCCAGAAACAGATGACTGTCAGCAAGTGGCAACGATACCACTCTTCACTTTTATTTATTTGTTTTTTTATATAAAGAAGTAGTTGCCATTTCGTTTACTTTTAATGAGCATTTTTTTTTGCACGTAACATCACCTCTCTCTCTCTCTCTCTGTGTCTCTGTCACAAACAAAGTTACCAAGGATTTTATTTTAAAATAAAAGGCATTTTACCAAGCATTTATAAATGTTGCTGTTTACCACTGAAGATATACTGTATACATGGAAGGTTAAATATAGAGCCATTTTAATCTGGTGTTGTCAGGAGACTTATGTCTTGAACATGAGTGTTAGTGTGGTACCAGTTTAAGTTTTAGTCTAGTACCTGTAACTGCTACCCCAGTGCTAAAATTGAGGTAGAAGACCAGGTAATTTTTGGAAGATTTTTTTCTGAGGATGAAGAAGTGTATCATATGATATGAAGTTGAAGATTATATTCTGAAATGTGTCAGCATATTGTAGGATACACTCATTGGTGTGAAGTGTTCAACATTTACATGCTGTTGTCTTCGCATTCTTATCGCAGGTTATTCGTGGCAACAGCGTCGTACTACTGGAGTCCCAGGAAAGAGTTTCATAGAATGCGTCATTCATCACCTGCATTTTTTTCTTTCCAGTCTTTGATTTGAAGCTTTTAATTATATTTCATCATTCAGTGGAATTGTTTCTGATGTTCACATTGTTTGTGTGCAGAAATGTCAGTCTGGGTAAATGTGTGTGTGAGAAAGTTGAAGAAAGTTTAGCACATGCTTACCAGTTTGTCATGACACATTAGGAAGAGCATGTCATTACAACTGCAAGTGTGAGCTGACAAAGGATATTGTTAAAGTTACAATGTTAATTCTTGAACTGTTAATTTATTGGTAACTGAATGATTTTTACTCCCATCAAGATAAATTCTACCTCAGCTACCAGCCAGTGCCCATAACCCATCCTCCACAGCGTAAACCACAGGCAAAGACTTTCCAATCATTTCTGTCTTTGGCCTTGTTCTCCAAAACACTCTATGAGAGCCTGCTTTTAGAACCTTCACTGTATCTCTTCTCCATGCATTCTTTATCTTCACTTCAGGGTTCCATATCAAAGACTGTCTTGCTCTGCTGTCTCTATGCTTAGCCATGGGACAAAAGAAAAAAGGTGATCCAGACCAGGTTTTTGTATTTCATAAATTGTACAATATTTTCCAGAAGTTTCTAAACCAGGCAAATTTCATTTTAAAAAAACCCACAATAAATAATAGAACATATTACCACAATAAGAACGTTTCACATATTTAATACAAATATTTTGGTGAGATTTGCTTTTTTTTTTTTGTCCAAAGATGCGTATATGAATGATCAGATTCATCCTTTGTCATAAAACACAGATAATGACTGACATGACAGTCATAATAAATAGATAAACAATGATCTGTGTAACAATAAATAAACAATGATTTGTGCTATGGCCATAATAATTAGATAATCAGTGAAATGTGTAACAGCCATAGTAATCAGATAATCATTGAAAGTGTATCAGTCATAATAAACAGATAATCAGTGATTTGTGCAACAGTCATAAACGGATAATCAATGATTTATGTGAATAATAAACAGATGATTGATGATTTTGTATTAAGGTTATAAACAGATAACTGATGATCTGTACAACAGTCATAAACAGGTAACTGATGGTTCTAAGGACTGTTATAGCCAGAGGTTGGGTGGGGGATACGCTCTCCTCTCCGATGAAATGTCTCCAAGGCATGCGTGTCAAATAGCCTCAGAAGTCCAAGTCCAGCTCCTGGCCTTCTCGTGGCAGAACTGTTTAAACTGACAAGAGAAGGGGCGAAAGAAGAATATCTGGCGCCTGAAAACCAGACGCTTTGGGTAGATGAGAGTCTTGGTTGGTAGCTCATCTAGGAGAAGGAAAACTTATTTAAAACCCGCAGCTGGAGAGATTTTTCAGCTGCCATGCTTGGGGTGAAACTCCTCCCGGCCAATGAAGAAAAATGCGATTATAATGGGTTGCCACACGGCGCGGCTGTGGAAAAGGTGATGGAAAGGATTAAGTGAAGTTTAATCGATATGCCCAGTAGACTTGCGGTGAGGGCTACTCATACCATGGCATCTCTGCACTAGAGGCCAGCCACATCTGATATACACCCATACTGGGGCAGTATGCCTAAACCGGCTTAACCCAGGGGTGAAACTTGATGGCTATGCATATCACAGTACCTCCACTCTAGAGGCCAATCATGTCCCATATACACCCATACTGGGATAATATGCCTAAACCAGCTTAACCCAGGGGTGAAACTCACTAGTGGCGAGGATTCATCCTCCTTGACAAAAGGTCTGTCCTGGTCACCACCAAGAAGGTAGCGCCCACGATCACAAAATGCTGAAGTCGGAGACACTGGACCGGTACAGTCTAGATGGGCAACCACCTCTCACCCGATGGGGATCTAGTATGTCCAAATCACGCTGAGGTTTTCCGGTGAGAAAGTCCATTTCCAGGCTGGATGGGCAACTACTTCTTTCTCGGCGGGGATATATGCATATCCAAACCACATCGAGGTTTTCCAGTGAGAAAGTCCAACACTAGACTGGTGCAATGAAAACCACAGTGTCATGCAATGCTGCTTCTGTGACCCACCAAGAATACAGGCCCAAGCCCCACAATGCTCTGAGCCTCCATCCTAAATGAGACTAGTACAAGAACCACAGGAGTAAATTCAGTAGGATCATGGGGCAATCTTGGTGGTAGAAGCAAATGAAGAAGAAGAAGGTAACTGATGATCTGTACAACTAATAATTACATAATCAATGAACTGTGTAAAAGTCGTAGCAAACAGATAAATGATGTCTCTAAAATAGTAATTTGTAAGTCTTGATGCAATCAAGACATTTTTTTCAAACGATTTAATATATTTCCATACAATAAAATAAAAAATATAATATTGAACATCTGTAGAAAATGACAATCTAACCATATAAAAAGTACCTGATAGTGCAATTATGTTTCTATTTCATTGTAGAAATTAATAAAATAAGCATAATTATTATTGTATTTAAAATAAATGATTATATTAATCATGTATAAAAAGTGTTCAGTAAAACACAATATATTGCAGTACATAAAACTGATGGCAAGGGCTGCTTGAAACTACATTTAGAACCACAGTATTGTTTTTCAAAGCAGGTGTGACCCTCTTGATAGATGCACACCATTTTTCCTCCTGAAAATCTATATTTAGCACTGGATATAAATGTAATGCTGCCAGCATTTCAGACATGTGGTTGGCAGACATGGTCCAGGAGAGAAACCTGACGGTTTTCAATATATAACTAATTCTTCTTCTTCTTCGTTCACCAATATAGCCAAATGAAAACCGTCGGGTTTCTCTGCTGGACCCTGAACAAGCATGCACATGCAGACTTCACAGCATGAAATATTGGTAAATAACAAATCTGATAATATAACAAATGTGTGATATAAATAACTTTTGACTCTTAGGCAAAAAAATGATTCCCATGAAACACATTTTTTTTTTTAATCATTCATCATGCCACCATGTTTTATTCAGAAATGATTCAATTTGTATTTTAAGTTTCAAGCATTTACTCCAGTTTAAAATGAATTCCCAGCTACAGAACAAAACATGACTGCAGTTATTTATTTTAATTTTAAAAAGCAGTTTAAGTAGCTCATGGTAATTAAAGAGTTAATGGCATAGAGTAACAACACACAGAAACAGTACATTTAATCATGTGTACAGAAAATCTGAAACAGTGTTTGAAGTCAAATTATTAACTTTTATATATCATGTGTTTGAATAAGACAGTTATACAACACTGATTTTTAAGGTCCCATTTAGCATCCCTTCATACAGCACTGATTGTTAAGGTCCCGTTTAGCATCTCTTCTGCAGCAAGTCGAAAGCTTTTCAAGATTAATAAGAAAGGCTATCCTCACCCCAAATAATTCTGTGACTGTGAGAGGGTACTGAAAAGTTATCTGCCTGACCAAGAAGCATAGTCATCCCAAAGTTAAACACACTTACCACATTGTTTCTAAAGTTTCATTAACCCTTCCAAACACACAAACAAATCTCATATCTGGTCATGGAAATACTGCTCTGACGCTGCAATAACCTCAGAATCATGAAAAAAAAATCTCTTCCCTTTCAAAGACTTTTTGAAAGCAGAAAATTGTCAGATGAAGCAAGATCTTGTGAGTAGTGTGGATGATCTTTGCACTCAAACCCCAAATTCTTCAAAGCATTCAACATCATATGAGCAGGTGATTGTCCTTTCTGCAGTTTCCCTTGCCATTTTTCTTTCAGTTCATCCTTTAATTAGCACAGCAAGTTAGAACAGTATTTTGCATTAACTGTTTGGTTCTCTGGAAGATAGTCAATCATCAAAACACTTTCCTTATCCCAATAACATAACGGGCCATGAATTTTCATGCTGAATTTCTTCAGCCATGGAGAACCCAAGTGCTGACCATTGTTTGGTCTCAGGATCATAGTAGTGTAACTGTTCATCAACAGTGATGAGCCGTTCCAAAAGGTTATCATTACATTTGCTCAAAATGCTGCAAAATCAACTTTGAGGTATCTGCTTGATTCTGTTTCTTGTCAGTATTCAAACATTTCAGCACCTACTTGACTGACAGTTTCTACATGCCCAAATGCTCATGAATTATAAACCCAATATGCTCCCTGGATATCTCTTGCATCTTAGCAGTTGTTTTAGCTGAAATTCACTGAGCTACCAAAACTAAGCCATGACCATGATCAACAATTTCTGGAGCTGACACTGTTGAAGACCTTCCAGATTCTGCTGCATCTTTGGTCCTGAAATCTCCATGCTGAAAGTTAGCGCACCACTTCTTCATGGATGAGTAGGATGGGCACATGTCACTCAGTGTTTGCAAACTACACTCATGAATTTCCTTTGGAATTTTCTTTTGCAGGAACAGGAATGTCATGATGGCCTAGAGTCCCACACCTGATCCTGGCATGCTTCTGTCATTGATCTGACCCACAAAAAAAAAAGAAGAAGTAAAAAATAGCATTTCCTGAAACTGGCACTTCACATTATAAAATAACACTCTTTTCAGTTACAATTACAAAATTATGCTCAGATTTTGAGACCTGGGTCAGACTGATAACTTCAGCACCCACTCATATATGGTATTTATTCATTTACACTTACTATACTTACATATTAAATGAAAAACTAAGATAACCTATATCAAGTCTCAATATTCTTTTCAAGATGAAGGTTCCTGCTGTATATCTCTTAATGCTCAAAGTGGAATGTCAGTTGTATTTGCATGTTCTGCACTGCCCAGTTCTGCTGTTTTAACCGAAGAAGCTTTTTTGCAACTAATTCTTTGGTTGTTCTAAACATCTTCATTTCCCTGCACATTTTGTCAAACTTCTTTACATCTTCGACCTTTTTTTTCCCCTCAACTTTAATAAAACATGTGAGCTGACTTTACAGCGTCTACTGCTGCCACCTCATGTTCTGAACATTGGCTGTCATCTGTCATGAAATGTTTAAGGCAGCTGTTTGGGTATGATGAGTACCAGCTGCTATATTTGTTTTACGATCTGGCATTCTTCCTGTGACCGGGTCAACCACACCAACCGAACTGCTTGAAACGGGCACTTCTGACGAAGCTGATTTCTCCAGATTTGAGTCTGGATGCGTGTTCTGGTCGCTGGGGCTCAACGGTGATGTGCCATTTATAATCCTGACAGACAGGGGAAAAAAATTAATCTTAGATACAAACTTCTACCCCACCATGTTCAAACACTTACATTTCTTTCATCTACTCTCATCAGTCTTAACACTAACATACTTGTAATGCTCTTGAAACTACATTTAGATAATTGTTATATGTTATAACAGTTATAACTTGACTACTTTTCTGGATAAGTGAAAACTGAGAAACAAAGGAAAAGAAAAGAGTTCACAGAAAATACTATCCTGTCCACATACAGATTTAACCAGAAGAATTCTCTTTTAAAATTACAATAGTAATTACAGAATCAGAGTGAATATTTTGATTCCAAAACTTAACACAACATTATTACATGAATCTGGCATCCATGCATGCAGACACAATTTTAAATTGTTTAAAATGCAATCTGAAAAGCACTGATTCTCTGTAAATTTGCAGTAATGATAAAAAATTTTGTGAATGCTCAGTATAAACTAAGCTTTCATGATACATATTTCAAACTGCACACCATAAGATCTCAGGCCACTTGCACCCAGATAATGTCCTCAGTATACAAATACACATTTTAAGCAAAGAATATCAAGGAACACAGTTCATTTTTTTTTTTTTTACTCTGTACAACTTTTAATATAACCTCCCATGATATTAGTACCAGAGGAATGGAAAAACAATACTGCTAAGCTCTGCCATGGAGTTCCATATAAATCTGAGAATGAAATGTATTTATTAATCTGAGCCAAAGCCAGTTAAAGTTATCTGGTCAAAAATACTTTAAAAATTATTTATTTATCATTAAGTAAAAAAAAAGAATCTAAAAAATTAAAAGCCTGACATAAAGAAAATTGTATTTTTTTGCTCCAATATGCTTCCTGCACAAGTTTTCACTCACAAGTATATGTTTCTATGCAACAAAGTTAGTCCTTATTATTTATATGTCTCCTATGTTGATTTTAAAAAAAAATGTTTGTTAAATTTATTTTTGCAATATCTCAGCTTTATATCTGACATTGAAGTTAGCTGTTATATGGCTGCCTCCATGTTTATGTCAAAGTGCTGGACATTATATTATTATTCTGATATTCTAAACAGTATTCCACCATCAACTTTAATTTTAAATGTTTTGTTTAATTCTTTTTGTCAGTGATAATGTAAGTTTTATTCACAGATATAACACCTTCACTTGCTGAACTTACAGTTCTCTGTTGTAATATGGGAAGGCTCTAAACAAGTCCAAGCAGTCCCCCTGCGACCTGTGCACCTGCCAAAATACATGATATAACAACCTTTTCTGTCAGCTTACTCGACTGATAAAGTAAAATAGCAGCTAATTTCAACAAACATGTGAATGTGATCCCAAAGCTTTACATACAGAATTTATGTTAACAATATGCAGAAACTGATTTTTAAAATAGTCGATGCAGAAAATGTCCTGGATAATATGTGTTTGTCCTTTGACTAGTGATAAAAAGTAACATCAGATGTTAAAAGACATTACATATGGAATATTTCTTTGATGTTTACATTTAATCATCCATTTCTTCTTTAATTCTAGACATTACAGATAATATTGCGGTGCTACTTATAATAGTTGACAAAATCTGCAAGTAAATATGCAGAAATATGTTAGCAAATAATGACATTCTTGTGTCTGTTTTAATCAAATCAGCGGATAAGCACATTATATCTTTTGTTTTGGTCCAGATACATACTTTATCAAACTTAAAGAAAGATTCAAAGATAGAAATTGACATCAAAATTTTAGAAAATAAAACATAAAAAAACTGGCACCGCTTAAGGAAGTGGAAAGTCTTCACATCATGCTGCATCACACTGAGACAAGACAAGAATAGCTCTGATATATATACTGTGACAGGAAAGACTGGAAGAGTTACTACTGAACATTACTTGTATAAGAGGAATAAGAAGATGACTAAATGAAATTCCTATAACATGCAAAATGCTTCTTAAATTCTTCACAAAGCTATCTTTTGATGAAAAAAAAGGACGTCATTAGTTCTAGAGAACAAAACGGACATAAGAAAGACACTTTAATACAGTCAGTTCGGAGCACAACAAAGCAACTCGAAATACCTGAGACTTTAAAATTTCTTTCCTAGATGACTGCTTAGCTAGCCTTTTCTTCTTCTTATGAAGAGGCTTAGTTTCTATGATCATCTCCTCAAGCTCATATGTGGGATCACAGTTCAGATGATCTTTCTGTTAGTTATATATGATATAAGCACACAGAATTAAATGTACACATATACAACTACTAAACTAATTCACTGATATAAACCCACAATTAATCAAACAATAAGAATCAACATCTGTTATGCTAAAGTTTACAATATAAAATAAATCCTTGTCTCAACACAAATCATTTATTATCCGTATTAACTAGATCAGTGGTTGCCAATTAATAATAATCTGTGGACCCCCTGCTGTTTCAAAATCCTTACCACAGACGCACATAGTTTTGAAAACTTTCATATCTGTATAGCTGCTATGTGCTTTAAATGGAAAACAATTTTTTTCAGAAAATGTGGGTAACCTTTAATAAGTAAATGCTAGACAACACTGAAAAACACAGTACAAACTTGGTGAACTTTCAAAATGACAATAATATTATTAAGAAAAAATAGCAGTTAACATTCCTACTTGTTCTGACAAAAGAACAGAATATGAAATGTGTGACAGCTAAACAACCTAAATATTATGAGAAAAATCATGCCTCTTTATACTCCAAGCAACAGTTTCCACGTCTGGTTCAGTTTCATTTCACAGGGATAATAAAGAACAAAGGTCCTGGAGATTTTGTCACGGACCCGACAGTACGTTCGACAGACTGGTCCACAGACTACCAGTTGAGAACCACTGATCTAGACTATATCTAAAAGCTTTCATCTTTTTCTTTTTTGTTAATCTTAACCGTAACTTGCTTTGATGGTGTAGTGGTTAGTGCACTTGCCTGCTGATCAAAAGGTCCCTGGTTCGATTTCGCACTTGGGCAGAATTTTTTCAGACCAACCGGCACCAAGGTCAACCCAGCCTAAAAAAATGGTTTCTCTAGGAAAACAAAGTCAGCGAGGCAAGGTGCTAGCATCCCTACCTTAAATGCTGTAGTGGCCTAGAAACATGAAAGCACTAACACTCCACGCCCCTTAGGCATGCAAATGTTATGGGACTCTAGATTACCATAACTTACTACATGAAAAGGTGGTCACTGCAAGAAAACATTCAAAAAGGCTTACACTCACAAAATGAAACTTAGTCTTGTTCCTATATTAATTACAGCATGCGATCAGGGCAATGATTTGTGAATAAAATGCAAGAATAAATGCAGAAAACAGAAGTGATTATTCATCACTGGTGCCTGTCTACATGATGAAAAAAACTGCATATTTGTTCCTGAAAGTGTGAAAGTATGAATTATACTGGTTTTCTCTGTTTTCTTTTCTTGAACTTTCAAAATATATGTTACATTAATTTTTTTATTTTTCTACTGGCATACAAAAGTAGAATTTTTTAAATGACTTCTGAGAAATAAAAAAAAATTCACAGAATCTGATAAAAACAAATGATATATTTTGCAGAAATCTGAGCTTTTCTGACACTCACAGAAGGCACAAAAATAGGTTTAATTGCTTTCTTCTTGACAAGTTCTAGATCAAGGTTTGTCATGACTGGGTGGCACTGGACAGCCTGCAGGGTCTGCATACGCTGGTGTGGATCTATATGTAGAAGCTGTAACATAGTGAAAACTGTTTAAAATTGATCTAAACTATATTAATGTGTGCTATTTTTTCTGTAAAGAAAGGTACTGGGCTGCATATTAAATACACATGCAAGAAAATAAAAGTCTGCCACATTTAGCAACTGCTATAATTTTGAAAATTTTGTTTCCACAAAAAGAAAGGAGACGCAGCATTCCACTAGTCTTTGTTTTTCATAAAAGAAAAATAACAGATCAATTATTAATGATTTCAGTTTACATCTGACAAAAATTTCACAGAACTGTGTCACATTTTGTAATTCACAAGGTGACCCAAGAAGTTCTATCTTATTACTACACATTGTATAGTTTTGTTTGTGTTCTTACTTATTACAGCAGGTCTCACAACCATTTCCCAGTCACCAACAACAACAACTTTGTCTCAAAGAGCTATTTCATTTAGTTTTTTCTTCCTGCCAACTGTATGTCCATTTGTAATTTATATTTTACGCTTACCTCTGCTTTTTAAAAATTACCTCTGTTACTTAACAGTTTACAGCAAACTAAATTTGATATATACAGTAATAAGCTTTCATCATCATCAAGATGCTGGCAGTCTTGCTTTTCCACAGATCTTGACCCCTGGTATTTTCCATCAGTTCCACTTGTGAGTTTTTTTTAACTGAGCTTTACAAGTTATGATAAAACATACACGTTTATAGTAAGTTTTCTCACAGTTTGTTTCCTCTGAAGTCTTACTACTCACTTCTCATGGTTAAGATGGCTGTTCTTTCTACTAGAGTCTGGGATTCTCTTCATGTTTATCCCCTTGCTGATTCTGTCTATCTCAGGATCTTCTTTCACCAAAATTCTCATGGATGGCCTTACCTTTTTAGATCTCACACTAAGATTTTTATGTGATACACCAACAAGCATATTGTTCTTCCTGCTCTGATGTGAAACAAAAAAATCACAGCCTTTGTTCTTTTTTCCCTTTTACTCATGTATCATGGACAATTTTCACTCATTCCAGACACAACTACATTAGCTAATATCCTTACTGATAATTTTTTTCCAGTTTAACAGTAAAGAAGCAGCATTGCATGCAAGTGGGACATCAGTAGACAGGTACAGTAAATTTAACTTTTCTTCCTTTCACAATGATAACTACTGGCCATGACAATTCTGGTTATGCTGCCCACATAATTTTGCACATTGTCAAATATCAGAAAAATAAACTGGGAGATGAACAAATACGAGGGGTGATTGATAAGTTCTCGGCATAAGGTACAACGGATTATTTGTGCATAACTTTTTGGGGTTATTTCTCAACATACTCCCCTTGCAAGTTTATGCACTTAGTCCAGCGACCCTAGAGCATATGGATCCCTTCTTTGTAAAAGTCAGCAACTTGTGCCAGTAGAAAGTGGCCTACAGCATGAATGATGTCATCATCTGAAGCAAATTTACAACCATTGAGCTCCTTTTTGAGTTCAGTCTGAAGGGGCCAAATCTGGGGAATAAGGAAGATTTTCGAGAAGTTGGAAGCCGCATTCATGAATGGCAGCTATTGCCACCGCTGACTTGTGAACTGGAGTATTGTCTTGATGAAAGATGACTCCTCTTGTCAATTTCCCTTGATGCTTTTCCTTCAATTTGACCTGCAGCTGCTTCACAAAATTAGCGTAATAGGCACCAGTGATTGTTCTGCCCTTTTGAAGATAGTCTACCAATAGCACACCTGAATCCCAAAAGATAGAAGCCATCACTTTGCCTGCAGACAGAACCACCTTTGCTTTCTTTGGAGGTGGGGATCTATGATGTTTTCACTGCTTTGACTGTTCTTTGGTCTCATCCATAGTCCCAAATTGCTGAAGAAATTTTTCAGGATCTGCAGAAAAAAGGCCAAAATTGTCTCTTGACATGTTGAGACGCTGTCGTTTGTGATCAGCTCCAAGAAGTTTCGGGATCCATCGAGCAGAGAGCTTTGTCATTTGAAGATCATTGTGAATAATGGCTTGAACGCGTTCCTGGCAGATGTCCAACTCAGTAGCAATGTACAGCTCAGTTAGTCATCGATCCTTCATTATCATGTCATGGATTCTGCCAGTGGTTCTATCGGTGGTTAGTGTTCTCGGTCTTCCTGAATGGGGATCATCTTCCAGACTCTCCCTTCCATGTTTGAATTGAGCTGCCCATTTCTTCACTGTGCTATAAGAAGGGGCACTCTCCCCTAGAGTCTCTACCATAACCTCATGGATCTCCTTCGATGATAAGCCCTTGATGCAGAGGTAGTGAATGACTGCTCAATGAGAAATTTTATCCACTTTCTCAATTTCTGCCACCCCTTGTCACTTCAGTTGCCTGTAAAAAAATTGGTTGCAGTTAATTTCTTGAAACTTGGAGTTTAATCTTACATTAACCTGATCTACAAATGCACCTAATATCAACTGTGTGTTTCAAGTTTTTGTAGCATATGCCAAGAACTTATCAAGCACCCCTCATATAATGTTGAACCTTGAAGAAATAAGGTGGATGGAAGAAACAGAATAAGAAAGAAACATGCCTTCACTGAATAAAACTGACTTGTGATACTCAAAAAAAAAATGATGGTAAAGATGCAGTACTCAAGCTGAATGAGATAGTAACTAGCAGCTACAAGACTGCTTGTATCAAGGTTGTGAAACATAGAAAGTGGTACCCCTTAAAACAGCAGTCTGGCTGAGGGAATGAGGATCACAATGGGAAGGTGAACTAACTCCCACAAATGTCCTGAGACAGTGTAAGATGTGTCCAGTCAAACGATGCACAACTGGCACACTTTGGCACCAATGTCTTTTTGAGGCAGACTGCCAAAAAAAAAAAAAAAAGTGAAAAAAAAAATTTTTAATTTTGACTGTATTTATCAAACAATAAAATGGCTAATCAGCAAAGCTGACCTGCTATCTAATCTTACCTGTCTCAGTATGTCAATCATTTTGTCAGAGACTGAAGGAAAATGAATTTTGGTGTTGTAAATCATGTGTATAGTTTCCTGGGGGCTTGTATCAGCGCAAATATTAAAAGGTCTCTGTAACAGACACAAACTGTGATTTGTAATGAACTAGTAACATTAAGTCACTTGGTGAGCAGTATTATTTTGCTGGTACATAGAAGGCAGTAAGAAACAATGGCAAGGTAACTAATATCTTGTGTAATGCTACATATGGTCATAAACTTGCATTCTGTGCTCATTTTAAAAACACAGCAACTTCTTTTCTATATAAAATTATGATGAAATGTTAAACTTTAATCATATGATAGAAGTATTCTGTCACAAAGCTCAAATTATTTTTTTACAATTCAAAATTTTTTTAAAAAATGTAAGAATTGGAAAAGAAACAAAAACTGCTTAGCCCATATATTTGTAAGAACAGCAGGACAGGGACAAAGGTTTTAGCTTTCATATACAGGCCCATATTGTGCTTCATTAGTAGCTCCAACAACTTCACCATATTCTATCCTAACTTTCATAGCTGCACCATGAAATATCCCAGCTTATTGTTGTTTGTTCTTACGTGTCTAAATAATGAACTATTGTAAAACAAAAAAAAAAAGCTTTCCAGGCTTGGCAAGGACAAGACACCAATGTAAGAATAAATGAACTGTGAAAGATAAGATCAGCTTCAAGGTTTGGAGAAACTATGACTACAATAAAATAAAACATGTGCTCTGTACAAATAAAGTAACATTTCTAACAGGACTTTTTGAAAGCACAAAAAAACAACAAAAGCTGCAAAATATTATAGCAAATAGTTACTTGAAAAAAGTTCCCTCATAAATGCAATACTGTGACTAATAAAAATTAATCTGACATTATCCTGGAAAGTGAAATATAACTAGAAAAAAAAGACTGCTTACAAAATATAACACCTTTATTACAGAATTTAGAAAGTAGTCCTGACATTATTTTTGTTCATCTACAAGATGACAGCCAATTTTCTCTTCATGCACTGAGAACTGTGCATACAGTGTAATCTAGTGCGCCTCATCCTGCAGGAAGATATCAATTTTGTGAGGAACTTTTCCCCCAGCAGAAATGACTCAGCCCACATGAAAATCACTTGTGCAGACTATCACTGGGGCAGCTACCAAAAACAAACAACAAAAAAAAAAAAAAAGAAGAAAGGTGTCACTCACAGCAAGACACTGACCACTGCGTCAGTGTGACTGATCACTGCGTCAGTGTGACTAACTCCATGCCTGAACTCTGGCACTGACTCACACACAACCCCTCCACTCTTCTTTCTAACCAGGCGCCCGTACGGGATCAAGTGTTGAAACCTACCCTTTTCTTCAGCAGTTCAAACAACGTGACACCAAGGGCCCACCAATCCACGGGAAAACTGTATCCCCTCGTCTCCCCTATGGCTGTGTGGAAGATTTCTGGAGCTGCAGAAAAACAAGTATTCACATTAAAAAAAAAGGCTCTTGTTTTATTGATTTAAGTACATCTTTTCACTCTGCATCCACTCTCTCGTTACCACGTACACATATTCAACAAATCACAATTGTACTTTCATTTAAGGTCACTGATGAAGCAGACTGAAAGCGAGTTAATATTATGGCTTGCTTTATGTACATGGTCTGAGGGGGGGGGGGACTGCACGAAAAGGATCACGACAAAATAAATAGGTGGACAACATCAAGATATTGATGGGATTCTGCTTAGCCGAGTGATCCTTTAGAGAAAGGGACAAAGCATGTTGGTGATCCACTGCAGCCTCCCCCCTGGAGATGGCACAAGATGATGATGATGAGCTCGCACGTACGAAGAAACAATTCACAAAATATATAGTTCTTATAATATATCTAAGCCCCCCCCCCCCCTCTCTCTCTCTCTCTCTCTCTCATATTCAGGGTTCCATGAAATTCTTACCCATGTAAGGTTTGGTGCCTGACAGCGACGTAGCAAGACTGCCCTGTGATAACTCTGATGCAATGTTGAAGTCAGTAATATGAACATGGCCTGAAACATAAAAAAAAATACACGAGTTTTGTTGTGCTTCATAAACTTATCACCGTTCTTTCTGTTCTCTTGTATTTTATTTGATATATGTTAGCTAACACTCTACAGAAGTGGCATCACACGTGGAATAAGCGTACTGTATCTCTCTAAGCACTTGTTTATATATATATATATATATATATATATATATATATATATATATATAATGTCAAGGAAATGGGGTGGATTGGACACACTCTGAAGAAACCAGCATAGCAAGACAGGCACGGACATGGAATCCTCAAGGAAATAGAAAACGAAGAAGGCTTAGACCAGGGGTGAGGAACCTTTTCTCATTTGAAGGCCGCATGAGAGCTAACATCCTTCCAAGAAGGCCACATTAAAAAAATTACTGCAAAATGCAAATAATTTAATAATAATTTAGCTTTTAGATAGAATTAACCCATTCAAGTATCTTATACTGCCATATGGCAGAGTGCATTCTAACAATGTTTCCATACAAATTATATATATATATATATATATATATAATTTGAAACAACTTCTTCTTCTACTTCTTCGTTCGCTTCTACCACCAAGACCGTCCCGTGATCCTACTGAATTTACTCCTGTGGTTATCGATAGGTCCCGTGGTCCCCAAAAGGACCACACGAGATCCCCGACAGGACCACAAGAAGTTCAGAGTATCGCAGGGCCTGAGCCTATATTCTGAGTGGGTCGCAGAAGCGGGATTGCATGACACCGTGGTTTTCGTTGCCCCAGTTTAATCTAGAGTTGGACTTTCTCATCGGAAAACCTCGATGTGTTTTGGGATACCTGTGTATCCCCACCGGGTGAGAGCATTGGACTTTCTCACCGGAAAACCTCAGCGTGATTAGGATACGCATACATCTCCGCCAGGTGAGAGGTGGTTGCCTATCTAGACTGCACTGGTCCAGTGTCTCCGACTTCAGCATTTTGTAGTCGTGGCCGCTACCCTTCCTAGTTGTGACCAGGACGGAGCTTTTGTCGAGAAGGACGAATCCTCGACACTCGTAAGTTTCACCCCTGGGTTGAGCCGGTTTAGGCGTATTATCTCAGTATGGGCGTGTTTAGGACGTGACCGACCTCTAGAGCGCAGGTACCATGACATGAGTAGTCATCAAGTTTCACCCCTGGTTTAAGCATATTTTTAACCAGCATAGGTGTATATCGGACGTGGCCGACCTTTAGAGCAGAGGTGCCGTGGTATAAGTAGCTCTCGCCGCAAGACTACTGGACATATCGATTAAGCTTCACTTTATCCTTTCCATCACCTTTTCACATCGGCGCTGCACGGCAACCCTAATTGCTTTTTCGCATTTTCTTCATTGGCCGGGAGGAGTTTCACTCCACGCGCGGTCCGAAGAATCTCGCCAGCAGTGTCTCAAACTCTGGGTTAAGCCGGTTCAGGCAATTCGCCCAGTATGAGTGCACATAGGACGTGGCCGACCTCCAGAGCAGAGGTGCCGTGATTTGAGCAGTCCTGACCTCGAGACTACTGATTACTTCACAATCCTTTCTTTCACCTTTTCCACAGCTGCGCCGAGCGGCAACCCCATTCGCACATTTCTTCACTGGCCATGAGGAGCCCCACTCTACGCACGGCAGCTGAAGAATCTCGCCAGAAGCGGTAGATGAGCTACCAAACATGACTCTCATCAACCCGAAACGTCTGGTTTTCAGGCGCCAGATATTCGCCTTCGCCCCCTTCTCCTGTCAGTTTGAACAGTTCTGCCATGAGAAGGCCAGGAGCTGGATTTGACTGTCAGAGGCTATTTGAGATGCACGCCTTGGAGACATTTCATTGGAGTGGAGAGCGTATCCCCCTCCCCACTGTCATCTGTGATCTTAAGGATGTCTTAATTTGTGTTAAATAGGAGAATGTAGATTCGCATCGATATGTTGTTGAAAAACAGGAGAGAAAGCGTCGTGTGTGTTCCCTGAGGTGAAGATGTTCCACGGCATTTTTCCATATTTGAATGGGATCTTTTTTGCTGTCAAACAGCAGCTTCAGACTATCATCTTCCAAGAGCTCAATTAACTCCATTTGCAGCTTATCTGGGGCCTCAGATACATCAGCTAAGTGAGGTTGAAAAGCCAAACTGAGGGTCATGTCACGCTTCTCAAAATCTCTGAACCTTGATTATATATATATATATATATATATTAGCGAGTCTATAACCGATTCATATTGTTTGAAACGTTCAAAAAATATTTTTTTTCATTAATCATTCTTACTAGGTGAGAGAAGAGCTCTTCACGAAGCTCATTTCGGCCAGGAAGTGATTTAAGAAATGTTAATTTTGTTCTGAATATTTTTATTTCTCGCTACATATCATACACAGACTTGGTGTTAACGTTCAAGTTATTCTGCTTTGTCATTATATCACACAGAAAAGCAACACTGACATGAAACTCCTTGCATGATACGAGCAGTGTTCAGTCCTTTCCTCCAAAAATTGGATTATTTGTTCACTCAAATACAAAACTTCGACTAAAACCTGTCCTTGTGATAACTTTCGAATGGTAGGGCAAATCAACACTAATTACCTCATTATCCATCATTAACTTCTCACGAAATTGTCGATGTCTCGTTGCATTTGCTCGAATATAATTCACAATTCCTACAACTTTCTGCAAAGTGTCTTTTAAAACAGTGGATTTGGCACAGAGACTTTGTTGATGCAAAATGCAATGAAAAGAGATAAGATGATTTTGGTTTGAAACCTCTTTCTTAAGTTGTGCGATAAAGTCTTCGTTCGTCCCTGTCATAGAAGGTGCACCATCTGTGCATACACTTACTAAGCGATAAAGCCTTCCCTCGTCCCTGCAATAGAAGGTACATCATCTGTGCATACACTTACTAAACGATAAAGCCTTCCCTCGTCCCTGCAATAGAAGGTGCATCATCTGTGCATACACTTACTAAGCGATAAAGCCTTCGTTCGTTCCTGTCACAGAAGGTGCACACCATCTGTGCATACACTTACTAAACGATAAAGCCTTCCCGTGTCCCTGCAATAGAAGGTGCATCATCTGTGCATACACTACTAAACGATAAAGACTTCCCGTGTCCCTGCAATAGAAGGTGCATCATCTGTGCATACACTTACTAAGCGATAAAGCCTTCCTTCGTCCCTGTCATAGAAGGTGCACCAGCTATGCATACACTTACTAAGCGATAAAGCCTTCCCTCGTCCTTGTCATAGAAGGTGCACCATCTGTGCATACACTTACTGAATTATCCGGATTCAGTCCGAATTCACGACATTTGTCTTTAAAATCGTTAACCACATCGTCGATTCCTCGCGTTCTGCTCTTTAGAGTGCTCAGAGTAAGGAACTCTTCGTAAACACGAAACTCCTCAGTAATGGCGGAAACAAAATACAATACCTGCGCCGAGTCAGTGCAGTCAGTCGATTCATCCAGCGCTGCTGAATTGTAGACATTTTCTTTTTTTTTTTTATTTCTTTCATTTGATCTACTACACTGAGTGCTAATTCATGCTGCCGATCAGCATTAGTTCTTCTTGAAGGAGGCAGCTGTTTGTATTTGTTAACCTTATCAAGATAGAGGCATCCTATAACCTCTACGATGCAATCTTTCATCATTTCGGCATCATTAAATGGCTTAAATTTTCCCCCCAAGTATATATGCCACTTTATAAGTAGCTTCTGTAGTTGCGTTTCCGGTACTCTGCACTGATTGGAACAACTGCCTCTGCTTGTGCTTCCCTTCTTTCAATTTTGTGAAGCAATCTTTCGGGATTCACCTTCTAGCTTAACGTATTTATTGTCCTTATGAATAGAGTAGTGTTGATGTGCACTGTATATTTTTTACCGTTGAAATCACAGAATCACAGAGCAAGCAATTCATTTTATCCTTCTCAGAAACAACATAGTATTGCAATTCCCATTCATCGTTACTCTTCTTCTTTCAGCAACCTTTTCATTTTTTTTCCCCGACATGATAGAAAGCAAAAAAATATAATCAAGTGACAAACACACTTTAAAGGATGGAGCCACAAACGCTGCACTCTCTATGCCAGCCAGTTAGTAACTGTCACCACAGTGTTGCCAGAAGGTGGAGAAGAACTTCTGGTTTCAAAACTAGCGCCAATTCTTTTTTGTTGCAATCATGAATTTGTTTCTTCATATATAAATTTGAAAGAAAATGTTGAGAATTTATTAAACGTCACACACCGGGTACCTCCTCGTATCGTGGTTTTACGTCCTACACGTGCCAAGACTGAGGCACACTCTCCTCAACGCGACACACTTCACTAGCACGCGCGACCGCTACGTTTCACCGCCAACTCCAGACTGATTCACTAATTCATTCTCTCGTTCAAAGCCCAACCCTTATTCTTCCTCTGCATTCTCCTCCGAGTCTCATCGTGATATATTTATCCGAAGGCGTGATGTTACTCCACGTCAGTTCCGCGTCTGTTATCGAGTGTAGTGTTTATCGCCAGTTCCCCGTACCGACGTCGCACCAACGGACATTTAGGGCGACCTCTTTATCGCCTCCAAGAACTACAATTAGATAAGCGATACCGCCTTATAGCGGTCAGATAACGGCTTTTACCGAGAATAATCTCTTAGCGGAATCGCCATATTGCCAAAATTAGTTCACATATGTTAATCAATGTCATATATATATATATATATATATATATATATATATATATATATATATTATATATATATATGTATATAACAATATGAACACTTGTTTAAGAAGGCCGCAGAAGGCTGCACATTACGCTCTAAAGGGCCGCAAGTTCCCCACCCCTGGCCTAGACTTACTTGGAGAAGAGAAATTATGACAGTGCTCAGGGACAAGGGATACACATGGAAGGAAGTAGAGAATAAATCCAAGAACAAGTATGGCTGGAGAGTCTTTATCCTTGGCCTATGCTCTCAAGGGAGTGAATGGTGATGATGATAATGACGATGACGACGACGACGATGATGATGATTTGTATTTTTTTCTGTACATTTTGTCTACGACTTCCCACAGTTGTAAAAACTCGGCAAGTCTTAGTTCTTCCCCTCCCCTTTTTTTTTCATCATTCATCCGTTGTATAATTTTCATCATTTATCCGCTACATGATTTTTATTCTTTTAGTTTTTAAATACCATTTCACTTTTCTCTTTCTGATTACCTACCCTGTCTTTGTAATTTCAGCTTGAAGGTCTCCCGGCATCTTTCAGTATAATAATGGGTCCTCCAAACAGAATCCTGTATCTATTTTAATAAGACCCGAACTTCTTGTTAATATCAATATTCTGTTACAAGTGCTGTTATTATATCCACGTCTCCAGCGTTGGGCCAGGAAAATGATGGCCTCCTTATAACCCTGTCTTCTTGTAAAAATAATTTGTCTTTTTTCTTCTTCTTCTTCTTATTTCTGCTTTTTAATTTTCCTCCCATGAGAAGAAGCCCCGCCCTCTCCAGTCCAAGTTCTCTCATTTGTTTCCTAGCAGGATATTTTGTCTCTCTAACTAGAAGACAGTTTAAGCTTTGTTCGTGCAGAATAACTGAAGTCGCAAATTCTCTAGTGCTGGCTAGAACAAAACAAAGCAAATTCTCTAGTGTTGGCTAGAACAAAACAAAGCAAATTCTCCAGAGCTGGCTAGAACAAAACAAAGCAAATTCTCTAGTGTTGGCTAGAACAAAACAAAGCAAATTCTCCAGAGCTGGCTAGAACAAAACAAAGCAAATTCTCTAGTGTTGGCTAGAACAAAACAAAGCAAATTCTCCAGAGCTGGCTAGAACAAAACAAAGCAAATTCTCTAGTGCTGGCTAGAACAAAACAAAGCAAATTCTCTAGTGCTGGCTAGAACAAAACAAAGCAAATTCTCTAGTGCTGGCTAGAACAAAACAAAGCAAATTCTCTAGTGCTGGCTAGAACAAAACAAAGCAAATTCTCTAGTGTTGGCTAGAACAAAACAAAGCAAAACTGGAGTACTATTTAAATGAGAAAACAGTTGTTTTGATAAACTCTTACCCCTACCGTCTAACGATGCTGATAATCAATAAATAGCCATACACACAACAGCTCCAATCAGTTTCTGCACCTCGTACTTTAAAAAAAAATCTTAAATCTGGAATGTAAAACTTTTCAACGTAAATCTAGACAACGCCCAGGTAACAATGGATGAGTTTTCAATAACCAGACCTGGCTGGTTATGTTGATGATTAAAAAAAAGAACCCAGCATTCAATCGTTCAGTCTCACTGACAAAGGAAGGGTGGCATTTTCTCCTGTGCAGGAGAACCTTCTATAGAATATTGGATGGATTTCGCCTACGATTTTTTTTAGGTCGAAAAATTTTAACCTCTCTCTCTCTCTCTCCTCTCTCTCTCTCTCTCTCTCTCGCACGCACGCACGCACGCACACTAACTATAACGAAGCTACACTGTGATGATTATTATATCATCTGCTTATACAGTATTTATACGAAAGTGATTCTGATCACAGTACTGGCATATACGAAGAAAAAAAAATGGATTTATTACAGCAAAGTATTAGCGATGGTGTTATACATTCTGCAGAAAGAACACTTATACCTTATCATTTCATTAAAAAAAACTACTTCGAAAGCGTTATAGAAAGCAGTGAGCGTGTGTGTTGTGTGTGTATGTGTGTGTGTGAGAGAGAGCGAGAGTGAGAGAGAGAGAGAGAGAGAGAGAGATCATCTCGTTCTTTGGTGAAGTACTTGATGATATGAATGATGTAAAAGCGGAAACTAAAACATCATGTAAATTACCTGCAGAAGGAAACCCAGACAAGATCTACCAAGCAAATACAGAAATGAAAACAATTCTACGCGAATCATTAGTAAATATAAGAACACAAATAATTAATGTGTAAATTGTTCTCATTTCTACTAGATGCGACCTAGAGCAAACAGACAAGGTATAGAATTACAAGAACAAGAGGATATTTATCTTAAACAAATGTGCAGCAAGGATGAATAATGAATGATAACAAGAACGATAAACAGAAAAAAAAACTTTAAGGCCTCGCTTCTCTTGTCTTTAAACAAAAAAAAAAAAAAAATTAAAGCAAAGTATGACATGCAGGTATCATTATAAAATAAAAACTCATCTCTTTCATAGAATCTTTTAATGAAGAACACAAAGCAACATCTTTTGGCGAATAACACAAGGCATAATTTTTATTTGTGTATACTAGTTCTCTGCTACTCTGACACTTCTCACGCCGTCATCCACTCTTCCACAACACCCTTTCTCACCTTCTTCATCCAGTAGAATATTATCTGGCTTGATATCCCTGTAAATAGAATAGACATAAGAATAGACACTTTAATAGCTTTTTAAACATTTAGTCTCGTGTATAATGGCCTTACTATTACTATTTCCTTCCTGTCTGTGTGGCTTTTTTTTCCTCCGTTCCAAAAGTTGCAAAAAGCAAACAGAATCCACGACTCTCTTAACTTCCATAAACACATTCTCTAGTGAATTTTGGTCAAACACTTATTTGGTCTCAGAAGACGTACAGGCCACTCATATCTACCCTTTACTGAACAGTGAGTTCGATAGCGCTGAAATTACAGTTCATTTTTGGATAGAAGGTCCCTCTACCGCGTATCTTTATCCTGCTGGTTTGGGCCTGTCTGAAATTTTAACGCTACTAGCACACAGGTTTTCATTCCGACACTCGATATTCCCTGTATCATCTGTATTTGTACTTTTCGTCTTACGCGCTTACTTGTAACTTATTCTAGTGGACATTTAATCCCTAGATATCTGTAATTAATGTACACGCTTCCAAGGCGCTGACCAGGCTGTGGACGTTAAAATACGCTATTTCTAGAGCTGAAATAATTGAGCTCCAAAGTGTGTCAATCTGTCAGAGACACCCCAGCCACTCTTCCTGTCAGAAAGGCCGCGATTCTGTCGTATGGCCGGGCCACAGCTGATAATAAGAAAATAATTGGATTTACAAAACGTAATTGTGTGGGTGAGTAGTTTTCATCTTTGCACAGAAATGAATGTATTTAGCAGAATAATAAAATGGAATTATGTTACTGATTGATACGTTAATAACGAAACGCAAGAAGAAAACAAAATAATTAATATGTTAATAACGAAATGCAAGAAGAGAAAAATGATTAACATGTTAATTAATAATGGCAAGCAAGAAGAAAATACAATGATTAACATGTTAATTAATAACGACAAGCAAGAAGAAAATGAATGGAAAAAACTAATTATGTCATTCCGTAAGATCAGCGAAGAGCAAAACCTCTATCTTAATGCGAAGAAAACTAAATTGATGACAAATGACAAAACAAATAAGGCAGCTGACATATGTATCAATGAGGAAAAATTGGAAGAAGTGGAGAGTTTTGAATATCTTGGATCACTACTAACTAATGAGGGAAATTAAAAGGAGGATATATATCGCTCTTCAGAAAGTATAACAACTAAAGAAGCTGTGGAGAGGAGCAGAAAGAACTACAAAAATAAGATTTTTAAGGGCATGCATTTTTCCCATCGCAACACATGATTATGAGACCTGGACACTTAACAAAACAGCTGAGAAACACATAAATGGCTTTGAATGTAAATGCTACAGAAGAATTCTTAAATATCATGGACACAAAAAAGAACAAATATATCCATACTCTCTCTCTCTCTCTCTCTTTCTCTCTCTCTCTCTCTCTCTCCACAAATGCCTGTCCTTCGCCTTTTTTTCTGCTCTTGCCCAGGTGAGCCCTCTATTGCTCAACATCCTTTCTGTTGTTCTTCTCCATGTCTCTTTTGGTCTACCCTTACTTCTGTTCCCCTGTGGTGTCCATCTTAGGGCTATTTTTGGTAGTGAGTTGTCAGTCATTCGGAGCACATGTCCCAATCATCGCCAGCGTCTTTCCTCAATAATTGCTGTCAGTGGTTTCATCTGCATTTCTGCTAATAAGATGTTATTTCTTATGGTGTTTGGCCAAAATATTTTTCTAATTCTTCGTAAACATTTAGTCTGGAAAGAATTCAACTTGTTTTCTATGGTTTTGGTGATTTTCCAGCATTCACTTCCATAGAGTAGTACACTTAGAACATTACTCTTAAATATCCTGATTTTCATATTTATGCTTAGTTTTTTGGATTTCCATATAGTCTGCAGCATTGCAAAAGCCTGGTGTGCTATAGTAAGTCTGCTGTTGATGTCCTCTGTGCTGTCTCCATTTTCTACTACTCTGCTGCCAAGGTATACAAATTCGTTGACCTCCTCCACTAACTTGTTATCTACTCTGAGTACATTTCTGTTGTTCACATTTTGCTTCATTAACTTTGTCTTTCCTACGTTGATCTTTAGTCCTATGTTGTTTGCATTCTGAGTTAGCTTGTTTATTTTATCTTGCATATCTCTGTGACTGCTTGATAATAGACAAATGTCGTCCGCAAAGTCAAGGTCCTCCAGCACTGTGTCCATTGTAATCCTCTGCGTTTGTCTGATGTTGCCTCCTTCATTAACCAGTCTACTGCCAAGATAAATAATGTTGGTGATAGTACACATCCCTGTTTCACTCCTGTTTGTACCCTAAAGCTGCTGGAGGTATGTTCTCCACAGATAACTTTGCACTGAAAACCCTCGTATAGGGCTTTGATTACATTAACTATTTTATGGGGGAGGCCATGCCATCTTAGGATTTTCCACAGTGCATCTCTGTTGACATTGTCAAAGGCTTTCTCAAAATCTATGAATAATGCATATGTTGTGCTATGCCACTCATCTGCCTGTTCTAATATTTGTCTAAGTATAAATATGTGGTCTATGCATGATCTTCCTTTCCTAAATCCTGCCTGCTCTTTCCGAAGTTTTTCCTCAAGCGTTGGTACAATTCTGTTGATGATTATTCTGCAAAATACTTTACTGGTGAGTGGCAGTAGGGTAATGCCTCTCCAGTTCCCGCAATCTCTGAGGTCACCCTTCTTTGGTAGTTTTACTATAAGCCCAGTTTTCCACTCCTCTGGCGCTTTTTCTAGATCCCAAATTTGTTGTAATATCCGGCAAAGTTGTTTTGGTGTTTCTGTTTCTTCTGCTTTCAACATCTCAGCAGTCACTTCATCTTCACCTGGTGCCCTGTCTGATTTTAGCTTCTTTATCGCCTCCTTTACTTCACTTATTGTTATTGGTCCTGTATTGATGTTTAGTTCCGTTTTTGCTTCAGGTATGTCTATTGTTTGTGCTGCTTGTGTTCTGTTTAGTAGGGTGTTAAAGTGTTCCCTCCATCTTTCAATTTGTTCTCTTTCTCCACTGACCAGTTGTCCATTTTGTGTTCTTACTGCACTTTCACATCTTGCTTTGAAGTTACCTGTCATCTGCTTTGTGATTTTATATATGGTTTTCATGTCATTTGTATATGCTGCTTTCTCTGCTGTTTCTGCTAAGTTGTCATAATATTGACGTTTATCTTGACGGCATGATTCCTTCACTTCTTTGTCTTTTTGTGCATAATTACTTAAGACTCGTTCTTTAAGCCGTTGTGATTTGGTATTCAGTAATTTTTTCTTGATTTCTTTTCTTTGCTCTATCTTTTCCCATGTGGTCTCGCTTATCCATTCCTCTTTTCTCCTTTTCCGATATCCCAGCACCTCTTTTGTAGTGTTTTATTGAACTCTAATATGGACATTTCTGCTTCGTCTTGTAGGACACTGAAGCGGTTCTTAAGTACTATTGAGAATTCATTTCTTGTTTGCTGGTCTATCAGTTTTCTTGTATCAAAATGTATCTTTCTGTGTTCTCCGATTCTGGCTTTCCTTAATTTTAGTTTTATTTTTGCTACCAGAAGGTTGTGATCACTTCCTACATCTGCTCCTTTCCTTGCTCGCACATCTTGTAGTGACCGTTTCCACTTGTTGTTTATTACTATGTGATCGATTTGGTTTTCTGTGGTTTTATCTGGTGACCTCCAAGTCACCTTATGGATGTTTTTGTGTTGGAAAATTGTCCCTCCGATGGTCATCATGTTTTCTTCACAGAAACTGCACAGTCTTTCTCCATTTTCATTTATTTCTCCGATTCTTTCTCTTCCCATTATTCTTCTTCTATCTTCATTTCCTTCACCTACTTTTGCATTGAAGTCGCCCAAGATGAGTAGCATATCATGCTTGGGTATTGTTTCTACTGTTGCTTGGAGGCTGTTGTAAAAATCTTCTTTTAATTCCTCTTCAGCTGCTTCTGCTGGTGCATAACAAACTATAATAGACAGCTTCGTGAATCTTGAGTTGAACCGTGCATATAATAATCTCTCATTTATTGGGGTCCATTTCAGCAATGCTCTTGATGCTTCTTTTGTTATAATCAATGCTACTCCTCCTTCATGAAGATCTTCTTTTACCTGACCATATTATTGTATCTTCTGTGTGCTGTGTTGTTAATTTCCTTCTGCCTTGTCCTGTCCATCTTGCTTCTTGTATTCCTAGTATGTCTAGTTTGTATCTGTGCATTTCCTTGATGGTTTGTGCTAGTTTTCCAGTCTGGTTTAGTGTTCTTACATTCCAGCTGCCTATTTGCATCTTGTGTTTAGGTTCCAGGAGGTCTGCAGTCGGGCTGGGGACTTCCAGTGTCTGGCTTTCATCCACAACCTTCATGGGCTCAGTTTCCTGATAAGCATTTCTCCTTGCTTCCGTTTCTGTAGCAGTCTGATAGTTTTTTTTACCAGATAGGGTTGCTGGCCCTATGCCGAACCCTCCTTAGTCGCCTTTTACGATCATGCGTGGCAGGGTACAGTGGTCCTATTCTTTGCAGATCCCGGGTACCACACGGCGGATATCCATACTACAAGAACTTAATATTGAAGAAGCCTGGCTAGTAAAGAGAATTAAAGAGAGAAAACTTAAATATTTTGGACACATTAAACGTCATATTTTAGAGAAGACGTCTTGGAAGGGTGCATAATGGGAAAAAGAAAGAGAAGAAGACCGAAGATGGCTGCAAGACATCGTTGATGATCTGCAAATGGATGCATCAGCAGCAGGCTATCTTGCTCACAACCGAGAGACCTACAGAAGTGCTGTTAGGGAGGCAAAGTTCCGCAAGGTACAAGCAAATGAATGAAGAAGAAAACAAAATGATTAACATGTTGTGCCATGGTTGAGTTTAAATGTTCCTGGGTTATGTTTTGTCTGGATTGTGTATAATGTATTCAGGTGTATGAGTAGTGTTTACAAATGTTCCAACATTCTTCTGCTATATAACATCTAAGTGAAAGTCTGTTCATCTGCTAAGATAATTCCCTTCGTTATTCTATATATATATACCTTCAAATCATTTCCCTCGTTATCTAGCAACAAGTCTCACTTGCCATTCTTTTTCCTGTACATCAAATCGACTAACAATTTAACAAAAAGTTGGGGGGGGGCTTATAATCAATACATTAATCGTTCTTGGTGCTTCAGACTACCGTACATCCTCCTATAACATTTAACAGATTCATATAAAAACGGTTAAAATGCAATCAATAAGCATTTAAGGAGACTCTTAAAAACATGCAATTTTTATTTCCTGCATCACGGCGATATATACAACCTGTTATCTTATCAAGCATCAACATCCTAGTGTCACGATACTGACAGCAGGTAAGAGGGGAGGCCGGAGGGGACTGGGACGGTCGTCACGGGAAACAAGAAAAAATCAGCAGAGTAGGACACCGAAAAAATGAGAAAGGTAGGACACAGAACAAATGAGAAGGCTAGAACACAGAACAAATGAGGAGGGTAGGACACATAAAAAATGAGAAGGGTAGGACACAGAACACATGAGAAGGCTAGGACACAAAAAATGAGAAGGGTAGGACACAGAACAAATTAGACAGGTAGGACAGAAAAAAATGAGAAGGGTAAGACACAGAACAAATGAAATGGGTAGGACAGAAAAAATGAGCAGGGTAGGACACAGACAAAATGAGCAGGGTAGAACATAGAAAAAATGAGAAGGGTAGGACACTGAGAAGGGTAGGACAGAAAAAAGCAGGGTAGGACACAGATAAAATAAGTACAGGACACAGAAAAAATGAGCAGGGTAGGACACTGGAGAAAAAAAGAAACAATAAAAAAAAACAAAAGTAAACGCACACAAAGTACCACGTACCAGGAGATATGTGATAAAAGATGATTATAGAAAAGGGTTCTAAGGACTGTAAATGCGTCTCAAACAGCCTCTGGCAGTCAAGTCCAGCTCCTGGCCTTCCCGTGGCAGAACTGTTTAAACTGACAGGAGAAGGGGCGAGGGCGAATATCTGGCGCCTGAAAACCAGATACTCAGGGTAGATGAGTGGCACGTTTGGTAGCTCATCTGCCGCTGTTGGCGAGATTTTTCAGTTGCAGTGCGTGGAGCGGTGCAAATGAGGTTGCCGAGCAGCATCACTGCGGAAAAGGTGGTAGAAAGGATAAAGCGAAGTAAACAGTCAAATCACGGCACCTCTGGTCTGGAGGTCGGCCACGTCCTGAATGCAGTCATATCGGGTGAAATGCATGAACCGGCTTGTCCCAGAGGTTAAGACCTGCTGGCGAGACTCTTCAAATGCCGCGCGTGGAGTGAAGCTCCTCCCGGTCAAGGAAGAAATGCGGAAAAGAAATAAAGGTTGCTGTGCGTTGCCGATGGGAAAGGTGGTGGAAAGGGTAAAGTGAAGTTTAATTGGTATGTCCAGTAGTATCGCTACGAGAGCTATACATACCACGGCACCTCTGCTCTAGAGGCCGGCCATGTCCGAAATACACCTAGACTGGTGAAATATGCCTAAACCGGCACACACCAGGGGTGGAACTTGATGGCTAGATATGTCATGCCACCTCCGCTCTAGAGGTCGGTCACGCCTGATATACACCCATACTGGTGAATTTTGCCTAAACCGGCTCACATCAGGGGTGAATCTTGAAGGCTATGCATGTCACAGTACCTCTGCTCTAGAGGTCGGTCACGTCCCAAACACGCCCATACTGGGATAATATGCCTAAACCGGCTCAACCCAGGGGCAGAAGTCACTAGTGGCGAGGATTCGTCCTCCTGGACAAAAGCTCCATCCTGGTCACAACTAGGAAGGGTAGCGGCCACGACCGCAAAATGCTGAAGTCGGAGACACTGGACCAGGGCAGTCTAGATAGGCAACCACCTCCCACCCGGCGGGGATGTTTGCGTATCATAATCACGCTGAGGTTTTCCAGTGAGAAAGTCCAACTCTGGACTGGATGGGCAACCACCTCTCACCCGGCGGTGATACACGGGTATCTCAAAACATGTCGAGGTTCTCCGGTGAGAAGGTCCAACTTTGGCCTGGGTGGGCTACCGCCTCTCACCCAGCGGGGATGCACTGATATCCTAAACACGTCGAGGTCTTCCGGTGAGAAAGTCCAACCCTAGACTAAACTGGTGCAATGAAAACCACGGTGTCACGCAATCCCGGTTCTGAGACCCACCAAGAATACAGCTAAAGCCCTGTGATACTCCGAACCCCTAGGAGACCACGGGACCTAACGAGGACCACAGGCGTAAATTCAGTAGGATCACAGTGCAGTTTTGGTGGTAGAAGCGAACGAAGAAGAAGAAGAAGAAGATTATAGAAAACTTATGGAAATAAACGAATATAAGAGTCCTGAGGATAATGAATGGAGATACTGAATAAATGAGACCAAATGACATACGTTGTAGAAATAACACAAATAGCAGATGTATGTTGTACAGGATGCTATAGATCAATCTAATTTGGATATAAATATACATAAAGGTTCCTGCTGTATTTCTCTTAATGCAGTACAGCTGTGATAATATACTGTTACAAAAAACGCAACACTACTGTAGTCGTAATGGACACCAAATTTCAAGTTATATCAAAGATGTTCATTAAATTTGGTTGTACTTTCTTTCTTTGCGACTGAGGCCTCCGTTTCAGTAAAGTGTATGACCTCCTCTGGCCTGTATCAGAGAACGACATCTCCTCGACATGGATCATATTAGCCGTTGGATCTTTTGTTGTGGGATGGCTGCCCACTCTTCCCGCAGTGCAAGAGATAGCTGTCGGAGATTGGTTAGCGCCACGTCTCGCTGGCAGACTTGTCTGTTGAGTCCATTCCATAAGTGTTCTATTGGGTTCATGTCTGATGACATGGATGGACACGGAATGGTCTGGACGTTGCTATCAGCGAGGAACTGGGTGATGAGTTGTGCTACATGAGGTCGAGCGTTATCTTGCTGAAAATTCGACCCTGGTGTAGCCAGAAGTGGAAGGACGTGAGGATGAAGGATTTCAGCGATGTATCGTTGGGCATTCAGACGTCCTTCAATTTGCACCAGGTCACTTCTTACACATGAAGTTGATCGTCCCCCACACCAGTACACTTCCACCACCATGTGGAGAAGCCTCATCTACGCAGTTATGAGCGTAGCGCTCAAGGACTCTGAGGTAAACTCTTCTCCATCTATCGTGTCGCTGGAGCAGAAAGAATGATTCATCACTAAACCAAATTCTTCTCCAATCATTCGCAACGCTTCATTGACGATGCTGGTTCGCCCACTGCAGTCGGTTCTGGCGATGCCGGTCCGTAAGAACAGGACCTTTGTAGGGTCTTCTAGCCCAAAGACCAGCGTCGTGCAGCCGGTTCCTGATCGTTTGATCTGAAATTCGACGAGCTGCTGTCACTGACTGGACTGTTGAGGACGCAGATGCAAATCGATTCTTGAGATGACGCAGCCGTATGAGGTGGTCTTCGGCAGGAGTTGTGACTATGGGTCTTCCACTGTGCGGCCGGTCTGCAACTGAGCCAGTTTCTTGAAATCGTCTCCAAAGGCGACTAATTGTGCTTCTAACCACATTAAATAGTTTGGCCACTACACTTTGTGACTGTCCAGTCTGTAAATGTCCAATGATGATGAATCGTTGTTTTGTAGTGTGATGAGCCATATATGCGCATAGAATTTTCAAATGAATTGATTCGAGGAGCGTCAATCTTTTATAGGCATTCAATAACATGGTCAGTGACTTTTGTGTTCAGTAAGTTTCACAGGATTCTCGTGAACCTGTCATGAGTTATTGTCAAAAATGCTGTTTTGGCTAGTGTCGCTTTTCTGTGCTCATGAATCATCTGCTGAGTATAATTCAGGTCAGCAAAGTTGACCTCTAAGTGAACGTTTCAGGCAATTTGCTGTTGTCTGATCAGCAAACTTCAGTTTAAATAGCAACATCGTATTTGTTGCGTTTCTTTTTTCTTTTTTTGAACAGCATAAATTAAAACACAAGTAGGGACAGCTTTCGGAGCACATGTCCCAACCATCGCCAGCGTCTTTCCTCAATAATTGTTGTCAGTGATTTCATCTGCATTTCTGCTAATAAGATGTTATTTCTTATGGTGTTTGGCCAAAATATTTTTCTAATTCTTCGTAAACATTTAGTCTGGAAAGAATTCAACTTGTTTTCTATGGTTTTGGTGATTTTCCAGCATTCACTTCCATAGAGTAGTACACTTAGAACATTACTCTTAAATATCCTGATTTTCATATTTATAGAAAGAGACAGAGAGAGAGTTGTGACGTGTTTGTTTACACCGTAATCATACAAAACACACAAGACAAAGAAACTGGGAAAGAAAATAGAATATAAATTTATATGAACGCTATTAGAATATAAATTTATATGAACGCTATTAGTATATACATTTATATGAACGCTATTCGTATATAAATTTATATAAACGCTATTCGTATATAAATTTATATGAACGCTATCAGAATATAAATTTATATGAACGCTATTAGTATATACATTTATATGAACGCTATTAGTATATACATTTATATGAACGCTATTAGTATATACATTTATATGAACGCTATTAGTATATACATTTATATGAACGCTATTCGTATATAAATTTATATGAACGCTATTCGTATATAAATTTATATGAACGCTATTCGTATATAAATTTATATGAACGCTATCAGAACATAAATTTATATGAACGCTTTACAACAAATAAAAATGGAAAAACAAGAAAAAAGGCAGCACTTAGCTGTGATATGTAAGAAGCTGCGTCCATGAGTGCGCATGGTAGAGTATTGTGAATGTTTAAATGAAGACTTTGGAAGCGTGATAGGTTGTAGTAAAGAGGGGAGGAAGAAAATGGAAAGGAGGTAGAGAGAGGGATACAATGGCGATCTAGTCGAGAAAAGAGTGAAGTAGATGAATGTGGCTAGAGTAGAGGATTTGTAATCTTGTGCAGTAACACTCGAACATGGCATAGCAGCCTGGGCCACAGCCTCCAACACAAACACTGCTCGTCTAACAAAAGTGCAAAACACTGGCCTGCGGCTGATCACAGGAAGAATGAAGAGCACTCCCATCACGGAGATGAAGAAGTACATGCAAATTCAACATCCTGAGGCCAGGCGCAAAGAAAAACTAATGATCCACAAACAAAAGTTAATACGCCTGACAACCCACCCTGTGAACAAAAGAATTCAGGAGTCCACAAAAAACAGACTTAAAAGAAACAGCTTCACCTATCTGACAACACAACTGCAACAACACTATAAAGACCTCCTTCCCACCTCTCATGAAGAAATTGAACCACTCCAAATTGTGGAGGAGCACAGTCACTGTGAAAGGATAACAGTCCTTACAGAGGTACCAGGCATACACAAAAAGGACTACCTAACAACACTTCAGATGAAGACACTGACCCAGGAGCTGATTGACACCAAATACAACCCAGCTGAATGGACACGTGTACACAGATGGGTCTGCAGAAAAAGCAGTAAAAATTGAGGTGGGGGCATTTATATAAGATACACAGATGGGAGACAAACCAAAAAGGCATTTGCGACGGGAAACTACAGGGCAGAAACAACAGGCCTCCTTGAAGCCCTCAGAACACTTAAAGCAGCCACCACACAAAATAGCCTTCTTCACAGACAACAGGGCACTTCTAGAGTCGCTAAAACAACAAGAACCCACTGGCACACATACAGGAAATCACAACAGAACTGAAGCACCTTACACTGTCAACAATCGTGGCCCTACAATGAGTACCATCCCACTGTGGAATAGCTAGCAATGAAATGGCTGACAGCCTATCCCAAGGTGACAACAATCAAGATCAAACCAATCATCCAGTAAACTATCAAGATGCGAAAACCATAATCCGTAACCAGTGCAGATCTGAATGGAAAAAGAAACTGACATGCAACAATGAACCAGATCCAATACACCAACTACAAAGACATCAGCAAACCATCCTCTTTCGCCTAAGGACCGGCCACTACAGACTACTGAGCCACCTGCATTGACTCAAAATATCTCACACAGACGAGTGTCTATGTGGCAGTGGAATCCAGACTCCAGAACATATCCTACAAGAGTGCCCAAACCATGCAGACCTGAGGCGTGAGACATGGCCAGAGGACACAGGCTTGGGACAAAAGCTTTGGGGATCCTATCACGATCTGGAGAGGACTGCGGGCTTTGTCATGTCGACAGGGATCAGGATCTGAAGTGATCAACAACCTAAACGCAGAAGTAGTGCAGTGAAGGGGTTCTGTAATATAAGTTATAACTGAGGGAAAAGTAGAACTAAGTAGAGACAGAATATGACTGTGGAATGTTAAATATGTCTGAATTTCGAGTTCAAACCGTGTGGTTCCAGGGTTCCATATTGCACCTTCTGGAGTTTAGATGATTATCGTCACAGAGCACAAGTTATCTAACTACATCGTTGTGTAAGCACTTCAAATATTTTTTTACTTAATAATTATCTGTCAGAATAACACATCAAATCTTAAAACAAACTCTTCTCATCACACAAATACACATACACACAAAGCCTGCGCGTGCGTGCGGTAGTGTTGAGAATGCTTAAATGGAGACTTGCGATGTGTGATAAGTAGGTAGTAAAGAGGAGATAAGGGCTGGGGAAAGAAGAGAGAATGATATGGTGGCAATTAAGCCAAGAGAAGGGTGGGTGGAATATGTGAATGTGGTAGAGGGTTTGCAGTCTAATGAAGTGAGGAGTTTCTGAAATATGTGTTGCAGGTGAAGAAGTAGAACTGAATTCTGAGTTTTAACATTTTGTTGTTACAGATATACTGCAAGGGTTTTGTGTATAGTTATTTACTTAGTTTTATGTACTTATGTATACTAATTATTAATGTGTTACGTAAACAAATAATATTCGAGTATCTTACTGGAATACTTGAGACGCATTCAACCATATCTGGTGGCTATAAAAGATAAGCCAGAAAACCAAATGCAGAATATTCAACAGTAATGTTTTAGTGTCTTTCCACGCGGGAGCGAAAGCTAAAAAAAAGACACAGACAATTGCATGTACACTTGGCGTCTTACAAAGCAAGTGCCTGCGAAAGACCGTAAGACATGACATTACTATCGACAGTGACTAAAAAGAGGAGGTGGCAACGGACTAGCTACATTATGAGAAATATCATCATCATCACCATCATCATCATCGCCTTTCACTCCCTTGAGAGCATAGGCCACGGATAAAGGCTCTCCAGTCATCCCTGTTCTTGGAATTATTCTCTGCTTCTTCCATGTGCATCCCTTTTCTCTGAGCACTGCCATATTTTCTCTTCTCAAAGTAAGTTTAGGTCTTCCTAGTTTTCTATTTCCTTGAGGATTCCATGTCAGTGCCTGTCTTGCTATGTTGGTGTCGGGTTTCCTCAGAGTGTGGTCAATCCACCTCCACTTTCTAGACATGATTTCTAGGTTCATAGTCTCTTGTCCTGCCCTTTCCCAGATCTCCTCGTTCCTGATCTTGTCCTGCCATTTAATGTTTAAAATCCTCTTCAAGCAGTAGTTCATGAATGTTTGTATCCTGTGTTGTACTGTCTTGGTCATAATCCATGTCTCTGATCCATATAGTAGGACAGTCTTACGTTTTTACTGAAAAGCCTAAGTTTGGTTATTGTTTTGATGTTCTTAGATGATCATATTTCATTAAGTTGGATAAATGCTGTCCTGGCCTTGGTTGTTCTAACTTTTAACATCTGTTTCCGTTCCCCCGTATTTATCCACTCTGCTGCCCAAATATGTGAAATAATCTACTTCCTCAATTGGCACTCCCTCAATTACCATGAGGCTATTGCTTGCACTATTAATTTTCATTATCTTTGTTTTTTTGTCTGTATATATAGTCCCAGTTTAGGTGAATTCTTGCTTAAGATCGGAAGTTTCTCTTGCATTTGTGTGTGTGTGGCTGTGACGAATTTTTACCACGAACAGCTTTGATATGGTTTCCGCAGGGTGAATGAAGGATGGGACGACCCATAGATACAATGAGACGTGCAGCAAAGAAAAATGCTGGTAAATAAAGGACATGGAAGTTAACCAACAAGATATCAAGGGACCTATAAGAATGGAAATATCTTGCTACCAGCAGCCCTGGGTAACTTAGGCACTGAAGGGAAAAAAATGAAAGAGCTGAGGGTGAGAGATAAGAGAGAGAGAGAGAGAGAGAGAGAGAGAGAAAGAAAGAGAAAGAGAGAGAGAGAGATATCTTACTGGAATACAGAACATCAGTTTCAAGTTAATGTATTGGTTCTAAGGACTGTTATAGCCGGAGGTGGGGGATACGCTCTCCACTCCAATGAAATGTCTCCAAGGCGTGCGTTTCAAATAGCCTCTGAAAGTCCAAGTACAGCTCCTGGCCTTCTTGTGGCGGAACTGTTCAAACTGACAGGAGAAGGGGCGAAGGTGAATATCTGGTGCCTGAAAATCAGACGCTTCGGGTAGATGAGAGTCTTGTTTGGTAGCTCATCCGAGAGAAGGAAAACTCTGATTTAAAATCCGCTGCTGGTGAGATTCTTCAGCTGCCGTGTGTGTAGTGGGGCTCCTCCAGGCCAGTGAAGAAATGTGCGAATGGGGTTGCCGAGCGGCGCCACTGTGGAAAAGGTTAAAGAAAGGATTAAGTGAAGTAATCAGTAGTCTCGAGGTCAAGACTGCTCAAATCACGGCACCTCTGATCTGCAGGTCGGCCACGTTCCATGTGCACCCATACCGGGCGGATTGCCTGAACCGGCTTAACCCAGGGGATAAACTAAGACATTGCTGGCGAGATTCTTCGTCTGCTGCGCGTGGGGTGAAACTCCAGCCGGCCAATGAAGAAAATGTGATTTGGGTTGCCGTGCCGCGCCGCTATGAAAAGATGATGGAAAGGATAAAGATTAATTGGTATATCCAGTAGTCTCGCGATGAGAGCTACTCATACTATGGCACCTCTGCTCTAGAGGCCAGCCACGTCCGATATACACCTATGCTGGTGAAATATGCCTAACCAGCTTAACACGGGGATGAAACCTGATGAGTACTCATGTCATTGTACCTCCGCTCTAGAGGTCGAACACGTCCTAAACGCACCAGTACTGGGATAATACGCCTAAACCGGCTTAACCCAGGGGTGAAACTTACTAGTGGCGAGGATTCGTCCTCTTGGACAAAAGCTCCGTCCTGGTCACAACTAGGAAGGGTAGCGGCTACGACCACAGAAAGCTAAGTCGGAGACACTGGACCAGTGCAGTCTTGATAGACAACCACTTCTCACTCGATGGAGATATATGCGTATCATAATCACGCTGAAGTTTTCGGGTGAGAAAGTCCAACTCTAGGTTAAACTGGTGCAACGAAAACCACAGTGTCACGCAATCCCGCTTATGCGACCAACCGAGAATACAGGCCCACCCCCCCCCCCCCGATACTCGAGGACCACAGGACCAATCAAGGACCACAGGAGTAAATTCAGTAAGATCACGGGGCGATCTTGGTGGTAGAAGCAAACGAAGAAGAAGAAGTTATTGTATTAAAAACACAACTGTTATGGTGTCTTTAGGTACAGTCTCTTTAGACTTTATCATCATTTTACGCCATATCTACTGTGAATCTCATTTTGACAGTGCACTTTGAGACAGCGGATTTCTATCTCGCTATATTTTCTACCAAACAAACTGAATTCTTTCCAGACTAAATGTTTACGAAGAATTAGAAGAATATTTTGGCCAATCACCATAAGAAATAACTTCTTGTTGGCAGAAATGCAGATAAAGCCAATGACAGCAATTATTGAGGAAAGACGCTGGCGATTGCTGGGACACGTGCTCCGGATGACTGACAACTCACTACTAAAAACAGCACTAAGATGGACATCATAAGGGAACAGAAGTAAGGGTAGATCAAAGGAAACGTGCAGAAGAACAACAGAAAGGATGCTGAGCAACAGAGGGCTGACCAGGGCAAGAGCGGAACAAAGGAAAAGGACAGGCGTTTGTGGAAAACCCTTGCGGAAGCCCCATGTGCCCTGGGCACTAAGGTTCAGAGAGAGAGAAAGAGAGAGAGAGGGAGGGAGAGAGAGAGATTTTCTACCACTGTCGTTATTTCTGGCTTATACCTTATCATAATTTTTCTTATGTTATGTCATTTAATACGTACAAAAATGTGACAGTTATTACAGTTTTCAGTTTTATTTGTCTGACTGTTTCCTAATTTCATTACACCTTGAATTAAGCGTAGATTACTTGTCAAAACTGAGCATCCAGACGGCAAAACTGATTAACGAACTCTGTCATGAAAGCTCACTTTTTATTCAGTTCGCAGACTCGTCGTTTTCTGTACCAGTCGAGGATTAAAACGTGGCTCGGACAAACAAAACAAACAAGTATCCACCAGTCTTCGTCCACAGCAACAGTTTTACCATCTAAATTTTTAAATCATCTGATAACATGCGCGGATGTGTTTCAAAGGCATCAGATGTAATGAAAAGTATGCATTCATCTCAAGCACTATTAGTTAAAGGCAACATATAACTAAAATAAAATTGTTTCCCGACAGTCCTAGCTGCATGACACAAACCACATTGTATATCATTTATATAACAGATACCAAACTACAGTGCTTTACGCCTATCTGTTAAAATAAGACGTCATCTTTTTCACAAAATAGAAGAAAACAAACAAAAGGTATATAAAACACGAAAAAAAACTGATTTCTTAACCAGTGCCCTTCATCCCTCTGTTAACAATAAAACACATCAGCTTTTTTATTACTTATGTAACGCCAGGATCAATTTCAACCAAACTTGGTACACATATGACTTACAATCTGGAGAAAGATACTGTTGGGTAACACATCCCTAGCACCCCTAAGTGGATTGGAGGTGGGGTAGGATGGGGGTGACATGTAAACGTAATCGAAGACGACCTATATTAGTGGTGGATCCATAGTTTTCGGGGTCGCTGAGATGAATAGTAACACTCCCGAAGCCGTTTACGTCCAAGTTCAGCTCCCATCCGTATGGGAGGTGAGACGGGTTGAAAATTAGGGTGGGATTTCCAATTATTTTACTACGGAACCTCGGCACACCAAAACTTTGCAACGGCACAAGGCTGTGTTTAAAGAGGATGCTGGGCAATGTAGCTGAAGCGACTATCTTAACAGGACAGGGAGAAGGTGAGGCAGTTTCTATCTCATGGATGCCACTCATTCAGACGGATCTCCCTTTTAACTTTAACAGATTGCAATTTCCTTGCATTCTTGGTTACTATCAACAAATCACAAGGGCAGTCTAAATATTATAGAGTACAAATTCAATTCACTATAATAGTAATTTAAGTCAACAGTTGATTAAATACAACATTTTTAGTTTCACCTCAATGAGCAAGAAAATTTCTTGGTTGAACCCTCCTCCCCTCCTCCTTGAGCAAGCAACATAAGTTTGTCCGTGGGAGAAACATGGCGATCCAAATCCACTCCGCACTATTAATAATTAATAAATTCCCGAGCAATGTCGGGTAATCAATGTTTTAAATATCAGTGAATCTGATATTAATTTAATAATATTATTTAATGTTTGTGAATTCTTTTCTTGCTCTGGCGATCTGTGCACGGGGACAGCTCTCTTATTCCCTTCCTATCAGCGAGGGTTCAAGTGGCGAGCATTGTGTTCAATACAGCTGCGAGTGATATGTCCGTCCAACAAAGCCGTGATCACCATGAGACTCCCTGGCCACCCTGAACGCCAAGGTTTTTGAAGCTAGTACCCTACTCCTTGTCAGGCACCCTCAGAAACACTCAGATAAGAAATGGTTTAATTAATAACTGCTGTATGAAGGAATGGAGTCCCTGTGAGATGAAGCCAGCACAGAACCGGTTTGGCTGAATTCATTATCCTTGACCAGATCTAGGGTCTTCAAAAAGCCTCAAAAGAACCGCCTTAGCCCTTACTCAGGAATTTCACTGCGCGTTCGACTCAATGGCCCTCTGTGTCTGCAGACTCCTACCGTTGGTGCTGGGGAAAAGAGCTAATCGCTCGCGCCCATGACATCGAACCATACCATACCAGTTAATGTATGTGAGAGAAAAATTCCTTGTTTGTTCTGTTAGCATGTGGTCACACAAAGATACTGGGTCCAGTTCAAAGCCAGTCCATTCATCGCATGGAACATGCTGTATTTTCCGTTTCATATACAATTTTAAACACTCACTATTCCAGTTTCTAAAAACTGTGAATGCTGTAGGAGTAGGGAATGTTGTAAGACACCTTACAGTAGAAACGTAATTTACCAAAAGAAGAGGGAATTCCATTTTGTTACGCGCATACTATACAAGTCCAAGTATACTTACTGTACTATAGTCATCCTAAGATGAAACAACTACTGTAATAAGGTATCTGAAGCTTTTTTTCAAGGGTTGGGGGGGGGGGGGGTTCATATGGTACTGAGAGTAGTCCAAGTGTAAAAAAAATAACGATAGCATAAGCTCAAACCCTTGCCTGAAATCGGTATTTGCTGACTCATTGTCACCCACGATAATCTATTTCGACAGGCTATTTCTAAAACCTAATGGATTTCTAGTAGCCACACAGCCATACTGTCTACGTGGGCATACTGTCTATGTATGTTGAAATAACTTATCCTGCACACAAGACCAGCTGATATCACCTGCTTCAGGAATCGATATTCGACTCTCAAACGTCAAAACTACACACATTCCGTCAAAATTAAAGTGCTATTAATAGTTCCCAGAAAAGAACTGCAGCAATTTACTAATCAGTAATCAATATCACAGGGATAACTGAAATGGCTTATGGCTGGCATGTGCCTCTACGAGCGCTAGCATTTTTTTTTTTTGTCTAATCGCAGGTTTAACTGCACAAACTGATTATAGGACTGGATTTTTGTTCCTACCTGTGCAATATAGATTTACTGCGAAGATAGTCTAAGGCTAGGGCCAGCTCAGCCAGGTATAGTTGCACGTGCTGCTCAGTAAAATTTAAGTCCTCTTGCATGTGATAACGTAGGTCACCACCCAGAAGAAGGTCTACAACCTGAAATATTACATGTGAATATTAAGTCTTTACAAGAAAAATAATAAAACCACTGACACTAGTAGCTGCAGATATACAAGGTATTCTTAGTATATCAAAATTAAAGATTTCCATCAGATACAAATGTTCTTATGAGCTTATGCAGAGATACAGATGCCCAGGAATCAATGATATGTGATGAAAAAGATGTGAGAGGATATTCAATTCAAGTGCCATGCCGCGTGACGTAGGCGATCATTTCTCTCCACAGTTCGCTGTCTTTAAATTGATTATGAGATCCGCCGGTGACTTTCTTCCTAGCCACACTGACAGCCCATCCAGTAACTTCTCTTTCTGTCTTCCTCTGTCTCTTCTTCCTTCGATTTTTCCACTTGCCACAGTGTGTTCCAATTTTCCTCTTCTCAGGAAATGTCCTATAAATCTCGATTGTCTACCTCTGATCTTTGCTATAATTTTCTTTTTAATTCCAGCCTCTCTTAAGACTTCTTCACTGGTTTTCTTGGCTGTCCGTGGTACCTTCAACATCCTTCTTATAAACCACATCTCCATGGCCTCCATTTCTCGCTGTACCATTGACCATGCTTCACACTCATAAAACAAAACTGGCTCGATGTAACATTTAAGTATTTGGAATCTTGTTTCCATTGAAACATTCTGTTGTACAAGATGTATCTCATTGTCTGGAATGCTGACTTGGTCTGAGCACGTCTGCTCTTTATTTCGTTGTGACATTTCCCATCAGTTGCTATAATCGCTCTTACTTGAATCTATCAACTTGTTTCAGATTTGTGCCATCGATGGTAATGCTACATTTTGGTGTTATTCTTTTCTTTGAGATGACCATCACTTCAGTCTTCTTTTTGTTCAGGCTGAGGCCTTTATTTTTACTTTCACGAACCACGATGTCCAGAAGAGCCTGTAGCTACCCTTCACTTTTAGCAATCAGGACTGTGTCGTCTGCATATCTTAAGTTGTTAAGGTTGTACCCGTCAACTGATATTCCTGGCATGTTCTCTGTATTTCTCATTATGTTTTTCCTGTACAAGGAAAAGAGGTCAGGAGATAAACGCATCCTTGTCTCATTCCCAATTTTATGTCTTGGAATGCTCCTATTTGGTTCTCGACCATCACTGCTGCTGATTGCTGCCAATATATGTTTTTGATAAGTTTCAGATCTCTTATGATCTAGCATTCTTATGATTTCTGTGTGTCTCACTTTATCAAATGCTTTACAGTAGTCTATGAAGCATAAGTCCATCTTTACTTCTATTGATCTCTCTATCAATGTTCTTATATATATATATATATATATATATATATATATATATATATGAGACGTTACTTGTACCTTTTCTTTCGACGAAGCCGCACTGTTCTTCAGCGATTTCTAGTTTTATTTTGCTCCTGACTCTTCTCATAACAATACGAAGTAGGATTTTGGTAACATGGTTCGATTGTCTTCACATTCAACTGTACTGTTTCTTTGGTAAGGCAATGAAAATTGATTGCAAAAGGTCTGATGGGACATAGTTACTGTTATAGATGTCACAACCTGGTAATTATTTCTATGCCTAGCTCTCCTAATGCTTCCAATTCTTCCTTCGTTATTTGATCTGGTGCTGGTGCTTTGTTGTTTTCACGTGTTTGATGGCTTCTTCCACTTCTGATTTTAATATATGAGGCCCTTCATTATTATTTCGTATATCTATTTCGCTTCTGTTGTCCTCATAGAGTTCTCTAAAGTATTCGCTCCATCTTGCCATTATTTCATCTCTGTCCATTATTGTATGCCCCTTCTTTGACTTCAGGCAACCAGTCTTGTGGTATGTCCTTTTGTTTGTTAACTCCTTTATTTGTTTGTACATATCTCTTGCGTTTCCATGATGGTGTGCCTCTATTGCACTATATTTCTTCTTTAGCCACTCAACCTTAGCTTTATTGCATTTATGTCTTATTTCTTTATTTATTTTGTCATATTCATCTTTATCGTCCTTAAGACTTCTTCTCCGATCCATTAGTTGCAAAATTTCTTCTGTCATTCACCCCTGTTTAGCGTTTCTTTTATTTGGAGGTAGGATTTCGATGGATGTTTGCTGTGTAGAGTCATATTCCATTGTTCATCAATCGTTTCAATCTTCTCTATAGCATTATATCTATTATATACTACGGTCCTATATTGTTCTTGTATTGCTTTATCTTCCCGTAACAGCTCTCTATCTAGTTCTTTGTTTTTAGCTGCTACTTTTAAACTCTTTAGCCTGATTCTCACTTTTCCTACGACTGGGATGTGGTCACTGTTGCAATCTGCGCTTGGTCTTGTTTTCACGGATATTAGTGATAATATCCGTGGAAGCATAGCTGGAAGCATAAATATACACTGAATGCGAAGTCTCTCTAAATAAATGAATATCAAACATCCATACAACTGCATTCAAGGATAGCAAAGTGCAGACGAAGTCTTCAGTTTTTGGTGGTCGTGGTGGGTCTCGACCTCGCTCAAGGTTCTAAGGACTGTTATTGCCGGAGGTGGGGTGGAGGATACGCTCTCCACTCCAATGACGTGTGTCTCAAATAGCCTCTGACAGTCAAGTCCAGCTCCTGGCCTTCTCGTGGAAGAACTGTTTAAACTGACAGAAGGGGCGAAGGCGAATATCTGGTGCCTGGAAACCAGACGATTCGGGTAGATGAGAGTCATGTTTGGTAGCTCATCTACCGCTGCTGGCGAGATTCTTCAGCTGCTGTGCGTGGAGTGGAGCTCCTCCCCGCCAATGAATAAAGGTGCAAATGGGGTTGCCGTGCGGCACCACTGTAGAAAAGGTGAAAGAAAGGAATAAGCGAAGTAAACAGTAGTCAAATCACGGCACCCCTGGTTAACCCAGAGGTTAAGACACTGCTGGCGAGATTCTTCAGATGCCGTGCGTGGAGTGAAGCTCCTCCCGGCCAAGGAAGAAAATGCAAAAAAACCATCAGGGTTGCTGTGTGGCGCCTATGTGAAAAGGTGATGGAAAGGATAAAGTGAAGCTTAATCGGTATGTCCAGTAGTATCGCGACGAGAGCTACTAATACCACGGCGCCTCTGCTCTAGAGTTCGGCCACGTCCGATATACACCCATACTGGTAAATATGCCTAAACCGGCACACACCAGGGGTGAAACTTGATGGCTACGCATGTGGTACCTCTGCTCTAGAGGTCGGTCATGTCCTAACCACGCCCATATTGTGATAATATGCCTAAACCGGCTCAACCCAGGGGTAGAAGTCAATAGTGGCGAGGATTCATCCTCTTGGACAAAAGCTCCGTCCTGGTCACAACTAGGAAGGGTAGCGGCCACGACCACAAAATGCTGAAGTCGGAGACACTGGACCAGGGCAGTCTAGATAGGCAACCACCTCTCACCCGGCAGGGATGTATGCGAATCCTAATCACGCTGAGGTTTTCCGGTGAGAAAGTCCAACGCTGGAATAGAAGGGCAACCACCTCTCACCCAGCGGTGATACACGGGTATCTCAAAATACATCGAGGTTTTCCGGTGAGAAAGTCTAACTCTAGATCAAACTGGCGCAACGAAAACTACGGTGTCACGCAATCCCGCTTCTGAGACCCACCAAGAATACAGGCTCAAGCCGTGCAATACTCTGAACCTCTTGTGGTCCTCTCGGGATCTCGTGTGGTCCTTTTGGGGACCACAGGGGGACCACGGAACCTATAGTAGGCCAGCCCTGACTTTTTTTGTCACGCAATCCCGCTTCTGAGACCCATCCAGAGGACCACAGGTGTAAATTCAGTAGGATCACAGGGCGGTCTTGGTGGTAGAAGCGAACGAAGAAGAAGAAGACCTCGCTCACTTTGTTTCCTAATATTTTCAATGTTATGCTAGAGTAATCTAGTATCCACAGTCGTGCTTGAAGCAAGTCACACCGTTTGGAAAGTCAAATATCCCAGTACTGCATTTCCGCCGAGCGTCCAATAATCTGACTTGGGAAGATAATAAAATCATCTTTATCTCTTATAGTCTACAATGTGTTCACGTGTTTCACCTGTCACGTTTTGTGCGAGTTAGGGCCTTCTTTCTGTTTTCAGGGTCCACACTTATACCCCATTATGGTCCTGTCTTCTTTTGCTTGCACGTTTCTTATCATTTTGTAACAACATTTTTTCCTCGCATTTTTTGGCGTTTGAGATTTTTCAGTATTGATCTAGAAGTTTGCTACAAAACCTACCACTATTTTTGATTTCACAATTAATGGAAAAGATCTCTATTAACAGAAAACACATGTTCTTTGTTCGACAGAATAAGTGTAATCAAGTATGTGGACAGTTATTTTAGCAACAACAAAAAAAGTCACGGCTGGCCTTCTACTATAGATTAATTTAAAAGTAAACGACTACATGGTGTGCGAACGATGACTACTAAATGGACAATGAAATATTCAGCGACCTACATGGTTGTTGAAGCAGTAAGTGTCTTGTGGCAAAGGCAGATGTTGGCCTCATTGCAGGGTCTGATTGTCTTTTTTCATACTTCTGTATGTTTTTTTTTAAAATTGTCTCAATCCCTCCTAATTAAAACATTTCGCCTTTTACTCTTTGTAATAATGTACGAGCGATTATGTGAGTGCTGCTTCATGTGCGCATTGTTCTTATCTTCTTCTTTCCAAGAAGGCTTAAGCGCCTCAAACTATAGCAGCAGTCACTGAATACAACAAAACTGTGTGTAGGGTGTGGCGTTGCTCTCACCTTACAACACACAGAGGCTAACTAACTTGATCTAAAACACCCTTACTTTTTTATCACTAGGATGCTTTTAAAATCTGCTTCATTTACTCCACTCTTCTCTTATTTCAGTTCAAGTCTAACAATGCTCCAAAATAAACCATTTAAATTGACAATACTGTTGCTCTAGGAATATCAGTTATCATTTGTACATTGTTCTCAATGACTTTCAATCACTAGCAGGTGGCACTGACGTCTCCCAGAATACAGTAAAGAATAACAGCGTGTCAGTTATCAGAATTCATGGGCAAAGAAAACCCATCTCATGTCTTGGAACACTTCAGATAAAAAGAAGTACGATATGCGCTCCTAATTACAAAATCAATGAAGACATTGCAGAGAATGTTTCCTTACAATCTGCTCATTTACATGTATCTTATAAGTATTGCTAAGAACATCAAAGTCTCATAAAGGCCACTCACTCATTGACGTGGAGAAGGGGCTTAAGTATAGCCTGCAGAGGTTGGAAAACAAAGTTCAGCCAGGTCAGTATACATCACTGTCTTCATGGCAGTTCGAGGAAGATCACATTCTGCACTAGCAAGAAAGGGTGCTGAAGTTGGAGGCCAGAAGACGTATCGCTAAAATCAGGGTGCCACAAAATATCGCTAATGAAATGTCAGCATCTGCAGTCTCTATAAACATGGTGTTTGCCCTATGAAGACTAGCCAGACAAGAGCAGAGTCGGATTCTCTGCTATGAAAGGGTCTACTCGACGCTACTGGAGGTCTTCTTAGATTGTCTTCCACTGGAGGTCGTCTCAGTTTGTCTTCCACTGGAGGTCGTCTCAGTTTGTCTTCCACTGGAGGTCATCTCAGTTTGTCTTCCACTGGAGGTCGTCTCAGTTTGTCTTTCACTGGAGGTCGTCTCATTTTGTCTTCCACTGGAGGTCTTCTCAGTTTGTCTTCCACTGGAGGCCGTCTCAGTTTGTCTTTCACTGGAGGTCGTCTCAGTTTGTCTTCCACTGGACGTTGTCTGTTTGTCTTCTACTGGAGGTAGTCTGTTTGTCTTCCACTGGAGGTCTTCTGTCTTAAACTGGACGTCGTCGTCTTCCACTGTAGGTCCAGTTTGTCTTGTGGAGCCAGAAGACATAACAGTAAAGCTACTGCCCATAAAATACACCAGCAGCAACTCACCAAAAAACAAAACAAAAACAAATAATGCAACAGAATGCAGAGGGTGTCAACAGTATTGAAATGGCTATATATCTAAAAGGCGTAGCTAGAGAACAGACTCTTTGAAGAGCAGATAAGTATATGCCGCATATAGGAGACACATCTAACCAAAGATGTAGCCTTTAAAATCATGGGCTACCAGTGTGACAAAGGGAACACTTTACTTGTCCTGACCATCTATAAACTACACAGCAGGAAAACGATACTTCATCTGGAAAGTTACATTTCCGTCTGCGAATATCTCTTGGCAAGCTTCCGTTAGCAAATTACATCCTCTCCATCTCCCATCTCCCCTTCCCCTTTCCCAAATCCTTCTGCATATTGCAGCAAAAGACAATTATGAACACTGCATGAAATAATATACTTTACTGTAGCAGTCTCTTCAGCCACGGATTCTCGCACATGCAAATAATAAGTAAATTATTAGATATCGTAATCTGTCTCCACACTATTACTGTAGTTCATAAAAAATTATATAGAGATGTTTCTTCGAAAGAAGTTCTTATACTGCGCAGTAAAAAATTATTATTATTATTATTATTATTATTCCGGGGTGGTGTAGTGCACTTGCTTGCCAATCAGAAGGTCTCTACTCCCGATTAGATTTAGACTCAAGTGAAATCTTTTTTCGGATCAACCTGGCACTGAGGGTTCACTCACTCCCCCCCCCCCCCCACCAAAAAAACCCCAAGTACCTAGGGCTTCCTAAGTAAAATGAAGACAGATGCTGGCATCTCAGCCTCGAATGCTGACTGTGGCCTACAGATGTTAAGGCACCAACATTTCACACCTTTAGGGCACGCAAATGCTACAGGACATAGATTATTACTATTACATGCCCGGCCTGATAGCGGTGACCATCGTGCGTCTCCATCTTGTGCGATCCTTGATCAAATCATCAACTTCAATTGCTTTTATCAATTCACATGCTTAATTTCCCCACTCCACTTAGTCGATCCACTGAGACATTTTCCTTTTGGCTTTCCTTTCTTGGTTTTCTCCTTGAATTTTCCCTCTATTACTAGGTTCACGGCTTCTGCCTTCTCATGACATGTCCAAGAAATTATGACTATCTTTTTTCTTATCATGTTAACAAGTTTCAGTTGCTCTCAAACTTATCTGACGACCTTTTCTGTCTGTACGTGGTATCTGTTGCATCTTTCTCCAAAACCACATCTCCGTTTCTTCCAATTTCTTTGTCATCTTTTTTTGTTAACTGTCCAAATTTCACAACCACATAACAATACTAGTTCTAGCACTGTAATACTCCTTTATTCACTTCTAGATCATCTTCTTTTTTGTCAGAATCTTCTTCATATAAAAATCATATAAATAGTTGCTGTCTTTTGCCGTACCTATTCGTTATGTTATTTCATTTGTGCACTTGGTGTCGGCTGTTATTGTTTTTCCAGATAGCTGAACTTGTTTACCTGTATCAAATGTTCTCCCGCTGGAAAGGATTTCGCACTTTGGTGTGTTTCTTTTTTTAACATTACCAATGTTTCTGTCTTGTTACTGTTTACCTTCCAGTCTCTTTTATTGCTCTCTTCAGTAATCTTGTTCAACACTTTCTGCAAACTGCTTTCACTTTCTGCTTTTAGAACAGTGTCATCTGCATGTCTCGGGTTATTATTATCCCTTTTTTATTCTTTTGAAATGTGTAACGCCTCTCATGATTTTTGCGCTGTATCACGAGAATAGATCAGCTGGCAATATGCACCCTTGTCTTAAAGCCTCGATTTCTATCCTGATATTCATCTACGCCACTCTTATTGCTGCTATTTAATTTCAGTACATATTCTTAATAATTCTCATATCTTTACCATCCATATTAAGCTTTTACAGCATTTGTATCATATCTTTATGACTAACTCTTTCAAACATTTTGTGCATCGAGTAAAAACACTGAAGGAATCAATCTGATAATCATGCACTTACCTTTCTGACAGTCAATAAACTATACAGTGAACGATCCTATAATCGTGAATGTGTTATTTGGGATGGATTCCCCCCCCCCCCAATGCACTCCAGACACATACGTATGTACTCCGATCTCCTCTTCAACACCTCATTCAGCGTACACCTGTTAACACCTGTTATTTTTTGTCTCATCATCCGCCTGGAGCACTTGATGAATCATTTATTTCTCGTCACTTCGAGTTTCACCCCCCAACTTCTTCATTCCTGACAAGAACGCTGACTCACAGTTGTCCGTGAAGTCTTTTCTTCGACCAGCTTCCCTTATAGCACTGATGATGTCGGCTCGATCATCTTTTCCTGGGATTCCTCCATGACGGATGAGTCGATCAAATGATCTATACTTTCACCTCCCCTGGTACCTACATGGCCCGGCACAAAAACGAAAGGCAGTTGACGGATCTGTGGCATCTGTAAGGATTCGAACCACTGTCCTTGGATAGTCAGCCTGAATTTTCGTTAGTATGTTCATAGAGTCGCTCGAGATGCAAGGCTGCGTGTAGTCTTGTGACCCGAGCCAGCTCAGAGCTTTTGTCACAGCCATGGTTCCTGCTGCTGCCACGCTGCTTGCTGCTGCAGCGAAAGTACCGCTGGCTTCGTTCACTGTTCTGCCATTTGAGTTGACTGTAAAGACCCAGACACATACATTGCCTCGAACCACCGATAAGTCTATACTTGTAAATAACGGCATAGGCATCTCTAGCGTTTCCACTACTCAAAGCTTTCACCTTAGTGTAGTATTTTATTTTATACTATCTGAAAGGGGAAGATTGTTCAATCTTTTTACTCTATCTTGCCGCCGCCCTACTGAGTGGTGGAAGGGTGACCACACCATACGTTCACAACTTACATATAAATAACAGGAACACGAAACAACAATCCTTTTTATAAAATCACGATCCTTGTATTTACAAAATTCTGATCCACAAGGCAACACGAATCAAACATGATGTCCATATATTTCCAACATGCATTATCGAATCATAAAAAAACGTTTCCTTGAATAATATGAGTTCAACCCTGATTGGAAATGCACACAACCAAAATACACATGTCAGCCTCCATCTATCGAATGACCACCTTCGTCCACGTCGGAACAATGACACGGTCGCTGGACTCCAACGTGCTCAGCTTATCGAACCCCTTAAACTTCTCTCTTCTCGTCTTATATACCTGAGCAGCGACGGACTCAAGGACTGGGCATTTTCGTTAAAAAAAAACCCCCGTCTCTGGCCAGTGGGATTTCCAATCAAAACCTGGTCATTGCTTGCTTTTTCCCCACTCCCTACATCAGGACCTACTGGAGCAGGAAAATGTTCTCTACATCTTCTGTCGAGTGTAATATGAATAGACAGTGACACCTTGAAATTTGATGGTGCGAGTATCCATTCCTGCCCAGGATCTACACTCTCATAAAATAAATAGTGTATAAGTATATAACTACACACGAAACCACTGCAGTAAAGCTGTGATACCATAATGTATAAGCTGGGAAACAAGTAGGAACAGCTTTATTACTTAAGTAATAAAACTGTTCTTATTACTTAAGTAATAAAGCTGTTCCTACTTTTCCCCTAGTTTATACCCATTTATATTCTCATAAAAATCGTAAATGTGTTTCATAATGAAAATGCCAGACTAGAGCTCGAGAGGCCATATGATTCATAAGGTATTTATTCCTTTGTTTCCGGTGGTACATTGTTTTCACATTTATAAGCTGAATTTATGTGAGGCAATAGTTGGGATCTTGGTTCTGTATGCTCATCGCAAAGAAACAAAGGGCGTTACTGGTAAGGACATCTGAATGGGAACAAGATCATGCATCTGTGATAGTGACTTAAGCTTATTAAAGGAACATTTCCTTTCTTCACTGAGGACATCATACTAAACAGAAACAGAGGAAGCCCAAATGTTTATGAATATTTCTATAATATGAATAAAACTGTTCATTTGATTTTTTATATGCCTTTTTTTCTCTCCGGGTCTTCTGCAATTCAGTCTCACTCTTCTTCTGCTTCTAGTATCTTTTCCTATTTTTAAAATTTTATTTTTCGGATTATTTTATCCATATCACTTAAGCTATATAATCCACATCTGAAACATCTCTTTGGAATCACTACAGACATAAAATAACCACTTTCTTCCTGTCTCATTGGAATCATTTAAAACATAAAATAATCACTTTCTTCCCGTCGCATTTGAATCACTCCAAACATAAAATAACCAGTTTCTTCCTATCTCATTGGAATCATTTCAAACATAAAATAATCACTTTCTTCCTGTTTCATTGGAATCATTCAAAGATGGCACGACCAGTTCGTGGTCACGTGGATGTAGGTGCACGAAGAAGTGTTTTATCACAACAAAAGACCTACCATAAACATGTCCTCTTCGTCTTGAAAACAGTACCACAGATTGACAAGAAAGGCATGCTCCACTCTCTTCAGAATATCCACTTCTCTGATCACATTGTTGACCGCCTCTTGCTGGGCGCAGACAGCCTTGTTCATATACTTCATAGCAAACATCTTCTTACTGTCCTTCTTCTGTACGATACATACCTGCCAAACATATCATTTCACATAATAAGAACATTACACTGACATTCCTACATGTACATAATTAAAACATGAAAACTTGTAGCCTCAGCTGTACGCTTCTCTTAAAAGTATTTCGCTACATTCTCCTAATCTAAACTTCAAATCACACATCATACTAAAGCAAGACATTGGTATATAGTAGACACAAATTTTGTTCATGTCAACATTCTTGTATATTACACGATTTGCTGCTATTCTGAATATAAAGCCAACAATATAAAGCCAATGATCATACGTTTCCTGCTGCAAATCTGTGATCAAAACCTTCTACCCATTATGCTGAAGTTTCTCATTTAACAAGAGATTCCCTAAAAATCAATTTATCATGGGGTTCCAAAGCAATATAAGTAGAGATGGCAAAGATGGATTACAAAACATGCGCCAATTTTTTATCTGAAAAATGTACGTCATTTACTCTGTTGTTTGGTTCTGAATGGAAACACACCAATGTTAAAGAATGACGAGTGACAGGGGAAAAAAGGATGATCTAAATCCTTGCGAGTGTAAAGAAGCCAAACATCTGAATATTCTACTGTGACATAGAATTGATATTTCGCCATAAATAATATTTAGATGTCATGAGTGCCGCAGCGTATGCATATAACGCGAGCGGTATACACATTTTACAAACCACACACAAACACAAACACAGATCAGTGAGGAATTAAAACTGAAATATTGGATAAAACCAAATTAACCCTTTTTTCCCCCTTGTCCACGTGAACGATGATCAACCATGGATGACCAAAACTGCAGGACTCGAGTTTTTGGCGGAAGTCACTGTTGATAATACACGAGGACATTTTTTGCCAAGAAAAATACTGTATTTAACTGCAGTAGCGTCCCTCAGACACCTCGTAATTTACCCGTTTACTGTTAGTTATTTCGAAAATTTCGATCAATTTTTCTGATTTTGTTAAATCAATTTTTTTTCCATTTGTGAATGCGAGGTCAAGACCATATGCGAAATCTCCCAATAAACATGACTCTGTTCTACTCTCACTCTCTCATATACACACATACATGTGCACTATACATGGTTATTTTCCACATGGAAGTATGTTTTCAGCTTGTGCGCTTTATACGCGTTTGTGGATATGTGTGAAATACAGCAATGATTTTTCGTGCTCAATTTATTTTAGATAATAGCGCAAAACATCTTTTTTTTGTAATTGTCATAAACGAAAATCTTGCTATATGTGCCAGGTAAGAAGGAATCACATATAATTTGCTGCTGGGTATGGTTATCCAATGGGGACTTGACACAAGTCTAGTGGTTACTTTTATATTAAGGCCGGGAACTCACTAGTTACATTCTGAATAAAACTTAGTTTATAGGTCACCTCCTTTCTGCTCATATGAAGAAAATGCTCACCCAGCGTTCCAGTAATATAATCTATTCTATTTTTCTCTTTTACTTTTCTAATTATACTGTCAGCCTCACTTTGTTAATTAGGAAAAAAAACGTTAATATGTTAAATAGAAAATTTGAGTTCATGCGTTCAGGCTTATTTTACTACCCTGCCAACGTAATAACTCCAATCCACCTCACAAAAAAAGACGCTTGAACACACATGAAGGTCAGGTTAGTTTCTCGTAAAATCTGAAAGCTTGCCAGAAAGACGCTAAGACGACGCATCTTTCAGCAGAGAATATCTCTTATGTACGAAGATGGGCCTAATTAAAATGTTTAAATTGCGATAAAAACTGTAAGCATTGACCGTTGTCATGTAACTTGACATCCCTTTTACTAATGACGGAAAGAGCGTCTTGCTGATGGCAGCACGGAGCCAACACGCAACATGATATCATATTAGCAGTGTAAAGACGACCACTCCTCTAGAGACATTGACAAAATTGGAACAGCGATCTCTCGTCTCTTTATTTTTAGCAATGAAAGCTTGAGATCTACCGAAATTCACTCGTGAATGAAGGTTCAGTACACTGACGTATGTCTGTCATTGCAGCAAGTTTATGAGCGGAGTACGAAGATCCGAAATGGCTGGAGTTCTGTATCTGACTCTCCTCATCCAGGTAAGGCACATTAGAGTAGTGAAACCAGAGTGAGCTGCAAAGCCTGAATGAATGTGATGGAAAATCGCCGAGTGAAACAGCCGCAGTTCCAAATATCAGTCGTAGTTTAGCACGTTACATCATTCGCAACGTGATCAAGTTCAATATAGTGTCAGGCAGGGTGGGCACCACAGCAGCTGGCTTCAGATTTGAAAGAACAAACGTCCTGATACCTGTCAAACTTTTATGGCGCTCTGAAACAGAAGGTGATGGCTTCCTTGACGAGGACTATTAGTGGAGATGAATCTTATATATATATATATATATATATATATATATTCAGTAAGCGCTGGATGACTTAGGTCAAGCGCAGCGGAAATCATGCAAAAAAAATGATGCAGTTGTATGACCATGTAGAAAAAAGATGCAGTTGTATGACCATGTAGAAAAAAGATGCAGTTGTATGATCATGTAGAAAAATGACGCAGCTGTATGATCATGTAGAAAAATGACGCAGTTGTATGATCATGTAGAAAAATGACGCAGCTGTATGAGATTTTTATGTCCGTAAATTATAGGAAAAGAAATGTTACGTTTTCATTTGGATCAGGCCAGTACTCTGATTCCCACACCACTTCCGCTAACATAACTCAAATAATTCCATCTCCTCTCATTTAACCTTTTGTTTCTTTCTTCTCGGCAGATATACTAAGCTTACCTTTCCAAAACTTCCTTTCCCAATGGCCCGAAGAATCTGAAAATAGTCGAAATTCACTGTGGAAAGAGAAAGAAAACCATGTAATACTCATCTTCTGCTTAATATCATAAAAATAAGTAAATAAAGTTATAAGTTTGTCAAACAACATGGAGATCATAAGAAATGAGGGAAGAAACTGTTACTGGAATTAGTTACTTTCCTCCAAGTAAATTCTAGGCAAACTATAAAGGTAAAGGTAAAATCCCGGTCACCAAGCCATCAAGCCATATCGGGGAAAAGTGTTAGGACCGTATTTTCAAGACCATCGACACATGAAAATATGATCAGTATCACGCCTGGCCACATTTACCTTCTCAGATTTCTCAGGCACCAATTTTAAGAGACTGGTTGAACCCAAAGGGCATTTCTGATGTGGAGATATGAGGAAAAATCTCCACTGCTTGGACTAGAACCCGGCACCACTTGATTAGTAGACCGAGCGCCTGACCACTCAGTCAACCAGACCGTCAGACAAACTATAAAGATACTCAGAATTTTATGCAGTCATATGTGTAGTTAGCTCTTTCTGAGAGAAAGGAAATAGTTGCTAAAGAACACGATTTTTTTGTCTTGATTCTTCGCATACCTCCATCTATCCAGGCCAGGGGTTCTTTATCACATACTCATTTCTGACGAGATTTTGTTCTCTATCGAACTTTCCCTGCGTCACTGGCCGTTTATCTATCCTGTTTGTATTTTTTCCCCTGCGTTTTCTTCTTCTTTATAAGTTGTTAATTAAATTAATATTTCTTCATTTAAGTCATACGTGTTATCAAAATGACTGGTAACATCTCCTTCTGAAAAACTGTTTTCTGCTGTCCTCACTGATTGTTACTTTGGTCTTGTTAACGAATGACTTGCTTCTATAAAGAAGATATTCTCAGTATAGCATTTCAGTACGCTACAATGAGCTGCTTAAACGACTGTAAACTGCTGCAAACACTAACAAAGACATTAGTCACTTCTCGGTAGAACGTTAGAATGGCAATTTCTTTTGTTTTGAAAAAAAATTAGCGCATATTCCATAAATGTTATTTCGGTAGATTATGAGTTGATGATATAATTGATAAAGAACATTTTCCATTATCGTCAACGCAGTTTGGCTTGGAACATTCTAATATTAATACAGAATTACCAGTAATTGCATAGAAAATGAACTTGTGTAGTATAGGTAGGAAATAGGACACATTATTAAACCTAAGTTTGTTTTCAACACAAGATGCATACAAATAAATAAATAAGGTCAGGGACTGGTCAGCTCAGGGGTGCGCAACTCTGAGTAAAATCGGTATCAACTGATCCAGTATATAAAGGAGATGCGAAATAATTTTAATCGGTCGGGATATGTACGTTCAGCACGCAGGAAGATGCAAACGGATTGGAGGAGGTAATGTTCTCATATTAAGTACGAATGAGTATGTTATTCGTCGATGGAAATATATAGAAGGTGTGTCCGGTTATGAGACTAATTCCATAAAATTCGATTTGTTCAAGATATACTTACATATACTTAAAATTCCTATAAATAACATCCTTGAGCATCAATACACCGTTGCCAGCGGTTCTGCCACGCGTCGTAGCTCCCTGGAAGTCTTGAACAGGGATCTCCTTCAAAGCATTCGTTACGACAGCTTGCATGTCATTAACAATCCCAAAATGGTGGCCTTTAAAGCTTGATTTGAGCCAGGGAAGCAAAAAGAAGCCTGGGCTGTAGGAAGGTTGGCACAGCGTTGCCTCAGTTTGTTTCGCCAAAAACTCTCTCACTAGGAGCGACGCATGGCTCAGTGCATAGTCGTGGTGATGAACCCAGGTATTGGCGATCTCCGGGCGGACGCGCGCGACTCTATTCTTCAACCGTTTAAGCACTTCCACGTAAAATTCTGCGCTGACCATTTGTCCAGGTGGTACAACTCCTTATGGACAACACCTTTAGAGTAAAAAAAAAAGTCCAAAACCACTTTCATCTTATCAGCACTGTCGGAAATGTGAGACGTTACTGGGCGCCTTGTGCGTTGTTCATCCTCGACGCTCTCTCTTCCTTCGTTGAACGTCTTGTGTCACCGAAACACTTGTGCTTTTGATAAAACATCCTTCCCGTAGGCTTTCTGTATCATAGCAAGCGCCTCGGTTGCGGACTTTTCAAGTTTAATACAAAACTTTATCGCGTATAGCATTTTGATCGTTACGCAACACTTAAACAGCTGTCCACTTCGCAAGCGATCTGCACTCTGTAAAAGCTCAGAGCCATTACCTAACATCACCCACTAAACTGCAGGCCAAAGAATCCGCACCCGGCCCTGCTGATTGGCTGAATAAAATAATCCTCATTATGTACCGGATTACCGGACACACCTTGTGTGTGTGTATATATGTATATATATATGTATATATATATATATATATATATATATATACGGTTAGTCATGGTTTATATTCTGTGATGTGAACGCATGCAAGCTGTGCTGTCGATTCCTCCTATCCATCCCGATCCACTCAGGTATAGTTAATAGAGGAAGGATACATGAATAGCATATTTTTAATTATATATATCATCATCATCATCATCACCATCATCATCATCGCCTTTCACTCCCTTGAGAGCATAGGGCACGGATAAAGACTCTCCAGTCATCCCTGTTCTTGGAGTTATTCTCTGCTTCCTTCAATGTGTATACCTTGTCTCTGAGCACTGTCATAATTTCTCTTCTCCAAGTAAGTCTAGGTTTTATTATGTATATGTATATATATATATATATATATATATATATATATATATATATACACTATGATACAGACAGAAAGCCTACGGGAAGGATGCTTTATTGAAAGCACAATGTTCTATGTTCTATTATCTGTTCTGTGTGAGATTTTGATAATTGTTAATACACATTTTGATGGTTATTATGTGCACATAAATTTTAGGTATCATTGAATTTATGTATATGCACTTTTGTTATACATTTCCTACCAATTAGTTCCTGTAATTACAATCAGACATTCAGTCATTAAAGATGATAGTTAACGATTATGTATGGGACAATTGTGTTGTAATCATGTTAACCCCATAACACGTAAAGGTGTTAATTTGATTTAAGTTGTTCCACTGTTTGTATTTCTATGAAGGAATTTTTTTTTAAATGTTGAAAGAAATGGATAAGAGGTTGCTTGTGTTGTCAATAATATAAATTGATGATCTTCTGATGAAGAATCGTTTAACCGTGTTTTCCTTTCTTTGTTGTAATGTGTTGATTTGTAATCTGTGTAATCATCAATCAACTGTACCGGTAAAAAAATATAATATATATATATAATATAAAATTAATATTATTTCAATCAATATCTATATTTGCATCAGAGGAGAATTATGTCTGTGTTCTAGCTGTACGTATGTAGCTAAGTAGTATAATAAATGAAGGTTAAAATACTGCATCAAAGCAGGATTCCTGGAAAAAAAAACTCCACCCAATCGATTTGCAATGGTAAGCACAAGTTCATTATACAACGACATCTTTGGCTTATGGTCGCCAACATTTGTCTTCAATGGCATTAAATAACCTTAGTGATCCTAACCGTGTTCCACATGCCTATTATATCCTACCTTAATTATTATCCAAAATATAAGCTACAAATTCAAAGAGCGAAAACTTATATCAGACACGGAAACAATGCAGGAAACGTGTGATCTGTTTGATAGCATGATCACAGCTGGACCATGACACAGGAATACTGAGGAAATACTTTGAATAGGAAACCCCTGCTCTAACGTTATCCACGCCGCACTGAGGAAAACTTCTACTTCGTGAACATGGATGTGACCGACTCGTGTCTTTTCTATCAGCTTTCCCTGTCCTTAACCACTTTGTCTTGCGAAAGACGCAGCAGAATTTTTTTTAATGCAGGATCGATACATTTTTCTTTAATGAGAAAGAAGCAGCCTGTTCTGTCGTTTTCCTTCCTAAAACTACCCTGAAATAGGCATTTTGGGACGGAAACCATTGTAAGAGGCCAGATTTTTGCTCATCATAGGCATTATTTATCTCCTGGTGACGCCTAGAATGTGTGTGCAGCAGCAATTCTCAACGTCCCAATTCCAAATCTTCTCTTTTCAACCAAGGCTTACCCCCGAGATCCTCCCCTATATATTAAATAATCGTCCAGAAATGGATTTTCGCCATGATACATTCGTGTACAGCGCTAGTTATTGAAACGTAGACAATTTACCGAATAAAAATTCCCTTCGTTTTGAAAGTCTTTCCCGGAAAGCCACTTCTCTTCATCCCCCCTCCCCCCTCCCAACCTCCCAAACCCACTGGGTGAATCACTGACGTAAAGCCTTCTCATCTGGTTGGTCTGCTTATGTTATAATGATAAGTCTTTATCACGTCCTAGATTACGGTCTTCACAAATGAAGTTTCTGTTTAAAAAAAAAAAACTAAAATGAAACCACGTCCTAACTGTCAGTAAAATTCTCTCTCTCTCTCTCTCTCTCTCCCTCTCTCTCTCTCTCTGAACCTTAAGTGCCCAGGGCACATGGGGCTTCCGCAAGGGTTTTCCACAAATGCCTGTCCTTTGGTTTTTTTTTTTCTGCTCTTGCCCAGGTGAGCCCTCTATTGCTCAACATCTTTTCAGGTCAGTAAAATTCACTGCTCTCAAATGAATCATTGGATCTGTATTATATATAGTAACAATTAACTGCTTTTATTGACAGATGGATAGTTGATTATAAAAATGACTGTAACTAACCGAGCCACATGAAAGCAAATTTCTTGAACCAGATAACTGCATGATTTAATTCTTTGAGATGTCTTCTACTGCATCATAAATCTGCTCTATGTAATAAGTAAAGAAAGTATTTTTCTGTAAAATATTGCAACGAAATTGGGAAAACACTTCAGTTTTTGTTTCCTCTTCCGCTTATTAAAATTCCAGCGCGATTGATAGTAACAACTTCGTTACCATATTAGAAGATTAGAAGTCACGCACAGCTGTGCAATGTATACTTCAAGATCTGAAGCTGGAGGTGAAATATATCAATAAAACAGAATTTTTAAACAAATAAAAAGAAATGGCGAAGGATGGACATTTAACAATATTAAACAAATAGTTAAACAGTGACAGTCACCATTTCGATCTCTGTCAGAGTCAATGCAGCAATCAATGAAAATTCAAACAAGAAATGTTAGACTTTGCTAATCGCAGGCAAAACGTTTCACTAAGTGTGCCCACAAATTTTCGGGCATTTTATATCTGTACAATCTTCTTTTATGCCTTTTTTAAAAATAGGTTACTTCTTAGGTTCTCTAGCTGCCACTCTTCTTCATACTTATTTATCACAGACGAAACATTTCAATTTACGCTTGAATAATGAACCGGTAGTCGGTAGTTTCATTTACGACGTCAAGGAAATAAACGCACTACATTTATCAAACTGCATTGAGTATCTAGGATTGTATTTTTCACACATGATTAGCACGACTTATAGACAAGACACACGTGAAAAAAACAAAAACCAACTGAAGCCCTAATCAGGGAAGTTCTATTTGCTAATGATACAATCCTTGTGGCTAATATCAAGGCTACTCTGTAATCACTGATGAACAGTATGACCAGAAAGTGTGATATATTCTCAATGTTAATATCAACAAGATGGAGGGTCCCAGATAAGACACTGAACGGGAAACCCGCTTGAATCAGTGGATAGATTCAATTAATTTGGATCTACAGTTACTTTCATCTTTTCTCTTGTAAAAGAAATCAGTATGCCAATAGAAAGGTGGCTACCACTTCTGACAAACTAGGGAAAAGGACATGGTCTAACAGAAAGTGCTTGACTCTCTCTTATATGGAACTGAAAAGTTAACATCTTCAAGACATGAGAAAAAAAACCACATGTTTTAATCTTTAAGTGCCTTCCTAGAATAACAAAAACTGAGTGGCATTGCAGATGTTGCGACTTTCAGCCAAACATAACTAATGACCTGGCTTTTTTTTCACCACTTTTGTCTTCCCATTTCGAACCCTCTTCACTCGGTTAGACTTGGTCTGTTACACGGGGAGCTATGTACAGGTAGAGCTGAGTCTTGGCCGGGTATGGTTCTCTAACCCTGATGAAAACAATCTGTTATAGATCACTGATCACTAAGTCACACAGCTTGAATACTGTGTTCCTCCCCCTACCCTCACCCCACCCCACCCCCAGCACCAAGTAGCTGACTCTACCGAGCAGAAAATTAAGATGGCTGGGACATGTGGCAATACTGGATGGCAGCTGTGTCCCCAAACAAGCTTTATATAGCGAACTTATGGATGGAAGATAATCACCAAACCAGAGATACAAAGATATTTGTTGGTCATCAGAGCTTTTCCTATCAGCTATGAGATCAATAAAGAACTAATGAAAGACTAATCCACGTAAAGAGCAACACCTTGCAAGGATGTAACATCGTTTAAGGGGGAAAGAAGGACAGAACTTGAAGTCAAAAGATGGACATGCAAGGAAACCAAACCTTGCAACACAAGCACTGCTTGTTCTTAATGTGGCCGATTCTCCAAATTCAACTTTGGTAAAAAAAAACAAAAAACCATGAAAGCAGCTGTTCTGCAAAATCATACTCAGCAACCATAACGGCTAACGTCTCCTTTCTTCAAAAATATCTTTCAGGAATCAGAATCCAGCATCACCACATTCAGGACAGTCCCATGCAGGCTCCGCTGCCCACCCCATCATCCACTGAAGCGTTTGTCTACTAATCTCTCTCTCTCTCTCTCTCTGAACCTTAAGTGCCCAGGGCACATGGGGCTTCCGCAAGGGTTTTCCACAAATGCCTGTCTTTTGCCTTTTTTCTGCTCTTGCCCAGGTGAGCCCTCTGTTGCTCAACATCCTTTCTGTTGTTCTTCTCCATGTCTCTTTTGGTCTACCCTTACTTCTGCTCCCCTGTGGTGTCCATCTTAGTGCTATTTTTGGTAGTGAGTTGTCAGTCATTCGGAGCACATGTCCCAACCATCGCCAGCGTCTTTCCTCAATAATTGTTGTCAGTGGTTTCATCTGCATTTCTGGTTTGTCTACTAATGGTTCTTGTCAAATGTTGGTTGCTGATTATACGTTTTCTCCCACGAAGTTCGGATTTTCTGCCAGCACATTTCCTCTGTCCTAACGTCACCAATCTCCGTATATGCCCACTGTCCATCCACTCCCTCTCCTCATCCTCCCGCATCCTGTCCAAGACGGCCTTCGCAGTGTCCTCTTTGTCCATTCTCAGTCCGTCCTGTTTTTCACCTTGTCCAGCCAATATATCAGCCAACTCATTTCCATGCACACATGCATGCCCTGGACAGAATATCCACGTGATTGTGCCAAAAGATTCATCCATTCTCCTCGAAGGAAATTTTTCTCTATCCTTCTTAGCAAGCTATGCGAGTCCGTCACAACAACAGCACGAGACACATCCTGGTTTACCAGGTTTCTGTGTATGAGACTGCGAGATGTGGAAATTCTTAGGCATATGATAACCCGAAGAAAGTCCGCAAGTAATGCTCCAAGAAAAAAACCCTCGAAAACAATTAAATGATATATAATAACCTGATGGAAAATAACACTCTCTATCACTCTAAACTGCCCTGTATCGAAAATTAATGGGAACGTCACGCAAAAATAAAAGCTACTTTCAAACGAGCATAAACTTAATGTAAAATGATAATAACTAGTTTTTAAAATTGCTTACTTATGCAGTCTAAACAAAAAACAAATGCAAATAAAAATCATAAGCATTTACTGACTTTAATATAAGCAATTGTAAAAGTACTGTCTCCGCTGCGACAAACATCAATAACCGATGGATGCCCACATGAAACACGGCATACTGAAATCACAGAGATAAACCTCTATACACTGAAAAAAAAATAAAGCAACAGACATGCAAACACTGAATCACAAGCTAACATCAGTACTTTCAATTAATTCTGACTATCAGATACGTAGAAAACTAACATTCACAATACTTCTTATACACAACACTGTGATTAACTTATACATTTCAATCATTTAAACCCAGACTTGACTATTCACTTTACAACGGCTGTTACGGTGAACGTGTATAGCAAATTCCTTGCATTATTTTACCTATATTTTTTTATACAGTAACCTGGATTTCACGTCAAATGACTATGGAAAATCTGTCAAACTTCTGAGAAAAAATTAATACCTTTCCTTATTATTGTTATTTCGATATAAGGAAAACTGTTTATAACAAACAAACAAACAAAAATTCACAAGGACAACACGTGGCACACAGTACCAGAGGTGAACAAAACTGGAAGCACCATCATAATACCATAGGGATTATCAGAAATTTTTTTCTATATGTAATGAAAGTACATATTTCAGTATTTGCTAAACAACATATGACAAGTCAGATACAGAAAAATGCTGTCTCAGTTGTAACAGAATAACATTCTGTACAGATTGTATTGTGTATAACCCTGTGGTTGGTCTGGTAGACCACAACTCATCACTGTATGCCAAGCACGTGTTTCGAGAGAATTCTGAGTCACGTGGTTTAGTTTAGCGGGAGGTGTGCATGGGCTGAGAAAGTTAGTTTTTGGTCAGAATGTTGTAGCGAGAGGTTGTGTGTTTGATTCTAGGATGGGACAGAGATTCTGTAGTTAAATTGTTGTAGTGATGGATTGTTTTTTCTTAAGACAAATCGTTGTAATAGCCATGTAGATTTGTGTGTCGATTTGTCCACGTTTTTTGGACAAATGTTGAATGTCTGACCTGGTCCTATGGCGAGGTTAGTCGCCCGGACTTATGTTTCTTTTGGATGATCATTTGTAATTGTATCCATCAAGTTTTACACTCTACATTCGTTACAACACTCATCGTACAAATGGGATCTCATCATTAAACATTTACATTGTGTTTGCTGAATCCTGTAATTTCTTGGATTCATGTATGTGTCATCATTGGTGTTGAGTTAGTGAATTTCTTGTAACTGGTCAATGCAGTGTATGGATAAGTAGTGGAGTCAGTGTTACCTGGGTTGTCCCGTTACAGATAGAATATCATTGTAACATATGTTGGTTGTCTTCGAGCCTAATGCTCATCGTTTGAATGTAATAGTTTCGTGCCACATCACACAGCAAGAAATGACTCACTGCTTTAAGTAGTGCAGTAATACTGTTTAAGTACTGCACGAATTCTGTTTAAGCGGTGTCGTAACTCTGTTTAGGGCAATACGGCTTTACAGTTACCGCTGGAATATTTTCTGAGTTAAAATATCTGATGGCGTCTTAAACTGATACCATGGACGTTAGATGGCACATTAAGTCTGAAAATTAATTTAACAGAGAATGCTTCCGTACTAGTGATAACATCATGTTCTCCCGTTGCCTAAACTTTCGCTTTGTATTATACATAGAGTTTTAGCCCAGTATTTAGAACCCTGCCTTATAAAGCTAAAAAGTGAAGGTAAAGATATTTCTGTTATATCATATAAAGACTTAGAGGATATGGTGGTAGTCTTCGTCTGTCGGCACACAAGAGGTTGCTGTGGTTAGCATTATGCCTAGCCAGATCGCCTTTCTTTTCCCAACTGCAGGAGGAGCCAGGTACCAATTTCTACAGCGGGTGACTGAGGGGGAGTGGGCGCAGCCGCGTCTCCGCCCAGATTCGAACCACCAAACTTCACCATGACAGAGTAGTGTACCAATCACTTCGCCACTTCGGCGCCCAACAGGCTAAAAGATATATGCTAATTACTGGAACCTGACTCCTATAGTAAACCTTACAGAAAAGGATGCCTAACACCTGTGCGAGAAAAAAGGGCGAAAAGACCCAAAGCAAAGCTGAACAGTTCTTTAACTTCTGTAGCGTGTTGCTCTCTAATTGCGATATACTCCCGAGACTTAATACGTATTATTTTCCTGTTGGTAGAGGGGAAGATACTTTATTTATATCTATTCTCTTCTGTATTCATTTATATTTAGAGAGAAATCATGCTGATCCTGGATTTGAGGATTCACAACTTTTAAGTTTTAGCTCATGTTTATTAGAAGAATGTTGTAGCATACTGCTCGAATTCATTACAACATACGTCGAACCGTCTTTATTTTAAAACATATGAAGCAAATAATCGACAGTCAGCCACAGTTGCCTGTCCCAATGTACAGAATGTGTCAGACAAGACTGTGCATCGCCGTCTTGCTTGTTCAACCTTTATACAGAATATATGTTAGACTTGGCAATCAGATGACATTAAAAGAGATCTTTTGTGCAAGCTGCAGAGGAGACGTCTATCATTGAAAATCAATAGAAGCTGCCACTAACGGAAAGCCAAGGATGATTATAACCCTGCTGAAAATATCTCTTTTTTTCTGCATTTCAAGCCAATAATTTGTACGGCTGACAAACAAATTCTGTTTCATATTGAAATAAGATGGCAGTTTCCAGTGTTGCTTCACTAACACGACTATAGAGGCTGCATCTAGCGCATGTGCCATATAACTAACTTTTCTGAGCTCATTTTACGACGTTTAATGTGTGGAAAACTTCTGTATTTTTCTGTTATAAAAACATATAGTGTAGGGTCGTCATTAGTTGCTTTCATTATTTTTATTCTGTCCATTTTGCTCAACTATAACTTCATTTTTATTGAACTTCATTCATCGGTCATCGTTTGAAAAAGAAATTGGTGAGACTGGCCTCAGATTAGGGGACCGCATGCGAAAACATCTGTACGACATCGTCCAGCATGCTTCGAAACCAGTCCCAAATCATTTCAATGGCCCCAACCACAGAAGCAAATCTGATTTTCTGGTAACAGCCATTAAACAATGTCACGCAGATGACACAAGCCGCCTGGCACATGAGAACCGCTGCATTTAAAATTATGGGACGCTGGAGCCACATGGGTTAAACTCGCTGTTTAGCTACACATTCTCTTCAATCATTATAGTACCTCTCCACTAAGTCCACCCCTTCTTACTTTTCAAATCTCCTCACAGAATCACTTTGCAACCCGTCTTCCTCAATCATCTATTTCAACTTCTCCTGGCTAGGTCAACATTGTATCACTCTCTCTCCCCTCCCCGGTTCCCCATCCACCACCCCCAGTTACCCACCAACCACATATCACAGGTCTCTATTTAAACAGTCTCCACGTTCTACTAAATCCATTCCTGACACACACCGCCGAACAAGTCACACCTTATAATTTACAGCTAAGTATTCTTTTAAAAAATATTTTTAAAAAAATAGTATTCATGTGAATCTATACTTTATCTCCTCTCTCTCTATTTCTTCGTCCTGTATGTTTTTGTATGATTAAGGCTCACGCTGAAACGTCACAACTTTGTAGCTGTTAAGTAATAAAGCTGTTCCTACATTTTTTCTAGTTTATACATTCTGATATCACAGCTTTACTGCAGTGCTTCGTGTATAGTTATATACTTATATACATCACAAATTCTAAGGATCAGGTTTCACGAATTATAGAATTGTCAAGACGCTATCAACAACTTTTACGCCCATTACTGAGGTATATTGCTGTCAGAATTTGACAATAAGACTGGACATGGTTATTAACCATTATTATGAATTAATAATTGCCTTTTTTCTATTATTTTCGGAGCTAACTTATACAGATACACATCTAAAAAGAAAAAGCGCTGAACAGACAGAACAAGACACCATAGTTTAACGGTGATCAACCGTTTGGCTACTGTTAAGATTACATAGTGCTGGCTCTAGCATTAGATTCTTTATCTGCCAAGGAATTATAAAATCTACAGCCTACTTTGTTTTTTTTTCCTTTCGAGCATTTCCACCCTTATTTTCCTTCTTTTTTTTTGCCAATCATTTTTTTTCCTGTAAAAATCTCTGCTATATATCAGCAGCAGGCCATCTTGCTCACAACCGAGAGGCCTAGAGTAGTGCCTTAGGGAGGCGGGGTTCTGCGAGGGACATGCAAATGAATGAATGATATGGGTAGTGACATTAAAAAGTGATAACTATCTGTTATTTATTATATCCCATCACTTCTCTGTCTTTCCTCCCATACACAAAAGCACAGGTGATCATACAAATACATCAAGCGCGCATCCGAAAAGAAAAGAAGAAAACACCCAATCAAATTATCAGCTCTCTTAACTCGCCAAAGAGTAATTGAAACACCGCATTTTCTTCCTTGTGTTTTCTCTTTTTTTATGTCCACGAACTGCATCATCCAGTTTCTGTGAACGAAACGAGCTATAAAGAGCAAGCACAGACACACAGAAAATGTAGCAGCCAGTAGGTGAGAATTAGGGGAACTGCAGTATAAATTCCATATTTATACATGCGAAGTCTCGACTGATTAAGTGCGTATCATAATCAGTGACGTGGAAAGAATAATGGCAGGGGAAAATTCTCTATAAAGTTGCTTGTGGATGTAAATTAATATTAGATCATTCAGAATTTTGTTTGTTTGTATGTAAGTGCGTGGGTGCGTGTGCAGACAAAGCTGCTGCAGTATTCATGCATGCCTTATAGTTTTCCATTCGTTTTTCTCTTTTCAAACTAAATTTTACTATTTCGTTTTTCTTCTAGACTTTTTTTTTTCATCTGTTAGACTGCAATATCAAAATTTGATTCTTTTAAATATTTGACCGATGAAAAAGAGGTCGACCACGTGAAACTCTAAAGAGGACATTGTTAAGAAAGGCCAGTTTAGTGGGAATAACATCCCTTGATGAGGTTGAAAAGCTCGCCGAAAACAGGAAATCTTGGCAAACTACCATGCGAGCCCTATGGTACGTTTGGCGGCAAGGGAAAATGTAGGATGATGTAAGATGGTGCACAATGGAAAGTGCTGCAATGCGGTTCTCAAGACAGAAGATAGAACCGCAGCTAGTCCAATACACAAAGTTATCACTGGTTTTTTTTTCGCCTACTTCTTTCTCGAGGCTTGTTTAATATACACCAGACAATTAATACAAGAAATGCCTCTGTCAGAGAACGTAACACTGGATTTTAGCTAAAGGAAGAGCACGTCTTCCATTTCTCTGATCTGCGTGGCCAAAAAAGATAAGTCCTCTAATACATTACTTAGGCGTAGGGAATCTAGTTCTACACTAACAAATGCGACGGTTCGGTCTTAGATCAATATTTCCGGACACACGATAAACGCGACACTTGAATATTCTAACTTCCGGGAAAGGACCATTTGTATTCGCTGAAGGCTGAGAGAACTAGTATAAACCTGAACAAAAAACCAAGGACATAATGGGCAAGTCGAAGTAAATGGAAATTTGAATTTGTACTGTCCATCTTTGCCTAACTCTACTCTACTAGAACCAGTTTTATAAAAACCACTATCACTATCGCACTTATCTCATCCCACAGTTTGCATTTTAAACAGGGAATACAGAGGGAAAGATAACAATATTAAAGTGACACCCGAATACAGAGGGAAAGATAACAATATTAAAGTGACATCGGAATACAGAGGGAAAGATAACAATATTAAAGTGACATCGGAATACAGAGGGAAAGATAACAATATTAAAGTGACACCGGAATACAGAGGGAAAGATAACAATATTAAAGTGACACCGGAATACAGAGGGAAAGATAACAATATTAAAGTGACACCGGAATACAGAGGGAAAGATAACAATATTAAAGTGACACCGGAATACAGAGGGAAAGATAACAATATTAAAGTGACACCGGAATACAGAGGGAAAGATAACAATATTAAAGTAACACCGGAATACAGAGATAAAGATAACAATATTAAAGCGACACCGGAATACAGAGGGAAAGATAACAATATTAAAGTGACACCGGAATACAGAGATACAGATAACAATATTAAAGCGACACCGGAATCCAGAGGGAAAGATAACAATATTAAAGTGACACCAAGAATACAAAATGTTGTAGGTCCATCAGTTCAGCGCTTCTTAGCCGTGGACCGCCTTTCAGGCACCAGAACACATGTGGACCCCCCCCCCCCCCACCACCACCATTATAAACAGAACCCAAATAATGCTACGATTTTTAAAATCGAGTCAATCTAGTTTCCGGTCCGTGCAAAAGTTCTTTCGTGGAACCCCGAAGGGTCCACGGCCGAGAAGCCTGCTTCTTCAAGTCTGGCACCGTGATCCGGCCCTAGTTCAATACTCTGCTCATGTTCCAAGGCTTTCAGAGTCCACTGCTAAAAACATTCTGTTCGTATTTCCTGGAAGACAACAACAGTAACAACAAATATTCAATATTTTATGAATAATTACCTCAGGTCTGCTAATAAATTCAATAACGGGTATAGTTTTCTAAAGCTAACAATTTAACGCGTCAAACTATTACAAACGATAACCTGGACAGCAAAAATAACTAATGAAGAATGTAGGAGAAGAGCTGGAGAGACAAAAAACCTTGTCAAAAAGATAAGAGAGCGACAATGTACTTTCATAGGACATGCAATGAGAAGAGGGGGCATTGAAAATATTATAACAACAGGAAAAATAGAAGGAAGAAGATCAAGAGGAAGACCAAGAGAAATGATACTGGACAGTCTGACGGGATGGTGTGAGAGGAGATCACCAACTGAGCTGATGGCCTGCATGAAGGATCGCGTACTCTGGAGAAGCATAATAGCCAACGCCAGTCGGCACGGCACATGATGATGATGAACCGTATATAAAAACTGTTAAAAGATGGCCAGTAGAGTTTGGCTCAGAAGCAAAGTAAGATGAAACACTACTACAATCTTTTCACAACAGAATTTTAGGAAGACTTTGGTCACGTCATAAAATACGCCAATGGAATCTGGAGAGTGGGAAGTCTCCGCCTTCCCCCCCCCCCCCCCCACTCCCTCTCTCTCTCTCTCTCTCTCTCTCTCTCTCTCTCTCTCTCTCTCTCTCTCTCTCTCTCTCTTGGGAACGAACGAGACTTGACAAACGATAATTCTAAATGGCTACACCTTTCAATCATAAAAATAAGCGCAGACATGAGTATCTAAATCGGGACAAGAGATAATTAACTGACATGGCATCCAGACATTCCTTGGCTATGTAACGATTATTCTGGTCAGCTCACATCTGCTCAAGCCGCTAGCAGATTAGAGATAAAATCTTGTTTGAAATAGGAAACTGGCACACTGCTTCATTTCAAAAGGTAAAAATGGGAGGTGTGGGGGGAAAAAAAAGATGAAAAGATGTCACAGAAAATATGTCACTGATGTTTGAACAGGTGGCGGTGAAAAACATTTACAAGCTAATAAAAAGCTAATGTTCGTTTTATTCAAACAGACCACATAGTTTATGGGTGGAGGCGATGACACTACCGGACTTGGCAATCAGTGACTTATAGCTGACATGCTGGTGTCAGGGCCGGCAAACCACAGCTGACCAATACCTTGTCCCACCTTTTCGTCAGTGCCCCCAATAACAGGCCTAACAGGACAGGGATCGCCACAGTCCCCATGGTGGTGAAGTCTGCCACAGAAGCATTGCACACTCCGTTTTTTAGCTGGGACTCAACAAAAAAAATAGCCGCCATAACTCACTCCCAGGCATAGACACCTTCAAACAACACCTGCAAAGAACATCAGCTTTCAGCTGCAAGGAGATACGAGACAAGAACAGACAAGAAAAGACAAGACACAGTTCATGGCTAGCTACATCAGCTTCTTGCCATCAAGCGTTGAGCCATGTTTTATCATCAATTACCTGCCATCTATGGTATGCACATCAAACGTTATTATGTTATCATAAATTAAATCATTTACATATCATCTGAAAGAAAACCCTGAAAAAAAATCAAATAAAAAGAAATTAACGATTTAAATTAACTTTGATAAATGATTATATCACAGTATTTTTGAGGATGCAAGTAAAGGAATGTACACTGTAAACATTATCGAGAAATGATATGCAACTATAAAAGAAAACATTATTTTCAGAGCTATGGCCCTATATTCTGTTCTTGCGATTCTTCTCGTAACAGACTGCTACGGTTCAACACAGGCAGACGGTTATGGAGCGTAGTCACAAGTCTTGTTTGCTCCAAACAATGAAGAGACATTTACACATCTGATATGATAACCTCGTGTCTGTATATTCACCACAGCAACAGTTTCGATGAGCTTCTGTTTAGCACTTCCACTGAACAAAGACAAAAATCACCGTCAAATATTGTATTCATTTGCTTTAGTATTCTGGCATTTGCTTTAGTATTCTGGCATTTGCTTTAGTATTCTGGCATTTGCTTTAGTATTCTGGCATTTGCTTTAGTATTCTGGCATTTGCTTTAGTATTCTGGCATTTGCTTTAGTATTCTGGCATTTGCTCAGGAATTTGACAGTTGGTGATTTCTTTTTATGTATTACGCAATTCATGGTGTAAATGTCTTCTAACCACATTTATACCCGTATGATATTACGCCATAGTGTTACTGATGTAAAACTTACCAATAAGTCATTTTCATTCTGACAAATGGTAGGTTTCTGTAGATTCTTCCCGAGTCGACCTAGGATGGTTTCTTACCAGACACAATAGAGAACAGCTTTTCCAAACGGTGTGCCGCGCCATAATGCAGTGCCACGAGAGCTATAGGTGTGCAGAGTAAAATATTTGTTTTACCAAAGTACAGCGCACTTTTGTTTATTTATATGATAAATATCCGCCAGGCTGAGTACTACCAGAAATTTAGTTACTAGTCTTAGTCCAGCGCCAGATAAAATGACCAGACTCGTGCGCCCCCAATACACGTTCATGTTCTACGTTGAAAAAAAGAATGCGCTGTATAACAAAAATTAAAATCGCTCTCAAAGTATTTAATTTGTCATTGTATATATAATAATGCGTTAACTTTGAAAATGCTAAAAAAATATATGGTTAACATCACGGCTGTGTGAAGGTAGAGTACAGGTGTGCCGAGACAAAAATTACACTACCAAGCGTACAGCAATCTTACACAGTTTGATAACCGCTGCCCTAGAGCACATTCGACCTCCCCCCCCCCCCCCCCCCGCTGGTCAGGACGTAGTAAGAAAAGTGCCTATTTGCAGACCACAGAGTTACTGTCGGTGGTGGCTGTGGTAGTTGGGGTGGGGGTGGAGGAAACTGGCTAACTTTGGTTTGCCAACCATGACGACCGACAGCGAAACGACCTATCAAAGATTCAATATTCCAGCGTGATGTAAGAATCCATTCATTTTTCCTGCAGAGAGGGCAATATCCCGTTCGCGACTTCATCATTTGTCATCATCAAGAACTAATAAGATCGCCACAACACTGTAGAATAGCATCAACTGGGACTACTGATTATTATCGTTTTCAGGATTTTCCCCAATATCTTAGGTGTAAACGATAAACAAATGTTTCCTCGTCATATGACTGTCTGTTTATATGTGTTTGTTTGATCTTTGTTGTTGGTATTGAAGCATGTATATATTACGTATTAGTTATGACTGCCGTGCAGTGTCTCTGTGCTCGTTTCAGTAGCAAGTCCTCCAGTCTACCAGCCTAACTTTCATCAACCAGCTGTGCCCTCGTTCATCCGTTGTTCCAGGTTATTGTGACTGATACAGACACTGCCCACAGATGTCCCAGATCAGACTTTTATCTCTTGTCTTCCTACCTTTTAAGAGTTCACCACTGAGAATTCGAGTTTAGCGTTGTTGTACCAACTTTAAAGAGGATGGAAGCTTACTCTATTACAGCATCGCTAATTTCATTACTTCTTTTGTTACGTATTTTGTAAAGAGTGTAGAGACATTAAGTTACAAATTTTCTCGTGTCTTACCATCATGTCCCACTTCCCGACTGGTATAACAGGTTACCGAACATACGGGACTGATACGAGTAAATAAAAAACCTACGTTTTTTAATGCTGATACTGTATTGTTTCATGGCCTTTGGGGTAGTCTGCAAAATCACGGCTATCATCATATTATAAATATCGATTTCCTCTCCTGGCTTCGCTAGCATAACGGTCTGATAAGCTTTAATGGCGCGTAATACAGCGATGTGGGCCGAACATTCTTGCGGAGGAAAAAAAAAACATCGGTAAAAGCTGGCGTCGAAGATTGCGACAGAGGAGGAAGGAAGGGGGAAAAAAACTGCTACCGAATAGTTTGGCGCTATTACAGCCTTCTAGTACCTGATGTCACCAACGAAACTCAGCATCTTCTGTATCAAACACTCGGACTTTCAGGGAAAAAAAAATATGTATATATGATAAGGATGTTTTACATAAAGATTTGTAAAACATGCAGAATTAATTTTTTTTTTCAAAATCACGTTTCCTCGATGATTCTCCTTTAGCGCATCAATTTAAGCTCTCCATTGTGGACATTCACGCTTTCATCATCATCATCATCATGTGCCTTCTTCAGAACGAAGGTTAGCGGTAATGAATCTCCAGTTTCCTCGCTCCCTGGCCTTGATGGTGCACTCAGCCAGGTTGTGCCCTGTCTATTCTCGTAGGATATCTTCCCATCTACATCTCTGCCTACCCCTAGCTCTTTTTTCCTGCCACCTTTCCTTCTAGTATGGTCTTCATTATACTGTTATGTCTTTTGACATGCCCAAAGTATTTTGTTTTCTTGGTCTTTCTTTCAGAAGTTCACATTGCATTTAGAGTTGTTCTAAAACTTGTTCATTCTCCGTGTTATATTTCTGTAGAACCATATTTCTGCTGTGTTACTTTTTTTTTCTCTAACTTTTTGTTTAGATTCCAGGTTTCTGCTCCATACAATAGAACAGAGTAAATACAGCGTTTTACTCATCTCAATTTTGTTTTTGCGGGCAGATTCCTGGAGAACGAAACTGTCTTCATGGTGTAAGATAACAGGATTGTCTTCATTGTGTAAGATGATGCAAAGGAAAGGGCAAGTGTATCAGGCGAATGAGATCGTGGATGGCGGAGGCAGAGGAAACACTGTCAACAGTCTGCGACCCTGAGCAGATTCCCCTATAACCGGAATGGACTAAACTGCCAAATATGCAGAACCTAATGAAGGTAGTGATCCAGTTTGTTAATGAATGCCGAGACCGGGCTCAGGGTAAAACAGAATCCCAGGCGCAGGAACAGATTCAGAATCACTCCAAACCACATGACTATGTGATCTTCACAGACGGGTCACTGGCACAAGGCCTAAAACGTGGATGGGCCTACATTGTCCACCGTAACGGGAAATCGGCTGCGAGTAAATCTGGAGCCTATGCAACTACCACTTGGAGCATGAGAATGGAAGTGCAGGCAGCATCCGCTAAAATAGTATTAGTATCCGTTTAGGGTAGAATTTGTAGATTTTGTTATCCACTATTCTACTGTCTACCTATTTATGCCTGATACTTGTAGGCCTACTATTTTCGTTAATATCACTGTGCTTCAAAACTTGAGCTTTCACTATAACTAGAACTCCATAGTATTACAACGATAGATAGTTGAGACTTCACTCTTTCCAAACAGTCGAGGTCCGCCTCTTTCGTCGTTGCAGATATCGGCTTAATGCCTGCTTGGAGTCTGGTGGTGTCTGTTGGTATCTGTTGACTATTCGCTGACAGACTAACTCTCCCAGGAACGGCCTTTCACTAAGTTGCTAACACAAGTAGCAGCTTTATAGATTCATGATGGCTTTATTGGTGCAACTGGTGATATAATGGCGATAATGATGAGTGGAAAACAGTGGCAGTGACAATTCTAAATAACACGACATGACGTTACTCCAGCAAGGACAACATATATGATTCCAGGCGTCTACTAATGTCAAGAAGCCTGACTTCAACGCCAACGGAATCCTACCACATACAAGATTCACTATTCTATACTACAAAAAACCACTGCCGACCACTTCTTCTTCTTCTGTGTTCGAGCTTGCTGGTCAGACCCTGATCCCTGTCGACATGGCAAAGCCCCCAGTCTTCTCCAGATCGTGATAGGAGCCCCAAAGCTTTTGCCCCAAGCCTGTGTCATCTGGCCATGTCTCACGCCTCAGGTCTGCATGGTTTGGGCACTCTTGTAGGATATATACTGCAGTCTGAACTCCACTGCCACATGGACACTCGTCTGTGCGAGACATTTTGAGTCGATGCAGAGTCTCTGTGCTCTGCGGTGGCCTGTTCTTAGGTGAAAGAGGATGGTTTGCTGATGTCTTTGTAGCTGGTGTATTGGATCTGGTTCACTGTTGCATTTCAGTTTCTTTTTCCATTCAGATCTACAGTGGTTACGGATTATGGTTTTCACCTCGCGACGGGAAAGATTTCCTCCAACTACAGGGCAGAAACAACAGCCCTCCTTGAAGCCCTCAGAACGCTTAAAACGGAAAACCAGCAGCCACCACACAAAATAGCCTTCTTCACAGACTGCAGGGCACTTCTGGAATCTCTAAAAACAACAAAGAACCCACAGGCAAACATACAGGAAATCACAACAGAACTGAAGCACCTTATACTGTCAAAAACCGTAGCCCTACAATGGGTACCATCCCACTGTGGAATAGCTGGCAATGAAATAGCTGACAGCCTATCCAAAGCTGGAAGCAGCCAAGATCAAACAAATCATCCAGTAAACTGCCGACCACTAAGACACAATCTAAATTCCTACACTATAAACTACGTCCTACTCTAACAAAACTAAGACTCAGACTGAATGCCCACTCAAAGTCTCTCCCACAATTCTCTTTCGCGGGTTTTTCAGCCTTCGTGACGTACTAGAAGGGTCCCGACTGACCCAAAATCTCGTTTTCATAACTGATCACCTGACCAGTCTCTACTTGCATGTGCTCGCTGACCAGCACGAAATACACAAGCCCTAAGCCAAGAGGGTATGAAACGTAACAATTTGCAGACATAACTGTCAAAACCCAACTTTTAAATACCAAACTGACCCAGCTAACCTCCACATTAAAAAAATCACTATACTATCATACTCTTCCTCTCCCTTCCCCTCGTACAGCACAGATGTGCCCATGCAAATCTCTCCAGACACACCATCACAGTTCTCAAACAACACATACATCCATACGTCATTCCAATTGGACATTCATAATGTACAACATGTCAACTAAATACAGGTGATGACATCCTAAAAAAACAATAGGACATCAAACCATCTCCAATATTTCAGCTCAATGCATCTTATGACATCCTTAAAAAACAATAGGACATCACGCCAATAAAAATAATACATGACATACATCTGCAAACTACACACTATCAAAACATCAAGATATGCCACACTATCTGAAAGTGACATGTATTAGACATAAAAATAACATATCTCAACACTAAGCATCCCAAAACCATCAAATATATGACACATCAACAAATATATGACACATCATCAAATATATGACACATCATCAAATATATGACACATCAAATATATGACACATCATCACAACAGTAAGTGTCATACCATCCAAATATATACAAGGTCAAGACAATAAGGCAAAGGTGACGCATCTCTGGTTAGCCGCTATGGAAGCCACCTGAAAAAAAAAATCTCAACACGGCTATCACATAGTCTACATACAGCATGAACATTGCATAACTTAGCTATACGCACGATATGCAGTTCAGTTGTGCAATATTGCTCTAAATAAAACATAACATCATCATCATCATCATCAGTGCCGTGACGACTGGCGTTGGCTATTATGCTTCTCCAGAGTACACGATCCTTCATGCGGGCCATCAGCTCAGTTGGTGATCTCCTCTCACACCATCCCCTCAGAGTGTCCAGTATCATTTCTCTTGGTCTTCTTCTTGATCTTTTTCCTTCTATTTTTCCTGTTATAATATTTTCAATGCCCCCTCTTCTCATTGCATGTCCTATGAAAGTACATTGTCTCTCTCTTATCTTTTTGACAAGGTTGTTTGTCTCTCCAGCTCTTCTCATACATTCTTCATTAGTTATTTTTGCTGTCCAGAGGATTCGCAACATTCTTCTAATATACCATATTTCTGCTGTTTCCAGTGATTTTTGTGCAGACTTGCCTATTGTCTGTGATTCACTTCCATATAACAAGATAGGTTCAATATAGCATTTTAGGACTCGTTTTCTAACATTCATTGATAAGGATGTGTTGCATGTTTCTCATTCTTTGAAATGCAGTCTTTGTTTGGCCTATTCTGTTCATAATTTCTGTTCTGCATTTCCCATCTGAAGTTATTACTGCTCCAAGGTATTTTGAATTTCTGCACCTGCTTCAGAATGGTTCCGTTTAATTTAATACTGTATGCTGGTGGATTCTTTTTCTTAGATATAACCATAGTCTCTGTCTTTTTGATGTTCAAAGTAAGGCCTTTCTGTTCACTTTCTTTGGCGACTTTATCCAAGAAATTTTGCAGGTCTTGTTGGTTCTCAGCTATCAGTACTGTGTCGTCAGCATACCGAAGGTTGTTAATATTGTATCCTCCAATTTTTATGCCTGGTTCTGTGATGATTGTTCTTAGAATATTCTCGCTGTACAAAGAAAAAAGGTCTGGAGATAGTACACATCCTTGTCGCACCCCTTGTTTTATCGGTTGATATTTTCCAGTTCTATTTTCAACTCGAACTGCTGCTTCTTGCTGCCAGTATAGATGTTTTACAATCCTCAGGTCTTTGCCGTCTATATTGATGCCTTCAAGCATTTTAATAATTTCACTATGTTTCACATTGTCGAATGCCTTGGTGTAATCAATGAAGCATAAGTAAAGATCTTTCTGTGCTTCTAAAGCTCTTTCTGTTAGTGTTTGTAAAGCATAAATGGCATTGTGTGTTCCCTTTCCTTCAACAAATCCAAACGGTTCATCTGCTATTTCCATTTTTATCTTTTTCCTTGACACAAAGCATAACACAATCTGAAAATAGTTATTCATAAACTATAGACTGTATACAAATCAACACACACACATTTTCCAACAAAAAAAATGCACGGTGAAATAACAATCATTTTTTAAAATCAAATATGCAAGCGAAAGACATGATATGAGACTAGAACTAACAACAACGTCAGTACCGCCCAAACAAAACCAAAGGCGGTCAGTAGGTCAACTCTTACGGTCAACCCAACAGGCCAGCACTCTGATACCGTGAAAACTTTGTTCACAGTCATATACACATCAACTAGCAGGCCTTCACGTGAAACGCAACACAACCACGTGGGTGCACCCAAGACACTACAAACACCAAAGCCCGAACATGGACCAAAACATTCTTTCCAACCACTCACTGGAAATATGAAGCTTCCAGTACTACACAAACCAGCGCAAAAAAAAAATCCGCCAGTACTCGACTCACACTTATAATCATTCATCATTCATTTGCATGTCCGTTGCGGAACTTTGCCTCCCAAATAGTACTCCTGTAGGCCTCTCGGTTATGAGCAAGATGGCCTGCCGCTGCTGCATCCATTTGCAGATCGCCAATGATATCTTGCAGCCATCTTCGTTTTGGTCTTCCTCTCTTTCTTTTTCCCCATTATGTATCCTTCCAATACGGTCTTCTCTAAATTATCATGACGTTTAATGTGTCCAAAATATTTCAGTTTTCTCTCTTTAATCCTCTTTACTAGCCAGCCTTCTTCAGTATTAAGTTCTTGTAGTATAGATATATTTGTTCTTTTTTTTTGTGTCCACGATATTTGGAGAACTCTTCTGTAGCATTTACATTCAAAGGTATTTATGTGTTTCTCAGCTGTTTTGTTAAGTGTCCAGGTCTCACAGGCATATGTTGCGATGGGAAAGATGCATGCCCTTAAAAATCTTATTTCTGTGGTTCTGTCTGCTCCTCTCCACGGATTCTTTAGTTGTTTTACTTTCTGAAGAGCGATAGATGTCCTCCTTTTAATTTCCCTCACCGTATCTCCATTACTATGTTAGTAGTGGTCCAAGATATTAAAAACTCTCCACTTCTTCCACTTTTTCCTCATTAATACATATTTCAGCTGCTTTGTTTGTTTTGTCAGTTGTCATCAATTTAGTTTTCTTTGCATTAAGATAGAGGTTCTGCTCTTCGCTGGTCTTACGGACTGACATAATTAGTTTTTGCATTCCTTTTTGTGTTGTGGACAGTAATACTGTGTCATCAGCATATCTAATCTCTGGTATTTCATAACCTCCAATTGTTATGGCATCGTAATATTCTTTGTCTACATCTTCTCTAACATTCCTCATTATAGTTTCAGTATACAAGTTAAATAAGTAGAGTGACAATATGCACCCCTGACAGACCCTTTGTTTTATGTCAAACCAAGTTGTTGTTTCATCATTTATTCTTACTGCTGCTAGATACAGCAATGATGTTAATTGTATCAAATGTGGTGGAAATCCCACTTACAATATACTGTCCAAAAAATGAAACGCATAACTACTGATGACCCAATTCTAGCCATGACTTTGATATTCTATAGCTTTTTAAATTGAATGAATAAAATTTTCAAATTGCACATAATAATACCTAAGGGTTTAAACACTTACTTGACAGTGTCTTGCATCTATGTGATGAGAATTTGTTAGTCCCAGGGGTTCTCAACTTAGTACGGTGTGTAGGCTCCGCTTGCATCGATCAGCGACTGGCATTTCCTGGGCATAGATGCGATCTGATGTGCGCCTGTGGGATGGCTGCTCACTCTTTCTGAAGTGCCTGCCACAGATCACGCCGATTGGCTGGTTAAACGTTTCGGCGACAAACACGTCTTTGAAGCTCTTCCCATAGGTGCTCGATCGGATTCATGTCTGGAGACAGGGATGGTCAAGGAAGGGTGAGAATGTTGTTGGCAGTCAGGAACTGTGTGGTGAACCGTGCAGAATTGGGTTGTCCTGTTGAAACACAGACCTTTGCGCAGCCAAAAATGGAAGGACATGGGGTCGAAGAATTTCACTGACGTATCGTTGCGCATTCAAGCCTCCTTCAACGGACTCCTTCCGTTGAAACTGATCATTCCCCATACCATTACACCTCCACCACAGTGCGGCAGAGCTTCATCAACGCAATTTTGGGCAAAACGTTCATTTGGTCTACGGTAGACCCTTCTCCGCATATCATGGCGTTGCAACAAAAAGGAAGATTCCTCACTAAACCAGACACGTCTCCATTAATTGTCAGCTGACCAGGGCCGATGATGGTTGGCCCAAACGAGACGATTTTGGCGATGGCGTCTCGTTAAGACAGAACCTCGTTGAGGTCGTCGTGCCACCAGTCCCCAGCTTCGTGCAGTCTATTCCGGACAGTTTGATCAGACATACGACGTCCTGCAAGCAAATGACTGGGCACTCGAGGAAGCTGTTGTAAACCTGTTTTTAGGTGATGAACCAGAATAAAGCTATCGTCAGCTGCTGTTGTCACCCTGGGTCGTCCACTGCGGTCCGGTCTTCAGCTGGGCCAGTGGCTTGGAAATGGTGCCAAAGTCGACTGATGGTAATCTGCTGCATGTTTAAATGCCTGGCAACCTGACTCTGAAATTCGCCTGCTTGCAGGCGACCAATAGCAATGTTTCGTAAATTTTGTGATTAACACGCCATGACTGTCTGCTTGAAAATGAACTGAATTTGTTTGTGTAACCTCATCTTTTTATAAGGTTTCATTTGCGTGGGAAGTGAGTTGTGCTCACCACAAAAATCACGACTTTTCCATAAACGCAACGTGAGTTATGGTAAAAAATGCGTGATTAGCAAGGGCAGCTACTGCGTTCTGATTATACACGAGAAATTCACGCTAAATCATGGACCTGATGACTTGGTGACAATGTTTGGTTTGGTTTGAAATACCCGGGAAAAAAATTTTGTCATAACATATAAAAAACGAAACTATGCATTTTTTGTGTGGACAGTATACAATATACAATAAAAATTGGCGAACTACTCTGCGAGCCCTATGTGACGTTTAACGATATAAGATATAAGATAAGATACAATAAAACCCCAAAATCAATCTGGCCAAATATATCAAGACTCAAAAGGCCAAGTTACATACCAACAATAAAGTTACACAAACATGGCAATGGCACAGCAAGCAAACTCAATTCATAACCTAATATAACCTAATTAATATTTTATTATAAGTAAAGGAATAACTACTAATTTCGCTAAGGTTTCGAAAGAAGAAAAAATTTCACACGATGCCGCCCAAAGGCGAAGGCTTTATCTTCAACGAGGAGGAGGATTTGGAGGGCGGCCAGTACCACCACCCCGGAACTCTGGTCGTTACTGTCAGCGGGGGTAATGCTAAAAAATACCCTATGCGTACATGTAAATTTTAGCCAGGCCAGAGGGGCTTGGGATGAACGGATTAGCTACTCCAGTAGATACGAAACCAAAACAAACTGGTTCGTCACACTGAAGCAGGCGGCCCACATCACCCACTACAGTTCACTATACGGCAGAACATCGAAACTCGAGGACGGTAAGCTGAAGATTACAATCGAGCACATTGACAAGGAACGCGTCAAGGGAATGCTGCACTATTTACCCCCAAACGACCATGACGCATATAGCAAAAAGACTCGTCGTGTTCCTGACAGTCGACAAAAAAGGCAGAAGTCTCGCGTGTAGAAAAAGCCTCCGACAAATGGAGCTTCCTATGCAAGCCCAAAGTGGAGGTGCCACTTTTCATAGTTATAAGGAACCATAGCGGCACAAAGGAGCTGAAAATCGTAGTGACACTACAGGGCAGAAAAACACCATGCCCAACATGCGATGAGGACTCTCACTGGGCTAACAATGAGACGGTGCAAAAGATCAACACACCCAGCAAGTGGCAGACAAAAAAGACGAAGAAAGACCCCCCCCCCCCACAACCAACGTGGAACAAGATCATAAGCCAGCTCCAGAGCCTGTCGACGACTGTTATAAGCTAGCAGAAAACAGGAAGAAGAGACGGCATCCAATAACCGCCACAGACCCAGCAAACATCAACAAGTCATCGTGCACCCCACGGAAACAGCTGACAAGCAGTAGGGTTCCGGAAGACCAGCCTCCAAGGACAGAACCGGAAACCAAACAACCACAAACAGAAATGGCGGAGAATGTCCTCCTCCCTGAGGAGGATATGGACTGGCAAACACAACTCAAGGGAGTACCCTTCTCCTGGGCCCAGCAGGCAGCGGAAGGTCACTCAAATGACGAGGAGCCTCACCTAATAATTGATGAACAAGAACCGCTGTGAAACTTTCATCCACATGGATTATTTGTGTTATTTATATCGAGGACTCACAACCAAGGAAGGCCAACATCATTCTGGATCATACGCATAGAGCCCTCTTTTTTCAATGGTTAAATTCAACATGTTTCATTCTTTACTTTTAAAAATGGATAACGAAATTATAATTTTAAACATTAACATCAGAGGCATACGTACACAATTACACCACGTCTCTTTAATACAAACACACAAACCAGATTTCATCCTCCTCCAGGAAACAAATATACACACAGACAGACAAATAGCACAAATCACTACACAATTAGGCTTTAGATTCTCATGTTTTAGCTAAGCCATACAAAAATTAGGATCTGGAGTAGCAATAGTATCAGACAGATGGGAGATTGTTAGAACAAACAGAGATAGCAGAGGGAGAACCGCTATAATAGAGGCGACGAACGATGCACACACATACACCACAGTCAACATACATGCTCTACTTAACTACAAGCATCAGCCTATGAGGACTTGAGACTTTCTACTCACTCGTACATATAGAGGATACAACATTATATTAGGAAGAGATTTTAACTGTGTATTGTCAGACGCAGACATCACAGGATGCCAAGTTAGAGTTCAGATAGTTGGAACATGCAGAGACGACAAGAACCAACTGGAGACATTACAAGACATAATAGATACACACAGTTTAGTGGACACATATAGGCACACACATCCACAAGGCAGAGACAACACACACCAAAACAACGCCCACTGCAGGCCAACCAGACTAGACAGAATTTACATACTCTCAACACATTACATAACACGAACCGGACATCTCACAGAAACCCTACAGTTCACAGATCACAAAGCAATAGTCACCACAGTAAACACGACACACACAAACAGACCTTTCAAACGATCACAGCATTGGAAATTTAACAACACACAACTCCAAAACCAGGAATTTGTAGGGCACATAACAAAGCTTATCCACACTTTCAAAGACAACATACCGGCACATAACATTCAGCAACATTGGGAGATACTTAAGAGCACAGTAAGGGATAGAGCACAGACACTCTCAACCCAGATACACAGATAAAGACTGAGACAGGAGAAAATAACCGAAGAAGCAATCAGATTAACAAAGCAGATAGACAGAAACTCACCGCACCTACTTATGCTGCAAGAGGAACTAGATAAACACAACACAGATTTCAATGTGCTCTACCGAGGACTAGACTCAAGACTATCACTACAGAAACCCCCACCAAGCAGTACTTAGGGATAGAATAAAATATTCAACGCAGCAGACAAATAGGCGAGATAATAGACCTAGATAGTAACAAACAGACAGAAATACAAAACATAACACGGGCCTTCAGAGACTACTACAAAAACCTATACACTGAAGAGAAAACAGAAACACACATACAAGACAAATACATGCAGTACACAGAAATACTGTGTGACACCGACAGACATACACTCGATACACCACTAACACTGGAAAACTTAACACAAACAGTACAAGGAATGCAAAAAGACAAGTCACAAGGACCAGATGGCCTTACAGTAGAGTTCTATCAACACTTCTTCCCTCTCTTAGGTCCCCTCCTCGTACATGTCTTTACAGAAACCTTTGACCGCAAAGAACTACCACCTAGCCTGAACCTATCATACATCACACTCATACCCAAAGACAATCCAGACAAGGTACAGCTCAAAAACTACAGACCCATATCTCAGCTAAACGTAGACCTCAAGATCCTTACAAAAGCGCTTACCAACAAGCTCAAACCATTCATGCACAAACTCATACACGAAGACAAACAATCCAGTGTAGAAAACAGAAACATACATCAACACACATATTTCATACGAGATATCATACACTACACACACCAGAAGAACTGCCAGTAGTCAGTTCTTTCCTTAGATCAGGAGAAAGCTTTTGATAGAGTATCACACCAATGCTTACACAAGATATTACTTCATTGCAACATAAGGAATTACTTTAGAGAATGGATTCAGATTCTGTACTCCAAACCTGAGAGTAAAGTCTTAGTAAACCACACGCTTACAGAGATTTTCAGGCTAACTAGATCTGTACTTAGGGATAAGTACTGCCCCCTCTCTCCTTTACTGTACATACTCACTCTGGAACCACTTCTAGAGAAGATTAGACAAGACACAACAATCCGGGGAACCTTCATACCTAATAGGGGAGAGAGAAAGTTGCTTGCGTACGCTGACGACACAATCTTCTTCCCACAAACAGAAAGATCAATAGCGAACATCCTAGACACATTCACATATTTTGGTAAAGGCATCGGAGCCATACTAAACATATAGAAATCCTCAATAATGGGGACAGGCAGATAGCGGATTAAAATGATTTCCCCTTTCGCCTCACAGTCACAGACAACGTAAAACTTTACGGCACCACTTTCCCGTCACATCCAAATAAAACACACAAACCCACATGGGAGAAACTTGTAACACAAATCACAGATATGCTAAACTGGTACAAATACAAAGCTACAACGATACAGTACAGTGCTGACGACACAGTACTGATAGCTGAGAACCAACAAGACCTGCAAAATCTCTTGGATAAAGTCGCCAAAGAAAGTGAACAGAAAGGCCTTACTTTGAACATCAAAAAGACAGAGACTATGGTTATATCTAAGAAACAGAATCCACCAGCATGCAGTATTCAATTAAACGGAACCATTCTAAAGCAGGTGCAGAAATTCAAATACCTTGGAGCAGTAATAACTTCAGATGGGAAATGCAGAACAGAAATTAGGAACAGAATAGGTCAAGCAAAGACTGCATTTCAGAGAATGAGAAGCATATTAGCTAACACATCTTTATCAATGAATGTTAGAAAACGAGTCCTAAAATGCTATATTGAACCTATCTTGTTATATGGAAGTGAATCATGGACAATAGGCAAGTCTGCACAAAAATCATTGGAAGCAGCAGAAATGTGGTTTATTAGAAGAATGTTGCGAATCCCCTGGACAGCAAAAATAACTAATGAAGAATGTATGAGAAGAGCTGGAGAGACAAAAAACCTTGTCAGAATTCTAAGAGAGAGACAATGTACTTTCATAGGACATGCAATGAGAAGAGGGGGCATTGAAAATATTATAACAACAGGAAAAATAGAAGGAAGAAGATCAAGAGGAAGACCAAGAGAAATGATACTGGACAGTCTGACGGGATGGTGTGAGAGGAGATCATCAACTGAACTGATGGCCTGCATGAAGGATCGGGTACTCTGGAGAAGCATAATAGCCAACGCCAGTCGGCACGGCACCTGATGATGATGATGACAACGATATTTGGTAGAAGCACCATAGTGAACACTTACATCATTCCAAAAATAATCAACATAGCTACAGTACTAAACCCTCCAAAACAGACAATCAAGGAAATCAACAAACAGATCAGACGCTTCATCTTCACAAACATTATACACAGCATCAAAAACAAAACTCTCATGCAGGACAAACTGCACGAAGGAATCGCCCTCCAAGACACAGAAACAAAGACCCAACACTCAGGATCAGTCACATGGGCCGCATCATCAAACACCCAAAACAGCACGCACTAGCTCACAACTACATGGGACGCAGACTATCAAATCCGGTCTCACCAAACAACTCACGCCACACCATTTTGGTACACTGCCACCCCTTCTACAAAATCTGCAATCAAGCCATCCACGGAAACGAAGCACTCATACACCGTAAAACAAATTACATCTACAAATATTTAATCAGAAAGCATGCACCCCCACTACATCTCAGGATCAAGAGGTCAGAGATACGGCCTATTCGACTTTAAAGAAACCTTCATAAACCTCCATTTTTAAGAATATCACACCGAAAGCCATAGAAACTACATATCGGCTTATTTACAGCATGACACCCATCACACAGAGAGAAGCTCAAAGATTCAAACAGACAACACCTTTTCAACTATGCAGGAACAACATACAAGAAAGAGAAGAACACATATTTTATGAGTGCAATATAATTACACCTAGTATAGCAACTTTCCATGATTGCTGTTTGGGTTTGTCAGAAAGTAAAACAAATAAAGAATCTGTGGAGAGGAGCAGACAGAACCACACAAATAAGATTTTTAAGGGCATGCATCTTTCCCATCGCAACATACGCCTGTGAGACCTGGACACTTAACAAAACAGCTGAGAAACACATAAATGCCTTTGAATGTAAATGCTGCAGAAGAGTTCTCCAAATATCGTGGACGCAAAAAAGAACAAATATATCTATACTACAAGAGCTTAATATTGAAGAAGGCTGGCAGGTAAAGAGGATTAAAGAGAGAAAACTGAAATATTTTGGACACATTAAACGTCATGATAATTTAGAGAAGACCGTGTTGGAAGGATACATAATGGGAAAAAGAAAAAGAGGAAGACCAAAACGAAGATGGCTGCAAGACATCGTTGACGATCTGCAAATGGATGCAGCAGCAGCAGGCCATCTTGCTCACAACGGAGAGGCCTACAGGAGTGCTGTTTGGGAGGCAAAGTTCCGCAAGGTACATGCATAGCAACACTACAGAACATAATAGCAATACACACAGAACACAAGACAGATATATACAAAGCTATCATGCTAAACATTATCCCTATAACTACACACACACCAAGCTACTGGGCCTGCTCGCAGGGTTCAGGTTCTTAGTGTGGACATGCAGAAACAGATCTCGTTTCCATTTCTGCACCTTTAGTCAGGCCACTTTCTTAGGACAACATAGAATAAGTAAAATCATGGACTGACAGAGAGAGAGAGAGAGAGAGAGAGAGAGACAGAGAGACAGAGAGAGAGAGAGAGAGAGAGTTTAAAGAAAATAACAAGTTTTTATGTACATCCACGGAGAGCAAGAGAAGGCAATGCCAAAACAAATTCATGTACATCTCCAGAGTGAGAGGAAGTATGGGAGAGGAAGAGAAAGAGAGCGTGAGAGAGAGAGAGAGAGAAGGGGGGGGGGGGGGAACTGCTGCAAGAAAGTACTATTTTTGAGATACCACAGGAAATAATACTAAACTGTTTTTTATTTGAAAGAAAAATAACAACAATAAAAAACATAAATAAATTAAAACACACAATTATACACACCTGTCACACGATGACAGCGACAAGCCATTACTCTTATGAGTTTTCAAAGTTGCACAGTGCAGGGTCCTGACAGACCACTCACTGAGTCTGAGACACATACACACACACACACAAACTACTAACCTAATCCTAAACTGTTACTGCTATCAACCACAAGGATGATGTGAAATCCACCAGAAGAAATTGTTCCAAACGTTCTAAAAGTACATTCTCCTTTAAATAGGGAAAGCGAAAACGAGTTCCAAGCACTTACTCAGTGAGCCAGGCAATTGGCTCCCTCCAGTCTGGATAATCACAGGTAGAGTCCGGGTATTGCTTTCCAAACTATAGAGAGCCAGGGAGTGGCCCCCCTCCAGGAAATATTAGGAGCCAGGGATGGCCCCTCCAGGATACAGCAAGCCAGAAAGCCAGGGATGGCTCCTCCAGGATACAGCAAGCCAGAGAGCCAGGAATGGCCCCCTGCAGGAAACATTAAGAGCGCCACGGATGGCCCACTACAGGAACATCAAGAGAGCCATGGTTGGCCCCTCTGGAACACAGGAACTAGAGAGCCCAGAATTGGCCACCTCTAGATACAGGAATGGATGCATCAGCAGCAGGCCATCTTACTCACAACCGAGAGCCCTACAGGAGTGCTGTTAGGGAGGCAAAGTTCCGCAAGGGACATGCAAATGAATGAAATGAATGAATGAGATTCAGGAACTAGCTAGGATACTCGCCGACTGATTTACGTCATTACAGACTTCCGAATCAGACGACCACGATCGTAGAGGAACAGGTCAAGATGACTGACCTAATGTTATGCCACTTGCATCAAGCCGCTACTTGATTCACTAAACACACGTGCCACTGACGTAGGTTGACACTGCAGGTTGAGACAAGCACGAGTGCCCGAAGATGCAGAAAGTTGTCGCTATTCATTCTTACAGACGAAAACGAAAATATATGAATTCATGCCACGTGATGTACTTACTGTTGTAGCACACTACACATCACGAACTTCTGCAGTCCTATGCCACCATTACTTGTATAGCCCTAGACTACGGCACCACTAAAATAGTACTGGTTGCCGTTTAACATGGTAATAGAAGAATGCTATACACTATTACACACTATGTCTGATATCTTTAATGCCTTATACTTGTAGGCCTACTATTTTAATTAATACCACTGTGATTCAAAACTTGAGCTTTCACTATAACTAGGACTCCATAGTATTACAACGATAGACAGTTGAGACTTCACTCTTTCCAAACAGTCAAGGTCCGTCTCTTTCGTCGTTGCAGATATCGGCTTAATGACTACTTGGAGTCTGGTGGTGTTTCTTGGTATCTGTTGACTATTCGCTGACAGACTAACTCTCCCAGGAACGGCTTTCATTAAGTGGCAAACACAAGTAGCAGCTTTATACATGATGGCTTTATTGGTGCAACTGGTGATATAATGGCGATAATGATGAGTGGAAAGAAGTGGCAGTGACAATTCTAAATAACTCGAGATGACGTTACTCCAGCAAGACAGCATATATGATTCCAGGCGTCTACTAATGTCAAGAAGCCTGACTTCAACGCCAACAGAATCCTACTACATACTAGATTCACTATTCTATACTACAAAAACCACTGCCGACCACTAAGGCACAGACTAAGTTCCTACACTGCAAACCACATCCTACTCTAACAAAACTAAGACTCAGACTGAATGCGCACTTACAGTCTCTCCTACAATTCTCTTTCGCGGGTTTTTCAGCCTTCGTGACGTACTAGAAGGGTCTCGACTGACCCAAAATCTCGTTTTCATAACTGATCACCTGACCAGTCTCTACTGGCATGTGCTCACTTTCCAGCACGAAATACGCAAGCCCTAAGCCAAGAGGGTATGAAACGTAACAATTTGCGAGACACAACTGCCAAAACCCAACTTTTAAATAAAAAACTGACCCAGCTAACTTCCACATTAAACAAACAACAACAACAAAAATCAATATACTGTCATACAGCAGCAGTTTCCTGGTTAGTGGAGCAGGGCGACTCGAATGGAGTCACTGTAATAGACTCCCAAAGCATGTTACGGAGAATCGAAAGACATTTCTTTCGCGGGAAGTGGGTCCAGCTTATAGAGAGCTCTCGGTTATCCAGTTTGACGTGGATATATTGGCCGGGTTATGCGAGAAAGCGGACAAGCTTGCAGGCATGGCATCAATTCAGGGCGCCCTAAGAATGGACGAGGAGGAGATTGCAAGAGCCGCCTTGGACAGGCTGCGTATGGAGGACGACATCGGGTTGAATGACGACAGTCACATTAGGAGGATGATAGAATTCGGGGAGAAGAGGGGAAATAGAGGTTTCTTTTCCGAAAGAAGTGGTTTATCGCGTGTTACCTACAACCAGTGTGTGACTGTTTCCATCGGCAGGCGCACACTTCAATGGGTGTTGGAACGGAGGAGTACCACATATGAGAATGCCCAGAGTGGGGGTGGGGGTGATGCCAGTCTCTGATTACAGTTACAGTTCTGTAGGAAAGTATTTCAATCTGCAACTTTTTTTGTGTAAATAATTTCCTGACTTATTCATTCGAATCTGGATCAGATGAATGATAGTATTACTGAATGTAAATTCATTATAAACTATTCTTAGTACCGAAAGAAAAACACACACATATTTCCTTGCACACAAACGTATAAATGTGCACATATGTAACACAGACAAATTCAGAGAAGATGTACTTATTTTTTATGTCCTTTGTAACTAGTGTTTCATTTATATCAATGTAATAAAAATTGGACTAGCCAAATCGATAGCGTCGGGAATTTTCACACGGAAGACTATGTTCTAATGTCTGCTCCTATCGCTCTCCAGTCCACCAGCTATAATACCGGGAACTCGTCACATTTGTTTAGAAAAAATTTTTTTTTTCTTTTTCGCCGAAAACAGGACATATCTGCCTTATAACTAGGTATAGTAGATTGCACTATACACACGCAGACCATCAGAAGCTACTAATCCAAACTGAGTCCCATGATAGAAAAAAAGAACTTTTAAAATCTTCCAGGGGGATTTGGAACTTTTTTTTTCTCGTGGGCTATATTAATAGCGATGTTGAAAATGAATACAAACCTATGAATTTTATATGGTTGTGTTTTGTTTGCCACCGGTATAATTTGCTCAATATTCTGCCTGTAAGTGTTTAGTTGTTTCTTCATTACTTTATTCCCGTAATTAAAGAGATCACACGAGATCACAACACGCACAGTTGTCCATGCGATTCAATGAAGTTTATTTGCAGCTGACAGAAACTATGGAAATTTTCACTTTGTAAATAAGACATTCAAGAAACTAATCCTCGGTGAGATGCGCAGCTTGTTTGCCCCAGATAAGATCGATGGCTTGCCCAGCTATCATTAGGCCATTGCCATGCAAATAAATATTCTTCAGTTGTTCTTCTCATACTTGAGAGACTCTTTGTTCTTTAAATAAATCTTGTACTCGTAGAAACTTACCTTGTTCTAAACCAAAAGACTATAGTTTGATCTCAAGAAAACTACAGTACCAGGTTTTAAATAGAGTTTTGTTCACTTAACACGGACATGAAAGAAATAGTAAGGTGCAAAGAAGCTTTCAGTCTGATGCCATTCTTTCACTCCTGAATCAATGTCCATGCTTTGCCAGAATAAATTTTGATGAGAAATTTTGGTAAAGGGTCCGGCATAAAGCATAGCTGGATTTTAAAAATGGAAAATAAATATGCACTATACATGTTTTTGGTTTTTAAAAAAAAGTGAAATTAAACTCAGTAAAGTGGGTATTTTTTTTATTACTGACAATCATATTTAGGTTTTTAAAATTACGCCGGTTAGATGACCGCTATTACATTTGATACATTCAGCCAGGCGTCTGGAAAATTCCTGTATAACACCATTTAACATGTTCAAAGGGATATTTTGAATGCAGTGTCGGATTCAGTCTTTTAGGTCTGCTACTGACTGTGGTCGACTAGCATACACCGTGTTCTTGAGATACCCCCACAAAAAGAAGTCTGCGACCGATAAATTAGGTGACCTTGCCAGCCAATGAATATCCCCAAATCTGGAAATAAGACGACTGGGAAATGCTTGTCGCAGCATGGCCGTGGACTGACGAGCTGTGTGGGCAGTTGCTCCATCTTGCTGAAACCATATTAGTCTCTTATTTCTACTGGCCAAGTCTGGAATGAAGTATTCAGTTAGCATATGCACATAAAGATCGCCATTAACAGTAAGAGGATGCCAGGTGCCAAAGCGTTCCTAACAGCTGATCGACGAGGGCTACTCAGCAATGCGTTGCGGACTTCTTGACCTCGTTCAGGTGTCTGTTGAGTTCTTGGACGGTCAGTAGACTTGTTATTAAGGCAGTTAGCGGTTTCCTTAAATTTTCTGACCCACCTCAAAACTGTTTTGTCCTCCTATCGGGAACATTATCACGGGGATGCTGCTCAAAATGGCCATGAAACTTCGTTGTACAGTAACAGACGACTCTCTACTTTTAAAATAAGTTTCAACGGTGAATGCGTGATGCTGTGTTTGCCAAGAAGCCATTGTTAAAAATGACCGTTTGTCTGCTTCATCTCTGAAGTCATGTTTTTTTTCACACGTATTCAGTTTCTGTGCACTACGTCAGTAAAATCCAGCTATGCTTTGTCCCGGGCCCTGTACAAAGCAACTGAAAGAACGTTACTCTATAATTTTAAAAAAAAAAAAGGTTGGGTTAGAAATGTGATACTTTTCATTTTACTTACACTTTCATAGATATCAGTCTGAGCATTGATTTGCACATGCGTGCCAGTGCTGTTTTGCAGTGAAAGAATTAATAACAGTGACATAAAAAAAGTACTTGCTAATGTTATCTTGAATTATTTACCATCTTTGGCTTCTAGCACGCCACACAGAGAGCTGTCGGATGGGAGACAGGGGACTGGAAGGAAAACAGAAAAAGAGGAGGAGAACTAAATCATAACCAAGTACACACAACACAAAATCTGTCACGAAATTTGTTACTCCCTTGAATATTCTTTTCTTTCTTTGAGTATGAATTATTAACTGTACAGATTACTATTCACGAATGCTCAGTATCGTCTGCTACCTACAGGTAAGGCGATCACTGCATTTGGCAAGCTAAGGAAAAGGGCACAGAATAATAGAAGATTTTTAGTTAAAACTGTTGTTAAAGTTGTGATTTATCAGATCTGCATGTTCGGCACTCTCCTACGTGGCTCTGGAGCGTGAACAACACTTTCGGCGTACGGGGAAAATGTCACTGCCAAAGCAAAATAACTTAAACCAAGAGACAACACAAAGTAATTAGCTGGGAAGTTCTGCAGCGTGCTAAGCTTCAATCCTAGACCACAACACTTAGTAGTTACAGATTAAGATGGCCGGAGAACTGCTGAACGATTGGATAACAGCAATACCCTCAAACATGGGAGTATGCTTGTAAGCAGGGCTGGATTAACCATTAAGCACAATAAGCACGTGCTTAGGGCAACAAGGGAAGGGGGGGGGGGGGGGGGAGAACCACAGAAATTTTCCATAGCCGAATTTACCATAGTCCATATGGTGCAGCTGAACCAGGATCCGCAAAAGGGGCCCCCACATTAAATGAAAAAATGACATACAGATATATACAATAATAACAAGAGCACCCAGAGAGTGCAGACCTCCGCCAAGGGTCATGAAATCGAAGGAAAAAATACCCCCCCCCCATACACACACATAAATAAAAGCAGAAGAAACTGTGTATGCAGTCTGTGAAATTTGTATACTCTCAGAAGAGTATAAGAAGACTAGATACTTTGAAATACTAGACGCTGACAATAAATACCGACAAAGAGGATTTGCTCAGATAACATTAGTACAGAGGAGACAGATACAATGAAAAGCGAGGACACAATAAAACCTCCGACATGAAAGAGCAAGATAAATGATTTAGATAAATGATAATTGTATAGACGGAACTGAAGCCAGTGACAAGTATGTTTGCTAATCTTAGGACGCTATTGCACACGGTTTTGAAATAAGGGAGCAGACAGACTCGAACACTTGACCAATTAAAAGTATTTAGAGGCATAGCCTATTGGACAATTGACGTACAACATAATTCACGTGGGCAGTTTTAGGAAAAGACCAGGAAGACATATAACACCAGAGAGAAAACACAAGGGAGACACGGAGGGGAAGAGCGATCGAGAAGACACAGAAGTAGAAGAACAGGAGCGACAGAAAGAAGACGAAGGTAACGACAGACAGAACAGATGGACAATTAGAGCAATAGATATTTAGGATATCAGTTTAGAACCAGAGTTAGTTTTATGACAGACAGAAATTGTCGAGTTAGTTTTATGACAGACAGAAATTGTCGAGTTAGTTTTATGACAGACAGAAATTGTCTCATGTTCGAAAAGTGTTTATTTTAGTACTGCGTGGGGAATGCAGAAGATCGGATACATTTGAAACCTGGCGTAAATAGATTTAGTCGAGGAATTAGTTGACCGCATGTTGCCAAACACCATAAGAAATAACATCTTATTGGCAGAAATGCAGATGAAGCCACTGACAGCAATTATTGAGGAAAGACGCTGGCGATGGTTGGGACATGTGCTCCGAATGACTGACAACTCACTACCAAAAATAGCACTAAGGTGGACACCACAGGGGAACATAAGTAAGGGTAGACCAAAAGAGACATGGAGAAGAACAACAACAGAAAGGATGTTGAGCAATAGAGGGCTCACCTAGGCAAGAGCAGAAAAAAGGCAAAAGACAGGCATTTGTGGAAAACCCTTGCGGAAGCCCATGTGCCCTAGGCACTTAAGGTTCAGAGAGAGAGACAGAGAGAGAGAGAGAGAGAGATGTTGCAGATCTGGATAAAGTACAGAGTTTGGAATTGTCCTTGTATCACATGTGGAGTATTTTGAAGTTAAGAACACTGAGAAACCCGCATCTAAAATAACTCTAATTTGTTTTGTGAACAATGATCATGTGCTTCAAAGAATTTCATGTTCTACTGCATCTTATTCCAAGTGATGCTGTCAGTAATAAATCTTAGACCTTATTTGTCAGAATTAAATGAATTCAGACTTGGTATAGCTAATGTTGTAGTGTTTGTGAAACCTAATCTAGACCACAGGAATTCGTGATGTAATTGATCAAAGAACACTTCTGCTATCAGTCATTAAAACATAATTGACAACTAAACATTGTTATAACGGTGCCGTCACCAGGACATTGTTATATTGCCGCATAATAATTCCAAAAAAAATATTCTTTTTATTTCTGTGTTTTACAGATCACAAGAACCAAGACGAAACGTGTTTAGTTAAGTGGTGCACAAAAGCGAAAACTATAAAAAAAAAAAACAGAGAGAGAGAGGAGAGATTTTGAATTTAGAGTCCAAGACTGCAAAGCTGACTGTTTTCTTCTCACAAGTTCCCCAACATGATATATTGATTCCGGGTCAAAACCAATCTCCGTCATCAGAAGTGCACACAAATACGGTAAATACCACTTTGATCACTTCCGAGTCAAAATATGATGACGCTAGAATCACCGAGGTGTTACAAGGTTTGCCTGTAAATTCTCTTGATGCCTCTACTGCAGATATTGATTCAAGTTACTTTTCAATACATTCTGGGCTTGAAATAACTGCTGAAAATGAAAGTTTAATGGATCATGGTGATGATGGTGAAATTATTCTGTCTGAAAAAGATAAAGTAAATCACAATGCAGCAAATGATCCATGGTTGTGGCGTGATTTTTCTGCTGACGATGTGAATTATTGGATTGCTTGTGGACCTAGTGATTGTCAACACGACACTGGGCCATTTGACAAGTCTTACCGGCATTTCAGTAATGGCAAACCAGTGAGGTATTGTTCGCAGAAATTTTTTGCCAATGTTTACAAAACCCAATGGTGAGAAATACAAGAGAGAATGGTTACTGTATTCACCATTAACAGGATCAGTTTATTGCTTTGTTTGTAAACTGTTTGCTCCTAAAAATTTCTCGAATTTTTTTTATAAGAGAAGGGTTCAGTGACTGGCGAAATACTATTGTAATTGATAATCATGAAAAAAAAGCGCTACTCACCGAGACTCTATGCTAACATACTTAACTCGCAGACACGGGTTGGAGCAACAGTTGGAGAAACAAATTCAGGAAGAGTGTGAATACTGGGAACATGTTCTGAGGCGTGTCATAGCTATTATTCGTCCGCTAGCTGAACGTGGCTTGGCTTTTTGAGGAACAGGAGAAAGGTTTGGATCATTGAAAAATGGGAAGTTCTTAGGGATGCTTGAGCTCATAAGCCAGTTTGATCCATTTTTAGCAGGCCACATTTCAAAATATGGAAATTCTGGCAAAGGAAATCCTTCTTACCTGTCCAAAACCACCTGTGAGGAACTCATTCAACTAATGGCACAAAACCACCTGTGAGGAACTCACTCAACTAATGGCACAAAAGGTCCATGCGCTCATTGTTGACGAAGTAAAATCTTCTGGTTATTTTAGTTTGTCAGTCGATTCAACACCAGATCTATCACATATCGATCACTTAAGTGCTGTACTTAGGTATTTAAAAGATGGACAGCCTATTGAACGCTTCTTAACCTTTCTGGAAATGAAAAGCCATACCGGTGAGGAAATGACAAATCAGGTGTTGCAGTACTTACGTGAAGCTTGTAGGTTAAACTTTTAAAAATATAGGGGTCAGTCTTATGACAACGCTGCTAACATGTCTGGGCGTTATAAGGGGATGCAGCAGAAAATTTTAGAAACTTAAGTTTGCTATATATAGTATGTGCCCTGTGCAGCTCACTGACTAAATCTGGTAGGCCGAAGTGCTGCTGACTGCTATCAAGAGGCAGTTAATTTCTTCTCTACAGTGCAGTTACTCTATACCTTTTTTCAGCCTCAAGCAGCCGGTGGAAAGTTCTTAAAGGTTGTATTGGAAATGAAAGCGTCTTAAAATCCCTCTCTGATACCAGATGGGAGGTACATGCTATGGCAACAGCAGCATTTCTGAAATATTTCCTTTAAATTTTAGAAGCATTATAACCGAAAACCAGTCACAAAAGGGAGACGCTAGAAGAGAAGCAAATAATATTGCAGATGAGATGCAAGAGCTAGAATTCGTTTTTATGATGAATTTTTGGAATGAGATTTTGCAGAATTTTCACAGAATAAGTCAAATTCTACAAAATGAGGATGTGAACTTTTAAAAAAACATATGCAGATTTGTATGTATCATTAGCTGACCAACTGTGCACTTCATGAAATGAATCTGAAAGATGTGAAGCAGCTACAAAGGAAATGCTACCAAATGATAATCACAAGGCACTCACAACTCGCAAGCGTATCAGAAAGAAGGTACCCAATGACGGAGATGCACCAGGAGTATAAATGAATGTTAGAGATAAACTTTTACATAATTGTTGACAAACTTGAAACTGAGATGAAAAGAAGAGGAGAGATATACAGAAAAATGGCAGAGAGAGATTTTCTTTTCTAAGTGATGTGCCACATAATGTCACTTCATCATTTACTAACATTGAGAGGTATTCTCAGTCATGTTAAAAGTTGACTGATGCTTATCCAGTGGATTTCAACAGTAGTTTCTCAGCTGAACTTCAGCAGTTTCATTCATATGTGCGCCATAAGTTCAGTGCAACAAAACATGTAAAAACAAGATTCAGTCATGCTGAACTTTATAACACCAGCCGCTTGTGCAGAAGACAATATTAAGTGTGCCTTTCCAAATGTAGACATTGGCTTTCGTATATTTTTAACATTAATGGTCGCAAATTGCTCAGCCGAGCGTTCATTTTCTTAGTTGAATATATTAAAAATCCCATCAGAACAACTATGCAACAAAGCAGGCTGGCTGCCTTATCTCTGTTAAGTATAGAAGCAGATGTATTACATAAGATTAGTTTTGAAGATCTGATCAATTTAAAAAAGTAGGAGAAAACTTTTCCAATATAAATAAAGTGGAAGTATACAAAAATAAACATTATTTTCCATCTTACTGTAAGTTTTGTTTCAATTTCGATAAATAAAATTTTATTTTATGGTTTATTATTGTTTATATTTTCAATGACATATCTCTCTCTCTCTCTCTCTCTCTCTCTCTCTCTCTCTCTCTCTCTCTCTGAACCTAAAGTGCCCAGGGCACATGGGGCTTCCGCAAGGGTTTTCCACAAATGCCTGTCCTTTGCCTTTTTTTCTGCTCATGCCCAGGTGAGCCCTCTATTGCTCAACATCCTTTCTGTTGTTCTTCTCCATGTCTCTTTTGGTCTACCCTTACTTATGTCCCCCTGTGGTGTCCATCTTAGTGCTGTTTTTGGTAGTGAGTTATCAGTCATTCGGAGCACACGTCCCAACCATCGCCAGCGTCTTTCCTCAATAACTGCTGTCAGTGGCTTCATCTGCATCTCTGCCAACAAGATGTTATTTCTTATGGTGTTTGGCCAAAATATTTTTCTAATTCTTCGTAAACATTTAGTCTGAAAAGAATTCAACTTGTTTTCTATGGTTTTGGTGATTTTCCAACACTCACTTCCATAGAGTAGTACACTTAGAACATTACTCTTAAATATCCTGATTTTCGTATTCATGCTTAGTTTTTTTTTATTTCCATATAGTCTGCAGTACTGCAAAAGCCTGGTTTGCTCTAGTAAGTCTGCTGTTGATGTCCTCTGTGCTGTCTCCATTTTCTACTACTTTACTGCCAAGGTATACAAATTCATTGACTTCCTCCACTAACTTGCCATCTACTCTGAGTACATTTCTGTTGTTCACATTTTGCTTCATTAACTTTGTCTTTCCTACGTTGATCTTTAGTCCTATGTTGTTTGCATTCTGAGTTAGCTTGTTTATTTTATCTTGCATTTCTTTGTGGCTGCTTGGTAGTAGACAAATGTCGTCTGCAAAGTCAAGGTCCTCCAGCACTGTGTCAAGAGTCCATTGTAATCCTCTGCGTTTGTCTGATGTTGCCTCCTTCATTAACCAGTCTATTGCCAAGATAAATAATGTTGGTGACAGTACACATCCCTGCTTCACTCCTGTTTGTACCCTAAAGCTGCTGGAGGTATGTTCTCCACAGATCACTTTGCACTGAAAACCCTCGTATAGGGCTTTGATTACATTCACTATCTTATGGGGGAGGCCATGCCATCTTAGGATTTTCCACAGTGCATCTCTGTTGACACTGTCAAAGGCTTTCTCAAAATCTATAAACAATGTATATGTTGTGCTATGCCACTCATTTGCCTGTTCTAATATTTGTCTAAGTACAAATATGTGGTCTATGCATGATCTTCCTTTCCTAAATCCTGCCTGCTCTTTTCGAAGTTTTCCCTCAAGTGCTGGTACAATTCTGTTGATGATTATTCTGCAAAATACTTTACTGGTGAGTGGCAGTAGGGTAATGCCTCTCCAGTTCCTGCAATCTCTGAGGTCACCCTTCTTTGGTAGTTTTACTATAAGGCCAGTTTTCCATTTCTCTGGAGCTTTTTCTAGATCCCAAATTTGTTGTAATATCCGGCAAAGTTGTTTTGGTGTTTCTGTTTCATCTGCTTTCAACATCTCAGCAGTCACTTCATCTTCACCTGGTGCCCTGTCTAATTTTAGCTTCTTTATTGCCTCCTTTACTTCACTTATTGTTATTGGTCCTGTACTGATGTTTAGTTCCATTTTTGCTTCAGGTATGTCTATTGTTTGTACTGCTTGTGTTCTGTTTAGTAGGGTGTTAAAGTGTTCCCTCCATCTTTCAATTTTTTTCTCTTTCTCCACTGACCAGTTGTCCCTTTTGTGTCCTTATTGTACTCTCACATCTTGTGCTGAAGTTACCTGTCATCTGCTTTGTGATTTTGTATATGGTTTTCATGTTATTTGCATATGCTGCTTTCTCTGCTGCTTCTGCTAAGTTGTCATAGTATTGACGTTTATCTTGACGGCATGATTCCTTCACTTCTTTGTCTTTTTGTGCATAATTACTTAAAATTTGTTCTTTTAGCCTTTGTGATTTGGTGTTCAGTAATTTTTTCTTGATTTCTTTTCTTTGCTCTATCTTTTCCCATGTGGTCTTGCTTATCCATTCCTCTTTTCTCCGTTTCCGATATCCCAGCACATCTTTTGCTGTTTCCTGTAGAGTTTTATTGAACTCTAGTATGGACATTTCTGGTTCGTCTTGTAAGACACTGAAACGGTTCTTAAGTACTATTGAGAATTCGTTCCTTGTTTGCTGGTCTTTCAGTTTTCCTGTATCAAAATGTATCTTTCTGTATTCTCCGATTTTGGCTTTCCTTAATTTTAGTTTTATTTTTGCTACCAGAAGGTAATGACATATATAGGGGGCACCAAAATCTTGTTAGTGCTTAAGGCCTCTAGGGTCTTAATCCGGCCCCGCTTGTAAGAAATACAGAGAGTCTATTCTTTTTCTAGTGACTTAAAATGACGTCTCATATGCACACACACACACATATATATGTATATATATATGCAACGTTGGGCTGAAGGAATGTTTTGGGGTTTGGGGGTGGGGGAGGGAGAAGAGGACGTTCCATTACGAGAAAGGTTTTTTTGTGTTAGGGGCTTGTGTGACAGTAAACGTACAGAAGCATTACGATAGTTGGACACTACCTTAAAACAGAAAGAAAGAAAGAAAGAAAGAAAGAAAGAAAGAAAGAAGAAAGAAATTAGTCTCAATGTGTAATAGAGCATTTTTTTTTGGGGGGAGGGGGTTATGCAGCTGCTACCAAAAAAAAAAAAAGCTGCAGATTAAAGGGTGCAGTGGATTGGATGTTTCGACGTTCTTAACCTGATACTTACCTTTTCCTGTGCCATCGAAGACCTCATTCTTAGATGAGTGCCCGGATCCCATAGTACAACCAATTTTGACGGTTCGCACGGGGTCACGGGGTGACCTGACGATCACCATCCGTTGAGTGACTTTCCAATTACAAAATAAGACCTTTAACAGATGTGTGGTATGATGATTTTTCACAAACTGTTAACCATGACAATGGTGTCTGGAACCGATCCGAAGTCGATCAGCTTCAGTTTGTAAACACAAGTCAACGAACAATCTTGCTGCTTGAAATATATTCAGCTGTAGCTGCTCACTTAGGTTTATAACAGTAATATAGTATTTTATAATGCAAAACTAATATCTGTAATCATAAATGAGAGTCTAATCTGTGTTCAACTTCGTAATTAATTTTTTTTACACCCCACATAAAAATTATACTTTAAAACCTCACATATCAAAGTGTGATAAGCTTGCCCTGTGTATTTAGGACTCAAGTTTAATCTAACTGTTCATTAATTTCAACATTTTATCCCAGAAACAGACGAACTTATTTTATAGAAAAGTGCCTACTTTCCCACCCAAAGATATACAGATTTCTCACAACAATGCCAGCAACAGTTGTGAACTATATGAAAGATATGAGAAATGACAACTGGGGTAAAACTGGTTCTAGTAATGAAGTAAACAGAGGCGTATAGTTTAGTTTTACACAGATATATAAATATATACAAATGTAAAGAGGACAGAAACAATAAAAGTAGAAAGTAAGACGGGCACGTATAACTGAAGAACATACAAAATGGTACATACAGTCAAATATTTCGCCAAACCTGTTGCGTTGTGTTGTTTTTGTGTGTGATCCTTGAAATACGGTTTTTGCCAAAATATTGGACTGTTCTACAAGGTCAGATAATTAAGTAACGAGACTGATTTTATTATGGCCAAGACAAAAATGTCATCTATGAAGCAAAGCATGGAATCCAAAGAGGCAACCTTCATGTATGATCTGGCAACTTTTCATCGCTGCCCAATAAGCAGACGACAAACAAGCCGCTATGTTCCTGACCTAGTTAGAGGTGCATTTTTACGTAATCAGCATGGAGCAAAAAAGCTAACATTAAATTCTGCTTAAAACTCGGGAAAAGTGCTATTGAGACAGTTGAATTGAAGCGACAAGTTTATGGGGATAATTGTTTATCTCGTGCACAGATATTCAGGCGGTATTCACGATTCAAAAGTGGTGTGGAAACGATTACAAATGCAATTAGACATGGACGTCCAATTTCTGTTCGTAATTAGGAACTCATTGCAAAAATCAGAGAACGGATACAAGAAGATCATTGTTTGACTGTGAGAATGATGGCAGATGAATCTGGTGTTAACTGAGAGACCTATCGTAAATTTTAGTGGAAGATTTGGGCAAGAAAAAAGTTGCCTATCGGTTTGTACCACATATGTTGTCTGATGACCAAAAACATCAGCGTGTTCAGTACGCAAATGCGTCATCAAAACGTGTCGCGGAAATAAAAATTTCTTCAATTTGATTGTTACAGATGATGAAACATGGATTTTCCGCTATGATCCCACAACTAAATGCCAAAGTGCTCAGTGGAAGCCATCATCACCAAAAGGCAAAAAAATTCGTCTTCAAAAGTCGAAAGTGAAGACAATATTGGTGTGCTTCTACGACAGCAAAGGAGTTATTCACAAAGAATTTATTCCAGAGGGACAGACTGTCACTGCCAAAGTTTATTTAAGTATTTTTGAAACGCCTATTGAAAAGGATTCTCCGAGTCCGACCCGAGTATTCAACACCTGGCAGTTTTTTCCTTCTTCATGATAATGCACCAGCTCACCGGGCGGTTGTTGTATAGGAATATTTGGCCCAAAAACAAGTGTGTGTTCTCAACCATCCACCCTATTCCCCAGATTTGTCTCCCTGCGATTATTTTCTATTCCCAAAATTAAAGTTACCATTTAAAGGACGCTTCTCTGACAATACTGATGACATCCAAAGGGCCGTAACATCGAGTTTAAGGGAAGAAGAACTGCAGAGATCGTTCCAGTGTTTTGTTAGATCGTGCCACTCGCTGTATCAATGCACAAGGGGTTTACTTTGAATAAAATACAGGTTATATCTTCAACTGTTGCTTATTTCATTTTTTATGTAATTAGTCTCATTACTTAATTGTCGGACCTTATATGTTCTTCGTTTATACGTCCTCATTTTACTTTCTGTCATTCTTGTTTCTCCCCACTTACCTTACTCTTTCTATCTTTTTTGTAAAACTGAACCACACTATATGAAAGATTTCGTATTTTTAAAAAATTAAAGTATATTATATAAATTCTATGCCCGTGTTTGCACTGTGATTATTTTTTTAACAAGGAAAACTACTATCATGGAGACTCCTTCGCCGTAAGTTATGGAAAGTTGGTATCTTTCACACTAACCGATAAACTCTGGTGGCTTTTTTAAAACCATAATTATAAAGCGGAATTTTAAAATGTATTAAATGTCTTTAAAATAATGTACAATATATTCTATATCTGACATAAAGAACCACGTTTCCATAACGAACTTGAGCACATTTCAGATAAACGAACTTGCACTGCCTAAGTGAATCTCAGTTTCCCATGCGTCCACCGCCTGACATATTGCAAATGATATTTGTTTCTGTTTATGCTGTAACCACGTTTCTAACCTACGAACATAAATCGACTCTGTATGCTCCTTTAAACACGGAGAAAAGCCATTCTGCTGTATTTCCAAACAGACGAGATCACGACAGCGAACACATTCGGCAAAGGCTGGAAACAAATGGGTCGTCTGCTGAAATCAACACAAGCCATCGATTTGAAGTCACGTGATACGAAAAAAAGTATTTTTAGAATGTAGGCAGCAGAAATTGTAGTCATGTGACACTGTGTTGCGAGGCCATGTATCTGAAATGGGCGGAGAGATGGCAGTTCGTCAACACTTACACGGTCGTTACAAACTACTGGGTCAAAATTGGCCAAGTCTTACTATTACTGTGCTCCTAGAAACCAGCCATTTTGCTACTTCGACCCACTCAGTGATTGATATGATGCGGTAAAATTTCCCGAGAAATTTGGATTCTTAGATACACTGCGTAAAATCTGAAAAAGCAATATTGTAAGTGCTCCTCAACGTACGATGGGGTTACGTTCCGATGAACCTTTCGTAATCTGAAAATGCATTTAATACTCCTAACTTAATAAACTTAATGAAAATTATGAAAGACTTTGAGATACCTAATAAATTAATCAGTTTGGCCAGAATATGCATGGAGGACGCACAAAGGATATATAAAGGAAGAAAACCAGAACCCTTCTATATAAGAACTGGTTTAAAACAAGTTATCAAGAGACCTTAGGCAGAATGATTTAGATTATTTAAATGTTGGAGGAAAGCAGAAACATACAAATATTTGGGCACAACCTTCAACAGAATCAACATAGTAAGCAAGGAAATTAAAAACAGAGTACAGATAGTGAATAAAATATACTTCGCCTTGCAACACCTGTTAAAATCCAAAATCCTGCCCTAAAACACCAAAATAATAATATACAAAACTATAATAAGACCAGCTGCCATGTATGGATTAGAAAAGTGGAGTACAACAAAGAAAGACGAACAATTGCATATCTTTGACAAGATCTTAAGAAGAATCTTTGGGGCCATAAAGGATACCAGCTGTGGAGAGCTAGAAAGAACACTGAACTAAACAGGTTATTTAGATCCCAATGAATTATAAATGTCTTGAAACTGAACAGACTACGCTAGTTGGGCCATGTAGAAAGAATGGAAGAGAACAGACAAACGAAAATGATATATGCACAAGAGACAAGGGAAACAAGACCAAGGGGTAGACCAAGATAGAGATGGAAAGAGACCACAGAAGAGGATATACAAGAAATTGTTGTCAACAACTGGAGAGAGAAGATTAGGAATAGAGAGGAATGGAGGCCAACTTTACAGCAATAAGCCTTACTGGCTCAGAAAGCTGAAGAAGAACTTAATAAACATCATAGCTTAGACTAGCCTACCTTAAACATGCTTGGAACATTTACATTAGCTTACAGTTGGGCAAAATCATCTAATACAAATTCTATTTTATAATAGTGTTGAAAATGTTATTCATTGAATACTATACTTAATGTGAAAGACATAATCATTAAATGAGTACTCGCCATTAAAGTACACAGCCAGAAGTATACTGGGCCTGAAGAATGTTCAAAGCATTTACTTAAAAATTGCTGGATGGCAGAGATGCTGCAGTGACAGGGTCATTAATTTCTCTTTTTTGATGAGACTGAAGAATAATTAGCTGAATAACTGGTGAAACGACACTTGATTCCCCTCATAATCTTCACAAAGTGCAGGTTATGCTTCTTGTCATAGTCTTCACAAAGTTAGTAGATGGATCATCAATATGGAAGTCATTCGATGCAGTTCAGCATCAAGAGACGTAGGCAATCCTCGGTACTTTTTTTTTCCTCATCCCATCAAAACAACTTAAGTAATTTTTATTTTATTCTGCCTAAATACACCGATATATTTTTTTTAACATTTATCACTTCCTGTTATGCTACAAGATATTTTATCTTCTGTTTTTATTTTTTAACAGCAGTATTATAAATGGCATTTATCCCTATTTATTATTAGTGACAGCTGCTATGAAAGCAGCTTTTCCCAGGGCATATGTTATCAGATCTCAAATGCTTCACATTTTGATTCATCAATGTTGGCTGTTGAGCCAATACAATAAATTGTATACACAGTACTTTACAGCCTCTGATTTCGCTAGAGAAGATACTGGTAAGATTTTTCTTCACATACTGAAAACACTGCATTATTTTTTTTCTATTTCTAATTTTCAAGAATATTTTCCATCAAACACTGTTATTTGTATGTAGTTTAGTCTTTTAACTTTCATGTGTATAGATGCCTCTAAGGCATGACAGGATTACCTTTACCTTTACTTTACTATATAGATGCAAACAGCATTCTGTGAGACCCCCAAAATTGAACATCCATGGACTCAGGAACCAGTATACCTTTCACAAGTTTTCAAAGATCAGAGCTGAGATTCTAAGTATTCATCATCATCATCACTTTTCACTACCTTGAGAGCATAGGCCACATATAAAGGCTCTTCAGTCATCCCTGTTCTTGGAATTATTCTGTTTCCTTCCACGTGTATCCCTTGTCTCTGAGCATTGTCATAATTTCTCTTCTCCAAGTCTAGATCTTCCTCATTTTCTATTTTCTTGAGTATTCCATGTCATTGCCTGTCTTGCTATGCTGGAGTTGGGTTTTTTCTCAGAGTGTGGCCAATCCACCTCCACTTCCTAGACATGATTTGTAGGTTCTTGTCCTGCCCTTTCCCAGACCTCCTCATTCCTGATCTTGTCCTGCCATTTAATGTTTAAAATCCTCCTCAGGTAGTAGTTCATGTTTGTATCCTGTTGTATTGTCTTGGTCATAACCCATGTCTCCAAACCATATAGCATTCTAAGTATTAGCTGCCTCCAAATACACCATTTATTAATACTGTAAGAATAGGCATTGATACTTTTTTTTCATCTTCTGTTTCATATATATATGCACAACTGCCAACACAGTTCATTTTTGTGAATTATTTGAGTATGTGAGATCATGTTGGTATTTATTAATATATAATCCACTATAAACCTACAGACTCTCACAACTGTCTCTTGTACTCTTCCTCTCATCCCAGATTGTCTAAGGACTCTATTCCTTTTTCCCAGCTTCTTAGGTTGCGATGTTTGTGTACTGAGGATTTGGATTTCCAGGATCAAGGCCATAAAATGCTAGATTTCTTCCGTCAACGCAGCTATCCAGAACATGTTCTCTCATCATCTTGGAAGTGCATGAGCCACATATCGCGGCAACAAGCCCTCACTCCTAAACCGCACTGTAGCTTGGACAGAGTTAAACTGGTACTCACGTACCACCCTCATAGCATGGCAGTTAAAAACATACTGTTTCGCCATCTCCATCTCCTCCAGACTGAGCCTGATACACGTGAACTTTTTTGGGAACCCCCATTGGTGGCCTACAGATGGGACAAGAACCTCAGGGACCTTTTAGTTCGTAGTCGCTTTAAGACAGGTGACACTTTTTATGGTACCAGATGTTGCGGATGCCATAGATGCAACACTTGTCAGTTTGTTGCCGAGGCTAGCCAGATCTTCTTCCTCACATCCACGTTATCAGTTCAGAAGGGTTTCACCTGCACTTCACACAATGTTATTTATGCTATTATGTGCAAACGCTGAGGTATGAAGTACATAGGGGAGACCGGTTTATGCTTAGGAGATCGATTTCGCCAGCATTTAACATTTCTAAGAGGGCCTGGACACCTGTGGCTAAACATTTTTGCCTTAAGCAACCACAGGGGAAAACAGGACATTTCTGTTAGTGTGATCCGCTCTTGTTCTGCTGATGTACGATCTCAGAGGGTCCTAGAAAATGACCTTATTTTACAGGCTGGCTGTCTCCACCCAGCTGGAATTAGCAATGTCTTCAGCTTTCTATAACTTCTTTAGTTTTCCACCCCCCCCCCCCCCTCTTTTTTTTACTCTACTTTCTTTCTCCTAGCTACCCCTCCCTATCGCCACCCTTTTTTCTTCTCTGGCAACATATTGGTGCTTATAAGGTCTTGTCCTATTCACCAGTTTCACATTTTCTCCCTGCAGGTGTTTATGTTCTTCACTAATTATCTTTCCACTCCCCCCCCAACACCTCCTCTAGCGGCTATCATGTTTCTATTGCCCTCCCCCCCTCCCTCACCCACCTGTTTTCTTCCTCTCTCTCCTCCTCTTCTTTACGATTAGCTCTATTGGCTTATCCTTTGTGCAGCCCCGTGTGGTCTCTATGCATCTTCTAGTGGACATGCATTTCTGTTTCCTACTTCTGGAAGAGGCCATATTAAGATAAGTTATTTGTTTAATTATAAGTTTTTTGTCTCATTTGTGCATGTAATCTTCGAAAAAGGCTCACGCCGAAATATCGGATGTTGTATGTTTTTCATTTATACATTCTTTCTATTCGTTTTTTTCTCACTTTACTCACTCCCTCTGCCACTTTGTAAAACTACACCACACACCTCTATCTACATTTATTATTTAAACCAGTTTTACTGCAGTCGCCATCCCTTTTTATCTATTTATTAATACAGCTCACTAAGAATAATAATCTTTTCTTGGAAAGAATGTTGATGACTGTGGGGAAAAAAATAATGTAAATGTACCCAGTTTTATTTTTATGAAAACTAGTAATTTACACTAGCCAAGGTTATCACCAGTACACAGTTATAAAGGAGAGAAAGTCAGTCCCTACCAACCAGTCTAGTCATGCTCCTGATATGTTACAAATCTGGTAATATCCTAACTGGTTCTTTTGGCCCATGGAATTTTATATATCAGGTATGACAGTCCAAATCAGGTGGTCCGTTACAGTCCATACCAGGAAGGATATGACAGTCTGCATGTATGATAGTCTATATCAAGGAAGCTTGTGACAGTCTGCCTGTATGAAAGTCTCTATATCAGGCAGCTTGTGACAGTCTGCATGTATGATAGTCTATATCAAGGAAGCTTGTGACAGTCTGCCTGTATAAAAGTCTCTATATCAGGCAGCTTGTGACAGTCTGCATGTATGATAGTCTATATCAAGGCAGCTTGTGACAGCCTGTTTAAGTCTATATCAGGCAGCTTGTGAGAGCCTGTCTGTATGACAGTCTATATCAAGGCAGCTTGTGACAGTCTGCCTGTATAACAGTCTGTCTGTATGACTGTCTGCCTGTATGACTGTCTATATCATGCAGCATGTGACAGTCTGCCTGTTTAACAGTCTGTATCAGGCTGCTTATGACAGTCTGTATGTATGATAGTCTATATCAAGGCAGCTTGTGACAGTCTATATCAGACATGTGGCAGTCTGCCTGAACTACAGTCTATATTGCATGATGGAAGGAAGTATGTCACTGAATTAGCCATAGCATGATGTGATGAAATATGTCACTGCGTTAGCTGTAGCATGATGGACATATATTACTAGATTAGCTGTGGCATAATGGGAGGAAATATGCCACTGGGTTAGCTGTAGCATGATGGGAGGAAAAATGTCACTGGGTTAGCTGTGGCACAATGGGAGGAAATATGCCACTGAGTTAGCTGTAGCATGATGGGAGGAAAAATGTCACTGGGTTAGCTGTGGCACAATGGGAGGAAATATGCCACTGGGTTAGCAGCAGCATGATGGGAGGGAGTATCCAATCTTCTGCCTTTCACTAAAGAAATCTGTAAATCTCCAAGTCGGTGGAAGTAACAATTACTCCCTAGTCCCTGGATTCAGTATTACACTACCAACTTGTGAAATCATTGAGTTTTTTTCAGACTGTTTTTCCTGCTCCCATAGCTGCTTTTCCTTGACTCATGCTAAATATCCAGCTAGTCAGGTGGAAGGAAGTTGTCCAGCATCAATATAACCAGCCATCAGCATGTATCTGTTTTGCCAATGACAAAGTCATTTTTGCCAAAATATTGGTTACCGTTGTTTTTCAAAACCATTTCACTGTCCTTATCATGTATTGCTAATTTCTCTCCTTTCCTCCATGTATTTGTGTGCGTGTGTGTGTGTGTGTAAAACTGCACCATATAACTTCATCTTACTCTACTCAATATATAGCCATCATGTTAATTCCAGGATATTATCTAATATCCTTCCTGTGCCATTAAACATCACATAGGGATCGCAAGGTAGTTCGCCAACTCTGCCTGTTTTTGGCGAGCTTTTCAACCTCATCAAGGGATTCCAGGATACAAACATGTAATTCTTGTATAGTTATGTAATCATCATTAAAAACAGCAGTTATCTTTTAAACTGGCAGCCTCATTCTAGTCTCTCTGTACAAGCATGAACCTGCTTCTGCTAGCAGCCATGCCATGACATATTTGTCATTTTAACACTATTTTGAAACAACATAGCATAAAAGGAGATAAGTACTCACAATACAGTTATTCATTCATGCATGACAACACATTATATTAAACAAAAGAGTATGTAGATAAGATGCATTGCATTTATTCTTTACATGTGAGTTCATTTTAACCATAAGCCATCAATTAAAGGACTGAAGTCCTGATGAACTCATTATAATCTGGGACTGGGAGATACAAATCCCATATCATCACTCTCACAAATGTTCTTACAAAGATTCATGTAAATGAAGTGAAAAAGTATTCCAAAGCTGCTACATGCCTGATGACACCCACACTTCACTTGCATTGACATTTGACATAGGGGAGAAAAGTCAAAGAGATGTTTCCACCAAGACAACTAAACGTTTACAGCTTTTGTAAGACTGGTTTTATGTGTTTTATTTGTTTCTAAATGAAGAACTGTTATGTTACCTATCCGTGATATTTTCAAATTTTATACAGCCAGTCTGCCTCTACCTCTAATGAGTTAATAAGCTTCACTGTACTGTAGTTTGTTACTGAATCCAAGCTGCACAAACTCAAGCCAATATTCGGATGACTGTGCCAAAAATGATACATGACAAACTTTTTTGGATATAAAAATATTATTAATTTTGACCTTTGGCTGCTTTCTGCTCCAAAGCCCAACATCAAAATAGGTCTGTGGATGCTACAGTTAAACTGATTCACATTTTGCACATAATAAAGAAAAGATTCCCGTGCTGACTATTACAAAATGTTTTAGCACGGAAACTCTTTGGAACACACTGCTACAGTAGCACTAAGATGTCTAACAGCACTAATGTGGGGGATATGCAAGTATAAGCCAATGTCTTGCACCAGTTAATGTGAGAGAAGCTTGTGTTAGGTATGTGTACATAAAACTCATTTTTGCCTGTCCTACTGCACATTTCATATCTGACTGAACAGTTCAAAGTTCTAAACCAAGCCTGTCTTTTTCTTGAAAATATCTTTCAAATTGACATTCACTGCTATCTTTCTCCTCTCCTTTGGCTCTGCTGGCTCAAAACAAAACCTACAAAAAAAAAAAACCCAGAAAACAATGTGAGATCCACTCATTTAAACATAAGCAACATGATCAAAGTGGAAAGCAAATCTATAAATGACAGCATAACAGATCTTTTTACATGAATAATGGGAATAGTGTTTAAGGCTAAAGCTTAACAGAGTGACTTCTCAAAAATATATGCCAAATGAACTACTGAAAATCAAATCCACTAACACTTTTCATTCTGTAACATATTACCAAAGTATCTCTTGGTATAGATACACCCTGTATAAATAGATATCTCTCTCTAAACCTTAAGTGCCCAGGGCACATGGGGCTTTTGCAAGAGTTTTCCATAAACACCTGTCCTTTGCCTTTTTTTTTACCACTCTTGCCCAGATGAGCCCTCTACTGCTCAACATCCTCTCTGTTGTTCTTCTCCATATCTCCTTCAGTCTACCTTACTCTGTTCCCCTTAGAGCTATTTTTGGTAGTGAGTAATCAGTTACCCGGAGCATGTCCCAAACATTGCCAGCATCTTTCCTCAATAATTGCTGTCAGTGGCTTTCATTTGTATTTCTGCCAACAAGATGTTATTTATTACGGTGTTTGGCCAAAATATTATTCTAATTCTTAGTAAACATAAAGTCTGGAAAGAATTCAGCTTGTTTTCTATAGTTTTGGTGATTTTCCAACATTCACTTGAACATTACTCTTAAATATCCTGATTTTTGTCTTCATGCTTAGTTTTTTTTTTCCATATAGTCTGCAGCATTGCAAAAGCCTGGTTTGCTCTAATAAGCCTGTCGTTGATGTCCTCTGTGCTGTCTCCATATTCTACTACTCTACTACCAAGATATACAAATTTATTGACCTCCTCCACTAACTTGCTATCTACTCTGAGTACATTTCTGTTGTTCACATTTTGCTTCATTAACTTTGTCTTTCCTTAATCCTATATTGTTGGCATTCTGAATTAGCTTGTTTATTTTATCTTGCATATCTTTGTGTCTGCTTGACAGGAGACAAATGTCAGCAAAGTCAAGGTCATTCAGCACTGTGTTGAGGGTGCATTGTGTTTATATGATATAAACAACACCAACTGTAAACACTTCTCTAACATGTTGATCTCCTTTCTATAACTGCACATTTTCAAAACTTACACAAGAACACTTTCATTTACAAATTAACACCAAAAATATCCCATTTAAATAGACACTGTAACTGCTAGAATGACAGTATGACCAAATAAAGCTCTACAATTAACAGTTTTTAAATCAACTTCTACAGCAAACATTTCTGAAGCAAATATTTTAATTTATAAAAGCACTCTAATGACACTTGCCGTTTAAACTCTTCTAGTTCCCTTTCGAAATCATCAACGTCTCCATCTAGCTCTGATTCTGACTTGGGCATGAAAATCTCATCTGTTGTTAGTGAGGAATAGAAAGTTAGGGTTCAGTTTTCAGAAAAGCTCATTTTTAGAGCTGCTGAAATGTTAAAATGATGTAACACATCCCACACATGACTGTACCTTGGTTAGCAAATATAACAAACAACTTTTTTTCTGAAGGAAGATTAACATCATGACAGAAATTTTCCCTTGTCTGTCTTTGTTACTATGCTAACTGTTGAAGGCTTGTGATGATAACTGTAAAAGCTGCCTGATTAACTTTGTTCCCTTGCTTGGCACATTTTCAGTTGCATACATAACAATTGACAATATTTTCTTCTTTATTTTTGTCATTTAGTTAATGTAATATCACACACTGAAATTTATTGAAGGGCATTTAGAATATCATGGATAGAAATAAATTCAAATAAGGTGATACTGATGGGATTAGGTGTCATATAAAACTGGGGTGTGAACACCATCAAAGTCAGAAAGCTGAGGTACTTCGGCCACACCAAGAGACATAATGGTTTGGAGAAGTTGGTAGCAAGAGACATAATGGTTTGGAGAGGTTGGTAGCAAGAGACATAATGGTTTGGAGAAGTTGGTAGCAAGAGACATAATGGTTTGGAGAGGTTGGTAGCAAGAGACATAATGGTTTGGAGAGGTTGGTAGCAAGAGACATAATGGTTTGGAGAGGTTGGTAGCAAGAGACATAATGGTTTGGAGAGGTTGGTAGCAAGAGACATAATGGTTTGGAGAGGTTGGTAGCAAGAGACATAATGGTTTGGAGAGGTTGGTAGCAAGAGACATAATGGTTTGGAGAGGTTGGTAGCAAGAGACATAATGGTTTGGAGAGGTTGGTAGCAAGAGACATAATGGTTTGGAGAGATTGGTAGCAGGAGACATAATGGTTTGGAGAGGTTGGTAACAGGAGATATAATGGCTTGGAGAGGTTGGTAGCAAGAGGCATAATGGCTTGGAGAGGTTGGTAGCAAGAGACATAATGGTTTGGAGAGGTTGGTAGCAAGAGACATAATGGCTTGGAGAGGTTGGTAGCAAGAGACATAATGGCTTGGAGAGGTTGGTAGCAGAAGGCATAGTGCCTGGCAAAAGGGAAGTGGGGCGGCCTTGCAATAGGTGGACTTGGGACATCACGGAAAGTCTGAATATGTCACTGCCAGATGTTGGTCAACTTGCTCAAGACTGCATTGCATTTAGGGTAGGATGGACAATGTACTGTAAAGGACATGTCACATATGAGAGAGAACGAGACAGAGATAGACAAACAGACAGGCAGGCATGCACAACCCTCCCCCCCCCTCAAAGGTTGGCTGAGAAGCTATCAATCTGGCTGTTAGCTTGTTTACCATTTTTATTTCACAATCCAATATAAACATGATTTTTAAAAAATACTATAAAATCCTTAAAGCAACAACTGAAGAACTGGCCAAACTGTAAATAAAAATTACTTACCAACTCCTCTTATGTCTCCATTCTTGTTCTTCTTCTTATTTTTTTTAGATTTGCCATTTGGTTTTGCCTGAAAGGAGAAAACTGTCATTTAACCAAAGTTTATATTTAAAATACAGGAATAACTGTACTAGTATACCACATAAATATGTAAAGAGATGTCAGTATTTCCACAGTGATTCTTAAACTGTGTTACATGGACATATTCTGCAGCATATCTGAATGGTTTCACAGAGGACTGTATATTAAATAACAGCCAAAAAGCATAGGCTAATTTCTTTTAATGCAGCAGACTACCATTACAAAGAACATTACATAAACATCTAGCTTTAATAAAGAGTAGCTGAGATCAGCAGGAAACTGCCTTCTACACCACTTCACACAAACCTAAACCCTGTAAAGAAATAAAAAAGCTATCTAGTTTCAATCACTGAAATATGGCATTCTTTCAGTCATGTACTAGTGCTCTGAAAAGAATCAGGAAGTTAATTGGTGCAACTTTACACAGAAACTAAAAACAGGAATCAAAGAAATGAAACAGTCAACATAAGGCAGCGAGAAGAGCAAAAAGTAATGAAAAGCAATAAAAAACAAAACAATATTCTGGCCACATGCCTTTACCATGGATGACAAAACAATACACAATTGCCACTCAATAACTAGTGTATAGGTATACAACTATACACAAAGCACTGCAGTAAAGCTGTAATACCATAATTTATAAACTAGGAAAAAAAGTAGGAACAGCTTTATTATTTAACAATTACACAGTTGTGATGTTTAGGCGCAAGCCTTTATCAAACAAAAACAAACAGGACAAAGCATCAGAGAGAGGAGACAAAGTACAGATTCATATGAATTTTATGTTAACGAAACAATAAAAAATAAAAAAATTAATGAAAAATTGCAAATGACTTAGCTCCTGAACAGAACAGAATCACAATCGCCTTTATGTCGAAAGGAGCACTAACAATATGCACCGGTTACTATGTAAACAAAGCATTTGTTCTGAAAGGTGTAAAATTGTGCATGGTTGAGTGTAGAAAATGTTAAGAGACAAGGATGCGCACAGAAGGAGCAGAGAATTATTCTAAGAACAAGGATAACTGGAGAGCCCTCATCCATGGCTGGTGCTCTTATGGGAGTGAAAGGCGATGATGATGATGGTAGTGAATGAATAGGGATTTGTGATGTTTGATAGTAGATGATGGTAGGGAAGGGATAGCAATCTATTTAGGAGAAGGTGAAATAAATGATTATGGTTGTGGTAGAGGAATAGTAATGTGATGATGCATGAGGGTACTAAACTATGTGCAACAAGTGAGAATGAGTAAAATTGTGGAAGATTATGTATAGCTGAATAACGAGTTCAAACCATGTGGTTCCAGTGTCCCATAGTCCTGAATGTAGCGGTTCTCAAGTGCTTGGCAACTTGTGTCATCTGCATGACATTGTTTGATGGCTGTTACCAGAAAATCAGATTTGCTTCTATGGTTGGGGCCATTGAAATGTGTTTATTTTTTACATATTGTTTGTGCTCCTTTCAACATAAAGGCGATTGTGGTTCTGTGTTGTTCCAGGAGCTGAGATAAGTCATTTGCAATTTTTCGTTAATTTTTTTTCATTTTTTATTGTTTCGTTAACATAAAATTCACGTGAATCTGTACTTTGTCTCCCCTCTCTGATTATTCATCCTGTCTGTTTTTGTCTGATAAAACACCAAAACATCACAACTGTGCAATCGTTAAATAATAAAGCTGCTCCTACTTTTTTCCTAGTTTATACAACTGCCATTCAAGGCAGACTTAGAAAGATAAGTAATTGTATTATTACCTAATTGGCAGACCCTTGTTTTTCATTTGTACTCTTCTCACTGTATTTATTTATTAATATTTCTCTCCTTTCCTTCTTTTTATCCTTCATGAAGACCTGCATAACATACCTACATCTGACTTAGACTTGTATCAATATTACTGCAATTGCCATTACATTCATCTCCCTTTATATCAGAAGAGAACTTGTGACCAGGTTCAAGCACTGAAAACAACAAACTATATATCCCACTGCCAAGGCTTAGAAACATGGGCAAAGTTTTGCTCTTACTGGAGCAAAAGAAGTTGAAAACATGGAAAAGCTGTGCTCTTACTGGAGCAACGAAAGCTGAAAGCATGGAAAAGTTGAGCTCTTACTGGAGCAACAGAAGCTGAAAACATGGAAAAGTTGAGCTCTTACTGGAGCAACAGAAGTTGAAAACATGGAAAAGCTGTGCTCTTACTGGAGCAACGAAAGCTGAAAACATGGAAAAGTTGAGCTCTTACTGGAGCAACAGAAGTTGAAAACATGGAAAAGCTGTGCTCTTACTGGTGTAATGAAAGCTGAAATTCTGAGATACAACGCTGTAATTGGATGAAGAAGGAAACCTGCTACAGGAAAGTATTTGATATCAAACCATAAAATGACATTCAGCTGGTTCTATCTTTCATCAATTATATCATAGAAATTCAATTTTCATTTACATTAATTTTCTATTAACTATTATTGTGAAACTAGTATAAATAATTTTCATAAGAGGAAGCAGCATTCTGTTCTGATGAGTCATTTACTTTTACCTTTCTTATTTATTAAAGACTTGTTTGGTTCTCACCATTTGGTTACCACTAGCTCCACTTTCCCATGTGAGAAACTTAGTAACTGACAGCACATTATTATTCAGCACCCGTTTCTCTCATGAACTATAATAGCACAAAATGTGTTTTGCTAAATGAACATATGACAATCAAATCTGCAAAAAGAATGACTTTCACTTTAGACAGGCTCTTGTTCAACTACACGATAATTTTAAGGCTTTTTTAAGAGGACACAAAATTGTAATTACACACAACAAAGTGCAATCTGGATCATATTTATAAAATGTACATGTTTCCTGCACCTACGTGCACACACATATATGCAAATATCATTTTTGTATAAGAGAATGTTATCATGTAAAGTGAAGAAAATCAACTACAAACAGATTTTATGTGCTCAAAAGCATCACGTACGTCTAATCAACTGCTGGTTAAACGGAAGATAAAAATTCTGTAGACAAGGACTGTAGCATATCTAGGCAAGAACTTGTATGCCTTATTGGCACTTGATTTTTTTTTTCTTTTTTGTTTTAGAATGTGACACAGTAAAAAAAAAACAAGTTTCTCACCTGTTCAGGTGTAGGCTTTGTTCCACATGATGGTGACTGTGATGTTGAGCTACCACTTCCAGCACTAGGGCTGTCAGTCACAGAGTTCTTGGAGGTAACTGCCAACACAGGTGCAGATGTTACAGGTGTGGCCGGCACAACTGCAACTGGATCACTTTTAGGGGTTTTCCCATTCATATGAACATGTGGCTGAGGCTGATCTCGTTTATCAACATCACTGCCACGTACTTCAGCTGTTGCATGGTTGCTTGTTCCTGGAGGATGTGACGTTGCTGGTACTTTTCCATTCACAGCCTTAGCAGACTGCTGCTGCCTTTGCTGCCGACTTTGATGCTGTTGCTGCAGCTGATGTTGTGACTGCTGACACTGGTTCTGCTGCTGCTTGGCCAGTCCAGTGGATCTACTACTTTCTGTAGACTTGGCTGAGGAAGATGTGCTGACTGTTCCATTGCTTTTGGCTTGTGCAGCAGGAGTCCTTCTAGAACCATTCACTGAAGACGGATTGGCAGATTTATTTTTATTTTGATGATGATGCTGTTTCTGCAAGGCGTTTAAAAACTGAATCATATGCTGGGACGATTCATTGTTATTGCCTGCTAACAACAACTGCTGAGAGGTGGCAAACTTTTCTAGACTGTTTGATGATAATGAAATGGTGGACCGTGTAGACTCAATTATTAAGGAAGATCTGTTAATTTCTTGCTTGGGCAGTGATGGAATAGAATCATTTAACCCCACCTCATCTAGCAAGTTCTTCTTGCCTGATTCAGGTTGTGATTTCTTAGGCCTTGGTTTTGTAGTATTTAGTTTTGAATCAAGACCAGGATGACTGCCTAGATTCTTTAATAAGAGTTGCTGTAAGGTTTTCTCTGGCTCCAGTTGATGATGCTTATCAGCCTTACATGTGCCTTTTGCCTGCTTTGCTTTTTCCTCCATCTGTAAAGAAAAGAGGCTATGAATAAACTTATACAGTGTGTATTTACATGAACATTAGAATATCAAATCATCATCATCATCATCATCAAGTGCTGTGCCGATTGGCGTTGGCTATTATGCTTCTCCAGAGTACATGATCCTTCATGCAGGCCATCAGCTCAGTTGGTGATCTCCTCTCACACCATCCTGTCAGTCTGTCCAGTATCATTTCTCTTGGTCTTCCTCTGGATCGTCTTCCCTCTATTTTTCCTGTTGTTATATTATTTTCAGTGCCCCCTCTTCTCATTGCATGTCCTATGAAAGTACATTGTCTCTCTCTTATTTTTTTTGGACAAGATTTTTTTGTCTCTCCAGCTCCTCTCATACATTCTCCATTAGTTATTTTTGCTGTCCAGGGGATTCACAACATTCTTCTAATAAACCACATTTCTGCTGCTTCCAATGATTTTTGTGCAGACCTGCCTATTGTCCATGATTCACTTCTATATAACAAGATAGGTTCAATACAGCATTTTAGGACTGGTTTTCTAACATTCATTGACAAGGATAACATCACACAACAAAAAAAGGAAGACTATAAGATTTATTAACAAACTCTTACATAATAAAGCACACGGATTACTTTAAGGTTTTTATAAGAACCACATGGAGACATGATGCTGTAACGAGAAAGTGTGCTTCACTGAGACACAGCAAAACTTATCAATAAAACAATTTATAACCTCATTCTCCCCCCCCCCCTCAAAATGTTAACATAACTTTTGACTCTCCCAGTCCCGGGTTTACAAGTTTTCATTCTTCTTTTGCGTCAGATAATGGAATGTACAAGCCTTTTCTGACTGCTCAGTTTCTCTGTACACTGCTGATGATGGAAAGGTTTGGTGGTATCAGGTTCTTCTGAAGATCTTTCAATGCACTGCAGTCAAGCAGGTAGTGTTTTACAATTTCTTCTTGTCTGTTGCAGCATATGGTGTGTGGTCAGTGGTCACTGAGGGCAGTGTGCAACCTGCAGATTGTGCATTGACCTCTACGACATGAGATGATGCAGCCTGTGAGGTTGGGGTTTGCCAGGTATGCAAACAGGGATCTCTCATTTGGGTTGCTGGCCCACCAGTCCATCCAGTGCTGCTTGCAAATATTGTGTATAATATGTTTAATTATTCTCATGTTCCTGGGGATGTGAAGCTGGGGCATGGTGGCCCCATTCTTTCTGTCACACCTAGGAGGCCCTTCCACTGGGGCATGGTGGCCCCATTCTTTCTGTCACACCCAGGAGGCCCTTCCACTGGGGCATGGTGGCCTCATTCTTTCTGTCACACCCAGGAGGCCCTTCCACTGGGGCATGGTGGCCCCATTCTTTCTGTCACACCTAGGAGGCCCTTCCACTGGGGCATGGTGGCCCCATTCTTTCTGTCACACCTAGGAGGCCTTTCCACTGGGGCATGGTGGCCCCATTCTTTCTGTCACACCTAGGAGGCCTTTCCACTGGGGCATGGTGGCCCCATTCTTTCTGTCACACCTAGGAGGCCCTTCCACTGGGGCATGGTGGCCCCATTCTTTCTGTCACACCTAGGAGGCCCTTCCACTGGGGCATGGTGGCCTCATTCTTTCTGTCACACCTAGGAGGCCCTTCCACTGGGGCATGGTGGCCTCATTCTTTCTGTCACACCTAGGAGGCCCTTCCACTGGGGCATGGTGGCCTCATTCTTTCTGTCACACCTAGGAGGCCCTTCCACTGGGGCATGGTGGCCCCATTCTTTCTGTCACACCCAGCTGGGCTAGGTGGTTTGGAGACAGTTGGACAGGGACTATGGCATGAGGAATCTGATGAACGCTTCAATGATGCCAATTTCAACCAGCTTTAGTCTGCATTGATTGTGTACATGGGACCCAAATAGAAGATCTTGATTTTGCAGGTGACATAACTCTTATTAGTGACGATGTGAAATCTATGCAGGAAAAAACAGATAGTCTGTCTTCACTGGCTAGCAAAATAGGTCTTGAAATTAACAGAGACAAAACAAAAATAATGAAACTTCTCATTAATCAAGAAGGAAAAATATACGTAGAAGGAACAGTTGATGAAGTAAAACAATCTGCATACCTTGGCAGCTACACAGACCAGAATGGTGACATCAGGAAAGAAGTTAAAATTGCAAAAGCAGCACTGTCCTTCAAAAATCTTGAGAACATATAGAATTCAAATGTTATAAGCACAAAAACCAAGTTAAGATCACTCAATTCAAATGTGATATCCACCCTCATTTATGCATGTGAATGCTGGAAATCAACTAAAGAAATAGACAAGAAATTAGACTCTTTTGAAAACAAATGCCTAAGGGTACTTGGTATAAAGTGGAACGAATTCAAGAACAAAAAGAGATAAGACAGATTAGCAAACAACAACCTGTCTTATGGGTGATCAGAAAAAAAGAATATGGACATATGTAGGCCATGTGATGAAAAGAAACAACCAGAGAATACCAAAACAAGGTATCAAGTGGAGCACAATAGGCTGAAGAAAAAGAGGTTGACCATGTGAAACTCTAAAGAGGACACTGTTAGGAAAAGCCAGTTTAGTGGGCATAACATCCCTTGATAAGTTGAAAGACTAGCAGAGAACAGGAAAACTTTGCAAACAACTATGCGAGCCCTATGTGACATTTAACGGCACGGGAAGGATGTAAGATAGTCTGCTGACTATGTTTTGTTTACTACATTCTGATGGGCACTGCTGTAGAGACCCACAGGCCTGTCACATCCTAGATTTGTTGGGTTTCATACCAGATTTCCCTCATCCCCACAGGAGGTCTCCATGTCCCTGTCAGTCCACCATCCTGACCAGTCTAATGTGGTCCCATAACAAGGTTTTGGCTCCTTCTATTGACAGGTGTGCAATGCCAAAAGCTGGAATGCTTTCTGTCCTGTGAGGGGTACTTTGACTTGTCATTTTGCCCACGGATGAGTGAGTTTTCTTAAATGTACACTGAATTTTAACAGAGTTAATATATGACACTCTTGTAATAATATATGACACTCTTGTAATAGACAAGAGGCTTCCAGCAAGTTTCTCAGTTCTATGTTCCGTCTTTCTCTTACAGAAAGCTCTGTTCCCTGATAATTCTGTCCTATAACAGGGTGACATTATACTTTATAATGATCAATGCTGATGTCTCCAGGTTTCTGAGCCACATGAGGACAGAGTTGTTTTTTTTTTTTAAGCAATCAGATTTGATGCTCCCTGTCTCACAAAGACTGTGTTAATATTAGCGTGTTCTTAACACGACTGCTCTTGCGGGGTAATGCCGCAACATAAAATATAGTCTGGTGTATTACTTCTTTACCATACATATCAGGTAAATGCATTACAATAACTCAACAGGCTGTATGCAGCACATATTGGTGCTAATTCCAGATGACCCCACTGCTTGCATCCCTAGTTAATAATTTACTTCATTATTAAACTCTCCACCATTCCAAATGGCATCCTTCAGCAAGAACACTTGATATGTCTACTGTCAGGAGGTTGATGGGTAATGCATTTTTTGCAATGTAAAAATATCAAGAACCACAAATTCTCAGTAAGTAAATATAGCTATCTTCATCAAACAAATTAATTGGGGGGGGGGGGGGGGGGGGGGCTGCTGCTTTTCAGAGCCATCACATTATGTTAGGTGCAGCATTCCCTTCTTTTAGATTTATATTAGTATTTTAAGTTATATATATAATTAGTAAAGATGTTAAACTTCAAATAGAAACTCATAAATTCACCTTCTTCTGCTTCTGTCGTGCCCGCTTGGCAGCTTTTGCTGTTAGCTCCTTTTCCCTGGTTTGTCCTTGGCTATCCTTATCAGTTCCATTAATGAAGCTAAGCAAACCATCCAGACCTTTCTTCTCCAGTGGATCAAGCTCTTCACTACTGCCCTCCAATATAAATCCATTCTTTGGTGTTCCTTGCATGTGTTTGCTCTCTGACTGCTGCACAAGAAGTGAGAAGAAACAAACAAAAAAAAAAAAAAAAAGATCAGCATATAATCACATTCTACAGCTTCTTATGTATGTTTATGATAGTGTCCAATATCTATCTCTCTTAAATATTCTCATCCTCTCCCCTCAAAGTAATGTAAGGTGAAGATTCCAGTCTTTTAAGAATCCTATCCTTAAAAGAAAAAAAAAACAAGATACTGAGAAGAAAACTGATAAAGACAAGAAATGAGGAAAAAAGAAAAATGATGGGTGCTAAAAAAAAAAAACTGACTGAGGCAAGTGCTGAGAAGAAAACTGTTAGAGGCAAGTGTGAGAAGAAAACTGTTAGAGGCATGTGTGAGAAGAAAACTGTTAGAGGCAAGTGCTGAGAAGAAAACTGTTAGAGGCAAGTGTGAGAATGAATGAATGAATGAATAATCTTTATTTTTCAAGGGTAAAGAATTGGGCACGCAGGCCCGTCTTACATTCTGCCCTTCATCACTCCATCTTTCATTCTTCCCACACACTTGATTTAGTACAAAAATACAAATTAAATTAGTAAAAACATATCAAAAGAGTGTAAGATTTAACTACTACATTCAAGGTAAAAGAGAAGAAGTAATTAACCTAATAAAATAGCACTCACGCACACATACACCCGCAGACATATACATAAATAAAAATACATTGTAAATACAGATCTTCTAACATATGTTTTTTTAAACAAACATTAAAATAATTAGAAGAAAACTGTTAGAGGCAAGTGTTGAGAAGAAAACTGTTAGAGGCAAGTGTGAGAAGAAAGTAAGTGCTGAGATAAAAGACTATTACAGGCAAGTGTGAGAACAAGGTAAGTGCTAAGAAAAAAACTGACTGGCAAGCACTGAGAAGAAAAATGTTAGTCAAGTGAGAGAAGAAAGCACATGCTGAGAAAAAAAAAAATTGATAACAGCAAGCATTGAGAAGAAAACTGTTGCAGATAATTGCTGAGAACAAAACTGTTAGAGGTATGTGCTGAGAAAAAACTATTAGAGGTATGTGCTGAGAAAAAAACTGATGGCAGTGACTGATCTCACTCTGGCTGGGAACTAAATGGTCATGGCAGCTGATGCCACAGTCAAGAAGAAACCTGACAGAGTGCCCATAAGAAAACTGACAGAGGTAAGTGCCCAGAAAAAAAACCTGACAGAGGTAAGTGCAGGGTGTATGTTATCACTTACCCGCTTTTTCAATTTCTTTCTTAATCTATCCTTCATTTCTATGTAATTTGTGCTTGTTTTGGCCACTTGCGTCTGGAGAAAAAAAAAACTATTATAGTGAATGAAACATTCATACTGTGAGATATACGGTGGAGTTGAGCAGAATGACATGTTCTAAATTCAAACTAGTTGGACTGTTGATGATGCAGAGTAGCTGTTGGAGAGGTTCCAGGAGATCTTGCCATTTTAATTAACTCAATTGTAACAGATTGTTGGACTGTGCCACATTAAACCAACACTATTCATTTTTAACCATAAAATATCACCCAAGTGCAGTGTCAGTTTAGACATCATCTTAAGACAGACCAGCATGGTCAGGTTGTCTCTGAAGACAATATTGGTATGGGTGAGTAAATCTGAGGAAATGGGTAGTGTGTTAGGTGTGCAACATGGAGCTCCATGAATTGTGAGCACACCCACAAACCTACCAAAAGTAAGAGAAGCCTCTCAATGCATTTCACAATGTTCAGTGTGCGAACACTCTCACATTTTAGGTGTGAACAGAAAGTTTTGGTCTTATACTGAATAACCTGAAATACAAAGATGATACCTTTCTAATACCAAAAAATGAAAGCAATAAGATTGCTGAAGATGGCAATAAAAGAGGCATAAAGCTATACAGCAAGAAGACAGGAACAATAGTAGTATCAAATAAACACGCCAATGTGCAACATCCTTTAAATGAGAAGACACTGGGAACTAAATCACTGTCAGACACTGAACAACAATAACAGCTGATGGCAAGTGGACAAATTAAATAAAATCACAAATAGGTAAGACAAAAGCATCTTTTTCTGGGATGAAGAAGATAGTAACAAATAAGAAAATGTCCCTAAAAGTGAGGAAAAGAGCATTACAGTGATATATAAAGCCAATATTGCTATATGGTTGTGAAATCTGAATAGTCAACAAAAAGATTTTTAAAAAACAGGACACAGCAGAGATGTTCTGGCAAAAGAAGCAATGATTACCCTGGACAAACAGAAAAACAAATGGATAGGGCCTCAAAAAAGTTTCAGAATGAAAACTAATCAAATTGTTAGGGAAAAGACAATCAAAATTTCTCGGACACATCATAAGAAGATAGAAGCTGGAGAACCTAGAAATGACTGGAAACTTCATGTGAAAAATAAAGACAGGAAGGCCAAGGGGGCCGGCTAGTGTAGTGGTTAGAGCACTCGTCTAGCAACCAAATGGTCGAGGGTTCGAATCCCCAGCTGAGCGGGATTTTTTTTTCCGACCAATACGGCCCCGAGGTCGACCCAGCCTCGTAAAATGGGTACCAGAGAAAATCTGGGAAGTAAAGGCAGCGAGGAAAGGAACTGGTCACCCTACCTCATACGCTGATGACCCAGCATGAGGTCTCTAACGCTTCACCCCCTACGGCATTTGCTATGGGACTATCTTTACTTTTTTTTTTTTTAAGGCCAAGAAAAAAAAAACATCTCAGACGAATGACCATGTGGCATGGAAAAGAAAAGCATCTTACTTAATCAGAAAAAGTTGTGCAGAAGATGAAGAAGTATGACCACCGAAGCTATCCAGCTTGGCACATAATAACTCATGCTGAAGGACATAGATTTCATCCACGCAAGATCTAAACTGCTCAACAACTTTTAAACAAAGACAAGGAAGCACAGATAGAATTCTTTACTGCCATGCTTGGCTTTCTACAGAACAAATCAGAGATCTTCAACAATTTGTTCATGACCAACAAAGCTCACTTTCATCTGTCAGTGTTTATTAATAAACAGAATATGAGATACCAGTCACCTTGGAACCCTCAAGAACTGCAAAAAACCCACTGTACTCTCCAGAAGGGATGGTGTGGCACAAAATTATGGTCTTTGGGATTGTCTGAGCCATTATTTCTTCGTAGAAAACAAAAGAGACATTGTGACTGTAAATTCACATTGTTTACATCACCAGGTTAGAATTCTTTGTCACGCCACACATAAGATGCCTTAGAACTGACTCCTTTATTTTCAACAGAACTGGGACACGCCCTGTACTGCATCATTTCAAACAGTATAGAGGTTGTTTGGAATGTGGCCTTCTCACCCTCTCAAACTGGCCTTTCCTGTGGGAATTACTGAAGATCATGTGTATTGGAGAAGTATGATGACAATTCAAGACAATCCACTTTAAGGAGGTTGCTGTCAATGATGAAGACCTACAGTGGTGTGCTTACAGCAATTTTCAGAAATGCTTGTAAACATGCAAATTCTCAAACAGATACCATCTCTCTAATGTAATTTTAAAGAAACAAGTTTGTGAGCATTTGATATCAAACACTATGTTCTATTTATAAATGGTTTTAATGATTTCTCCCACTCTGAATTCAAATGCTCATGATCTTTTTTTTAAATGTGTCAGTTGGCTTGGTGCCACACTGTATAACACCACTGGAGTAAATCATGCTTGGTAGCAATAGGTAAATGCATTTAGCACCTAAAGGATAAAAACAGTTGAAATTAGAATATAAAACAAAATACTGACAATCGTGTAAAAGCTCCCTGTGCTAACGTCAAAAGTACATTAGATCAAAATAAAAGTTCACCTAAAGGTGAAACCCGAAAAACTGACTGCCAAGGGGGCTGCTTTGCTTGTTTTCAATACAAAGTGTACAATTCTATACAGTACACTACATGAAAATATGCATGCACCCATGCACACAAAAGAACAATACAGAGATAAGACAGATGAGTAAACAACAACCTGTCTCATGGGTGATCAGAAAAAGAAGATGGACATATGTAGGCCATGTGATGAGAAGAAACAATCAGAGAACACCAAAACAAGCTACCAAGTGGAGCACAACAGGCTGAAGAAAAAAAGGTCAACCACGTGAAACTCTAAAGAGGACATTGCTAAGAGAAGCTAGTTTAGTGGGCATAACATCCCTTGATTAAGTTGAAAAGCTTGCAGAGAAAAGGAAAACTTGGCAAACAACTATGCAAGCCCTATGTGACATTTAACGGCACGGGAAATATGTAATGGTAGAGAATGTTTTCTCCAATGATTTTTTTTTTAAATAAACAACAGCATTTCAAACAAAAACATTTTAGCAGCATAAAAAAAATTATTTTGTGGAGGAACCAATGAATATTCAAAATCTGTAACATAAATATTTCATAACTGCAAAATATCAGAACAGCAACTTCAAACATCAAGGGGACCAAACTCTTTCTTAGTCTGAAACTTTCACACAAAAAAACTTACATTACTGTGTCCAAAAAATTCACAGTAGCAGCAGTCACAGTATTTGCCCTCTTTCTGATTGGACGTAGAAGTGCTGGAACTCTTTTCTGAGCAGCTGTCATCAACACTGTCACAGTTATCATCAGGATGGTGAGCATTGCATTCTGGGTCATTACAAGGCGTGGATGTCCCTACGCTGATGTTGTTGATGACGGTGGTTAAGCTGTTACTGCACGAGACCGAAACACCAGGGCCTCCAGCTGCGGGCACAGATGTGGTAGAGGCACTGGGGGCTGGGTGACAGGCGATTCCTGTTGATCTTGATGTCACAGGATGAGAACACGCCTGGGTGTTCCGCTTCGGGGTAAAATTTAAATTCTTTAACACAGTTGTTGAGGTAGGTAGGAATGGTCCTTGCAAGCCACTGGTAGCAGGCAAAACTCCTATACTATGTTGTGAGTGCTGACTTGAAACTCCTGCCACTGGCTTACTGCCCGCGTTAAATTTTCGGCAGTGCTGACTCCTCTCCCACTTACTGGATGAAGAATTACCACCTACTGGAGCTGGCCGGGAACGAGGAGGACCATGACAAGATCCAACAGATTTAGATGTTACAGGCGTCATGGACAGACCAGGTATGGTGGTTGAGGGAACTGATGTAGAAGATGGGCAAGAAAAAGACAGTGGAGACAAGGAGGATGATGGGGTTGAACCTGCCAAGTTCAAACATGACTGGGGTATTTTTGAGTGTGACGTAAAATCTAACGGCCTTGAAGGATCCACAGAACTTCCCTCGGAGTTCACATGGCTCACATTATTAAGGGTTGGGAGAATGGATGAGGTCAAGTGCTTGCCTGCCAGCGACTTGAAAGCACTTGTAGTGTTTGTTGTAGAGGTGTGTGTGGTGTGGGTAGCAAGGTGGGAGGCTAGGTCAAAGGTAAAGGGAGCAGCAGAGGTCACTAATGCTGGTGGAAGGTCTGATCCGAGCGCAGAAAGACGCTGCTGCTGATGATGCTGATGATGGTGCTGAGCAGCCATGGAACCCGGTCGTGGCTGCAAAGTATTATCCCAGTCACTGAAAATTGGTAGAAAAAAGTGATATGTCATAAACTTTTATTCTCATACACTTGCTGGAGAATTCTCTCATTGTAAACTTCATGCTTTAGTTTTAACCACTTTTCTGAACTTGCTCACAGCTGTAAAGTGTTACAATACACAGATTATTTAAAGCATAAACCACTGAATAGAGGTTGAGGACAATGGTACAGGTGACAAAAGTTTTTTTTTTCAGTCAACCTGAGGCACAGCAGACAAAGAGTTCAAACTCATGAGGACAGAATGATAAGCAGACACTTCCAATAATGTCATGGCCAAATTCTGTGAGCTTAAATGTTAAAACAGGCAGTTGTATCAAAAAATCATAGGACCCACTCATTGACATGTTGACTGCTGATTTCAGTCAGCTTCTGAGAACTAATAAAGTTTACTGTTTCATTAAGATTTTACTGTATAAATCATCTGCACAACAGACATAAAATTTGATATGAAAAACAAAAAAAAAAACCCACAGGTTAACTAATAACAACATCTTGCTTCATAATGTCACTTCTACATCAAGCTCAATCATGTCCACACAATATTCAGTTGTTTTCTGTGATTGCTGGCTCCTTGAGACTTTCAAAACTCTTACTTGACTGAACTCTTCTGAGCATGCATCACATATGTATGTCCTAACTTTTGTTTTAAAGTGATCTCCAAGAGACAAGTGCTTTCTTTTTACATTTAGTTTTGTGTTCTTTGTTGTCATTGATGAAGCATTCTGTTGGGGGGGGGGGGGGGGGGAGAAGAGGAGAAGAGAGAGAAATGTCTTCTCTCTCACTGTCCATTCTCCTCTATTAGCTTTATTTTGTAGAACTGTGTTCCTCAATCAATCAATCAGGTATCGTGCCACGTGGCGTAGGTGATCATTTCTCTTCACAATTCCCTATCTTTAGACTTATGAAATCCGCCAGTGACTTTTCTTCCTGGCCACACTGACAGTCCATCCAGTAACTTCTCTCTCTGTCTTCCTCTGTCTCTTCTTCTCTCAATTTTTCCAGTTGCCACAATGTGTTCCAATTTTCCTCTTCTCAGAAAATATCCTACAAATCTATTTACCCTACTATACCATTTTACCACAGTGTTACTTTAAACCCACTTCTTCAGCTCTTGGCTACATATGTAACATTTTGTCATTAAGTGAGAAACTCTAGTGAAGTTTAAAACACCATGTTATACATACCTGTACGCATAATCCAGATGTTCTTGTATACCATTATGATCCTCAAAGTCTAATTTGACTGGAAGTTTGAGAGGAGGCATAAGAGGGGAGGGTAAATCCAGCATATAATGTTGCTGATGTTGCTGTGGAAGCCCATGGATGTGAGGATAAAGATGCAGTTCAGCAGGCGGTGAAGAGACGGGTATCTAAAAAAAAAATATATGAATGCCAAATTAGCAACTGCTCATCAAGCTTATATTTACAATTCAAAGATGTTCTAAAATGAAAGGAAAAGGATGTACAAAACTCTAGACCCCTAAGACATCCCATAATGGCTGAGATATAAAACATATCTTTCATAACCAAATGTGTCTAGGCTTTTCTGCTAAACTTCTAGCTAACTTCTATCTCTCTCACTCTTATGAAACCCACCAGTAACTGTTAGTTTAAGAAAAGAGATTTTCACTTTCTAGCTAAGATGGGAAATGTAAATTTCTTTTCTTCTGCTCTGTATATTTTGTTCACGCTTCAAACCCACTGTAAAGAGGCTGCTAAGCAAACTGGAGCTTTGTCTTTAGTGTTTACCTTCAGATGTTGCTTCCCCATTTCCTTAATCTGTCAAGTGTAGTTGCGGCCTTTTCTATTCATATATTGATTTCAAGATGAACAGTATCACTGCATTACAACAGTGCTAGTAACTTTTAGTACCTTACAATTATAACAATGACTTCTTACAATTATGAAGCTGAAAAGTTACCATAGTGAAGTTTCTTTCCTACTATTTTACCATTAACTCAATTCACGCCTTTGGGCACTTTAGCGACGCTTCCGGTTTTCCGATTTGTATGTATGGTTGATATAGCGACGCATGGTTTGTTTTATTAAAACAACCGGTGTAACATTTAGATTGTACATATTTTGTCTGCGTTTCCAGTGACACTTTTCAAAATGGTGAAAGAGTGCTTAGTTACGAGCGATGCCAAGCGAGAAAAAGGAAGAGAAACATTGAAAATTTTCCATTTCTGATGACGTAGATAGGGGTATGGACATGGCCTGTGACCACCCCACTGCTCTTGAATGTATCCAAAGTAGATCTAGACACATTAGATGACTGGGGAAATAGGAGGTTATTTCAGACATTAATTTAGCAAGAATGCAACACAGAACCACAATACGAGATCGACAAGTAGATCTAGACATCTCAGATGGTAAGTAGTGTAGACTATCATCCTGGTATGATAGAATGGCTATCATCATGGCGTGACAGAATGGCTATCATCCTGGTATGACAGAATGGCTATAATGCTGGTGTAACACCATGGTTATCATCATGGTGTGACAGAATGACTATCATCCTGGTATGACAGAATGGCTATCATATTGATGTAACACCATGGTTATCATCATGGTGTGACAGAATGACTATCATCCTGGTGTGACAGAATGGCTATCATATTGATGTAACACCATGGTTATCATCATAGTGTGACAGAATGGCTATCATCCTGGTGTGACAGAATGGCTATCATCATGGTGTGACAGAACGGCTATCATCCTGGTATGACAGAATGGCTATCATGCTGGTGTAACACCATGGTTATCATCATGGTGTGACAGAATGGCTATCATGCTGGTGAAACATCATGGTTATCACCATGGTGTGACAGAATGGCTATCATGCTGGTGTAACATCATGGTTATCACCATGGTGCGACAGAATGGCTATCATGCTGGTGTAACACCATGGTTATCATCATGGTGTGACAGAATGATTATCATCCTGGTATGACAGAATGGCTATCCTATTGATGTAACACCATGGTTATCATCATGGTAACACCATGGTTATCATCATGATGTGACAGAATGGCTATCATGCTGGTGTAACATCATGGTTATCACCATGGTGTGACAGAATGGCTATCATGCTGGTGTAACATCATGGTTATCACCATGGTGTGACAGAATGGCTATCATGCTGGTGTAACATCATGGTTATCACCATGGTGTGACAGAATGGCTATCATGCTGGTGTAACACCATGGCTATCATCATGGTGTGACAGAATGATTATCATCCTGGTATGACAGAATGGCTATCCTATTGATGTAACACCATGGTTATCATCATGGTGTGACAGAATGGCTATCATGCTGGTGTAACATCATGGTTATCACCATGGTGTGACAGAATGGCTATCATGCTGGTGTAACATCATGGTTATCACCATGGTGTGACAGAATGGCTATCATGCTGGTGTAACATCATTGTTATCACCATGGTGTGACAGAATGGCTATCATGCTGGTGTAACATCATGGTTATCATCATGGTGTGACAGAATGGCTATCATGCTGGTGTAACATCATGGTTATCACCATGGTGACAGAATGGCTATCATGCTGGTGTAACATCATGGTTATCACCATGGTGCGACAGAATGGCTATCATGCTGGTGTAACATCATGGTTATCACCATGGTGTGACAGAATGGCTATCATGCTGGTGTAACATCATGGTTATCACCATGGTGTGACAGAATGGCTATTATGCTGGTGTAACAATGGCTATCATGCTGGTGTAACACAATGGCTATCATGCTGGTGTAACATCATGGTAATCATTCTGGAGGAGCTGTCTGTTAAGAAGTTTACCTCTTGGGTCAAATAAGTCTTGAAGACAAATGCTGTAGCCTATTCCCAATTCAATACAATGTCCATGTTTCTTCTTCTTCGTATGCATATTGGCAATGGTATGTGGTACTCTGATTTTTGCAATGTGCTTTCTGGCTGGGTACCTTCGACTTCAGCACCTTTCCTTGCTAGGGCAGACTCTGGTCTTTCTTGGACTGCCATGATGACAGTGGTGTAGGCTGGCCTGGCCAAAACTTTGTTTTCCAGCCTCTAGTGGCTGTACTTACCTCTTCTCCACATCAGATCCAGCGTTCAATGCTGGCTGGCCAGATGGCTTTGAGACTTCTTCTTCTTCTTCTTCATTTGCTTCTACCACCAAAACCACACTGTGATCCTACTGAATTTAGGCATGTGGTCCTTGTTAGGTCCCGTGGTCTCCTGTGTGGTGCCCGAACGGACTACACGTGATCCACGAGAGGACCACAAGGGTTTCAGAGTATCGCAGGGCTTTAGCCTGTATTCTTGGTGGGTCTATGAAGCGGATTGCATGACACCGCGGTTTTCGTTGCACCAGTTTAGTCTAGAGTTGGACTTTCTCACCGAAGACCTCGACGTGTTTAGGATATCAGTGCATCCCCGCTGGGTGAGAGGCGGTAGCCCACCCAGGCCAGAGTTGGACCTTCTTATCGGAAAACCTCGACGTGTTTTGAGATACTCGTGTATCACCGCCGGGTGAGAGATGGTTGCCCATCCAGTCCAGAGTTGGACTTTCTCACCGGAAAACCTCAGCGTGATTAGGATACGCAAACATCCCCGCCAGGTGAGAGGTGGTTACCTATCTAGAATGCCCTGGTCCAGTGTCTCCGACTTCAGCATTCTGCGATTGTGGCCACTACCCTTCCTAGTTGTGACCAGGATGGAGCTTTTGTCCAGGAGGACGAATCCTCGCCACTAGTGACTTCCACCCCTGGGTTGAGCCGGTTTAGGCATATTATCCCAGTATGGGCGTGTTTTGGGACGTGACCGACCTCTAGAGCAGAGGTACTGTGACATGCGTAGCCTTCAAGTTTCACCCCTGATGTGAGCCGGTTTAGGCAAGATTCATCAGTATGGGTGTATATCAGGCGTGACCGACCTCTAGAGCGGAGGTGGCATGACATGTCTAGCCATCAAGTTCCACCCCTGGTGTGTGCCGGTTTAGGCATATTTCACCAGTGTAGGTGTATTTCGGACGTGGCTGGCCTCTAGAGCAGAGGTGCCATGGTATGTATAGCTCTCGCAGCGATACTACTAGACAAACAGATTAGACTTCACTTTATCCTTTCCACCACCTTTTCACATCGGCACCACACAGCAACCTTTATTTCTTTTCCGCATTTACTTCCTTGACCGGGAGGAGCTTCACTCCACGCGCAGCATTCGAAGAGTCTCGCCAGCAGTCTTAACCTCTGGGACAAGCTGGTTCATGCATTTCACCGGATATGACTGCACTCAGGACTGCTGCTCGGCAACCCCATTTGCACCTTATTTCATTGGCCGGGAGGAGCACCGCTCCACGCACGGCAGCTGAAGAATCTCACCAACAGCGGGCTCTGAGACTGTTCCACAGAGACATTTCGACTTTGGGATGAGGAATCCGATGAGTGCCTCAAATGATATCCATTCCCCGCCACCTACAGTCTGCTGGCTGTTTTGTTTACATCATTCTGATAGCCACTGTTGTAAAGACCCATAAGCTTATCATGTCCTGGATTCATTGGCTTCACACCAGATTTTCCTTATCCTTGCCGACGATCTCCATGTCCCCCATCCATCCACCAACCTGACATTACATTTTACAAAAGTAACAATTACAATTAGTGTTGATTGCTACAGGTATCTGGTTCACAGAAATAGGTCAGAGTTTTTAAGCAAACAGATCTATGTTCCCTGTCTCACAAAGACTATGTTAAGATAAGTGTGTTCTTAACACAGTTGTTACCTGGGGAGTTCATGTTTCAATATCTTCACAGCTTCAGCTGTTTCCAACATCCTGCTGGTAGTTCCAAGAAGATAATAACTACAACATCATGTCTATGGCTGGTAGTCCCAGAAAGATAGAACTACAGCACTGTGTCAATGGCTGGTGGTTTCAGGAAGCTACAACTTCAGCATCATGTTTATGGCTGATTGTTGCAGCCAAGGCAGTTTCTAACATACTAACCTGCAACGGTAACGATGTTGAGATTACGTGGCCACTCTGCTTGAGACAAGCATGACACTGACATGTGGCACACAAGCTTGGGTTGACACCACCACCACCACTGTCACCACTACCCCTGTCATTGGCTGCATCTTCCAAAACTGCAACAGTGTCCACACCACAGTCTCCAGCCCCTCCAGGTAACAAACCTGACTTTGCTAACTCGGCATCAAGTTGTTGAGACAGCTCTGAGTCTATTCTAGGCTGAAACTGAAAAAAGACTTTCTGTTACTGCATTATTTACTAAGCCAGTGGTTCCTAAAGTAGGTCCTACTGCCCATTCCCTTCTGGAAATAGTGAGGAAAAAAAGGAAGTGGCAAATGGACACACAATCTAAATGAGCGATAAAAATTCCTGGGGATGCTAGTTATGTGGCTTGGGAAACAATGGGGCTGTAACCCACAAAAGTTTGTGAACCACTGTACTAAATAACAGTATCAATATATATTTTATTTTTCTTTCATTCTGAAGTTGAATACTATAAAACTGCATGAAAACAGAATATTAACCTTTAAACTAATGTTGCTTCAGTTCATTTTTCACTGGTTTGTACAACCAATATGCAGTAGAATATACAACAGCTTCCCCTTCTTCATTACTGAAGAGAAATGTCCTCATATATTTAATTAACTGATTTGTTCCCATGTAAGACTGACGCAAAAACTCCAGAACAAATGTTCAAGGACTGTACCAAACTATGCTGACCATCATCTTAGATCTCAACAAAACATACGCTAGATCACATGACACTGTAGACTCCATTTCAATGATATGGCTTGATGTGAAGCACGATCTTCCTGCGCAAACATTTAAAAAAAAGATGAACAACAAGCTTCTAATCTTAAACATGAACTAATTTTTAACTGAAACAAAACTCACTGGACATTGCTGACCATGCTTGGCTTGTTTACAATGAGTACAGTTCTGCTGAGAACCCACATACTGCTGTTGTTGAAGGAGTTGTTGCTGGTGATGGTGTTGTACAGCTTCCCACAAGGCATCAGCATCTTTTAGTTCACACATGGGTATCTAATATAAAGAGAAAAATAAAAAGAGGCAGCTTCATAAATGAAGAAACTTCAACTTCTGCCATTAGTTGATGCACAAAACTTAGTGTTTAGTTTTAAAGAAGTGCCATTTAAGTCACCAAGATTTCATTATATTTGAGCTTCAAAATCTACTCAGTGTATGCAGAAAATCATGCTGACATTTGCTAGCATAAATTTGCACATGATTTAAATATTTTTTTTTCTTTTGGTTTATCCCTAAAGAAAGATAAACACTGCAGACATTCTTATGAAACAATAAGCATTACACAATATATACTGTTTAAAAAAAAAAACGTAATAAATGCGATGTTGTGATTTAAACTGAAGTTTGCTGATCAGACAAGGGCAAATTGCCTGAAACATTCACTTGGACATAAACTTCATGTGCTGATGTAAATTGTACTCAGCAGATGATTCATGAGCAAAGAAAAGCAACACTAGTCAAAATAGCATTTTTGACAATAACTCATAATAGGTTCACGAGAATCCCGTGAAACTTACTGAACACAAAACTCACTGACCATGTTATTGAATGCCTATAAAAGATTTATAAAATTTACCTCTCACCCGGCATCATGGAAGGCTATAACCACTCTGGGTCCCAGAGAGCTGAGCACTCAATAATTGAAAGTGCCCAGCACAAACGCACAATGTGAAAAGCCAAGGCTGCACAGGCACCCACAACTGAATCTGGACATGTATGTTGCGTGTGTGGCAAAACATTTAAAGCTCATATGGGGCTAGTTGGTCATGCATGGACACACCTCACACTTCACCCTATTTAGACCAAGATAAAGCTGTGGTCATCACTGAAGACGATGGACGAACAACAACTACAACGTCACTGAAATTCTTTGTCCTCGTGTCCTTCTACTTCTGGCTGCACCAGGGTCGATTTTTCAGCAGGATCATGCTCAAATTCATGTAGCACAACTCACCACCTAGTTCCTCAGTGATGACAACGTCCAGACCATTCCGTGGCTATCCATGTCATCAGACATGAACCCAGAAGAACACTTACGGGATGAACTCAACAGACAAGTCCACTAGCGAGACGTGGCACCAACCAATCTCCGACAGTTGTCTCCTGCACTGTGGTAAGAGTGGGCAGCCATCCCACAACAACAGATCCAATGGCTAATTGGATCCATGTCAAGGATATGTCGTTCTCTGATACAGGTCAGTCGAGGCCATACACCTTACTGAAACGGAGGCCTCAGTCGCAAAGAATAAAAGTCAAACCAAATTTAATTAACATCATTTCACTGTTAAAGTCCTAAAGTTTCTTCGTGCCAAGGTTGAAACATTAATTCCGTAAAATAAAATTTTGATACAAGTTTGAAATTTAGTGTCCATTACAACTACAGTAGTGTTGCGTTTCTTTTTCTGAACAGTATATAACATATGAAAGGAAAACATAAGCAGGTAATTTCCATTCGAGTTAAAGAAATTTAAGACAAGGAAAGAAACAGCAGCTTGTATTTGCTCAACATACCTTTAAATCTACAGTTTTCCTCACTACTGATTGCATCATAATAGATTTTATGTACAAATAAGTCATACACTACAATCCTGGAAGTGTATCTACAAGTAAATGTAAATATGAAGGGAATTATTCAAGTGAACTCAGAATGTCTGTGATACACTGACAATCTGTACATAATGAACATGAAATAACTTATCCAAACACAATTTCTTTCTGCAAGTATCTTTACCTGAAGAGAATGTGGCTCATCGCTTCCAGTATCTTGATTCTCAGGAAAATCATCTTCATCTACATCATCATCCTCATCATCTTCTTCCTCTTCTTCATCATCACCTGCATTGTCATCAATATCATCATTTCCATGGTCTCCATTTAGACTTAGTAACTGTTCCTGTCTGCCATCACATCCAAGTAAAGCTTCACTGAATTCTTCTCTATAAAATCAGACAATAAAACAGTATGTAAAACAAAACAATGAAAGTATCCATCCTTAAACTAGACATTAATTTAAAAACTAAATTAATACTCAAACTAACCTTAAGCCTGACATACATTCAATATGTGTTGTGTCAGTAGGTGCTTGTGATTATATTTCTCCAATTAGTACAATCATTGATATTTGCAGCCAAGTTACCTTTCTCTGCTCAAGCTGCTTTGTAAATATGTTCAAATATTTTTCTCTCAGTTGCCTGTTTACACTGTGTATATGACAATCACCATCATCTGTTGCTGTTTCCCCATGGAAAGTTGGCTACAATGAATCTCCCCTCTGTTCTGTTTCTTGTCTTCCTAGAACACAGCCAAGCTGGTCCCTGTACATCCCTTAATGTTGTCCACCCATCTATGTCACTATCGTTATCTTGTTCTTTTCCCTTTGATCTAATCCTCAAAAAGGGTCTTCAATACAGTATTGCCCCTCTTGACATGCCCAAAGTATATTAGCTGTTTTGCTTTTGTGATAATCAGTATTTCTCTTGTCACTATTCTTCTATATATCCACATTTCAAGTCTTCAGTTTTCTTTTCTGTTGAAAAGGTCCAGTCTTCTGCACCATAAAGGAATACTGAGTATACGTTTCATTTTATGTAATCTCAGTTGCTGTGATATTTATTTTGATGTGGCCAAAGAGGACACTGGAATGGAGCAACCAGACATATCGATCATCTGTAATCAGAAGAAAAACATGATAAAAACCTACAAGAAGCCACAAACACCACTACATGAAGACTGTCACATGCTAAACAGAAAGGAACAGTTCACCATTTTCCACCTCCGAACAGGACACAGCTGACTCTGAAGTCATTGTATACAAAGTTTAAGATTGGTACTACTAATCTTTGTACATGTGCCCAGGTGCTCCAAACTGTGGAACAAATCCTCCAAAACTGCACCAACTATGAGACACCGAGAAGCAATTACTGGCCTAGTGAAACCACCAAAGAAGACAAGCTCTGCAGTTTCATACATGAACTACAAAAAAAAAACAGTGAAATTTATCCTAGAGACAGCTCTGCAGATATAGACAGCAAATGCATACGAAGAAGAAGTTTTGATGTAAGGATATTCCTCATTCTGCTGAAAGCGTTTTTTAGCCAAACCTATTCTTTGTTAATTTGTTTCACATTTTCCATCCTGTTATCATGTGTCCCAAATACCTGAAGCTTTTCAGCTGTTCAAGTAATTCTCTATTTATTTTTATATTTACTGCTGGCTTTCTTTCTTCTCTGTTAAATACCATGACATACGTCTTTCTGATATTTATTTCCAATCCGTGCTTTTGACTTTCATCATTTATTCATGTCACTAGATTCTGTAGGTCTTTTTGGTTCACCAGCACGGTGTCATCTGCATATTTCAGGTTGATTGATTACTGTTCCATTAATGTTCAATTCAGGCATCTCACTAATTTCTTTGAATACTTTTTCTGTATAAAAGTTAAACAGACATGTTTTCTCTTGTTCTACTATTTCTTCTAAATCCAAACTGCTGATCACTGATTTCCACATTTACTTTGCCTCCGATTCTCTCTACAATGATTTTACACAGTATCTTTGTCATAAGGCTCACTAAAGTGATGGTTCTAAAGTCAGTACATTCTACTGAGTTTGGTTTTTTGGTAATGCTATAAATACTAAAGTTTTCAGGTCCTGTGTCTGTTAAGTCGGTACACCAAGATTCCTCCATTTTTCTACTGCATTACTCCATAAACTGTATATTTCTACCAACACTGAATCTACAAAAACTGCTTCACACTCAAATTTGCTTGTGACTTCATCTATGGCTCAAAACTGCTTCTGACTCAATCTTCACAACCCTAGAAGCAAATCAATGCACTAGATTTGTAACAACAGAAGAATGTATTATATTCAAGTAATACTAAATCCCAAACAATAATGATGACATTCTGACCAGAAAAAAAAAAAAAAACTTTGGTACCTAGTACAGAGTAAATATATACCTAGAATTTCCCATCACTCAATATTTTTGAAACTTTTGGAGAGCCATAAAAACTAAGAGATCTTTCTAAGACAAGTCTCATTCATGAGACACTCTGTTATCATAGTTACATCCGTGCCACTATAAACAAAAAGTTTCTAGGAACTTATGAAACAGTTATGAACTTTAGATAATCACATCATATAGTATGAAGAGTATGCCACAGAGACTTTCTTCACTGCTTGAAAAAGATCTGACAAGTAAGCTTCTTGCAGGTTCCCCTTTTGGAAGCACTCAAGTTCTACTGTTTGCCAGTTTTTGGCACCACAAGATAGAAGCATGCCATGAGAAGCTTTAGAGCAGGGATTCTCAACCTGGGTTTCATGACAGATCTGTAGAGGTCTTGCCGGAGACTACGACTGAAAAATCCTTCTTAAGCACCTCCTGGGGAAACCCTAGGGTTTAGCTGCATGTGTTTCTATTTCTCAAAGATGAGTTGGTTAAAAAGTATGTTTTAGTTCTACACAAGGAAAAAACCTACACTTGCACACACCATACACTGAAAGCCATTTCTGATTAAAACTCTATACATTTATTACTATTCCTTTCAGTGGCAGCCTACTGGATAAATTAAAAGGATAAACAATTTTTGTTTCTGCCTACACCAGTGACTTTATATTAGACTTGGTATATTTTATGGTGGTGGTGACTGTGGTTTAGGGAGGTGATAACAGGTGGCAATGCAATGCTGGTGAGAGCTGGGGGTTTGGGAAGGCAGAGACAATGGACACATCAAGCAACAAATGAATGGCGGTAAACATTTTAATGCAGGGGTTCTGAGGTGATAAAAAAAAATATATATATATATATTCCAAGGAATCTGCGGGGGCAGAAAGCTTGAGAAATGATGCTTTAGAGTGTCAGATCCATCATTAATAAAGGATGCTGCATAATTCTGTTACATTATTTTTAGTTTTACATAACCACTGAAAAATTATGTTGGAATACACCAACATACCACCATAGAGTTCATGTCAAATAAATGAAATGTTGAGCTCTACTAGCAAAACACCCTTCATTTAATTTCAAAACATTTTCACATTATGATGATTCTGAAACATTAAACCAAGTCACCATAACACATGATAATGCTCCATTTTCAGTACCTTTACAAATACATTTTTTAAAAAAAATTCACATTAAAAAACTCACTTTAAAACTCGCTCGCACTCGTAAAATGTGCTGAGTTTATCTTCAATATTTATCGGTGAAACAGACCCACTGGTTGAGCTGGTACTGGACATAGATGGAGGAGTAATATCCATGATATTACGTGTATGATCCAGTGAGAAATTGAAAGAGTTTTCCAAAGACGGCATCTCCCCTTTATCACTACTAATAATGCCACATGTGATCATATGTGTGATGGTGCATTCATCACAAGTGCATCTGAAACACAAAACAAACAAATTGGTATTCCTTGTGGTTATAACCAGCAGACCTGCTTTTTTCTATCATCTCTCACCATAATAAGAATGAATTACAATCACTGTTACCTTTTCTTATAAACAGCATGTTCTACATTCACTGTTACCTTGTTATAAACAGTATTTTCTACATTCACTGTTACCTTGCTAGAAACAGCATGTTCTACATTCAATATGACCTTTTCCACAAATGCCTGTCCTTTGCCTTTTTTCCTGCTCTTGCCCAGGTGAGCCCTCTATTGCTCAACATCCTCTCTGTTGTTCTTCTCCATGTCTCTTTTGGTCTACCCTTACTTCTGTTCTCCTGTGGTGTCCATCTTAGTGCTATTTTTGGTAGTGAGTTGTCAGTCATTTGGAGCACATGTCCCAAACATCGCCAGCGTCTTTCCTCAATAACTGCTGTCAGTGGCTTCATCTGCATTTCTGCCAACAAGATGTTATTTCTTATGGTGTTTGGCCAAAATATTTTTCTAATTTTTCATAAACATTTAGTCTGGAAAGAATTCAACTTGTTTTCTATAGTTTTGGTGATTTTCCAGCATTCACTTCCATAGAGTAGTACACTTAGAACATTACTCTTAAATATCCTGACTTTTGTATTCATGCTTAGTTTTTTTGATTTACATATAGTCAGCAGCATTGCAAAAGCCTGGTTTGCTCTAGTAAGTCTGCTATGTCCTCTATGCTGTCTCCATTTTCTACAACTCTACAGCCAAGACCTACAAATTCGTTGACCTCCTCCACTAACTTGCTATCTACTCTGAGTACATTTCTGTTCTTCACATTTTGCTTCATTAACCTTGTCTTTCCTACGTTGATCTTTAGTCCTATGTTGTTTGCATTCTGAGTTAACTTGTTTATTTTATCTTGCATATCTTTGTGGCTGCTTGATAGTAGACAAATGTCGTCCGCGAAGTTAGGGTACTCCATCACTGTGTCAAGGGTCCACTGTAATCCTCTGCATTTGTCTGATGTTGCCTCCTTCATTAACCAGTCTACTGCCAAGATAAATAATGTTGGTGATAGTACACATCCCTGCTTCACTCCTGTTTGTACCCTAAAGCTGCTAAAGGTATGTTCTCCACAGATCTGAAAACCCTCGTATAGGGCATTCACTATCTTATGGGAGAGGCCATGCCATCTTAGGATTTTCTACAGTGCACTTCTGTTGACACTGTCAAAGGGTTTCTCAAAATCTATAAACAATGCGTATGTTGTGCTAGCCACTTATTGCCTGTTCTAATATTTGTCTATGTGGTCTATGCATGATCTTCCTTTCCTAAATTTTGCCTGCTCTTTCTGAAGTTTTCCCTCAAGTGCTGGTACAATTCTGTTAATGATTATTCTGCAAAATACTTTACTGGTGAGTGGCAGTAGGGTAATGCCTCTCCAGTTCCCGCAATCTCTGAGGTCACCCTTCTTTGGTAGTTTTACTATAAGGCCAGTTTTCCACTCCTCTGGAGCTTTTTTCTAGATCTTAAATTTGTTGTAGTATCCGGCAGAGTTGTTTTGGTGTTTCTGTTTCTTCTGCTTTCAACATCTCAGCAGTCACCTCATCTTCACCTGTTGCCCTGTCTAATTTTAGCTTCTTTATTGCCTCCTTTACTTCATTTATTGTTATTGGTCCAGTAATGAAGTTTAGTTCCATTTTTGCTTCAGGTATGTCTATTGTTTGTGCTGCTTGTGTTCTGTTTAGTAGGGTGTTAAAGTGTTCCCTCCATCTTTCACTTTTTTCTCTTTCTCCACTGACCAGTTGTCCCTTATGTGTCCTTACTGCACTCTCACATCTTGTGCTGAAGTTACTTGTCATCTGCTTTGTGATTTTGTATATGGTTTTCATGTCATTTGCATATGCTGCTTTCTCTGCTGCTTCTGCTAAACTGTCATAGTATTGACGTGTATCCTGACGGCATGATTCCTTCACTTCTTCATTGGAGGCTGTTGTAAAAATCTTCTTTTAATTCCTCTTCAGCTGCTTCTGTTGGTGCATAACAAACTATAATAGACAGCTTCGTGAATCTTGAGTTGAATATATACTAATCTCTCATTTATAGGGGTCCATTACAGCAATGCTCTTGATGCTTCTTTTGTTATAATCAATGCTACTCCTCCTTCATGATGATCTTCTTTACCTGACCATATTATTGTATCTTCTGTCTGCTGTGTTTGTTAATTTCCTTCCGCCTTCTTGTATTCCTAGTATGTCTAGTTTATATCTGTGCATTTCCTTGATGGTTTTTACTAGTTTTCCAGTCTGATTAACTGTTCTTACATTCCAGCTGCCTATTTGCATCTTGTGTTTAGGTTCCAGGAGGTCTGCAGACGGGCTGGGGACTTCCAGTGACTGGCTTTCATCCACAACCATCCTGGGCTCAGTTTCCTGATAAGCTACGGAATTTCTGTGTCACGACCGTGCTTCTTTCCAGGTGTCATGATGTCTACTGAACAGTTACTAAAGACTATGTCAATAAAACACCTTTTTTTGGGGGGTGCTAGTTGGTTAAGTTGATAGTACACTGTTCTCCCATGGCTAAACGGCTGCTCGTCCTACCGCAGTTCGTGTTCGAATCCCAGGTAATTCTGTTGTGATTTTTCTTTCTTTCATATCTCACTAAAGTGCTTTGTCTATGATTTTTTTCTAGGTCTAATCCTATAAAACTATGTTCTCTTACTTTACAAGACCTCTGTAGGATCTTCTAGTCCAAAGACCAGTGTTGTGCAGCTGGTTTCTGACCGTTTGATCTGAAATTCAACGAGCTGCTGTCATTGACTGGACTGTTGAGGACGCAGATGCAAATCAATACCTGAGGTGACGCAGCCGTATGAAGCGGTCTTCGGCAGGAATTGTGACTATGGGTCTTCCACTGCGTGGCCGGTCTGCAACTGAGCCAGTTTCTTGAAATCGTCTCCAAAGGCGACTAATGGTGTTCTAACTACATTAAATTGTCTGGCCACTACACTTTGTGACTGTCCAGTCTGTAAACATCCAATGATGACGAGTCGTTGTTCTGTAGTGCAAAGTTCTGATCAGCAAACTTCAGTTTAAATCGCAACATCGTATTTGTTGCATTTCTTTTTTTTTAACAGAATAATATAAAGATACTGGAGCTGACTGAAACACACTGGGACTGGAAAGAGGCCCATCTTATAAAACTCCCTAAGAAAGGAGATCTATTAGAATGTAAGAAATATAGAGGCATCTCCCTGCTCTCAATACCCAGCAAGGTCTTCAGCAGGATTTTGCTAAATAGAATCAGTAGATAGTAAACTAAGAGAAGAGCAAGCAGGTTTCAGGCAACGGAAGATCCTGTACTGACCTCACTGCTACAATGCGAATAACAGTAGAACAGTCAATAGAGTGGAATAATTCAATGTTTGTTACATTCACTGATTACGAGAAGGCATTTGATAGTTTAGATTGGAGAATGCTATGGAAACTACTGGAACACTATGGTATCCCATCTAAGATAACAAAGCTTATAAAGAAATAAAACATGTATATGCCAAAAACACATTAAGGCAACCACCAAATCTGAAATGAGAGTGCAGGGAGTGCCAGAGATTAGTCAGTCAGAGCAGCTCAACTAACCTGTCTCGCATGCAGTTATGACACAGCACTCTTTCTGTAGAAGACTTATGACCAGACATCAAGTTCCTCATGGTTTCTGACAATGCCTCATCCATTAGAGGTTCTTTCATGAGCTGTTCTTTCAAGAACTGTCTTTGCTGTGAGATAAAACTTTTTGCCTTGCTTGAGACCTGTTTTTGAGTATTCTAGATAAAGATTGGAAAAATGTATATTAGAATGTTATCAAGAGATATTTAATGTATTGATAACTTTAGGTGGACAATAGAAAGAAGCAGTATTCTATTATTGTAGCTAATGATGTTGCATAAGAAATGACACATTAATACAGTCTGACAAACTGCCACATAATGCAAAAAAAAAATGTTACTGTCACACACATCTCTCTCTCTCCCCCTACCACACACATGCATAAAAACAAAACAATGTCCAATTTGGCACCGCACCGTGACCCACAGCTGACATGCTAGCATCAGGGTTGGCAAACCATAGCTGACCAAGACCCTATCTCACCTATGTCAGTACCCCCAGTAACAGGCACAGCCTGGCTAACGGGGCAGGGACTGCCACTGACCCCATGGTGGTGGAGTCTACTAAAGAAGTACTGCACACCCCTTGCTTTTTATCTCCACTCAGAGAATGAGAAATCTGCCGCTGTAACCTGCTCCCAAGCCGACAAGATGCTGCACCTCAACATCTTCACCACATTGGCTGAAAAGAACAATGAACACCAGCTCACAGTTCCAGAGAATAAGAACATGTATATCAGGTAGCAAAAGTATCTGACTCATTTTCCTCCAAATATAACGTTTCATAAATATGTCACATTCAGACTTTGAAAATAACGGATTATTTTTAACATGTGAATACACATTAACCTTGATTTCCTCCTGGCAATAATTCTCAATGAGCTGCTGACAGTCTCTCCAAACCACAACCACCACAGACATCTCCTCCTGAAACTTCAGCAACCGTTTGCGAACTGAACTGTAAGGGTCATTCTTTGACCTTTCATACTGCACCGAGCCCTGCCTGCAAGCATAAAATCTGGATCAGTAGATCTTACCATGGAACAAGCTGTACTTCTGTACTCTACATTGCAAGATACTGCCTTTGTAATCTACTTTTTTCAACCATTTATCAGCCATACTTATCTGTAACTCTGAGTATGCAAGCCTACTTCTTTATATGAAAATGCAATGAAAATATGATGCTAGAAGATTACATGTGAGGATGTAATTTTAGTGTTAATTTCCTGCACCAACAAATTCTGAGAATTCTACAGAAGTATATGCCAGCCATATACCGGGGGACCAGCTAGTGTAGTGGTTAGAGCACTCATCTAGCAACCAAATGGTTGAGGGTTTGAATCCCCAGCTGAGTTGGATTTTTTTTTTTCCCCGACCATTATGGCCCCGAGGTCGACTCAGCCTCATAAAATGGGTACCAGAGAAAATCTGAGAAGAAATGGCAGCAAGAAAAGGAACTGGCCACCCTACCTCATATGCTGATGGCACAGCATAATGAGGTCTCTAACGCTTCATCCCCTATGGCATTTGCTATGGGACTATCTATCTATCTATCTTTATATGTCAGCCAATCTTTTCTTTCTAATGACCTCCATGTTCTCAGATATATAACAGTTGTGCTTCAGTGCAACCATAAGCAAACATTTACATTGTAAAGAATGATAATCTCACTGAACAGAAATTTTCTACTTTGGGGTAATATTTATTTCACAGATGCTCATAGATCTAACGTAAACAGATGTGATTCTTTTTCACAGATATTCATCATCTGATATTTAATGAAAAGACAATTCACTCTGGGAAACTGGTGCAAAACACAGAATTAAGACCATATCTAAGAACTTTAAACTTTCTAAATCTCTATTCCAAACAGAATTAAAACTTTTTAATTATTAAACTATCCAAGTGCTGCTTTAATCTTTAAATGGTTACAGAACACAAAACATTTTTTTGGCCAAGAATCATGCCATTCCCAGCTGCTTTTTAATTAAGAATTTTACCGTTTCATCTTAAAAAAAAACTGTTACTATTGTAGCAGGACCTCTATGCATCTATGAAAATGTCACCAAAACTAAACAGCCCCTAGTAACAATCTTAAATGACAGTCATCCAACCTGAGAAAGTTCAGTGGCTTACATTCTTAGATTTACTGAATGGACCTGAACAGGCTATTCTGCAGGTTCCATCACCTGAGCAAGCAAAGTCAAATCCTACTGCATTACTAGGATGAAAAGTGCAGCAGCCTGCTTCCTGCAGCACACCAACTGGAAAGCTACATCTTGGCCAGCTGCTTCGCAGTTATCTTTATCCTACAACAATATTTACTGATGGACTGTACCTTTAGAACACTGATGCTGGGCTTGTAGTACCAACACAAGTGAACATTGGCTTTTTAAAAATTTTTTTTATTTTTTACCTGAGTTGTTCAAGTATGGCTGGTCCACTGCTACAAATGGCTGGATCACTGTGGGCGATTGAATGAAACAAGTGCTTGTTTAGCAGCTCCCATGTCACTTTAAAATGCTGTAGGTGTTCACTCTGCAACATTCACATAAACCATTTGTGTATTAAATCAAAAAGTTGGAATGTTTATGTTAGCTATTTTTAATCACAGGGTTATCAGTTCTCAGATATGCTCCTCATGTCCTGCAAGAATGCAAACAGCTAGACAAAACAGTAAAAGACAAGACATCTGTATAATGGAAAAGGTCAATGTATTTCATGGATTTCCCATAATTTAAAATTCAGTATGTTTCACATTCTTGTAATTGTGAAGAATTTCAGCTCTGCTGCAGCCAAAGCCTTACTGAAGATTTTCAAACATGGGAAGCAAGACAAAAAGGGTTTTCCCTTCTTTCACTTCTATGGTGTGTTTAGACATTTTGCCATATCACTGCTAAGTGCACCTGAACAAATTTCAAGATTTTTGCACCTCCTGTACTAAGGTCATGGTTAACGATGTTTTGCTATAAACAACTGTAGTCATTCAACAATGAGATAATCATAGTATTTATTTTTAGATATACCTGGCCTAGTTTCAGCAAGTGGGATTTATCAGAGAAGCAGCACCAGTGCTAATTTTGTTTTTCTGAGATACTAACATTATTTAGTAATCTTATAATATGCACTACACTTGAATTTCATGGTTGAAATGCATTTAGCATATCAGAAAATATTTCTTACATCACGGCTAGCAAGGGAATTTACAGACATTCCTAGAATCTCACACAAAACATGACAGTGAAAACAAAACTGAAATATGTCGTTCTCACAGTATAATCAGTGCTTATGCCCAGCCATCGACTGGATGACAAGAGTGAAAAAAGCTGAAAATAAATGAATATTTGTAGAAAAATTCTTTGTTTTAATCACTTGTGTTTAGTGGAATTATGTCCTGGAACAGCTTTTTATTACTTTTGAGAACGTTGCATTTCTCAGACAGTGGCAACGATATCTGTGACAACTGACATTTCAGAGACATTTCCCATCAGTAAGAACCATCAACATCAAAGGTAAAGGGCCCATCTAGAAAGTGTTTTGTGTGTGTTCAAAAAATAAATGATGACAGAAAACAAGATATGTGTCCAAAGACTGTGTTCTTGCATTGTGTGTTATGCCACATTTTGGAACATTTTACACATAAAAACATTATTGAAAAAAAAAGTTTTTTTTTATTATGTAAAAGTCGTTCACTGAAGAAATTTTAGTCATCAAGAAGATAAAACAGCATTATGTGACATAAATGGGGAAAAATAATCACAAAGAGTTGAGATAAGTCCTAGATTTTCAGATAATATAAAACACGTATTCAGCGTGGAAAGCCTACAGTGTTGCCAGTGGGTCACAGCAAGTGAGGCTAATGTAGCAGTGAAAAGGTTGATTCGCTCTGCAGACCCAAGAAGTAGGATCCTCAGTGGACTGTACCACTATAGGGAATAGAAGTATCACAATTCCGCTGACCCTGTTAAGTCTTTACACTGCAAGAAGCACCAAGACAAAGCAAGATAGGGTCTTGATCTGTTCTGACACACTGATCTCAGTAACTACTCCATTCCTTAAATGGTTGCGTTCATCCAACATTCTCAACAAATGAATCCATTTTTATACCCAACAGTCACATTGCAATTTTAGTTTTATACAGACTAAAATGTCAAATGGTTCATGTCCCAGTGGTGGGATTTTTTTTCTAGTACACACTAAAAAGGCCCTGGGGTCCACCCAGCCTCTAAAAATTGGTACCAGAGAAATCCAGGAAGGTAAATGCAGCCAGGTGCACCACTGACCACAACACACTTTCATGTGCCGAAGGTCTTGGAAATATGGTCCTGAAACCGTATCCCCAATATGCCTTAATGGCATGGAAACAGGAATTTTACCTTTACCTTTTTTTTAAATGCCAAAAAACTAATTTTACTGATTCCCTACCTGCCAACCACAATAATTTAATGAACATTATCTGCCAACTACATCTAATATGAAAATGAAGCATTAAACAGAAAGGAAAAAAAAAAATCACTAACCAATCCTCCAAGATACTGAGTGAAAACATGTGCCTTCCTGGCAAGCAGGTCATAATAAGAGAGAAGAGTGCTGGTAAAATCCAGGGCCAGTTCTGGGGTATCATAGCCATTCTGAGTTAGTTTGATCAGCAACCCTGTTTTTATCTCCATCACTATTTCTCGGACTTGGGATTCTAGCCGCAGAAACAGCTGATGTGGGTCTCGGCTACAAAGTCTGAAATTGGATTTTTAAAAATGACAAAGCAGCTGGAGACCAGGGAATAGTTGCGGCACCTAGCCAATGAATCATTTTTAAGAAATTTAACAACTTTCAACAAGTCATCAAAATGTATCTTATACTTGAATTTAAATTTTTTAAAAAAAGGCCATATGCTTTAGCTAAAAGGAGAACTTTACTACGTTGTTGACACAAATAAATCTTCTTCCAACCACATTTTGTGTAAAAGTTCTTGGTTTACTAAGCAGACATCTTATAGATCTTTGCTGCTGTGAGAAAACCAACTTATCACTAGTATCAGTAGCAGGCAACAACTCAATCATCTACAAGAAACTTGAGTAAATGTTCCTGCTACAATGAAAGAGCTGGTCTTTTACAATTTTATGTTGTAGATAATGTACATATCCAGAAGAAACTTCAACCTATCGTTTGCTCATAGTATACTTTAACTTACATCTATAAGAAACTTACAGAACTTATATCTGTCTGTTTGTAGCAGTTGCATGGCTGTTTACAATAAACTTAAGCATATTTCTCTTACATATCTAGAAGGAACATTAATCTCTCTTTAAACACAACTGAGAAATTGCTTATCTACAATAAACTTGAACTCTTCTTTCTCTGAACTTAACAGGAAACTTACTCATATACAAGAACCTCTCTCTTTCTAAACATTATAGGTAATTTACTTATCTACAAGAAACCTGAAACTCTCTCTTTCTGAACATAACAAGTAACTTACTTATCTACAAGAAACTTGAGCCTGTCTCCCTGCTCTTGGGAAAGGACTAACTCCTCACAGCTATACAGATCCTTCACTAAAGATCGCAGTTCTACCCAGTTTTCTTGAAGTTCCATTGTCTCTTTCTCAAGGGAATCCCTGAGATAAAACATAAATGTTTTGTTAGCACAAAAACCAACCATCACAATGCTACAAGGTTTTTATTTTCTTTGGTGGAAAATAAGTCTTTTGATCTTAATGTCTTTAACAGATTGAATTTTTCACAAACACTGATTCAGGGGAATAAAACAGGCTCCAAATATGCAAAAGAAAAAAAAGAATTCACTGCTATATCACTTCTTTTGACCTTCAAACTTCACAACAGTTTCACACCAAGTTGCTTTCAGCCATTAATATGAACTTCATATATTACTAACAAAACTGGATGGAGCATGTTCAGGAAAACGCATGAAACACCACAAAACAGCCCTCATCTGACATATCAGTCAGTCAGCTGAGAAATCACTCAAGACTTAATTTAAAAATGAAAGTCCTAAAATCTCACTAACCATATGAAAACTGTGGGTACTTGAGTTGCTTCTGTTTCTTACACTTTCATGTTTAGCTTGATGATCATCATTACCTGTCATAATTGTGTGTATTTTGAAAAAAAAAAACTCTTTCATTCTAAAGGCTAAATGGTTCCTGATTAGTGAAGTGCTTAGCACACTTGTCTCTGACAGATTTGGTCAGTGGTTCACATTCAAGTGAACCAGCTGTAGAAATGAGTACCTGGTTCCTTCTGCAGTTGGGCAAGGAAAGGCAGTCTAATGATGGCCACATCATGCTCTGGTGTGGCAACAGAGAAAATATGGAAACTAACACAGTTTCCCCTAAGTGCCTATATGGAGTAATAAGGCTATCTTTACCTTACTAATGATTAGATAAGCTGATACACATACATTTCCATATTTAGTATTCCACGTTTAAATACTATCACCACAACCACCACCACCATCCACTCACACACAATCCCCCCGCCAGAAAATAAAAATTTTCTTTGGTGACCCCACAATCACAGTAAAGTCATGTTACATGCTGCCTGTAAGTATGAAAATGTTACAAACATTAACAGAACTGTTACTATGTACAATATTGCATAAAGAAAAACAAAACAACACTTACCGCTCTTCAAGACATCTAGCACAGGACAAGGGGTTAGCACATGTCTTGTCATGTAAGAAAGGTAGATCATATGTAGCCTGTGGAAAGTTGGATTCCTGCAATTCAGAAAGCACTGAATTCAGCATTCAATTGTGCATATGGAGGTGTGATCAAGCAAGAATCCAGAAAACACTGAATTCAGCACTCAACTGTGCATACGGAGGTGTGATCAAATTGACACTTACAATTTTGTTATTTTTGTTCTGACAAGTGCTGTCACTTCCATCTTTATCCACTGAATCTTAGTATAAGATATATAAACAGAACACAAAATTGCACTATTATTAGAGAAGCTAACCAGAAGTTCTTGGCAGCTGATACTGTGATAAACAAACTTCATTCATTCATGTGGGGGGTTGTCTCTTACAGAATGCTGCTTGATCTCTTGACAGCCAATCTGAAAACATCTAGCCACAATGTCTGCTTCAGTTGCCCACTGTTGCCTCTGCCATCCCTTTCCTCATTTCCCAAGAACCATGCCCTCTATAAATGTTTTCTCTAGGTTATCACATCTTTTAGCATGAGTACAAACTTACTAAATGTCTTTAAAGATATCATACTGAATAAGCTCTCCTAAACCTTCTCAACAACCTCTACCACAAAGTGTATCTTTAAAATAATGAATGATCATCAGCGAAGTAAGGATTTCAGAGGATAACAAGCGGGTCCAGATGGCAGTCCGACAGGCACAATATGGAAGGAAGTCCTGCAGAGATCACTAACATGGAATGACATCTGGGAAATGGCACCCTTGAGACTCAGCTTCATCATCAGAGCTACTTATGGTAGGTTCCAACCTATACAAATGGGGTGTATTAGAAGATGCAAAGTGCCCTCTCTACAACAAAAGGCAAACATTGGAACATGTGCTGTCAGCATGCAGAGTATCATTAAGTCAAGGACGCTACACCTGGCGGCACAACAGAGTGCTGCAGGAACTAGTAGCCATTGTAGACAGGGCAAAAGATAAAGCAAATAACAGCAAAAGAGTTGAGGTCCCACCTAAATACTTCATAGGCACTGATACAACATCGAATATTGAAATCAGGAACATTCCCTTACCATCACTGCTAGGTGGTGGAAATGACTGGGATGTGGTAGCAGACCTACCAGGAAGAAGAGAATAACCGACTGCCATCAAGAACACAGGAATGCGACCGGACATTGTAATGTACTCCATAGAAAAACAGGAATTAATAATGATCGAGTTTACGGTTCCGTACGAAACAAGTATAGAGGAGCAGCATCTATTCAAATGTGAGAAGTACAATGATCTGGTCAAGCAACTGAGGCAGGGGGCAGGAGTCAGGGCAAAAGTGATAGCTGTAGAAGTAGGAGCGAGAGGATTTGTAGCAACATCAGCATACGACCTATGTAAGCAAATGGGCATAAAGGGACAAGCAAGAGCAAGGGCATTGAAAAGTCTTTCAGAAACAGTAGAAAAGGCCTCATGCTGGCTGTGGAGCATGCAAAACAAGCATTGAGAACATAAATAATTTCGTTTGTCACAACCAATACCAGTCCTTCGAGGCTGGATCAAAGTGCAGTGCCATCTGGAAGATCATGGGTTCAATCCCAGGATGAAAAAAAGGCAACAACTCACAAGACCTCTGGGAGTCATGACCTAGAGGGGCCCAATCCCCTTAGAGTGTCAGGAGTTTAAAAGGATTGAAACACTTGTCTGAGGGGGGGTACTTCCTCTGATGATCTGAAGGAGCTGTATTGTTGCTCTGCTCTGTACAGCAGAGAGTTTCCTGCATACATCTTTTAGCATGAGTACAAAGTTACATTTAGTAGATGTCTTTAAAGACATCATATACTCAGCATGAACCTTCTCAACAACCTCCACCACAAAGTGTATAAGTCAGTCCCCTGTATCTTTAAAATAATGTACTGCCTATAGTGCCACTGGAAATTGTGATAGGGACTTGACCAGTTTACTTTCACAGAATATATGAGGGCTGATTGATAAGTTCTTGGCATAAGGTACAAACACTTCAAACATACAGCTGATCTTAGGTGCATTTGTAGATCAGGTTAATGTGAGATTAAACACCAAGTTTCAAGAAATTAACCGCAACCAATTTTTTGTACAGGCTACTGAAGTGGTAAGGGGTGGCAGAAATTGAGAAAATGGATACAATTTCTCATCGAGCAGTCATTCGCTACCTCAACATCAAGGGCTTATCATCGAAGGAGATCCCAACATCAAGGGCTTATCATCGAAGGAGATCCCAACATCAAGGGCTTATCATCGAAGGAGATCCATGAGGACATGGTGGAGACTCTAGGGGAGAATGCCCCTTCTTACAGCATGGCGAAGAAATGGGCAGCTCAATTCAAACATGGAAAAAGAAGATGATCACCATCCAGGAAGACCAAGAACGGTAACCACTGATGAAACCACCGGCAAAATCCATGACATGATAATGGAGGATCGACAACTAAGCGATACATTGCTACTGAGTTGGGCATCTCCTAGGAACATGTTCATGCCATTATTCACAATGATTTTTAAATGACAAAGCTCTCTGCTCGATGCGTCCCGAAACTTCTTGGAGCTGATCACATCTTCTTCATTCGCTTCTACCACCAAGACCACCCCATGATCTTACTGAATTTACTCCTGTGGTCCCCGATAGGTCCCATGGTCCTCCTGTGGTCCCCAAAAGGACCATACGAGATCCCTGGGAGGACCACAAGAGGTTCAGAGTATCGCAGGGCTTGGGTCTGTATTCTCGGTGGGTCGCAGAAGCGGGATTGCATGACACCATGGTTTTCATTGCACCAGTTTGATCTAGAGTTAGACTTTCTCACCAGAAAACCTCAACGTGTTTTGGGATATTCATGTATCCCCAACGGGTGAGAGGTAGTTGTCCATCCAGTCCACCGTTGGACTTTCACCGGAAAACTTCAGCGTTATTAGGATACACATACATCCCCATCAGGTGAGAGGTGGCTGCCTATCTAGACTGCACTGGTCCAGTGTCTCTGACTTCAGCAGTTTGTGGTCGTGGCCGCTACCTTTCCCAGTTGTGACCAGGACAGAGCTTTTGTTCAAGAGGACAAATCCTCACCAATAGTAAGTTTCACCCCTGGATTAAGCCAGTTTAGGTGTATTATCCCAGTATGGGCGTGTTTAGGACGTGACCAACCTCTGGAGCAGAGGTACCATGACACAAGTAGTCATCAAGTTTCACCCCTGGGTTAAGTCAGTTTAGGCATATTTCACTAGTATGGGTGTATATCAGACGTGGCCGGCCTCTAGAGCAGAGGTGGCATAGTATGAGTATCTCTCGCCATGAGGCTACCGGACATACCAATTTAACTTCACTTTATCCTTTCCATCACCTTTTCACAGTGACGCCGCCCAGCAACCCAAATCGCATTTTCTTCACTGGCCGGGAGGAGTTTCACTCCATGCGTGGCAGCCGAAGAATCTCGCCAGCAGTGTGAAGCTGATCACAAATGACAGCATCTCAACACGTCAAGAGACAATCTTGGCCATTTTTATGCAGATCCTGAAAAGTTTCTTCTGCAATTTGTGACTATGGGTGAGGCTTGGGTTCATCATTTTCAACTAGAAACCAAAGAACAGTCAAAGCAGTGGAAACATCATGGACCCCCACCTCAAAAGAAAGCAAGGGTGGTTCTGTCTGCAGGCAAAGTGATGGCTTCCACCTTTTGGGATTCAGAAGGTGTGCTAGTGGTAGACTATCTTCAAAAGGGCAGAATGGTCACTGGGGCCTATTACATTAATCTTGTGAAGCAACTGCGGGTCAAAATGAAGGAAAAGCATGGAGGGAAATTGACGAGAGGAGTCATCTTTCAGCAAGACAATGCTCCAGTTCACAAATCGGCGGTGACAATAGCTGCTACTCATGAATGCGGCTTCCAGCTTCTTGAACATCCTCCTTATTCCCCAGATTTGGCCCCTTGGTACTATTACCTGTTTACCAAAGTCAAAAAAGAGCTCAGTGGTCACAAATTTGCTTCAGATGATGACGTCATTCATGCTGTAGACCACTTTCTACTGGCACAAGATGCTGACTTTTACAAAGAAAGGATCCATATGCTCCAGGATCGCTGGACTAAGTGCATAAACTTGCAAGGGGACTATGTTGAGAAATAACCCCAAAAAGTTATCCACAAATAACTTGTACCTTATGCCAAGAACTTATCAATCAACCCTCGTAAGAAAAAAAAACACTGCACAAAAAGTATCAGTTCTGACTGCTTATGAAAATGCAGCTTATAAATCAAAGAAAGCCATGAAGGCAAAAATTCAAAGCAGAAGAAAAGATTTTGAATGCAAACCATGTTTACAGAAAATAAATAAATACAAATTTGATTATTTCAGTTTCACAATTTCCCAATACAAAAGAATGGAACCCAAGTGAAAAAAAAAAGAAAAAAAAAGAATGACCTAACAATTTCTATTTTACATCACGCTTCGTTTAATCATCTCATAATCAAATGTGAACAAAAAAAATGTTCTTTTGTTTCAGAGCACTCAACTCAAATGCAGTGATGAACACACTATTTTCAGTAAAGGTATGGAGACTTCATATGACTCACCAAAAATGACTGGAAGTTTCCTGCCACCTTTCTGCAGCTTGCACAAGTCCATATCTCCAACTTCAGCTAGATTTAACACATAATACAATTATATCAGAATCCTCTGCAAAATAATCTCCATTATACAAGAAACAAAAATCCTGAAGTCATTACAAGTTAATTCATAAGCACGACTGTGAAAATTAAATTCTGAGAAATAAAAATCTGTTCCAACATTTATGTACTGCCTCCCTACCCTGCAGGCACAGGATCTCCCTGCCCTGCAGGCACAGGACACCTCCCCACCCTGCAGGCACAGGACACCTCCCCATTGCTGCAAGATAAAAACTCTTAGAAGCTGATGGCATAGCAAAGAACTTGGCTGTACTCTGTAGCTGTTCAGTCTTGGAATATAAGCAGTTTTGAACTACAGGACATCTTGGAAGTAGTTTCATCCATAGTTCATCTAGTCTGGGCCATTTCCTTCGGAACTGTTCAAGTGTTTCCTCTTCATTATGAATGTGTCTGCAATTTGAACTTTGGTTGTTTATGATTTTGTTTATGTGTTTAAGGTGGTATGCTTTGTTTGCAGACTCAAACTGATGTTTCAGTTTAGGTTTAGGGCTTGCCTTGTATTCCCTTTTGTCCACAGGTTCAGCATTTTTTCTGATGATGCCCTGCTGGAGGTTGCTTAACTGTGTGGCTTCCTTGAAATATAACATATAAAGTTGACACTACTTTGTTCCATAAAATTATCAAGTTAGGAAGCAAAACACAAAGAGGTATTCTGTAAATTCAGAAATAGACAAGAGTGGAAGAAGCAATACAGAGAGTAGGCAGAGATCACGTTAACTGACAACTGCCAGTAAATTACCGATTAAAAAGTAGAAAAACCAAAACTTCTGGAGGTCATTGGTTTCTGTAACCGGCTTATGTTATCAAAAACCTAATAAAAAGCAACCAGTGACATTGGTTGGGGGATAATCAATGCTCATTTTGCATGGAGGAGAATCAGGCAATTTTGACTTTGGTTCAGCATGTGAGCATTCTGTAAAGATTAAATCTTGTTGTAAGTAAGGTAAAAGGTAAAGGTAATCCTGTCATGCCTTAGAGGCACATAGTGATATGGTGTTAGTGCCCATATTTTCCTTGACCTGTCAGCACACTAGAGGGTGATATGGTCAGTATCACACCTGGCCGCCTTTCCTTCCCCAACTCCAGAAGAAGTCAGGTACCCATTTCTACAGCTGGATGACTGGGGTGCCTCTGGCTGGATCTGAACCCCCAACCTTCGCCATGAGACCAGTGCACTAACCACTTCGCCACTCAGACACCCGTAAATAAGGTAAGGGGAGAAAAATACTCACAAGAACATCTACAGTTGATGTTAGAAAGTATATTTAATTTTACATGAAATATTTTTTTTTAAATATAAAGTACCGAATGCTGTATTGACAAAATCGATATTATTGGAAGTACTTAATACACAGACGAAAGACAGTATAAACTAGGAAAAATTTAGGAACAGCTTTATTACTTAATAACTATAGTTGTATATAATGTATAGTTGTATATAGTGTACAGATGTATACTTATACACTAATTATTGTGCGAGACAAAAGACAGATAACTATTTTTAAAAAATCCTAGCATTATCACTGGAGCAGATATACATTTTGCACTATAATAGGATAAGAAACTGTAAACAGAGTAAGTATAGAATATGTATTACAACAGTACAGAAAACAACTAGCCATGTAATGGAAAAACACACCTGATTCTGCCACAAAACATCACTGATGTCTTCTGATGGCTGTCTCACACATTAAACTGAATCTTTCTTATACAACTGTTTTTCCTTTTAAAAAAAACTATAACATCTGCATTCTCCAAGTCCCTCCTAACCTCTTTATGTTGCACTTTCCATCCATTAATTAATGTACAAAGTTTACCTTTGTTATTATGTTACAAAAAAATGAAATGGTAGCGAACATTTTTCAACTGTGACTACCTGCACAATGTGAAGATTTATTCACAATATTTTCCTGTATTCTTCACCTACTATGAGAATTCACAAAAGTAAACATAAACTTGAAAAAGTTTTGGTTCACACTGAATTTTGCAACCAGTGAAATCTACATCCACAGGTTATTCTGTATTTTGTACAGGACAGGTACTATCAGCCACAGGATGCTGATGGATTTGGGGGGGGGGGGGGGGGGGGGGGGAGAGAAAGAGGAGAGTAAGAAATCTTAGCACCTGTGGACATGTCCAGAGTGCAATGATGATGACCCAGACCATAAACCATAACCGTTCCTGTATTTTGTGTCTCATGATCCTCAAGACATTAATCAAAATGGAAAAATACACGTAGAAGGGACAGCTGTTGAAGAAGTCAATCAATTTGCATACCTGGGCTGCTACATAGACCAGGATGGTGATACCAGAAAGGAAGTTAGAATTAAAATTGCAAAACCAGTATCGATCTTCAAGAATCTTGAGAAAATATAGCATTCAAAAGTTATAAGCACAAAAACCAAGTTAAGATTATTCAATTCAAATGTAATATCCACCTTCATTTATGCATGCGAAAGCTGGAAAACAACTAAAGAAATAGAAAAGAAATTTGACTCTTTTAAAAAGAAATATCTAAGGAAAATAGTCGGCATCCAGTGGAACGAATTCAAGAACAATGCAGAGATAAGACAGATAAGTGAACAACAACCAGTCTCATTGGTTATCAGGAAAAAGTGATGGACATATGTTGGTCATGTGATGAGAAGAAACAATCAGAGAATCTCAAAACAAGCTATTCAAGTGGAACACAACAGGCTGAAGAAAAAGAGGCAGACCATGGGAAACTAAAGAGGACATTGTTAAGAGAGGCCAAATTAACAGACATAAAATCCCTTGATGAGGTTAAAATGCTCACTGAAAACAATAAAAATTGGCAAACTACCTATGTGACGTTTAACGGCAAGGGAAGGATGTAAGATATAAGAACCCTCAAGAGATATTTTGTCATTTTTCTTGTATGTACATATATGTATACAACATCATCATGATACAATACTTCCTTATCAGTCAGGAAATGAATATAAAGCAGTATTCACCAACAGGCTAAGGAGACCAGATATTACAGTTCTAAAGCCAGAGTTGATGCACTAGAGATGACCAAGACCTCATCCCACAGTACTGCCTGTTGACAAGCTGTCATAACAGTCCGGTCAATAATCAAAGTGGAACTTAATAAGAAGTCTAACGCTGCAGTCTCACTGGGAAAGCAGAACCCCATCTTCCTCTTTACACTTCAGCATACAAGAAATGCCCACCTAGTCAACCATTATTTTCACATGTTGTCATTGACAATCACTGGCCATAAGAACAAACCACTTCACCCCACAGCATTCAAAACAAACCCTACATATTTTCATCAGTCATGAAATTTCATCTACGTTTTCTGGGCTCAATGATCAAACCAGATAATAGGTGCCATAAGCAACCAAATAAAACTAAGTTCTGTAGCTAGTTTTACTTGTAACTGGTTTTGTTACTTAATTTTAATCGCAACCAATTTCCTAATTCAATAAAGAAAAACAAATAGCATATCTTTTTTAAAAAATAGCTTTTACTAACATTTAAAAAAAAACAAAAAACTATCAAACTCAGCAAAGCACACACTGAACTTAATACTCAGTAACATTCCTTACCGAACTGAAAGACTGGGTACTGGCCAAGCTGCTTATCACAGTGTTACCTGGCAACTGCAGATCTGCATAGAGAGTGACATGTCTGTATTACACCACAGTGCAAAGACTTCATAGACTGTAAAAAACAGTACAACTTGAAAAAAAAAAAAAAAGATATGCCAATCAATGTTTTAAACCATAATGTCATGAAGAAGCGACTCTTCTCAAATGAGATATTTAAACTTACTTGTAATTTGACCTCTCTGCATCAATATAAATTCAACTGTGACTTCTCTGAATCAATATGTAGAAGTAATATCTAATGTAACTTCTATGTATATGAACACTGAAGTAATATCTAATTCATATATACATGGGAATGATCTCAGCATCAATACATAAAATTGATTTTTTAAAAATTTATTGCATTGCTCTGTAACTGCAAACAAAGCTAATATAGTGTCAAGAATTTTGTATCACAGACATTTTGGAGTCATTGTATCTTTAACCTCTCAAACAAACCTGTTGCATACCTCTAAGTTAGCTCCACTACCATAAGAAACATACTGTCATTATCCTACTGGATAAGCTGTATTGATGGATCATATGTATCTTCATGTGAATGAATTAATTAACCATTAAATAAATCAATAAACAAGTTGAATTCTTTCCAGACTAAATGTTTACGAAGAATTAGAAAAATATTTTGGCCAAACACCATAAGAAATAACATCTTATTAGCAGAAATGCAGATGAAGCCACTGACAACAATTATTGAGGAAAGACGCTGGCGATGGTTGGGACATGTGCGCCAAATGACTGACAACTCACTACCAAAAATAGCACTAAGATGGACACCACAGGGGAACAGAAGTAAGGGTAGACCAAAAGAGACATGGAGAAGAACAACAAAAAGGATGTTGAACAATAGAGGGCTCACCTGGGCAAGAGCAGAAAAAAAGGCGAAGGACAGGCATTTGTGGAAAACCCTTGCGGAAGCCCCATGAGCCCTGGGCACTTAAGGTTCAGAGAAAGAGAGAGAAATAAATCAATAAAAAAAACTCAACATCATCACAAACCTAACAAGAAAAAAAAAAAAAAGTAAAAGCTCCATTTCCATGCCAGTAAGGGATATTATGGATAAGGTGTTTGGTCTTTATTTCCAAGACCTTCAGCATATGAAAGTGTGATGTGGTCAGTGTCAAGCCTGGTCGCATTTACCTCCCCAGATTTCTCTGGTACCCATTCTAAAGACTGGATGGACTCCAAGGCTTTTCTGGTGTGTACCAGAAAAAACATTGCCAGGACTTGAACCTGGTACCACTAGATTAGTAAACTGAGCACCCAACCATTCAGCTCACCAGGCTGCCATCATAAACTCTCAAATACATCAGAAAATCATGAATCCTTACAAAATGCAGAAATATGGAACACCCAACTCAACTACATAGTCCTTTCAACAGAAGTACCACGAATAATCAACAAAGGGAGGCAGCCTAATGTCATCCTGTAATCCCTCACTCTGGAGATGTTAGACCATGGCTACAACATCACAAAATGTAGCCATATCTACACCAATGGATCCTCAGAAGCAACCACTAGAACTGGAGGCAGTAGAATATATATTCAGCATCAATTAGGGTACACTGTCTCACAATTCATACCTGTTGGTTCTATAGCCACCAACTATCGACCTGAGCTCACTGCTCTCCTAGAAGCTGCCAGAACACAGCTCAGACTTGCAATCACACTGTCTCCCTTACCGACAGAAAGTCTATCATACAATGTCTCCTAAAAAGCTCTAGAAAGACACAATGAAAATGTGCACACTCTCTCAAGAAAAGGCAGCTGGATCCCATCAGACCTTAGTCTATTGGTGTATAGCATTCAAAAGTTATAAGTACAAAAACCAAGTTAAGATTATTCAATTCAAATGTAATATCCACCCTCATTTATGCATGTGAAAGCTGAAAAACAACTAAAGAAACAGACAAGAAATTTGACAGTAAACCTCCAAAAGACTGCACAATTTATCCACACATAAATATAAATGTCTGAGGCTAAAACCATGGAACACAGAAGAAGAACAAACCTAGAAGTTCCAGGCCTTCATCACCACTCTGTGAGGCCGTGCGAGGTGTGTTGCAATATATACATCTGTCTAAGAATGGATTTGGACCTCTGTTTATGGCATGCACAGGGATATCCAAATCTACTGGAGCATCCATTAACTCTGTGATTCTCTGTAAATACAAAACAATGACTTAGCTGAATTATTCTTTGGCTTTAGAGTATAGTTCACCACTGAAGGAAGCATTTTCTCAGTATTAACAGTCTGTATTATATTCTAAACCACTAATTATTTTGCCATAGAAGTCAAAAGAAGTGATTTTATTCATTTTAAATGATAAAATCTGCCGTTTTATAGAAGCAATTTTACTCAGTTTTAAATGATGAAATCTGCCGTTTTAAAGAAGCAATTTTACTGTTTTAAATGATGAAATCTGCTGTTTTAAAGAACCAATTTTACTGTTTTAAATGATGAAATCTGCTGTTTTACAGAAGCAATTGTACCTAATTTTAAATTATGAAATCTGCCATTTTAACGACTCAGACATAATCTCACATTCACAGAACCCATAAGCATATGACATGATATTTAACTTTCATCCACAACAAATCTGGTCCTTGACATGCCTTTAAAACTCTAAACCCACTTTCACAGCAAAGTCCACTGCAATGATAACCAAATCCATTACCATCAGCTCAAGAAAACATGTCAACATCTCTCCACTATCTTAACAATACACCCGAAATGACATTAAAATTTTCTCTATTAAAGCAGGATTCATGCCCTTCTCTATTTATTTAGCAAATTATAACACTTAAACCTTCGATCAACACTTTCACTTTTACTTCAGCTGTTTCAATATTTTGTAAATAAAAAAAAAAATAAAAACACATATTGATACACTGGATTTATTTTCTGGATTATTCACATATTCTCTCTATCAGAAGATCTTGATTTTGCTGATGACATAACTTTTATCAGTAACAATGTGAATTCCATGCAAAAAACAACAGACAGCCTGTCTTCACTGGCTAGCAAAATAGGACTTGAAATTAACAAGGACAAAACAAAAATAATGAAAATTCCCATTAATCAAAATGGAAAAATACACACAGAAGGGACAGATATTGAAGAAGTCAAATCAATTTGCATACCTTGGCAGCTACATAGACCAGGACGGTGATACTAGAAAGGAAGTTAGAATCAGAATTGCAAAAGCAGCATCGATCTTCAAGAACCTTGAGAACATATGGAATTCAAAAGTTAAGCACAAAAACCAAGTTAAGATTATTCACTTCAAATGTAATATCCATCCTCATTTATGCATGCGAAAGCTGGAAAACAACTAAAGAAATAGAAAAGAAATTAGACTCTTTTGAAAACAAATGCCTAAGGAAAATAGTCGGCATCAAGTGGAACGAATTTAAGAATAATGCAGAGATAAGACAGATGACTGAACAACAGCCAGTCTCATGAGTGATCAGGAAAAGGAGATGGACATATGTTGGTCACGTGATAAGAAGAAATGATCACAGAATCCCAAAACAAGCTATCAAGTGGAACACAACAGGCCAAAGAAAAAGAAGCAGACCGCGTGAAACTCTGAAGAGGTCACTGTTAAGAGAGGTCAAATTAACAGACATAAAATCCCTTGATGAGGTTGAAAGACTTGCCGAAGACAGGAAAAATTGGCAAACTACTTTGCGAGCCCTATGTGACGTTTAACGGCACGGGAAGGATATAAGATTCTCTCTATCACATACAGTAAATGATTAAAACACAAATGATCACAGACAATGGTGCATGTGCGTCTATTTCTGTTTTCCTCTCCATTTCTCTCAAATGATCAGTTACAAAAACTAGTTTTGAATATTTCACTATTCAGCTTACAAGTGACAAAGTAAAACGCAAGGCAGAATGTAAAAAAAAAACAAGCACCTTTGAATTCAAGCTAAAATACAACACAGAGACAGTATTTCAATTCAAAGAGAAATAGCTGGGGCCTCTGTCTCCTGCTTGTTCTAGTTAAGAGATGTTTGTGTTTGGCTCAACAAACCACTATTTTGAAAAGAATCATGGAAATGAAAGAAATAAAACTAACAAATGGAAATGAACACGCAACTGAAATCCATTACAAAAATTCCTTTCAAACAGCAATATGTCCTGTGAATTCACATTTAATCAGTGACCAATTACAGCAATACTGGGCTGTGAATTCACATTTAATCAGTGACCAATGACAGCAATATGTCCTGCGAATTCACATTTAATCAGTGACCAATTACAGCAATATTGGGCTGTGAATTCACATTTAATCAGTGACCAATGACAGCAATATGTCCTGTGAATTCAAAAATTCCTTTCAAACAGGACTGAAAACAAAAAGACTCCCAAATAATTGAGGTGCAATCCCTCAAAATGACTCAGATTTAGAACAAAATTAGTTTGAAGGATGTTTAAAACATGAAGGATGTTTGTGAAAAGAAAAAGTAAAATGACAAGAAAGAAATGCAAACATGCAAATCTTTTTCCTTGTGAAGAGTAAAAGATTTATGAACTAGTAATAATGCTACCACCAACATACCACTGACTGCTGTGAGAAAAGAAACAGGTTTAGAAAACTGGAATGAGTCAAAATGATCATACTGGGACAGTCTTGAATGAAGACATTTGTCTGTGCCTTGTGCTTCACATGAATATGAGAACTGGAAATTGTTTTATGTTGTCTTCCCCTTTTAATGTTATTTCATGTGCATGTTTTGTCTTAGAAATATTTTAACAACGCATTAATTAAATAATGAATGGAACACTGACCCATCTTAATTTCTCTCTAGCTCTTTGCTGAACTGTATTCCTTTTGCATTTACTGGATGGATTTTGCAAAACTAGATTTTAATTCAATGTTTTAAATCCAACACCAGAGAAATAACTAAACCATCGTTACCGTTAACTACCGGGGGACTCCCTGCAAAATTCCGGTTCATATGTGCTTTTGCTGATATCAACATACCTCAGCATCATCAGACGGACTCTTAAGTGTGTGTGTGAACTCTTGTGCAACATCGCTGATATTCTTTACGCCGATCTCAAAAGGCTGTAACTGTTTTGAAGCTGCACCATCAAAAGCTGCAGCGGCGTTTGTTGCATTTGTCGATACTTTTTTGGAGTGAGAGTACAAGTTTCTGCGCCCTTTCCATCGTTTTCCTTCCTTTCCACTCATGTTTGAAATAAATGTCTATCAGCAGCTGTTAAAGTGCATCACTAGAATCATAAAACAAAGTAGCCAGGAAGGAAGGAGGAATTAAGATCCACAATTAAATTAGCCGATCCCTTCAGTACCAAAATGGCGGAACAGTATTTATCCCAGCATGCATTATTGGATGGGTTGGTAGGCACAAAAAAGGCGAAGTTACTCTAAAGTACAATGAAGACGTTGTTCTTATTTATCGCTCTTTTCCTTTGCAATTAAATTGTTAAATAAAATCGATTTTAAAAAAGAAAATGTCGACAAATGGACGGAGAGGAAAATACAAGAGGAAATAAACGAACTCATTAACAAATATACAACTCCTGAGGGCATTATTATTTATACAGATGAATCAGTGAGCAGGGGAACTAGTAGCAGTTGGAGTTTTGCAGCATACCGAGGAGGTAAAACACTGAAACTCATGGATGGGGCTTATACAAACACCTGCTCAAGTAAGCACATGGAAATAGAGGCCATCACACAAGCATTAAAATGGGTAGTGACACAGAAAACACACCACATCACCATCATTACCGATTCCCAAAATCTATGAAGGAAAATAGAAAAAAAAAAGCCAATAGAAGTGAATGGCAAGAAATAATAAATGCCACATCAAACAAATCACATGGATATACTGTCCAGGCCATCCGTAGTCGACGGAACAACGAGGCTGACCAGCTAGCAGCAAGGGACAAATCAGAAGGCCTCATCAAAATGGACAAATCGGGCCTGTACATATCCAAGCAACACCTCGACGAACAAATGCAAGGCAACTCCTCCAAAGTACGTGCCACATACGACTCAATGCATTACATGTAGTCAAGGGCAGTGGTTGCAAATCCCAACTAAATGTAGATCAATACATAATCAACACAACATTGGAGTCACCTCCCTAAAGACAAGAAGGAAACCTTGATATCAAAGGCCCAACACGTATGGGCGGGGCCCAAGTGTAATGAACCCACTCCCCAGGAACAGCAACAGAGCTATGCCCCTTTTTTTTTTTACAGTTACAGTTTTTCCAATTGTTTGATTTATTTTTCCCCGTAAATGAAATCTTATTTGAAAACGTACAATTTACATATGACTAAAGTTTGAGGAAGCAAATTTCATCTTTTAATGACCAGATCTTTACTCTAAGAATAATACTTGAAGAACATATCAAAAAGAAAAACTATTAATACTGAACTTCACAGACTTTAAAAAGGCATTTGATAGCATCAATCAGTCAAGTGCCATACCGCATGGCATAGGCGATCATTTCTCTCCACAATTCCCTGTCTTTAAACTTGATTATGAGATCCGCTGGTGACTTTCTTCCTAGACACACCAGTAACTTCTCTCTCTCCATCTTCCTCTGTCCCTTTTTTCCTCAGTTTTTCCAGTTGCCACAATGTGTTCCAATTTTCCTCTTCTCAGAAAATGTCCTACAAATCTCGCGTGTCTGCCTCTGATCTTTGTTGCCTTTTAACTTCAGCCTCTCATAAGACTCCTTTGTTGGTTTTCTTAGCTGTCCATGGTACCTTCAACATCCTTCTTATGAACCACATTTCCATGGCCTACATTTCTCATTGTACTCTCTTATTCATGGACCATCTATAAAACAAAATTGGGTCGATGTAACATTTAAGTATTCAGAATTTTGTTTCCATTGATATGGATCTGTTGCACAAGATGTTTCTCATTTTCTGGAATGCTGACTTGGCCTGAGTACATCTGCTTTTTATTTCGTTGTGACATTTCCCATCAGTGGTTATAATTGCTCTTAAATACTTGAATCTATCAACTTGTTTCAGTTCTGTGCCATCGATGGTAATGCTACATGTTGGTGGTATTCTTTTCTTTGAGATGACCATCACTTCAGTCTTCTTTTTATTCAGACTGAGACCTTTACTTTTACTTTCACGAACCACGATGTCCAGCAAAGCCTGTAGCTCCCCCTCACTTTTAGCAATCAGAACTGATAGCATACACAGAGATTAACTGTGGTGAATTTTAAGACTATATGGAATACCATCTAAAATTGTCAACATCATTAAGGACCTCTACAACAGATATGTTTGTGCAGTTAGAAGAAAGGATGAGCAAATGGTTCCAGATTGAAACAGGCATGAAACAAGGATGTATACTATCTCCTTTGGTTTTTGTAATTGCAGTAGGACTTCATAATGAAAAAATGCTGCACAGGTAACACAAGTATTGACTGGGTACATGCGACTCAGCTAGAAGATCTTGATTTTGCTAATGACATAACTCTTATCAGTAACACTGTGAATTCCATACAAGAAAAAACAGATATCCTATCTTCACTAGCTAGCAAAATAGGACATGAAATTAACAAGGACAAAATAAAAATAATGAAACTTCCCATTAATCAAAATGGAAAAATACACATAGAAGAGATGGTTGTTGAAGAAGTCAATCAATTTGCATACCTTGGCAGCTACATAGACCAGGATGGTAACACCAGAAAGGAAGTTAGGATTAGAATTGTAAAACCACCATCGATCTTCAAGAATCTTAAAAACACATGGCATTCAAAAGTTATAAGCACAAATGCAAGTTAAGACTATTCAATTCAAATGTAATATCCACCCTCATTTATGCATGTGAAAGCCGGAAAACAACTAAAGAAATAGACAACAAATTAGACTAAGGAAAACACTCAGCATCAAGTGGAACGAATTCAAGAATAATGCAGAGATGAGACAGATGAGCGAACAACAACCAGTCTCATTGGTGATCAGGAAAAGGAGATGGACATTTGTTGGTAATGTGATGAGAAGAAACGATCAGAGAATCCCAAAACAAGCTATCAAGTGGAACACAACAGGCCGAAGAAAAAGAGGCTGACCGTGGGAAACTCTAAAGAGGACATTGTTAAGAGAGGCCAAATTAACAGGCATAAAATCCCTTCATGTGGTTGAAAAGCTCGCCAAAAACAGGACAAATTAGCGAACTACCTTGTGAGTTCTATGTGACGTTTAACGGCACAGGAAGGATATAAGATATAAGAAAAATTACTGGTTTTACATTGTCTGGTATTTCTGGATACACTCCATATTCAGTATATTAAAATATTTCATTGAATTTATATAACAGTTATATTAGCAACTTCATTATATGGTTTGGATCATCATCATTGCACTCTGGATATGTCCATAGGTACTTGGATTCTCCCTTCAACATATCCATCAGCGTCCTATGACTGATAGTGCCCATACTGTGTTGGGTGACAAGTCCTCTTATGCATCCAGTATGCCTCTCTCCTAGCTAGGCCAGTAGCGCGTCACTCTCTCTCCCCTCCCCGGTTCCCCATCCACCACCCCCAGTTACAACCCACCGACCACATGTCACAGGTCTCTATTTAAACAATTTCCACGTCCTACCAGATCCATTCCTGACACACACCGCCGGACAAGCCACACCTTGCAATTTACAGCTAAGTACTCCTTTAAAAAAATTTTTTTTTTTTTTTAAACAGTATTCATGTAAATCTATACTTTATATCTCCTCTCCCTATTTCTTCGTCCTGTATGTTTTTGTATGATTAAGGCTCATGCCGAAACGTCACAACTTTGTAATCGTTAAGTACTAAAGCTGCTCCTACTTTTTTCCGATTTTATACATTCTAGTATCACAGCTTTACTGCAGTGTTTAGTGTATAGTTGTATACTTATACACCAATTATTGTGGATGTGTATAAGGTTCCTAACAGTAGTAACATGGCATATGATCAGCCTCATTTAGTAACAGAACATCACATTAGGTTATTTTTCTTATTGGACAAAACAAGCCACAAGTAAGAAAAAAAAAAAAAAACAAGAAGAAAAGTTTGTGTTACAGAATAAGGAAACTGAGTAAAGAATAGAAGCAACTGAAATGTTGCAAATAATCGAAAGACACCTACCGACCCATCTCATTATGCATGCTGGGATAAAAATTGCTCCACCATTCTGGCACTCGGGAGAACCCTATTAGATGTGGATCTTAACAGACAACAGAAATGGATTCCAACATAACAGTAATGGATTTGAAAATGTGGTGACTTCACCTTGAAACTAAATGACTCTTAATGTACCTCACTGGAACATACAGCACACCGCTGATCATTCTACATACACTGCATTAATAATAAAAACATGATGCACACATAAAATATCAGTCCCGTGCAAAGAAGTCTCCACCAAGTAGACAGATGGACAAAACAAAAAAACAAAGATACTTTCTGTATGCAAGGACATTACAAAATTTATTTCAGCTGCTCAAGTTTACACTAATGCTGTCATTTAAGACAACTTTTATCATGCAAACCTATAAATGCATTACAGAACTGCAGATTCTATTTTATCAAAGAAAGAAGATAAGCTTTGATCTCATCTGATGGAGTGTTTATTTTTATTCTCTTTGACAACGATAGTTATACCAAACAAAAGAGAGTTTTGGCTTTCTCAAATGCTAAAGTGTTGACAACATATACAGATAAGGCAAGTAAAAAATATGAAATTTTATGTATAATGTTTGCTCAGTTCAAAGTGGCCTTTGATAGAAACATGTGAATTCAATGTTTCCACAGTTCTAAATGACTACTAATGGTAATATTGGTCTGTGAATTCACATTTAATCAGTGATCAATGACAGCAATATTGGCCTGTAAATTCACATTTAATCAGTGACCAATGACAGTAATATTGGCCTGTGAATTCACATTTAATCAGTGACCAATTACAGCAATATTGGTCTGTGAATTCACATTTAATCAGTGACCAATTACAGCAATATGTCCTGTGAATTCACATTTAATCAGTGACCAATTACAGCAATATTGGCCTGTGAATTCACATTTAATCAGTGACCAATGACAGCAATATGTCCTGTGAATTCAAACTACCTCTGGGAAAAAAAAAGCTTAAAAAAAAAACGCATTTCAAGAATTTAATAATGAAATCATGAAACAAGAAATTCATAATGAAATCATGAAACAATTTAACATCTTAACACTTGATTTCAAAGTCTAAAACTATTCTCATAATAACTTACAATATTATAAACACTATGTGAACTGATATATTTAAGCACATAATTGTACAAACTTTCATCAATCTGTTGCTAGCAAGGTGGGAGGAGGGGAGAAATAAGACAAAAAAATGTGTACTCATCAGTTCCATTTACTTGCTGCTTTCATGTGTGCTTGAACCTTCTCTCGAAACAGATTTTTCTGACTTCCGTACTGGCCCCAGCTTGGGCTCCAAAAAGAGTAGATGGTCTCATTGAGCTTTGCACTGTAACTAGTTTTTAAATTTATTTTTACTTCCATGCATCATAGAGAGCCCAAATCCGTTAAGTTCGCAAAAATATGAACATTTGTATAGTGGTTTTTAAATGTAAAATATTTCATTTCCCAGCATCTGGATGAGTAAGTGCCACATTTATGGATGGCCGTTTGCTAACTGAGCCACAGTTTTAAAAAACAAAAAAAAGTGTTTTCTCCTGGAAAACTGTGGACAATACAATCATCTTCTCTTGCTGCCACTTGTGGGAAAAAGCAAATTTATGAACATACGTTACCATATTCCTATACAAAACAAAAACTGTCACAAAATCAACACCTGATTACACCTGTCCAGAGTCTGAGTAAGCTGGTGGTTCACTGTCTGCTAACAGAGGGTTCATATGTCGCCATTTGCTTGAATTTTCCCATAATTCTGCGGTGATATTTCTAACCAAGAAGCATTAGTCTTCTGGTCGGCATGACTGGATAAAGATTCTAAGGAAAAAAAAAGGGGGGGGGGGTGTGTTGTCTGCAAGGCAGTGTATTACGAAAATAAGGTACTGAGAACTTCTTTCAGAACAAAAGAATCAGTGTATTATGAAAATAAGGTACTGAGACTTTTTTTTTTAAAAATCAGCCCAAGTTAAAGGAACACATAGAAAATAAAACAAAATTTGAATATATATATATATATGTGTGTGTGTGTACATGCACACATGTTTACAGATAATGATTTCTGCTTCAATTTCTTCTATCCATCCACTGAATAAGAAGTCAAAATAATACATACCGGAACAGACAACAAAACTATATTCGTTGATGCTCAAATGATACAAAAATCCACTCAATAACTTCTTTTTTTTTTCTCACTTCTACCTGTGATAGAATTAAAAAACTCCATTGTTCATTAATGTGCATCAGTGACTGCTTGCACAAATGTTAACAAGAAAAAAAAAAAGCTTATTAATATAAATAATTAAGTGTTGTAATATTAGTCACAGACCCAACACTACAGTAAATAACACATACACTCACATGAAACAGGACATGATACTAAAAGAAGTGATTTTTTTATGAATATAAATAATTACGAATTAGTTATTAATACTTTTATAAACAAAAACTCTAATACGTGAGTTATTAACATAAATACCTCCTCATAAATTTTTATTATGTTAAAATTCCTTTGCACAATTAAAAACATACAGCTACACAAATCTTAAAATATGGTAAATAAAACTAAAGCAGACATCTAACTATCACTTTCTGGTCAGGTAGGAGGTGCTGGAATTAAATAATCTATGACAAGCAGTTAAATGTATTCTTAAAACCTGGGTCTCATCCCAATAAAAGCTGGTTCACTGATTGGCTTAGTGGCTGGTGCACTAGTCTCTCATGACAAAGGTCGGGGGTTTGAATCTGGCCGGAGGCACCCCAGTCACTCAGCTGTAGAAATGGGTACCCGACTTCTTCTGGAGTTGGGGAAGGAAAGGCGGCCAGGCGTAATACTGACCACATCACCCTCTAGTGTGCTGACAGGTCAAGGAAAATATGGGCACGGCACCTGATGATGATGATGATTGCAGACATAGCCTCAATGAAAGATGATTAATAAATCAGCTTCATCGAAAACTGACACAAAATTCTGCCCCAGGAAATGCCTCTTAACAGACATTTCAGCTGCAGTAACTGATAACAAATTAGCCTCAGAATTTCTGTGTGGCAGAGAACTCTATTAAATGATAACATCATGGCCAAGTGGACAGAATACCACACAGGCATGCGTGCTCATCTCTTTAACATGTGAAAAAAACAAATACTCATTCATTAGTCTTGCATGCAGTAAGAATTGCTATATGATAGTCTGCTGACATGAATCAATACTGAGTATCTGTGCCTCTATCACTTCCCTCCAAAGTGTGAATTTTTTAAGAAAAAATAATCAAGTATTTTATGTGGTTTCCTTCCAAGTACATTATGTACTAATGATGAAAAGAGAATAAAGGATAAAACAAAAACCCATAACTAACTAAAAAACTGGTCAGAATGTTGCACAAAATTCATTTAAACAGCAACAACTAACCCATAAATGTATCTACAAGTCTACACCAATCCATCAATCATAAAATGATTCAGGAAGACGGGCTAGTAAATCTTGGGATTCCTGTTTGATGTTTCCACAGAGGTGACACATATGCTAAAATGGCTTCTCTTATTAATGAATTCCCAGCATCGAGGGGTGAATGATAAGTTCTTGGCATAAAGTACAACCGATTATTTGTGGATAACTTTTTTGGGTTATTTCTCAACATAGTCCCCTTGCAAGTTAATGCACTTAGTTCAGCGATCCCTTCTTTGTAAAAATCAGCATCTTGTGCCAGTAGAAAGTGGTCTACAGCATATGAAGCAAATTTTTTACCACTGAGCTCTCCTTTGAGTTTGGTAAACAGGTAATAGTCTGAATGGGCCAAATCTCGGGAATAAGGAGGATGTTGAAGAAGCTGGAAGCCGCATTCATGAATGGTAGCCATTGCCACCGGCGAGTTGTGAACTGGAGCATTGTCTTGCTGAAAGACAACTCCTCTTGTCAATTTCTCTCCACGCTTTTCCTCCAATTTGACCCGCAGTTGCTTCACAAGATTAGTGTAATAGGTCCCGGTGACCGTTCTGCCCCTTTGAAGATAGTCTAGCACACCTTAGTCTACCAATGCACACCTTCTGAATCCCAAAAGATGGAAGCCATCACTTTGCCTGCAGAGAGAACCACCTTTGGTTTCTTTGGAGGTGGGGGTCCATGATATTTCCACTGCTTTGGCTGTTCTTTGGTTTCTGGTTGAAAATGATGAACCCAAGCCTCATCCATACTCACAAATTGCAGAAGAAATGTTTCAGGATCACAGAAAAATGGCCAAAATTGTCTCTTGACAAGTTGAGACGCTGTCGTTTGTCATCAGCTCCAAGAAGTTTCTGGACCATTGAGCAGAGACTTTTGTCATTTGAAGATCATTGTGAATAATGGCATGAACATGCTCCTGGGAGATGCCCAACTCAGTAGCAATATACTGCTCAGTTAGTTGTCAATCCTCCATTATCATGTTATGGATTCTGCCGGTGGTTTCCGTTCTTGGTCTTCCTGGACGGGGATCATCTTCCAGGCTCTCCCTTGCATGTTTGAATTGAACTGCCCATTTCTTCAAGGTGCTGTAAGAAGGGGCACTCTTCCCTAGTCTCTACCATATCCTCATGGATCTCCTTCGATGATAAGCCCTTGATGTCAAGGTAGCGAATGACTGCTCGATGAGAAATTGCATCCATTTTCTCAATTTCTGCCACCCCTTACCACTTCAGTAGCCTGTAAAAAAAAAAATTGGTTGCAGTTAATTTCTTGAAACTTGGTGTTTAATCTTACATTAACCTGATCTACAAATGCACCTAATATCAACTGTGTGTTTCAAGTATTAAATATTTCTGACACATTAAAGGTCATGATAATCTAGAGAAGACTGTCTCGGAAGGGTACATAATGGGAAAAAGGAAGAGAGGAAGACCAAGGCGAAGATGGATGCAAGACATTGTTGATGATCTGCAAATGGATGCATCTGCAGCAAGGCATCTTGCTTACAACCGAGAGGCCTACAGGAGTGCTGTTAGGGAATCAAAGTTCTGCATGGGACATGCAAATGAATGAATGTTTCCAGCATGTGTACCTTATGCCAAGAACGAGAACTTATTAATCACTCCTTGTAGTACAACATTTTTCACCTAAAAATGAACACTGCTCTAATTTCACAACATCACCACCATTAATGATTGTGCAAAATGATTTTGCAACTGATTCAACACTGAAAATTTGAGATTTCGTTCTGTTTGGGATTTTTTTTTTTTTAACCACATGTAAAATAAATATGGTCATGATTACTTTATGTAGCTCCAACCTGGGATATTGTTATTTAGAATATGAGAACATCTTCTGTAAGTCTGATGTGTGTTGCTATCTTCTGTAAGTCTGATGTGTGTGCTGCTATCTTCTGTAAGTCTAATGTGTGTGCTGCTATCTTCTGTTAGTCTGATGTGCGTTGCTATCTTCTGTAAGTCTGATGTGTGTGCTGTTCATTCACTCATTCATTCATTTGCATGTCCCCTGTGAAACTTTGCCTCCCAAACAGCACCCCTGTAGGCCTCTCGGTTGTGAGCAAGATGGCCTGCTGCTACTGCGTCCATTTGCAGATCATCAACGATGTCTTGCAGACATATTCGTTTTGGTCTTCCTCTTTTTCTTTTTCTCATTATGTACCCTTCCAATACGGTCTTCTCTAAATTATCATGACGTTTAATGTGTCCAAAATATTTCAGTTTTCTCTCTTTAATCCTATCTACTAGCCAGCCTTCTTCAATATTAAGCTCTTGTAGTATAGATATATTTGTTCTTTTTTGTGTCCACGATATCTGGAGAACTCTTCCGTAGCATTTACATTCAAAGGCATTTATGTGTTTCTCAGCTGTTTTGTTAAGTGTCCAGGTCTCACAGGCATATGTTGCGATGGGAAAGATGCATGTCCTTAAAAATCTTATTTTTGTAGTTCTGTCTGTTCCTCTCCAAAGATTCCTTATTTGTTTTACTTTCTGAAGAGCGATAGATATCCTCTTTTTAATTTCCCTCATTGTATCTCCATTATTAGTTAGTAGTGATCCAAGTTATTCAAAAGTCTCCACTTCTTCCAGTTTTTCCTCATTTATATATATTTCAGCTGCCTTGTTTGTTTTATCAGTTGTCATCAATTTTCTTTGCATTAAGATAGAGGTTCTGCTCTTCGCTGTTCTTACGGACTGACATAATTAGTTTTTCCATTAGTTTGATGTGTGTGCTGCTATAAGTCTAATGTGTGTGCTGCTATCTTCTGTAAGTCTAATGTGTGTGCACTATCTTCTGTAAGTTTGATGTGTGTGCTGCTATCTTCTGTAAGTCTGATGTGTGTGCTGCTATCTTCTGTAAGTCTGATGTGTGTGCTGCTATCTTCTGTAAGTCTAATGTGTGTGCTGCTGTCTTCTGTGTCTAATGTATGTGATATTTTCTGTAAGTCTGATATGTGTAGCATCTTCTGTAAGTCTGATGTGGTATCTTCTTAAAGTCTAATGTGCATGCTACTATCTGCTGTAAGTCTGATGCGTGTAGTACCTTCTGTTAAGTCTGATATGTGTGATATCTTCTGTATGTCTGATTGTGCTATTTTTTCTAAGTCTGATGTGTGTGATATCTTCTGTAAGTCTGATGTGCGTGATATCTTCTGTAATTCTGATCTGTGTGATATCTTCTATAAGTATGATGTACTATCTTCTGTAAGTCTGATCTGTGTGATATCTTCTATAAGTATGATGTACTATCTTCTGCAAGTGTGATCTGTGCTATATTCTGCAAGTGTGATCTGCGCTATCTTCTACAAGTGTGATCTGTGCTATATTCTACAAGTGTGATCATTGTGCTGTCTTCTACATGTGTGATATGTGAGATAGGTGCAAATTGTGTGCTATTTTTGGCACGTGATTTGTGCTATCTCCTGCACATGTGATGTGTGCTGTATTCTGAAAGTGTATTCTATGTGCTCATGGGTGATCAGGAAAAGGAGATGGACATAATGTTGGTCATTTGATGAGAAGAAATGATCAGAGAATCCCAAAACAAGCTATCAAGTGGAACACAACAGGCCAAAGAAAAAGAGGCAGACCGCGTGAAACTCTGAAGAGGACATTGTTAAGAGAGGCCAAATTAACAGGCATAAAATCCCTTGATGAGGTTTAAAGACTCGCCGAAGACAGGAAAAAGTGGCGAACTACTCTGCGAGCCCTATGTGACGTTTAACGGCACGGGAAGGATATAAGATATATAAGATAAGATTCTATGTGCTACATTTTATTTTTTTTTGGGGAGGGGGGAGTGTTGCATTTTTCTCTCCTTGTCAGGTTCAGTAATTTTATCACTCTGTCTTGCATCAGATTTTGATTATACAAATCAGTTCCATGTTGTTCAGGAGAGTGCTCCTTATTGAACACACTGACAGAAATGACCATGGATGCCATGCTGTAATTTTTGCTTAGGTTTTCAGCAAAATCTCTCTGAGCTCTGCTACATCCTTCCCTTTTCAACACATTACTCTCATAAGCACTGGGTAGACCTTCAATCACCTCAGCTTGTTTCTGAGGTCTGCTAAATCTTCAGACTTCCGCTAGCTGTAAGCCATAATCTTCAGGCAATACTGTCATCAGTATACTTTATGGTTCTCATCAACTGATATTGCTGTCAGACTAAAATTCTGTGAACTTCACAGATATCACATACAGCATTTTAACATATTCCCAAGAGAAGCCCCAAAATCATTATCATGACTGTCATTCATAGCATGGCTCAAAAATGCTTCTTCACAATCTTAGACTTTTCACATCATATGACAGGCAAGAATGGTAAGGTCAAAGTGGAATCTCTTACAACCTAACTCACTGGAGTTTACTAGAGAAAATGAAAACTGTGGAGTTTTCTTTTTTATTCACTAATATGGATCTGCCTAGTCTAAGACCACAAACATGGTGATGTGACAGCATTCTTCTGGTATGTACCAATGATGCTTTATATTCAGCTCCACAAGTTCAATGAATGTTTAACATTTCTGTGCATGTTTTATTTATGTACGCATACATCCAGAAGAGTGTTGGCCAAGTGGGGCACCTTGTTTCAGCATCAATTTTCTTAGATCCAGAAAAAGTGTTGCCCAAGTGGGGCACCTTGTTTCAGCATCAATTTTCTTAGATCCAGAAAAAGTGTTGCCCAAGTGGGGCACCTTGTTTCAGCATCAATTTTCTTAGATCCAGAAAAAGTGTTGCCCAAGTGGGGCACCTTGTTTCAGCATCAATTTTTTACTGGCATGTTCATGGACTTGTGCCCCTGGTAGCTTTCTCTTATGGTTCTTGCCGAATTTTTTTCATTATTCATTTTTCTGGTACTTCAAAGTGCCTGCATTGTGTCCTATCATATTTCAGATGGTTACGTGTCACAGATGTTAACACAACCCACACAGATTTACAAAGTGAACGGTTTTATGACTCATGCCTTCATTCAGAACTACTTTATGGCTAATACATTCATTATCATTTTATAGCTAATGCACAATGTTATGGCAACACACAATAATTAGTGTATAAGTATATAACTATACACGAAGCACTGCAGTAAAGCTGTGATACCAGAATGCATAAAATAGGAAAAAGTAAGAGCAGCTTTATTACTTAACGATTACACAGTTGTGACATTTTGGCGTGAGTCTTAATCATACAAAAACATACAGGACGAAGAAATAGCGAGAAGAGGTATAGATTCACATGAACACTATTAAAAAAAATATATATTATATATTTTTTAAAAAGAGTACTTAGCTGTAAATTGTAAGGTGTGACTTGCCCGATGGTGTGTGTCCGGAATGGATTTAGTAGAACGTGAAGACTGTTTAAATAGAGACCTGTGATATGTGGTCGGTGGGTTGTAACTGGGGGCGGTGGATGGGGAACCGGGGAAGGGAGAGGAAGTGATACAATACTGACCTAGCTGGGAGAAGTTGAAACAGGTGATTAGGGAAGAGGGGTTGCAGAGTGATGCTGTGAGGAAGTTTGAAAAGTAAGAAGGGGTGGACTTAGTGGAGAGGTACTATAATGATTGAAGAGAATGTTAACATTTCAATGGCCCCAAACACAGAGGCAAATCTGACTTTCTGGTAACAGCCATCAAACAATGTCACGCAGATGACACAAGCTGCCTGGGGTTTGAGAACCGCTGCATTCACAATTATGGGACGCTGGAGCCACATGGGTTAAACTCGCTGTTTAGCTACACTTAACATTCTCTTCAGTCATTATAGTACCTCTCCAATAAGTCCGCCCCTTCTTACTTTTCAAACTTCCTCACAGCATCACTCTGCAACCCCTCTTCCCCAATCATCTGTTTCAACTTCTCCCAGCTAGGTCAATATTGTATCACTTTCTCTCCCCTCCCCGGTTCCCCATCCACCACCCCTAGTTACAACCCACCGACCATATATCACAGGTCTCTATTTAAACAGTCTCCACGTTCTACTAAATCCATTCCTGACACACACCGCCGGACAAGTCACACTTTACAAATTACAGCTAAGTACTCTTTTTAAAAAAAAAATTTTTTTTTTTTTTTTAATAGTATTCATGTGAATGTATACTTTATCTCCTCTCTCTATTTCCTCATCCTGTATGTTTTTGTATGATTAAGGCTCATGCCGAAACGTCACAACTTTGTAATCGTTAAGTAATAAAGCTGCTCCTACTTTTTCCTATTCTATGCATTCTAATGTTATGGCAAGGATCCTATCCTGTCAGAGGCTCACTTGCCTGTCATTCATTTGGGGCCTTTTTTCAGCATATCTAACCTTATACTGTCCAATCTGGATACTCTTGAAGGACCCCTCCCCTCTTTGGCAGATGGATCGGGTATCCCACCATCTATTCTGCCTGTGTTTCTTTTTATTAGATATTATCAAGTAATTTATACAAAGCCTTTGCAAACACGACTACAGCTGAATCTGTGGGTGTTTTTTTCTGTATGTTATCAAGTTAGCACTCATAAATATGTACTTACACACAAATAATGTTTTAAAAATACTTAAGATAATAAAACTGACAAACAATACATTTTAAGAAAATGTGTTACAGTTCAAATTTTGTTTCAGCTATTTTAAAATGTACTCTATCTCAGCCTCTCTTCTATACTGCTGTTAGTTTTAAATCAACCCAAATGATGATTGTATGAGAAACTGTTCATGTTAAGTGTAGTAACCATTGTCCATGTTTTGGTAATACAGGTCAGATGAAGTATTGTATGGTGGGTATTGCTGATTTTGGAACTGTGAAGAGTCTTGGTGTAGACCTGTGGAGGTCTGATGGGATGTTGAGGATGGATAATGGGAAGATGATGGGTTCAGATACTGGGAAGTTGATGAGCTCTGATACTGAGAAACTGCTGATGTCTGAAATTGGGGAGTAGATGAGGTCTGGTAATGGGAAGTTGAAGAATGAAACTGAGGAGCTGATGATGACTGATACTGGGAGGTTGAAGAATGAAACTGAGGAGCTGATGATGACTGGTACTGGGAGGTTGTTGAAGACTGAAATGAGGGGGTTGACGAAGCTTGATACTGGGAATTTGATGAGGTCTGAAACTGGGAAGTTGAGGTCTGATACTGGGAGGTTGCTGATGTCTGAAACTGGGGAGTTGATGAAGTGTGATACTGGGAAGTTGATGAACTCTGATAAAAGGATGATGGCGAGCTCTGATAAAGAGGTGATGTTGAAGTCTGATACAGAGAAGATGCTGAAGTCTGATAAAGTGAAGGTGTTGAGGTTTGATAGTGAGAAGCTGATGAAGTTTCATAATTGGAAACTGCTGAAGTCTGATACTGGGGCATAGCCGATTGCTGAAACTGGGGATTTTCTGTCTGATAATGGGAAGCTGTGGTCTGGTACTGGGAAGCTGAAGTCTGATAGTGAGCTGTTGCTGGGGTCTGATACTCATGCTGCTGAGAAAACTGGTACTGTGATGCTACATTCTGACTGAAAGATAGAGATTCTTCAGTGGGACTTACAGTGTCATACTGCTGTGATGAATTTGGAGGATAACCAGAGGAATGAAAGCCAGTACTGTGAGGTTCATTCTGTCGAAGAGAAGGTGGTGCACTATTAGACTGACTGAACTGAGCATAACTGCTGGGTGACTGTGTGGAAGGTGTACATGCTGGAGTGTACTGTGACTGGAACTGTTGGGATGAGAGTGATGATGGAGGAGGTACCGACCTGGCTGGTGTTGTGGGTGTGAATTTTTGTGTCTGGTTATTTATACTGGATGACTGTGTGTTTCCTTGACCAGATGGCCACCTTAATCTAAAATCTGCCGCAGGCTGAAGACCTCCAAATCTTGTGTTCGAACGTGAAACTGTAGCAGTTTCACTCTGTAATGACTTTGGATCTGTATTTCTAAGACTAAAATTTGACTGAGGGATCTTAAATTGATTTGTTGAAGATGGGACTGAAAATCTGGACAAATTTTTGGACAACTGCTCTATAAATCCTGCAGCCACAGTTAAAGCTGGCCCTTTGAATCCCATAGACGATGCTCCACTAGTTCTAGGCTGGCCAGAAAAAGCAGATTTCACAACAGGTGCTCTCGTTTGAAAGTTCTGTCTTTGCTGAAATTGTTGGGGCTTTGGTCCAGGTACTGAAGTAGGCCGAGAAAATGATGCTCTCTGCACTGCTGGCTGACTCCTATTCTGTTCAGGTGCTGTTCCTGATTTTGTCACAACCGGACCACTCATCTGTTTAAATGATGAAGAATCTTGATTTTCTTTTATCTTGTTCCCTGTCTGTTCATCCTCTGAAATCTTCTCCAGTGCTGTAACTATTAAAGAAATACATAACAAACTATAAATTATATGTTATATGTTTTAAAGAGTTCAAAATACCAAAACAGATTTTAAAAAATACATGTATATACACTCATATACAAGCGGTGGTTGATAAGTTCTTGGCATAAGATACAAATACTTGAAATACACAGTTGACATTAGGTGCATTTATAGATCAGGTTAATGTAAGATTAAACACCAAGTTTCAAGAAATTAACTAAACTGCAACCAATTTTTTTTTACAGGCTACTGAAGTGGTAAGAAATTGAGAAAATGGATAAAATTTCTCATCGAGCAGTCATTCACTACCTCGACATCAAGGGCTTATCATCGAAGGAGATCCATGAGGATATGATGGAGACTCTAGGGGAGAGTGCCCCTTCTTACAGCACAGTGAAGAAATGAGCAGCTCAATTTAAACATGGAAGGGAGAGTCTGGAAGATGATCCCCGTCCAGGAAGACCAAGAACGGTAACCACCGATGAAACCACCGGCAGAATCCATGACATTATAATGGAGGATTGAAGACTAACTGAGCGGTACACTGCTACTGAGTTGGGCATCTCCCTGGAATGTGTCCATGCTATTATTCACAATGATCTTCAAATGACAAAGGTCTCTGCTTGATGGGTCCAGCAACTTCTTGGAGCTGATCACAAACAACAGCATCTCAACATGTCAAGAGACAATCTTGGCCATTTTTCTGCAGATCCTGAAGTTTCTTTAGCAATTTGTGAGTATGGATGAGACTTGGGTTCATTGTTTTCAACCAGAAACCAAAGAACAGTCAAAGCAGTGGAAACATCATGGACCCCCACCTCAAAAGAAAGCAAGGGTGGTTCTGTCTGCAGGCAAAGTGATGGCTTCCATCTTTTGGGATTCAGAAGGTGTGCTAGTGGTAGATTATCTTCAAAAGGGTAGAACGGTCACCAGGTCCTATTATGCTAATCTTATGAAGCAGTTGCAGGTCAAACTGAAGGAAAAGTGTCGAGGGAAACTGACGAGAGAAGTTATCTTTCATCAAGACAATGCTCCAGTTCACAAGTCGGCGGTGGCAATGGCTGCCATTCATGAAAGTGGCTTCCAGCTTCTTGAACATCCTCCTTATTCCCCAGATTTGGCCCATTTGGACTATTACCTGTTTACCAGACTCAAAAAGAAGCTCAGTGGTCGCAAATTTGCTTCAGATGATGATGCCATTCATGCTGTAGACCACTTTCTATTGGCACAAAGTGCTGACTTTTACAAAGAAGGGATCCATATGCTCCAGGATCACTGGACTAAGTGCATAACTTGCAAGGGGACTATGTTGAGAAATAAGCCCAAAAAGTTGTCCACAAATAATCCATTGTATCTTATGCCAAGAACTTATCAATCAACCCTCGTACACATATACAAATAAAAAAACAAAGCATCTGGTACTCCTACAGTTTTTTTCATCTTTCTCCTGTACACAGTATCTTAATACTGGTCAGAGCAAATGAAAATAGCAATAATACTTATTCATTCATTCAGTTTTCCAAGCCATTGTGGCTCACTGCTGCAGACATAGCTTATCTCCACCCCTCTCTGTTCTTAGTCTCCTCCTGCCATTTGTTCATCCTGAGGTTTGTAGGTCTTATTTTAGGTTGTCATGTCACCGCTGTCTTGGTCTGTCTCTGTTTATAAACTTTTTTTTAATCTGTCTACTCTTGTCCATCCTCAACAAGCATCTCAGCTATCTCGGTCTGCTTTTTTTAACAATAACAGTTATAAGTGAAGATTGGAATAGCAAGTGGATTTCTTTGTTATTTTTAATGTTCCATTCTTGTGACATATGATCTCCAATTGGTCAAAAAATTCTTACAAACATTCTGTTTTTAAGGATTTGTAGTTGTGCTTCATGTTTTGTAGTGCTCCATGTTTCCTATCCACAAGACAACTGGTCTAATCTGCAACTTGTATATATTTAGTTTGGTGTTGTGGAACAGGATTTTTTATTGCAACAAGTGTCTAAGGGCAAAATAAGTTTTGTTTCCTGCTTGTATCCAAGCTCTAATTTCATCTCTACAATGTTGGAATAATGCTCCTAAATATTTATATGAATCTGTTCTTTTAATTATTATACCGTCTACCTGGATCTGATTTTTGTGCTAAATAATAACATAACAATCATGCTGCTCCAAGTAAATAAGACCACTGAGACAGAAAGGTTTGCATTCCATAACATAAGCTTTCTCTATACAGTGAAATCATATCCTCTGTACAAAGCAGGTACCACAGTGGTGTGATGATTAGCATATCTGCCTAGCAACCAGAAGGTCCTGGTTTGATCCACACCAGGCCAAAAAATGTACCAAAGTTGAACAAGCCTTGACACATGAGTACCCTGAGTTTTCCTTGGGAAAATAATGACAGTGAGGACAGTTGTGGGCCTACCTATCTCACAATGTTGTGGCCTAGAAATCTGAAGTCATTAACACTTCACATGCAAGCACCATGGGGCATCTTAAACACATTCTAAAGGGAATGTCCTCATCTGCCCCAATAACTATCAATAACATCTGATAACATATCACAAAATATATTTCTCAGATATTAAGTTTCTGCCACAAGGTACTAGTGCCTTGCCATGATGTGGCAGCTTGTGTACCCTGACCATCTCCAGAGCTTTACCAGAGGGAGTTTTACTCCTGCCAGATTCAAGCAAGCTGAGAAGATCTGTGCAGGCGGAATTCTGACAAATCTAGCACCCTGCTCCTCCAGGTTGGGGGCTGAAGCATGTGCCCAACAAAGTAAAGCTGTAATGCTGGGTAGTGTTATGAAACAGACAGGAAAGCCTCTTGGAACTGACAACTGGCAAGATATGATCAAGAACAGAGAGGAATGGAGATGTGCCTTGTCTGAGGCACTGAGCCTCAAATGCCTCAGCTGCTCAAAGAAGGAGTAGAATATAAGTCTGTAAAAACATCTAGGCAATAGTACAAAAGTTATAAATAACTAGGTAAATTGTCATAAATATTAAAAAAGTTAATATCTCGAGAGTCATACTGCCAGATCTGAAGCAATCCCTACTGTCAAAAACATAGCACTACATTATTAGTACACTGAAATAGGTAAAAATCCATGATTTTTTTTTTTAAAGGAGGGGAAAGGGGGGGTGGTGGTGGTGGAGTAGTCCTCAAAGGACCAAAATCTGAACTACAATCTTATTTTCATCTTTGGTTAAAAAAAGAGTTAACAATTCTGCTATACATGCAGTATGTGAAATCTCCATAGCAGAAAAGAAATGTTACCAACCCTCATAAACACATATTAGGCAGCTTATTCAGGAGTTTAACCTCGCATCATGGTGCAGTATCTCTGTATCTCTTAAATGCAGATGACAGAGAAAGAAACATACAAAATGTCTGCTGTACATACACCAAACAGATACAGTACCTTTTTCTAACTTTGTTCCTGGCTTTCCAGTGCTGGTATCTGCCTGCTCCTGCACTGCAAGCTCTTCCATCCTCTGAATTACTTCACCTTTAGGTCCCTGCTCATCCAAAATGGTTTTAATTCATCTGAGATATTTCATTCACTCAATCCTTGAAACAACATAAACTGCCAAAAGGACTTCTATACTGACAATTAACACAATTTTTTTTTTACTTGACAGATTCTGATTAAAAAAAAAAAAAAATTGCAACAAAGGACATGGCTACTTTCCAATGTCCCTGCTGTACCTTAAGGTTACTGATACATTTTTATAAAAATGATGCAGTGATATTTTAAGGTCCATTTCATTATTCATTGGGCCAAGCTGCATACATTTATCTACTTTCTATTCACTCACTTACAAATGTGTATTCTGTGTAATCCAGTGTCTCCTGCCATGTATGGCTGATATTTTTATTTCAGAGGAAATTTTCCTTGACATATTTTTATCAAGTACACTTTTTTACAGCTTGCTGGACTGTAAGGAGCTGAGTCCACTGACATCAGTCTGAGAAATAGTGTAGCAATTGATTTAGTCATAACAGATGCTGTCACATGTTCAGAAAGTGCAATTTCAAAACAGCAATTTTTTTGTTTTTATATTTTTAGCTGTAAAATTCCTACAGTGCAGCAACTTAAAATCACAAGGAGAAAACCCAGAAACCAGAAGCTCAAGAGCTTACTGCTGTAGTAACTAATCACTCTCTCTAATTCAGATGAAATACATAAATACTGTTTTTACCCTTAAAGACAACTCTAAGAGCGTCCAAGCCATTCAGATCTTTGTCGCTAGGCCAGGCTAACAGAATGAACTTTGTCTTACTGACAATGCTTTAGATTTAGTAAGATCGAAATCCTACACACTGAAGAAGTATCTTATAATGTGTCTGCCATCTGATAATGAATGAGTCTTGAATGTTCAGTCACATAATATTATGATAATATCTCATTAAAACTGCCACGTTTCATGATGCATTGATCAACAATCACTGCAGTTCTTTGACCATGATGACAATGAAAATAACTCAGCAACAGATTAGGCCAGACCTAATCTACAAATGTTAAAAAAACCAGAGACAATTATATAGAATACACTTGTTAAAACTTGCCCAGAAACTTTCAATTTTTTATTATGCAGCACGTCTTTTTTTACCAAGTGCCAGAGCATAAATTAAATTGTCTTTGACAGACTGACAATAAAGTGAACAATTAATGTAGAAAAATGTCAGTGACTTCTGTTAAAATAAATTCGACTAAAATAACCATGAATATAGCCTGCTAGACATGTAAATTAAAAACAGATATTTGTGAATATATGTTCCAAAAAAAGGAACGCAACAAATACAATGTTGCAATTTAAACTGAAGTTTGCTGACCAGACAAGGACAAATTACCTGAAACGTTCACTTAGACATCAACTTCACATGCTGACCTGAATTGTACTCAGCAGATGATTCATGAGCACAGAAAACCGACACTAGTCATAACAGCATTTTTGACAATAACTCATCACAGGTTCACGAGAATCTCGTGAAACTTACTGAACACAAAACTTACTGACTATGTTATTGAATGCCTATAAAAGATTGATGCGCCTTGAATTAATTCATTTGAAAATTCAATACGTAAGTATAGCTCATCTCACTACAGAACGACGACTCATCATTGGATGTTTACAGACTGGACAGTCATAATAGGTAACGGCCAGACAATTTAATGTGGTTAGAAGCACCATTAGTCACCTTTAGAGACAATTTCAAGAAACTGGCTCAGTTGCAGACCGGCCACGCAGTGGATGACCCATAGTCACAACTCCTGCCAAAGACTGCTTCATACGGCTGCGGCACCTCAGGAATCGATTTGCATCTGCATCCTCAACAGCCCTTTCAATGACAGCAGCTGGTCGAATTTCAGATCAAATGGTCAGGAACCGGCTGCATGACATTGGACTTTGGGCTAGAAGACCCTACAGAGGTACTGTTCTTACAGACCGACATTGTCAGAACCGACTGCAGTGGGCAAATCAGCATCGTCAATGGACCGTTGCGAATGATTGGAGAAGGGTTTGGTTTAGTAATGAATCATTCTTTCTGCTCCAGTGACACAATAGACAGAGAAGAGTTTACCTCAGAGACAAAAACTGCGTGGATGAGGCTCCTCCACATGGTGGTGGAGGTGTACTGGACAATCAACTTCATGGGAAGAAGTGATATGGTGTAAATTGAAGGACACCTGAATGTCCAACGATACATCGCTGAAATTCTTCGTCCTCACGTCCTCCACTTCTGGCTGCACCAGGGTCGATTTTTCAGCAGGATAACGCTCCACCTCATGTGGCACAACTCACCACCCAGTTCCTCGCTGACAACAATGTCCAGACAGACCATTCTGTGGCCATCCATGTCATCAGACATGAAACTAATAGAACACTTATGGGAAGAACTCAACAGACAAGTCCACCAGTGAGACGTGTCGCCAACCAATCTCTGACAGTTGTCTCTTGCACTGCGGGAAGAGTAGGCTGCCATCCTACGACAAAAGATCCAACGGCTAATCGGATCCATGTCAAGGAGATTTTGTTCTCTGATACAGGCCAGAGGAGGCCATACACCTTACTGAAACGGAGGCCTCAGCCACAAAGAATAAAAGTCCAAACCAAATTTAATGAACATCATTTCATTGTTAAAGTCTTAAAGTTTCTTCATGCCAAGACTGAAACATTAATTTCATAAAATAAAATTATGATGCAAGTTTGAAATTTGGTGTCAATTATGACTACAGTAGTGTTGCTTTTTTTTTTAACAATATATAAGCCTACAAGACAACAAGGAACAAGACTTGATAGACTGATAAATTTTAAATGTTTCTGAAAAAAAAAAAAAAAGGAAACCCATGCATCCTTGGTGCACACATGAAATTTGCATAGATGACTGGATAGGTATGAGTTAGTGCCAGAAAATGGCAAACTTCCACTTGTGGGGAGAAGAGATGGAAATTCAACAACAGTGACAGAAGAAGACTGCCATGTCTTTGTTAGTTGTCACCACCCGTTGAAGTGAAGTTCTTTGCAACTGTTGTTATGGTGATGATCCTGAAACAAAGGCATCAAGTTAAATGGGAAGCGAACTATGACCTCTTATATTCCTAGTGAACGCCTTTGAAAGATGACTTTGGCAGATGTGCAAAAATCCTCTGCTGATCAGACTGAAATAACACAAAAGCCTATTTCTAAACATAAAACAGAAAAGAAGGACAGGAGTTTGGCCAGATGTGGTCCGCTAGCCCTGATAGCTACACCCCTTCCCTGACAGCCACTTTTACTCCTAGTACAGTGTAATATCTATGTTCCATTCATCTTACAAAGAAAACAATCTGAATTCTACTAAACTTAAACACAACATCCTCACAATATCTGATCATGTCACTGTCACATAACACACTCATACCAACATTCAACATTAACCAGAAAAGACAAAAACACACAGATAAAACAACATACAAACATAACTGTCATTGTTTCTGCAGTTTAATCAGATTTGTGATGGTATATTAAAAAAAAAAAAAAACAATATGTGACAGAAACAAAAAGAAAATGTGAACATTATCCTGACTGTATCTATTGCATGGTTTTATAAGAGGAATATCCAACACAACAAAGAAACATCCACACACACATTCTGTATAGTGAATGCACACTAAGAGAAATAACTAATATACATCAAAAGAATAAATGTATAATTAAAACATACTTTAACAGAAAAAAATAAATGCTAAAGATACATAATTGTACACTTACAGGAAAAAAGTAACATTCACACAGACACAACCTGCACAGTTAATATACACACACTAACAGAAGAAAGTAACATTCACACAGACACAACCTGCACAGTTAATATACACACACTAACAGAAGAAAGTAACATTCACACAGACACAACCTGCACAGTTAATATACACACATGAATAGAAAAAAGTAACATTCACATGGACACAAGCTGCACAGTTAATATACACACACTAACAGAAAAAAATAACATTCACATAGACACAAGCTGCACAGTTAATATACACACACCAACAGAAAAAAGTAACATTCACACAGACACAACCTGCACAGTTAATATACACACACTAACAGAAAAAAGTAACATTCATACAGACACAAGCTGCACACTTAATACACATTCACATGTACAGAGCTTGCACAGTTAATACACATTCACATGTACAGAGCTTGCACAGTTAATACACATTCACATGTACAGAGCTTGCACAGTTAATACACATTCACATGTACAGAGCTTGCACAGTTAATACACATTCACATGTACAGAGCTTGCACAGTTAATACCATCTGATCATTATACTGGTGAACAGAAAAGGAAACATTCACACACACAGAAATTATACTGTCAATACATACTCCATTAGACCCAAAAAAAAGCACATTCCATCAGGAAAAGTAGCATCCACAGAGACAGAAAACTGTACATTCAAAACTGTTCTTTATAGATTCTAGCACTCAGAAAAAAGTAGCACTCATACAAATTACCAAGTCAATGTACACTAAAACAGTAAGTGAAGTTCACAGAATATGTCTAGTCAATTTACACCCAACAGAAAAAAAGCATCATCATTTGTCTAGTCAATTTATATTCTAACTGAATACATAATATCAACACAAACTGTCTAGTCAATAAACATAAAAACATTCTACCATAAAAGTAACACCCATGCAAACAATTTGTACAGATGGGTTTTATGCATTCATACAGAAAAAGGTCAATATCCATACAAACTCAACCATATTAAAAAGAAGAACTATATTCAGAACATATTTGAGTGGAGAAAGGTGAGTAGGATTCACGCTGACGGAAAGTGAATTCAAGACAAATCTGATGGGGGAAGAAACATGCAGCATTCGCCAGGACAGAAATTTTATCTTTAAAAAATATTTGAACAATTAAAAAAAAAAAACCAATAAAAACACACAAAAACTTGATAGTCAATGAAAGAAATTTAAAAAAAACAAACAAACAAAACACAGAAACTTAAGTCAGAAACTGTTCTGTAGTGTGCTGAACACAGACGCACTTATATAAACCTCAAGGAAATAAAACCTTATACTTGATAGTGTGATTTGCACAGCTTTTCCAATACATTCTGGACTGAAGTGGACACAGACACGCATCCCACTAGGAATGAGGTATAATAACTTCTTATAACCTCCCCGTACATGAATCGGAAAAAAAAAAAAAAAGTACTCAACGTAAAATGGAGTGAATTATTCAACATACACTGTCAGCCTGATCGGGTGCTGCAGCTGGGGTCTCAGCGCTCTCGGGCTTGTCCTCCTCGTCTGGTTTTACAACCTTGCTCGGGACATCATCTTCACCTGTAGATTTTCGCTTTACGCCTGTCAGCTTCATCGGTACTGTCAAAGGTTGCTTATTCTGGGTTTGTTTAGCTCTTTCCAGTAAAGCTTTTGCTCTGAAAACAATGTGTTATATACATTTATATCTGTCATAAAAGTATACACTAACTGATTTCTTCAATGTTTTTTTTATACCTGTCATAAAAGTGGAATGAATTCAAGAACAATGCAGAGATAAGACAGATGACTGAACAACAACCAGTCTCATGGGTGATCAGGAAAAGGAGATGGACATATGTTGGTCACTTGATGAGAAGAAATGATCAGAGAATCCCAAAACAAGCTATCAAGTGGAACACAACAGGCTGAAAAAAAAGAAGGCAGACCACATGAAACTCTGAAGAGGACATTATTAAGAGAGGCCAAATTAAAAGGCATAAAATCCTTTGATGAGGTTGAAAGACTCGCCAAAAACAGGAAAAATTGGCGAACTACTTTGTGAGCCCTATGTGACGTTTAACGGCACGGGAAGGATATAAGATATAAGATAAAAGTATACACTAACTGTTATCTTCAATTTTTTTTATACCTGTCATAAAAGTATACACTAACGGTTTTCTTCGATGTTTTTTAAAGACTAGTTTAGGAAATTGCTGAGTTTAACTGGGGTGATAACAAAATTTCATTAAAAAAAAAGTAACAAATTCTGTTATATTCCTGTCACTTTACTATGTTATAGATTGTTAACAAAAATAATAACAATATTAATGTCTTTTCTGTTTTAATTTTAAAGCCTTATTTTTAGCAGAGTACAACTCAGTATAGTATCAATATTTAAACTGCAAACTTCATAATAAACAAGGAGCAGAACTGTTTCACTCACTTCCTCTGCTGCAAAGGTACACCCATCCTAACTGTTCTGCCAAAAACAGAGTTCCCAAATGCAGCCTACATTGTCAAAAGAGTAAAATAGCACTTTTAGAATTGTGCAGCATAACTCCAGAGCTTTCTCTTCTGTACATATTCTGACCGACACTTTCAACAAAATGGTTTGCTTAAGATTTTTCAAAATCCTCTTATAATGTTTTATAAACACAAGAGAGAACTGGTTGTACATCATAACAGCACAGGAAAACACATCATCCTAATTAAACTGCCTTTTAGTCACAATCACAGGAAATCATATCACTACCACAGTTAACACTGCTGTAAGGGATTTGTTTTTTTTTCTTCAAATAAATATCTGTAATCGTTTCAGACGGTGCAGTATCTAAACAAAACCAACATGAAATTAATTCCTGTGGTTACATTACATATATTAATAACCTTGGAAACTCATTAAAGATGAAGAAATTGTGTCTTATCGTGTCTCCTTTCTTATATGCCTTTTGGTGTTGATGGGACGAATAGACATCTTGTTAGGGCTTGGCGATTTGCTTCATATAATGGGATAATTAATGCTTCTGTAACTTCCTCTCTTTATTTCTTGTGTGGGCGGCCTCTTCCTCTGTTACCTACAAATCTTAGTGTGAATGTTTTCTGTAGTATACTGTCTGGTGATAACCATGTAACATGGCCAAACCATTTGACTTGCTGTTTCTTGATATAGTGTGATAGTGGTGTTACTCCAACCTTTGCCCTGATGGTGTCATTTCTTATTTGGTCTCTTCTTGCCCATTTAGTATTCTCCTTAAACATCTCATTTCTGTTGTGATCATTTTTCTTTTGTTTTTGGCTGTTAGTGTCCATGTCTGACTTTGATAGCATAGAGTTGGGAGGAAAATTGTGTTGTGTGGTTCTCTTTTTGTTTCAGTTGTGATGTATTTGTTTTTCAGTAAACGAGGCTTTTGTCCAATGGCCTGACCTGATTTGCTTTACTGCATCTTCTCTCAATCTCAGCATCAACTTTCCCTGAGGACAATATTATGCTACATAGATATTTGAAATGTTTCACCTGTTCCAAGAGCTGGTTGTCTAGGAAGATTTTTGTTTAGATTTCTTCTCTTGCTATGGTCTTGACTTCTGTTTTTTTTTCAGCAAAGATCTTCACGTTGTGGCTTCGGCATGCCCTTGCTAAATTATCCCTGTTCCACTGCAGGTCTTTTTTCTGATGCGGTTATAAGTGCTTGATCATCAGCAAAAAAGGAGTTCACTTATGGTCCACCTCTCTCTCTCTCTGAACCTTAAGTGTCCAGGGCACATGGGGCTTCCATAAGGGTTTTCCACAAATGCCTGTCCTTTGCCTTTTTTTCTGCTCTTGCCCAGGTGAGCCCTCTATTGCTCAACATCCTTTCTGTTGTTCTTCTCCATGTCTCTTTTGGTCTACCCTTACTTCTGTTCCCCTGTGGTGTCCATCTTAGTGCTATTTTTGGTAGTGAGTTGTCAGTCATTCGGAGCACATGTCCCAACCATCGCCTTTCCTCAATAATTGTTGTCAGTGGTTTCATCTGCATTTCTGCTAATAAGATGTTATTTCTTATGGTGTTTGGCCAAAATATTTTTCTAATTCTTCGTAAACATTTAGTCTGGAAAGAATTCAACTTGTTTTCTATGGTTTTGGTGATTTTCCAGCATTCACTTCCATAGAGTAGTACACTTAGAACATTACTCTTAAATATCCTGATTTTCATATTTATGCTTAGTTTTTTTGATTTCCATATATTCTGCAGCATTGCAAAAGCCTGGTTTGCTCTAGTAAGTGTGCTGTTGATGTCCTCTGTGCTGTCTCCATTTTCTACTACTCTGCTGCCAAGGTATACTTCTTCTTCTTCGTTCGCACTGTCTGTCTATATCTGCAGTCCTGTCTCTTGGATAAATTTCACTGTTTTTTGTAACTCATGTATGGAACCGTAGAGCTTATCTTCTTTAGTGGTTTCACTGGGCCAGTAATTATTTCTCAGTGTCTCGTAGTTGATGCAGTTCTGGAGGATATGTTCCACGGTTTGGGGCACCTGGGCACATGTACATAGATTAGTAGTACCAACCTTAAACTTTGTATACATATGACTTCGGAGTCAGCTGTGTCCTGTTCGGAGACGGAAGATGGTGACTTGTTCCTTTCTGTTTAGCATGTGATAGTCATCATGTGGTGGTGTTTGTGGCTTCCTGTAGGTTTTTATCATGCTTTTCTTCTGATTATAGGTGACTGGTATGTCTGGTTGCTCCATTTCAGTGCCCTCTTTGGCCAGATGGTCAGCTTTCTCATTGCCTGGTATCCCACAGTGGGAGGGAATCCATTGCAAAGTGACTCCATGTTGTAAGCCAATTTTTGACAAGGCATCCTTAAGGTCTGGTAGTTTGTTGCACTGAAGAGCCTCCAGTACTGATCTTGCATCTGTGAGAATTACTACAGGACATGTATCAATTCTGGAGTCTGATAGTTTTTCAACTGCAGCAATAATTGCCCTAACTTCTGCATCAAAGTTGTTGCAGTATTTACCAGTGGGTATGGAAATCTTGTCAATGGTGTTGTTTGGATATTCAATATATGCTCCTGCCCCACCATTCTTTATGGCATTATGTGCAGATCCATCTGTATACACACGTATCCAGGTGTCACATGGATATTTGTCATCTAGAACACTAAGTGTGGCTGTTGATCTTACAAGACTGCTCTGCATCTCACCATTCTGCACACCTTTCACTTCAGTCTGAATAGTTATTTGTGTATAATCTGCTTCTTTCCATGGTGTATGCTCTGGTACAGATGATAATGGAGTGACTACAGTTGGAAGGTCAGGTATCAGCTTACGCATACGCTTGGCCTGATGAATGAAGCTGCTTCTTTTAAGCCGTCCTAATGCCAAGTTATTGAATCTCTCCTTCAGGGGATGGCTTACAGAGCTAAGGAATTTTTCTCCCATGGTCATGACCTTTGTGTCTCTACGTTCCTTTAGCGGTTGAACACCAACTATTTTCTGCATTTCTACTATTGGTGTGGACCTCATGGCACCTGTGATAATCCGTAGTGACTGATTTTGAACCTTGTCTAGATTATGCAGCGTAGTGTTTGATGCCATACACCAAGATGTTGAGCCATATTCTAAATGTGGTAGAATACTTTGCTGATATACGTTCTTGAGGATTCTTTCACTAGCTCCCCATGTAGTCCCACTCAATTTTCTTAATATGGCTAGTTTTCTTCTGGCTTTTGCTTCTGCACTGTTGATGTGTTGCTTCCAAGTCAGTTTTGAGTCAAGAGTCACTCCTAAGTAAGTGGGTTGGTTGTCCATCCTTAAGGGTATTTCATTTACAAAGATCTTACCTGCTTTCTGTTTAGATGAGAGGGTGAACAGAGTGGTGCTTGATTTCTCTGTGTTGATACTTACACACCATTTGTTTGTCCATGATGTCAAGATGTCTGCTGCTCTTTGGAGTCTCTGTGTAGCAACTGTCGCATATTCATCTGTACACCACATGACCAGATCATCTGCATACAGTGCTGCTTTGATTCCATAGGGAAGTTCCTTGACCAGGTCATTAATGAATACAAGGAATAGTGTGAGGCAAAAGGACTCCTCCTTGTGGTACACCGTGTCGCAGAAGTACTTTCTGGCTTTTGTGTCCATCCATTACTACTCTAGCTCTTCTATTGTGTAAATAGGACTTTATCCAGTTCTACAGTCTTCCATTCACATTGCAGTTTCTTAGTTTCCACAACAGACCTTTTTTCCATACTTTATCAAAGGCTTTCTTCAGGTCTATCCATGCTGCTAGTACAAGGTTTTTCTCTTGGAATGCATCCTCAATCTCTTGAGAGAGATAGGTCACTTGATCTTCTGTACTGTAGTACTGCCTAAATCCTGCTTGTTGTGGAATGAGAAGGTTTTCACTTTCTAGGTACCATTTTAGCCTCAGGTCAATGATGCGTTCCATCGTTTTGCATAGGCAGCTAGTGAGACTGATTGGCCTGTAGCTGGAGGCAGTATCACTGTTTTTCCCTGGTTTTAGCAGTGGTACCATGCTTGCTTCCTTCCAGATTTGAGGTAACTTACCTGTGCTCCAGCACATATTGAAAATATCCAACAGCTTTCCCATTGCTGCCATTCCCAGGTTCTTGATCATTTCATTGGACACTCCATCTGGTCCTGGTGATTTCCTTGGTTTCAGTTTACTAACTGCTAGGTCTAACTCACTGCGTGTGATTGGTGCATCCATGACCTCCACTTTTCTGACTTGTTCCTCCTCTTTCTGTGGCTCGATGCGCACTGTACGCTCCTTCTCTGGATGGATATCAATGTTGCAGTCCTGTGCAAACATGCGAGCAAAGTGATCTGCTACCTGCTTACCTGTAAGAGTTTTCCCATCCTCTATTAGTGTAATCTTTGTACTTCTTCCAGTACTCTCATCATTTAACTGTTTGATTAGTTTCCACAGTTTCCTTCTATCCTTTTCAAAGTTTAGGGACTCTGTTTTCTCTCTCCAACTTTCCCGTCTGGCTTGCAGCTTTGCTCTCTGAAATTTGGCCTTAGAATGTTGGTAATTATTGTGGTGTTCTTGGCATGGTCTATTTTCTGCTTGCTTTCGAGCTGCTTCCACGTCATCATGGAGTTTTCCCAGCTCACTAGACCAGTATGGTTTATAGTCCCTGCGAGCTCCTCTGGGAATGGTTTCACGAGCGGCCTGAAGGATACAAGCATTGAATTCCTTCACTATGCTGTTAATATCCTTACCTTCTATGGACAGCTGTCCCACCAGGATACCTGTACGATGTCTGTACATTGTCCAGTTTGCTTTTTTATAGTTCCATCTGGGGAGAGGGTTACTGGTGTTAAGGAGTTCATTTTCTATTGTCAGGAAGACTGGTCGATGGTCGCTACCTCCAAGTTGTTTTCCAACTTCACGTGTAATGTTCCACTTCAGATCTGGAGAGTGGAATGCCAGATCTGGTGTTGATTTTGTATGCCAAGCCCTGGAGTAAAATGTTGGGGCATCCATTGGCTGGTTGATCAGGAGAAGTCCATTATCATCCTGCCAGCTCTCAACTTCCTCTCCTCTCTTGTCTATGTGGTCATAGCCCCAGCTCTGGGAATGACTGTTAAAATCACCACAGACCATCAGTCTCTCTTTGTGTGGGATTGTTCCTAAAGCAAGTGGGCGGTCATTAGGACAGTAATAGTTAAGGAGGTGGAAATCTGTATTACTACTTTTTAGATGGATCATCTGGTATTCGGCTCCTTCCATGTACACTCCCACCTGACATCTTATATATCTTATATCCTTCCCGTGCCGTTAGACGTCACATAGGGCTCGCAAAGTAGTTCGCCAATTTTTCCTGTCTTCGGCGAGTCTTTCAACCTCAACAAAGGATTTTATGCCTCTTAACTTGGCCTCTCTTAATAATGTCCTCTTCAGAGTTTCACGCGGTCTGCCCCTTTTTCTTCGGCCTGTTGTGTTCCACTTGATAGCTTGTTTTGGGATTCTCTGATCATTTCTTCTCATCAAGTGACCAACATATGTCCATCTCCTTTTCCTGATCACCCATGAGACTGGTTGTATGCGCTGATGTTATTCTTAACAAGTGTGAGTACTCCTCCTTTTCTTCTGTCCTGTCGGTCTGATCTAAAACACTGGTAGCCTCTGATTTTAAAGGCGGCATCTTCGGTTAGGTGTGTCTCCTGTATGCAGCATATACTTACCTGCTCTGCAAAAAGTATGTTCTCTAGTTCAACCTTTTTGCTATAGCCATCTCTAACACTGCTGACACCCTCAGCATTCCACTGCATTATTTTAAGTTCTTGCTTTTTGGCTGTTTTCTTCTGTTGTATTTTTTGGCCAGTAGCTCTACTCTCATGTCTCCTGACTCCACAAGACGAACTGAGAGGACCTCCAGTAGCATTGGGTGGACCCTTTCGAGGCAGGGGGCCCGGCACTGCACCTGCCTGGTTAGTCTTCACAGGGCGAGCACCATGTTTGAAAACTGTAGATATAGACATTTCATTAGCGATAATGCGTGTTACCCTGATTTTTGCGATGTGCCTTTTGGCTGGGTAACTCCGACTTCAGCACCTTTCCTTGCTAGGGCAGACTGTGGTCTTGCTCGGACTGCCATGAAGACAGTGTGGCTGGCCTGGCCAAAACGTTGTTTTCCAGCCTTTGGTGGCTGTACTTAAGCCCCTTCTCCATGTCAGATGGTTTGAGACAGTTCCACAAAGACACTCTGAGATGAGGAATCTGATGAGTGCTTCAACGATATCCATTCCCCGCCACCTATAGTCTACTGGCTCTGTTTTGTTTACATCATTCTGATAGCCATTGTTGTAAAGACCCATAGGCTTGTCACGTCCTGGATTCATTGGTTTCACACCAGACTTCCCTCATCCCCGCCAGAGATCTCCATGTCCCCATCCGTCCACCAACCTGACATTACATTTTGCAAAAATAACAATTACAATTACAATTAGTGTTGATTGCTACAAGTTTCTGGGCTACAGAGGTAGGTCAGAGTTTTTAAGCAAACAGATCTATGTTCCCTGTCTCACAAACACTATGTTAAGATAAGTGTGCTCTTAACACAGTTGTTCCCAGGGGAGCCAAGGTATACAAATTCGTTGACCTCCTCCACTAACTTGTTATCTACTCTGAGTACACTTCTGTTGTTCACATTTTGCTTCATTAACTTTGTCTTTCCTACGTTGATCTTTAGTCCTATGTTGTTTGCATTCTGAGTTAGCTTGTTTATTTTATCTTGCATATCTTTGTGACTGCTTGATAACAGACAAATGTCGTCCGCAAAGTCAAGGTCCTCCAGCACTGTGTCAAGGGTCCATTGTAATCCTCTGCGTTTGTCTGATGTTGCCTCCTTCATTAACCAGTCTACTGCCAAGATAAATAATGTTGGTGATAGTACACATCCCTGTTTCACTCCTGTTTGTACCCTAAAGCTGCTGGAGGTATGTTCTCCACAGATAACTCTGCACTGAAAACCCTCGTATAGGGCTTTGATTACATTAACTATTTTATGGGGGAGGCCATGCCATCTTAGGATTTTCCACAGTGCATCTCTGTTGATACTGTCAAAGGCTTTCTCAAAATCTATGAATAATGCATATGTTGTGCTATGCCACTCATTTGCCTGTTCTAATATTTGTCTAAGTACAAATATGTGGTCTATGCATGATCTTCCTTTCCTAAATCCTGCCTGCTCTTTCTGAAGTTTTTCCTCAAGTGTTGGTACAATTCTGTTGATGATTATTCTACAAAATACTTTACTGGTGAGTGGCAGTAATGGTCCACCTATTGGGTATGTTTTCTGAAGGTGTTGTGGTTTTATCAGCATTGTTTCTGGTGTTGGGCAGTTTTGTGGTGGAATTTTCACTATGTATGTTAGCTTCTCTCCAGGTGTTATCAATGTATGTTATGAATAGTAAGGGAGATAGTACACAGCCCTGCCTCATTATAGATTTTATGATGAATGGTTCAGTGTCCTACATTTGTTCTAAATGTACACTGACTGTTTTCATATAGGTTTTTGCATACGATGATCAAATGTGTACTAACTCCATAATGCTGTAAGATTTCACACAGTTTATATCTATCCACTCTATCAAATGCTTTTTCTTGACCTGCATCATCTATATGCAGTATCTGATTGTGTTCAACTGATTTTTCTGTTAGCTGTCTTAGGGAAAAGATGGCATCTGCGCAGCTTCTATTTTTTCTAAATCCCATCTGTTTTATTTAACTCTTACCGTGCCACAGAAAAAAATGCGGACGTTCCCGTCCATGCCATGCAAAAAGCATGGGTCTTGATCTGTTTAGGGGGTATAGTTGTAAAATGGAATGGAAAACAGTATTTCCATGTACTTCTATGTACTTATTATGTTTCAAAATATAACTAAATGTATGAAGATTTCATAAATGCAGAGTTTTTTAGGAAAAAAGAAGTAATGTCATGTTTTTAGACAATGATTGTGCCCAGCTCACCATCGGCTAGGTCTAGTTCTACACTACTTACCATCTGAGATGTCTAGATATACTTGTCGATCTCGTATTGTGATTCTATGTTGCATTCTCACTAAATTAATGTCTGAAATAACCTCCTAACTACTTCTCCAGTTGTCTAATATGTCTAGATACATTCAAGAGCAGTGGGGTGGTCACAGGTCATGTCATACCCCTATCTACATCATCAAAAATTGAACATTTCCATGTTTCTCTTCCTTTTTCTCGCTTGGCATCGCTCGTAACTAAGCACTCTTTCACCATTTTGAAAAGTGTCATAGGAAACACGGACGAAATATGTACAATCTAAATGTTACACCGGTTTTTTTTAATGAAATAAACCAAGCGTCGATATAGCGACGATACGTATCATGTTGGAAAACCAAAAGTGACACTACAGCGACGATAGGCACAGGAAGAGTTAACTGTGGTTCAATCACTGGTCATAGTCTGTTCTTTAGGATCTTGCAGAACATTTTTCCAATATGGCTTAGTAGTGAGATGCCTCTATATTGGCTGCAGTCCCTTTTACTGCCTTTTTTCTTCCATATTGGAATATTACCGCGTTTCTCCAGTTCTGTGGTGTTTCTTGCTTTTTCCATACCAAGAGTCTGTGAAGCCAAGCTTTTTCAACTTCTTTCACACATTTGATTAACTCATTGGGTATTCTAACACATCCTGGGGTTTTGTTCATTGGGGCCTTTTGACGGCTTCTCTAATTTCAGCTTGTAGCATGTCTGGTCAGTTCTGTGGGGCCAGCTGTGTTGTTATCATGGGTTTGGTATGCATCTGATGGTATATTGAGTAACTTGTCAAAGCACTGTCTCCATCTCTGTAGTACCCTCCCTCTCTGGTTTGCAGACTAGTTCACTATTAACATCGTTCACAATCTCTGTTGGGTTAAAGTGCTCTGCTCACTTTCTCACTGAGCTTATCTTTTTATAAAAGATCTTTGTTGCTTCTTTGTGACTGTTGTTTACTACTTCACTGTATTTCTGCCATGATTTTACCTCTGCTTCTTTTATCACCTGTTTAGAGCGTCTTCTTGCAATTCAATATTCATTGTAGTCTAGATTCTGCTTACTTCCCATCCATTCTTTATATTTATTTTTCTTTTACAGCTTCTTTCACCTCATCATCCCATCATGTAATTTTCATTTCTCTGCCTCGTTTTTTTCACAGTACCACATGTTTCCCCTGCTGCTTGCAGAATGCTGGTTTCAAACAAGCCCCGATCTTCTTCCACTGATTTTGCTTCTGTTGGTAAATTTTCTTCTCATATTCTTCTTTCAGACTCTCTTCCTTGAGCTTGCTTAATTTTATTGTTTCATCTGTCTTCTTCTTGCCATTCTGTTATGGCTTTTCCTGCGTGTTCTGATAACTGCTATTACTGCTTTGTGGTCTGTTCTTGAACTCAGGTTGGGTATTGCTCTTGCATCAGCGACTGATCTTTTCTTGTTGTTCCTTGCTAGTATGAAATCAGTTTAGCTTCAGCATGTCAGATCATTCCATCTGTACCAGTTTATATATTTGGGATATCTGTGTTTAAAAAATATACTTCTGATGAAAAGATCATGCTGGTTGCACAGTTCTAGGAGTCTGCTATCATTTCCATTTCCAACACACTGCTGGTCACCAAAGGCACCCAGGTGGACTGCCACATCAGCTCTCCTTATTCCCAATCTTGCACTGAAGTTCCCCATGATTATATTTTCCTCTTTACTTATGTCGTTTAGTGTGTCATGTCTGGTGCATTGTAAGGGATGCATATTTGGTTTTGGTCTCCTCATTTTCTTTGATTTGGATAGTTAGATATCTTTCTATTTTTTTGTTTCAAACATTTTGCCAGTAGTAGTTGGGTTCTATGATCATTCTGAAAGGACCACATGAGGTCCCCAAGAGGACCACAAGAGGTTCAGAGTATCACCTTGTGTTCTTGGTGGGTCTCAGAAGCGGGATTGCATGACACTGTGGTTTTCGTTGCACCAGTTTAATCTAGAGTTGGACTTTCTCACCGGAAAATCTCGACGTGTTTTGGATATCAGTATATCCCCGCTGGGTGGTAGCCCATCCAGACTAGAGTTGGACTTTCTCACTGGAAAACCTCAGCGTGGTCAGGATAAGCATACATCTCCATAGGGTGAGAGGTGGTTGCCTATCTAGACTGCACTGGTCCAGTGTCTCCGACTTCAGCATTTTGTGGTTGTGGCCCCTACCCTTCCTAGTTGTGGCCAGGACGGAGCTTTTGTCCAGCCGTAGTATGAGTTGCTCTCGCCGCGAGACTACTAGACATACCAATTAAGCTTCACTTTATCCTTTCCATCACCTTTTCACATTGGCGCCGCACGGCAACCCTAATTGCTTTTTCACACTTTCTTCATTGGCTGGGAGGAGTTTCACTCCACGTGTGGCATCAAAAGAATCTCGCCAGCACTGTCTTAACCCCGGGGTTAAGCTGGTTCAGGCAATTCGCCCAGTATAAGTGCACATAGGATGTGGCCAACCTCCAGAGCAGAGGTGCCGTGATTTGAGCAGTCTTGACCTCAAGACTACTGATTGCTTCACTTAATCCTTTCTTTCACCTTTTCCACAGTGGCACCGTGCGACAACCCCATTCGCACCTTTCTCCACTGGCTGGAAGGAGCCCCACTCCACGCATGGCAGCTGAAGAATCTCACCAGCAGTGGTAGATGAACTACCAAACATGACTCTCATCTACCCAAAGCGTCTGGTTTTCAGGCACCAGATATTCGCTTTTGCCCCTTCTCCTGTCAGTTTGAACAGTTCTGCACGAGAATGCCAGACTGTCAGAGGCTATTTGAGATGCACACCTTGGAGACATTTCACTAGAGTGGAGAGCGTATCCCCCCACCCTACCTGGCTATAACAGTCCTTAGAACCTACTCTAGATTTACAATTATGATGTATTTGTTTACAGCCTTTACCTCTGAGTTTGGTGTCTGCAACTCCCATGATTTTCATGTTTCTCCTTTTCATTTCTCCACTAACTCCTCCTTTTTATCATTTATTTTCATATCATTTATGCCACATATGTAGATAGTAATTGTGTGTGAGCTTGAAAACACTTAACTCTTAGGCTTAAAACATCTAGGGCTAACAATTATATTTTAACTTTACAAAGTGACATATTTCCCACCTGCTGGCCTGGAAATCTAGGATTCATGAAGGCCTTCTGTTTCCCTATCATCTGAGCTCCACGCAGCAAAGACTGCTGAATGCCTCTTATTAAAGCTGGATTCAGTGGTGGTCCGCCTGGACCTGGTGTTCTAGCCATGAATCTTGGGGGCCCTTGTGGTAGTCCAGGACGTTGGAATCTGTTCATATTCTGTCCTAAACGTGGTTGTGGTGTCAGAGTGCCAGGACGTGGCCCCATCTGAGAAAAGCAACAAAAAAAAACTGACACATAAAAAAGCAGCAAAGCAGCATAAAGAATTTATAACTGATTCTGAAAAGAAGAAACTTGAAAATCAAAGCACCCAGTCAGCAATCACTGTTTAAGTTTTTAAAAAGTTGAATGAAGGGTGCCAAGATGGCCACTCTTCTAGTCTATGCTAAGCTGATCTGTCACTACTTAACTCATTCCTTGCTGGAGGCAAAACTGCGGACGTTCCTTGTCTGTGGGATTAAAAGCGTGGGTCTTGATATGTATAGGGGGTATAGTTGTAAAAGTGAATGTAACAAAGTATTTCCATGCTAAAAGTATACTCATTATGCATCAAATAACTGTAAAAGTTATGAAGATTCCATAAATGCAGAGTATTTTTTTAGTAAAAAAAGAAGTGGTGTGAAAATAGGAGAACATTTTTAGCACCAACAACAACAAACATGATTGTGTCCTACTTACCATTAGCAATGTCTAGATCTAGATGTAGATCTATATGATCTCATCTGGTGATGATATGTGGCATGCTCACAAAAATAATGTCTGAAATAACCTTCTAGCTACTTCTCCAGTCCATCTAATAGGTCTAGATCTATTTGGGGTATATTCAATAGCAGTTGTCTGGTCATAGGGCATGTTCTACCTAAATCAGCAAAAATTGAAAATTCTCTACTGAAACTTCAAACATCGCAGTGGTTACTATGAATGCCATCAAGGGGCGAAAAAGGGTCACTGGACATGCACAAATAAAACATGCACAAACAAAATTTACACAGGTTTTTTTTTCTTTATGAAACAAAGCATGGGCCACTTCTGTGACTCGCCACAAGGAAACATTTTACCGGAAAGATCGTGATCATGACTTCCAGCAGGAAATGAGTTAAGGATAAACATTTTTCTTCTTTCAGAAGAAGGACGCCATCATTAGCCTTCACCCTGGGACATAAGTGATGCAACATGGAAACAAACAAAAAACGGTGATTATGTTGTTTTTTTTGTGTGTGTGGATTGTTATTTAAAGAAAAAAAAAATCTCATCTGAATTAATTTTCCTCATCTGAATGTGTGTTCAGTTCACTCCCACCACTACTCACTGAAATCATGACATTATGTGGTTATTACAAAACTGGTTATCTATCTTGCAGCTAATGGGCCTTCTTTGCCATCAGTGGAATGATCATGAAAATGGAGTTTATTTTATTAAAAATTAATACTGTTAGAAATATAAAAAAAAAAGGATGAGTGTTTTATACTGTGACAGAAAGAAATCATAATACTTTTATACTGCGGTAGAAAGAAATCATAATACTTTTATACTGCAATAAAAAGAAATCATAATAGTGTTACACTGCTGGTGAGATTCCTCGTCTGCCGTGCGTGGGGTAAAACTTCTCCTGGCCAATGAAGAAAATGCGAATAAGGTTATCGAGTGGCGCCGCTATGAAAAGGTGATGAAAAGGATAAAGTGAAGATTAATCGGTATGTCCAGTAGTCTTGCGATGAGAGCTGCTCATACTACGGCACCTCTGCTCTAGAGGCTGGCCACATCCAATATACATCCATACTGGTGAAATATGCCTAAACCGGCTTAACCCAGGGGTGAACCTTGATAACTACTCATGTCATGGTACCTTCGCTCAAGAGGTCGAACACATCCTAAACGCGCCCATACTGGGATAATACGCCAGGGGTGAAACCTACTAGTGGTGAGGATTTGTCTTCCTAATCAAAAGCTCTGCCCTGGTTGCAACTGGGAAGGGCAGTGGCCACGACCACAAAATGCAAAGTCGGAGACACTGAACCAGTGCAGTCTAAATAGGCAACCACCTCTCACCCGCCAGGGATATATGGATATCCAAAACACGTTGAGGTTTTCCAGTGAGAAAGTCCAAATCTAGATTAAACTGGTGCAACAAAAACCAGCATCACACAATCCCACTTCTACGACCCACCGAGAAAACAGACCCAACCCCCATGATACTCTAAACCTCATGTGGTCCTCTCGGGGATCTCTAGTAGCCCCCATGGAGACCACAGGACCAATCAAGGACCACAGGAGTAAATTCAGTAGGATCACGGGGCGATCTTGGTGGTAGAAGCAAAAGAAGAAGAATAGTTTTATTCTGTGTTAGAAAGAAATTATAATACTTTTATACTGCAACAGAAAGAAATCATAACAGTTCCAACCGATTGTGCTGTCAATAATAAAATTCTCTGAAGCATGTTACGTAATCTGGTACAAACTGGTTGATTTTGATATGGCCCTCCATTCAACTAGTGGATGTAATTATAGCCCTTTGAAGTCAGACATTTCATTCTACTGTGTAACAGCATAATTGTTTTGCACATTATTTATCTGTTGTTGCTGCAGTGTTTATGTTCTAAGGAATACCTATAGAAAAAATATTAAACTAAATTCTTTCTTTTTTTATGAACTGTAACGTTAACCCTAGCCTCAATTTTTGCTTCATAACATAAAGAGATGAAAAGTTGAAAAATTAAATATTAAAGCAAACATACAATTTTTCTTTTTAAAATTAAAACTACGAGGGGTGATTGATAAGTTCTCGGCATAAGATACAAGGGATTATTTGTGGACAACTTTTTTTGGGCTATTTCTCAACATAGTCCCCTTGCAAGTTTATGCATTTAGTCCAGTGATCCTCAAGCATATGGATCCCTTCTTTGTAAAAGTCAGCATCTTGTGCCAATAGAAAGTGGTATACAGCATGAATGACATCATCTGAAGCAAATTTGCGACCACCGAGCTCCTTTCTGAGTTTGGTAAACAGGTAATAGTCTGAAGGGGTCAAATCTGGGGAATAAGGAGGATTTTCAAGAAGCTGGAAGCCGCATTCATGAATGGCAGCCATTACCACCGCCAACTTGTCTTTCTTCTTCTTCTTTGTACCACACTGGCGATGATGCATGGTACTCCAATTTTTGCGATGCGCTTTTTGGCTAGGTACCTCCGACTTCAGCATCTTTCCTTGCTAGGGCAGACTGTGGTCTTGCTTGGAATGCCATGAAGACAGTGGTGTAGGCTGGCCTGGCCAAAACTTCCTCTGGTGGCTGTACTTAAGCCCCTTCTCCACATCAGATCCAGCATGCAATGCTGGCTGGCCAGATGGCTTTGAGTCAGTTCCACAGAGACACTCTGACTCTGGGATGAGAAATCCGGTGAATGCCTCAATGATATCCATTCCCAGCCACTTATAGTCTGCTGGCTCTGTTTTGTTTACATCATTCTGACAGCCACTGTTGTAAAGACCCATTAGGCTTGTCACGTCCTGGATTCATTGGTCTCACACCAAACTTTCCTCATCCCCACCGCCGATCTCCATATCCCCATCCATCCACCAACCTGACATTACATTTTACAAAAAAATAACAATTACAATTAGTGTTGATTGCTACAGGTGTCTGGCCTACAGAAGTAGGTCAGAGTTTTTAAGCAAACAGATCTATGTTCCCTGTTTCACAAAGACTATATTAACATAAGTGTGTTCTTAACACACTGCCAACTTGTGAAATGGAGCATTGTCTTGCTGAAAGATGACTCCTCTCGTCAATTTCCCTCGACACTTCTTCAATTTGACTCACAGTTGCTTCACAAGATTAGTGTAATAGGCCCCGGTGACCATTCTGCCCTTTTGAAGATAATCTACTAATAGCACACCTTCTGAATCCTGAAAGATGGAAGCCATCACTTGCTTTCTTTGGAAGTGGGGATCCACGATGTTTCCACTGCTTTGACTGTTCTTTGGTTTCTGGTTCTTCTTCTTCTTCTTCATTTCTACCACCAAGACCACATTGTGATCCTACTGAATTTACTCCTTTGGTACTTGATAGGTCCCGTGGTCCTCCTGTGGTCCCTTAAAGGACTACACAAGATCCCTGAGAGGACCACAAGAGGTTCAGAGTATCACAAGGCTTTAGCCTGCATTCTTGGTGGGTCTCAGAAGTGGGATTGCGTGACACCATGGTTTTCGTTGCACCAGTTTAATCTAGAGTTGGATTTTCTCACCGGAAAACCTCAACATGTTTTGGATATCAGTATATCCCTGCTGGGAGAGGTGGTTGCCCATCGAGGGCAGAGTTGGACTTTCTCACTGGAAAACCTCGACGTGTTTTGGGACACATGTGTATCCCTGCCAGGTGAGAGGTGGTTGTGTAGCATGCCCTTGTAAGTAACGGATATTGTTGTTATTATTATTAATGAATATGATTATGAAAATAAACTGTAAAGAAAATAGTAACATCGAACAGCGACAGAGAAAAATGGAGAGGAAAGGAAGAGAAAGGTATGGAAGTTCCATGATGCTAGAACAAGATGCGGACAAAAGTAAACAGTGGAAACAGTGAATAGAAAAAAAACGAGACTCAGTGACGCTGACATATAGGAACACAAAGGAAGGATGCCAGAAAGTAGGATGATCCAGTAATAACAAAAATGGTGACTGGACGTTGACATGTGTAAACAAAATAGAAAAGATGAACAGAAAAGGCAGACAAAATGAAAAATGAAGGCACAATAAAACCTCCGACACGAAAGAGCAAGATAATGTCTTAGGTAAATAACAATTGTATAGACGAAACTGACACACGTTATGATGTGATTGCACAGGGTTTTTAAATAAAGGAGTGATCAACTCGGCCAGCTGACCAATTAAATATTTAGAGGCGTGGCCTATTGGACAATTGACTTATGACATACAAGTCATAGGACAGTTTGAATAATAGACAATCAGAACGCTCATAGGAACCAGTGGACATCTGAAGGGTGGAGCCAAAATACTTATTGGTTAATCCATCAAGCTGGACTTGAAGATAAAAAGGACAGAGGAGAGACAGGAGGGAACGAGGAAGAAGAAGAGACAGAGGAGGGAGCCCGAAGGCAGAAGAACAGACAATAAGAACAAGGAAGAAACACCACGAAAAAAAACCAGGAACGAGGAAGAACCAAGAAGTTGGAAGTAGAGGAGAGGAGACAGAGCCCCAAAGACGGAGGAACAAGGACGGTCAGTGAACTGAGACCGGTCCAGACAAGAGAAGGACAGACAACCAGAGAAGAACAGCAGAAGGAGAACATACTTCAGAGAAGACTCGAGAGGGAAATAAGACGTATGTAACGACAGATGGACACCTATAGCAATAGATATTCAGGAAAAGCAGTCTTGCAGAAGACTTCTAAGACAGACTGAAGATATTTGTTACTTTGAAATTTCAAGTACAGTGATTTTAGATGAGGAACTAGTTGACCACGTGCGACGGATCTAGATCTAATCAAGCACAGAGTTTAGAATTGTTCTCGTATCATGCGTAGAATATTGTGAAGTTGAGAACGTTGAGAAATGCTGCATGTAGAATATGATAGTTTGATACTGATGTGCTTCAACGATGAAACTAACGAAGATTATGTCATACTACATCTTAGTACAAGTGATGTGAATTCTAAGTCGAGTATCTTATTTGTCAGAATTAAATGAATTATGTAGAGAACATTTCATTGGACTTCCTCTGATTTAGTGAAGTGTAATATTTGTGAAACATCGATGTATTATGATCAGAGAATCAAAGAACACTTACACTATCAGTCATTAAAAGAGAAATATATAATTCAAAATCATCAATATTATAATGTGACTTCATCAATAATATGATAGTGCACACATTGACTTTGTTATAGTTGCCCATCCAGTCCAGTGTTGGACTTTCTCACCGGAAAACCTCAGTGTGATTATAATACGCATACATCCCTGCCAGGTGAGAGGTGGTTGCCTATCTAGACTGCACTGGTCCAGAGTCTCCGATTTCAGCTTTTTGTGGTCGTGGCCGCTACCCTTCCTAGTTGTGACCAGAACGGAGCTTTTGTCCAGGAGGACGAATCCTCACCACTAGTACGTTTCACCCCTGGGTTGAGCTGGTTTAGGCATATTATCCCAGTATGGGCGTGTTTAGGACATGACTGGCCTCTAGAGTGGAGGTACTGCGATATGCATAGCCATCGAGTTTCACCCCTGGTTTAAGCCAGTTTAGGCATATTTCACCAGTATGGGTGTATATCGGATGTGGCTGGCCTCTAGAGCAGAGGCGCCGTGGTATGAGTAGCTCTCGCCACAAGACCACTGGACATACCAATTAAGCTTCACTTTATCCTTTCCATCATTTTCACATTGGGCCAAATGGCAACCCTAATTTCTTTTTCGCATTTTCTTCATTGGCAGGGAGAAGTTTCACTCCATGCGCAGCATCTGAATTATCTCGTCAGCAGTGTCTTAACTCTGGGTTAAGCCGGTTCAGGCATTTCTCCCGATATGAGTGCACATAGTACGTGGCCAACCTCCAGACCAGAGGTGCCGTGATTTGACTATTGTTTACTTCACTTAATCCTTTCTTTCACCTTTTCCACAGTGGTGCAGCGCGGCAACCCCATTTGCACCTTTCTTCACTGGCCGGGAGGACCCCCATTCCACACACGGCAGTTGAAGAATCTCACAGCAGTAGCAGATGAGCTACCAAACATGACTCTCATCTACCCAAAGCGTCTGGTTTTCAGGCGCCATATATTCACCTTCACCCCTTCTCCTGTCAGTTCTGCCATGAGAATGCCAGGAGCTGGACTTGACTGTCAGAGGCTATTTGAGACGCACACTGAAGCGGAGACCGTATCCCCCACCCCACCTCCAGCTAAACAATCCTTAGAACCTGTTTCTGGTTGAAAATGATGAACCCAAGTCTCATCCATATTCACAAATTGCTGAAGAAACTTTTCAGGATCTATGGAAAATGGCCAAGATTGTTTCTTGACATGCTGAGGCGCTGTCTTTTGTTATCAGCTCCAACAAGTTTCGGGACCCATTGAGCAGAGACCTTTGTCATTTGAAGATCATTGTGAATAATGGTATGAACACAATCCTTGGGGATGCTCAACTCAGTAGCAATATACCACTCAGTTAGTCGTCAATCCTCCATTATCATGTCACGGATTCTGCCGGTGGTTTCATCGGTGATTACTGCTCTTGGTCTTCCTGGACGGGGATCATCTTCCAGACTCTCCCTTCCATGTTTTAATTGAGCTGCCCACTGTGCTGTAAGAAGAGGCACTCTCCCCTAGGGTCTCTACCATATCCTCATGGATCTCCTTCGATGATAAGTCCTTGATGCAGAGGTAGCGAATGACTGCTTGATGAGAAATTTTATCCATTTTCTCAATTTCTGTCACCCCTTAGCCTATAAAAAAAAAAATTGGTTGCAGTTACTTTCTTGAAACTTGGTATTTAATATTACATTAACCTAATCTACAAATACATCTAATATCAAATGTGCACTTCAAGTATTAGTACCTTATGCCAAGAACTTATCAATCACCCCTTGTAAATCAAAACGCTTCAATTGAAATATAAAATATGAAACAGAATTTTCGTTTGTACATATTCAATAGACAATAGGCACTTACAAGAGAAGGTCTCATTTGCTGTAATTCCAGTGAGGTCTTCAGAGCATTGGCAACTTGGTTTATCAGTGATGGAACAGATTGGCCTTGCTGACTTGCCTCTGAAGGATGAGGGGGTCTAACAAATCCCATACCTGGTCTAGTATTCAACAATGGTGGTCTCTGTCCAGAGTTTCCTTGTCCAGGCAGTGGAACTCTAATACCTTGTGGACCCAACAGTGAAGGCTGAGGTGCAAACTGGCCTGGATTTATCCCTCTTTGGTTTGGAAAACTTTGAGGTCTTTGCAGATTAGGTGATGGTCCAAGAATAGGTCGAGGACCCAGCTGAGGCACCCTTTGAGATCCTAGAGTCTGCTGACCTCCAAGAAACTGTCCCCCCTGGTTGGGTGCTCCTGGAAATCTTCCATGTGGAAAATTAAATAAGGGAGCCCTCTGTGGTCCTCTGACTGGTACATTCAAAGACCCAGTCTGAAATGGTCCTCTTGGTGGACCAGATCCAAGTATTGATGGACCTCTCTGATTCTGTGGTCCTCCTGAAAATGGCCCTCGCTGATTCACAAGTCCAAAAGGAAAGGGACCTCTGTTTCCAGCTGGGAATGGGCCTCTATTTGGTTGGCCATTAGGAAAAGGAAAGCGCATTCGATTCTGCTGAGAAAGGATGCCTCGAATAATCTGACTTAACTGTGTATATCAGACAAGACCTAACATCATTCTTCATACTAAAAATTAACTGTATATATCAGACAAGAACTAACATCATTACTCATATAATAAACTAATTGTATCAACACTCTTTTTTTTCTTAGCTTCCAGGTTACTCTCATTTAAATCTACTTTTGCCCATTTCTGATAAAATTACTTAGAATCTTTCAAGCTTTGTGTTTTATCTAACCAATTCTTCTTCTTCGTCTTTTTCTTCTTCTTCTTAAGACACCGACTTGTATACTTTTGAGGCAGCTGGTGGTCATCTGGAAGGCATGGGCATCCCCATACAGTCTGTATCAGACTGGTGTAGTAGTTGGCCATATTTGTCTTCTCTGTTGTTCATATGTTGGGCACTCCTGCAGTATGTGGTCTGCTGTCATCTTGTTGATGCCACAAGTACATCAGTTGATACTACATTGACTTTGTATATGTATGTAACCATTTCTAGCTGTTAAAATCTGAGATTCAAAGACCTATACATGTATATCTTCTTCTTCTTCGTACGCATTTAGTGGTAATGCGTGGTACCCTGATTTTTGTGATGCGCCTTCTGGCTGGGTAACTCCAACTTCAGCGTATTTCCTTGCTAGGGCAGACTGTGGTCTTGCTCGGACTGTCATGAAGACAGTGGTGCAGGCTTGCCTGTTTGTTTTCCAGCTTCTGGTGGCTATACGTAACCCCCTTCTCCACATCAGGCCCAACAGCTTTGAGAGTTCCAGAGACACTCCAACTCGGAATCCAATGAGTGCTTCAACGATATCCATTCCCCACCACTTAGAGTCTGCTGGCTGTTTTGTTTACCTCATTCTGTTGTAGAGACTTATATGTGTCACATCCTGGATTCACACACCAGATTTTCCTCACCCCTGCCGGTGATCTCCATGTCCACCATCCTGACATTATAATTACTGTTGATTGCTACAGATTTCTGGGCTACGGAAGTAGGTCAGAGTTTTTAAGCAATCAGATCTATGTTTCCTGTCTCACAAAGACAATGTTAAGATAAGTGTGTTCCAGGGGAATACATGTGTACCAGATAATTGCTGATCAAATGACTGTTGAATATATCTTTAAAGGCCACAATGATACTAGCAATGCAACAAATAAAAATATAACCTACATACCCAGTGTCTCTGGTATTTTGTCTCTTGTAGTTGTTGGAGTTAAAGAGATAACTCCAGTTCTTTCACTAGCAAATTTTCCACCTCTGTGGCGTGTTCCTTCACCATCACTGTCACTTTCACTCTCACCTTTCTCCTGGGTCTTTGGCTGTAAATACAAGCATCAATGGAAAGCGAAATTGCTGAATGCAACAAGAAAAACACTTACACATACAAATAAAACCAAAAGGTGATGTTGCTCCAGAAACTGCATTTATATATAAAAAAAAAAAAAAATGAATATCTAAATGAAACCAGATGGTGGTGACAGTGGTGCCCTCCATGTGGCTGTGAACTAAAAGCTTCTGTCACCAATGTACCTAACCTGTAAGGTTTTGTGGTTCATGTGCAAAATTTTCAGTCTGTCTATTCTTCCTGTGTTTTCTACAAGCGGTAAAGAGATCCGCTGCCGCCTCGCTGGGCCAGTCATAATAAAGATGCAATAAAGCAAATCAGGTCATTGGACAAAAGCCTCGTTTACTGAAAAACAAATACATCACAACTGAAACAAAAAGAGAACCACACAACACAATTTTCCTCCCAACTTTATGCAATCAATGTCAAACATGGACACTAATTGCCAAAAACAAAAGAAAAATGATCACAACAGAAATGAGATGTTTAAAGATGTGACAAGATGAGACCACATAAGAAAGGACACCATCAGGGCAAAGGTTGGAATAACACCAGTATTACACTATATCAAGAAACAGCAAGTTAAATGTTTGGCCATGTTACATGGTTACCACCAGACAGTATATCACAGAAAACATTCACACTAAGATTTGTAGGTAACGGAGGAAGAGGCCGCCCATGCAAGAAACAGAGAGAGGAAATTACAGAAGCATTAATTATCCCATTATATGAAGCAAATCGCCGAGCCCTAACAAGATGTCTATTCATCCCATCAACACCGAAAGGTATATGAGGAAGCAGACAAGACAAGGCAAGTGCAACATTTTTAAACCATGTGTGCAAATTCATTCATTTCATTTATTTGCATGTCCCTTGCGGAAAAATCTTATTTTTGTAGTTTCGTCTGTTCCTCTCTACAGATTCTTTAGTTGTTTTACTTTCTGAAGAGCGACAGATGTCCTCCTTTTAAAGCAGGAGGAAAGGAATGTGCAACAATCTATCATGCACTATGTAAAAAGATATGGCACTCAGGTATTTGGCCAACAGAATGGAAAAGAACTATATTCATACCACTGCCAAAAAGGGTAACCTGAAATTATGCACAAACTACAGAACTGTTGCCCTGATTAGTCATGGCAGTAAAATTCTGTTAAAAATCATAACGGGCAGACTTCGTAAGAAAATAGAAGAAGTCAATATGTGTGCAAATATATTCTCAAAAAAATTATGCGCAAATATTCTTGGTAACGTTAAATTACAATATTTTTTTAAAAATTATAAAATTTGAAGAAATCTAAGTCCCGTAGCATTTACATGCCGTAGGGGTGTGAAGTGTTAGTGCCTTCATATTTCTAGGCCACTAAAGCATCTGAGGTAGGGATGCCATCACCTTGCCTCGCTGACTTTGTTTTCTTAAGGACATCCAGGTGGCCATTTTTTTAGGCTGTTGACACCGATGCCAGTCAGCCTGAAAAAAATTCCACCCAAGTGCAAAATCACATCAGGAACCTTCTGACTGGCAGGCGAGTGCACTAACCACTACACCACTGCGACATCTTCAAAGAAATCAGGAAAACAAATTAATGTAATGCTATCATAATTTTCTTCACTGTTACCATAGTTCAGAGTAAAACATCAAGAAATTGAAAAATAAAAGTACTAGTTTTTGGGGGTTTTTTTTCCTTGGCATACAAAATTTTGTGTGCAGCATGATTATTTTTTTTTGGCTCATCACAGCTGCACTGATATACAGCCTAAATGGAGCACTGCTTGGTACCTGATGCCACGGCGAAGAAACTGCTCATTCTCTGTAGTTGTCCTGTTTTGGAGAACAAGCTCTTTTCAACTGCGGTGTCTTGGATTCAGCATCATAGTGTTCAGTGCAAACTCTGCCCAACTAGCCAGGATGAAATGGTTACTAGAGCGACAGAGGAGACGTGGGACAGGGTCTTGGTCAGCTCTAGTTCATTGGCCCTGTTAACTGCATGACATGCTTATACATCTATCTATGTTCCCCTTACATCAGTTTACCATTATGCTTCTTCACCATAGTCATAATCTGACATATATATCTGATGCATATTTTATACATATATAACTATTCATCTTACATCCTTTCTGTGCCATTAAACACCACATACGGCTCATATGGCAGTTTGCCAACATTTCCTGTTTTCAATGAGCTTTTCAACTTCATCAGGGGATGTTATTCCCACTAAACTAGCCTCTCTTAACAAAGTCTAAAAACATAACTATTCATTCATTCATTCCTTTGCATGTCCCTTGCGGAACTTTGCCTCCCAAACAGCACTCCTGTAGGCGTCTCGGTTGTGAGCAAGATGGCCTGCTGCTGCTGCATCCATTTCCAGATCATCAACGATGTCTTGCAGCCATCTTCGTTTCGGTCTTCCTCTTTTTCTTTTTCCCATTATGTATCCTTCCAATACGGTCTTCTCTAAATTATCATGACGTTTAATGTGGCCAAAATATTTCAGTTTTCTCTCTTTAATCCTCTTTACTAGCCAGCCTTCTTCAATATTAAGCTCTTGTAGTATAGATATATTTGTTCTTTTTTGTGTCCACGATATCTGGAGAACTCTTCTATAGCATTTACATTCAAAGGCATTTATGTGCTTCTCAGCTGTTTTGTTAAGTGTCCAGGTCTCACAGGCATATGTTGCGATAGGAAAGATTACTTTATATATATTATAAGCAGTGGTGGTATAGTGTAAAGTGACTCGCCTACCGATCAGAAGGTCCCCAATTCATCAACCCAGCCTCTAAAATAAGGATTACCTGAAGTTTCTCTATGAAAAGAAGGCAGCAGGGCAGGTCCTGGTATCCCTATTTCAAATGCTGAAAGTGCTAACACTTCACACCCCTATGATATGCATATACCAAGGGACACAGCATAGACAGATATTTATGTATGCAGTTATTAACATATCCATTTTATTCTGTTCATGCTGAACTCTTTCTGACTGATTAAATGTGATAAATGTTATTACTAACATCTTATCTGTAACGAAAATACTGTGAGATTTCAAGTTACAACTACATTATAACTTTTATTTCAAAAGCTCTTTTGTTCTAGACTTTAATTTATATAAAAATTTGTTAAAAAAAAAAAACAAAGCATTTCAAATACTGTAGTCCTTTATGATTAACCAAAGATCTCTACAATGAAAAAAAAAAGACTATTCATAAGTAAAGATTACATCTTTGGACTGAAGATCACCTTCCTGGCCAGACAGATAAGTCTACAAAACAATGATTCATTATATACGTTCAGAGTTCTATATGGGACATACTAAAATATGAATTAATTCTTTTTTTTTTTTTCAAATCCAACAGCATCAGCTACACTAGAAGGGAGTGTAAATCTACATAGTAAAGAATTTTACAATTATATTAATTTCACTTTTAAAATGTTTCTCAAATTTTGTTAACAAACTGACCATTTAAGAACTAAAAATGGATTCTTTCAATTGCAAAAAAGCATATTTTGAGCACAGTTTACAGAAATGTTTCTCTGTCTGTGTCTCGCAGTTATTTTTAGGAGTCCATGTGGTTAGTACATTTGTCTCTTACGTCAAAGATTGCAGTTCAAATCCAGCTGGATTTACCTGCCACCTTCTGAAAGTCTGGAAAGGAAGGCAGCCAAGTACAACGCCGAGCACTTAAGTTTCCCTCTTGAACAAATAAAATATGAGCTCTAACAGGCATCTCTATAGCTCGACCAGGCAACCCAGTTTCGACTTCCACCCGCCACAGTGGCAGTAAGACCCTGGCTCACAAAGTAATTCCCCGGATTCACCTAGCCTCAAAGGGAAAAAAAAAAAAATGGGTGTCGGGGTTAACACTCTGGGAAGGAAGAGGAATGATGTCACTACCTACAGAGTTCCTGCTAATGGCAACACTAGTCTGCAGCTTCTGGTTAGCTGCTACTATGCAGAACAATTATGGTCTGTGTGCAATAGTACTGGTTCACAACTCATACCTTTATCTTTACAGCTACCTTTAATAATTAGATATTACTCCTGCATGCAATTATGTCATCTTATTAGCTGAATTTGTCCTATACTGTTTAATGAGTCTAAGCACAGGAAAATCATTAAGATTAAGAAAATGACCTGTTCATCTTGCTCCATCAGATCTTCACCTTTTGGGTCATCAAACTCATCTTTGGCTTCACCAGCTGCATCTCCCATGGAGTTTAGTCCAAATGTTTCATCCTGTAGTGCAGCATCAATCACATCTCCAAAAGCTGCTTCTTCAGCCTGGAAACCTATTTCACCAAAATCTCCATTTGTTGTTGCTGCCATTCTGTCAAAACATATCACACAAGATGAGTAACTGATTGTGAAATGATCAAGAATACAATAGCATTGCTGTTACTGTGAACTTGAACTCTTTGAAGTCCCACTAAAGACCCTGACACACAAGTCAAGTCAGGTGCTTAACGGCTGGCACTATATGTAATGTTATTCAACAAACGATGTGCTAACGGTTAAAACTTGTCCGTTCTTACATTAACACACTCTGCACATGCACACACTGCAGAATTAGAAATCTTCTACATGTTTTCTTTGTTTTTTCTTTATTTTTTTTTTTAGGTTTTCCATTCTAAAATTAAGAATTGCATCATGGTGTTTCACTGGTTGATTTGGTAACAACATTTAGAAGCTAGAAAACCATGTTACCAAAAATATATGAGATGTCTTACTGATAAATGCAATATTTTTTAGAGAAGTTTTTGATATATTGGATGAAAAAAAAAGGTAAAATGATGCACATTCATAAAACAATTTTTTTTCATAAAACCACAGGTTCACGTAAAATAAAGGTAGTTTATTATGAAAGGGGGACTGGCTAGCATAGTGGTTAGAGCACTCGTTTTTAGCAACTGAATGGTTGAGGGTTCAAATCCCCAGCTAAGTGGGACTTTTTTTTTTTCTGACCAATATGGCCCAGGGGTTCACCCAGCCTCAGAAAATGGGTACCAGAGAAATCTGGAAAGGTAAAGTGGCCAGGCATGATACTGACCACATCACACTTTCATGTGCCGAAGGTCATGGAAAATATGGGCCTAACTGTATTCCCCATTATGCCTTAATGGCATGGAAATGGGAATTTTACCTTATTATGAAAGGCTGAAACAATGGAGACCCAATCAGAGAATCAAAAGCAGACTGACAGGATTTGAAGAAAGATGCCGCATGAAAATTTTAAGAATAAACTGGGAAGAGCATGTGACAAATGAGAAAATAACCAAATGAACAGGTATTGAGAACATCATTAAACAGGTCAAAAGACGAAGATGGAAATGGCTGGGCCAAATACTGTGAATGGAAAGAACAAGACACCCTTAAACTATCTTGACTTGGACACCTCAAAGGAAAAGAGGGGTAGCCATTGGTGACATGGAGACACACAGTACAAGAAAAACTGAAGGAAGCAGGAAAGATGTGGTTTGAAGTATCCCAACTTGCTCAAGACAGGATTGGCTGGAGAACCTTTGTTGATGCCCTATGCTCCACTGGCAGTAAAGAGGACTGATGAAGATATGATGAAAGACATGTCTTGTCTTGTCTCCTTCCTCATGTACCCTTCATGAAGACAAACTTCCTTACATATCAAACTGAGTTCTAATCTGCATTCAATTCATTTTTGATAAAATGAACTCCCCTAAACTCAATGTCTTAAGTGGTTTAGTTTCTCTTCTTAAAATTCCTGTCTCAGTTTTAGTCCATGAACTAAAATTTTAAGTGAAGCACTTTGTGCTATGATAAAAATGTGTGTGGACACAGAATAAAAGGTTGAAAATTCAAATCTTGGAAAGGATGTGTTTTTTTTATGTTTTTGTTTGGTTTGTTAAGACTGTATTTTTATAACATTCTCAGAGTACAGTAAGATTCTGGGGCTTGAGGTAATTCTCTGAAAACTGGGGTACAGGTCCTGACTAGCTTGAGGATGTGGAGAAATTAGAGAATTACCCGCAGATTTTTTCTTGAATAGGAAGAATCACTAAATTACAAGTGAATTTCATATTTTAATATCCTCATATTTTCGTAAAATAAAGGTAAAACTTAGGAAGGAAAACCTATATGTCAAGCTGATAAAATAGCCAAGCCAAAACTTAGGGAGGAAAACTTGTATGCCAAACTGATAAAATAGCCAAGCTAAAGCTTAGAAAAGAAAATTCTTGTATGCCAGGCCGATAAACAGCCAAGCTAAAACTTAGTAAAGAAAGACTTATATGCCAGGCTGATAAAACAGTCAAGCTAAAACTTAAGAAGGAAAGCAAGCTGGCACAAAAAAAACAACCACCACTCATCTGAAACTCTTTAACAGGTATTGTAAATTCATATAATCTTATTCTACCATGTTCAGTTTCATATGCTCAGCCATTTAGATAATAAGACAGATTGCCTCCACCATGAGATCCATCATTAGCAGAACTTGTTCCTGCATGCTCTACATTTTTTCATCTAAGCCCCTTTCCTGGGGTCGGGTTTTGGTTCTCAAACAAATTTATTTATGCTATAGTCAATACCTGGAAAGAATCATTGGGACATAAATAGGCAATATTTTTTTTATTCTGGTATTATCCATGAGACTAAGCTTCATCTTAAGACATAAAGCATCCTTTCTTATTTACATCATCTAATTACAGTATGATTCATCGGTCCCAAATGCAGAACAAAAATCGGATTTTGGAATGTAAGAACGATGGTCGCAACAACAAAAACTGCTCAGGTAATAAAAGAAATGGATAGATATCACCTAGATGTGTTGGGCATCAGTGAAATGCATTAATCCTGAACTTCATAGACTTTAAAAAAGCATTTGATAGCATACACAGAGATTCATTGTGGAGAATTTTAAGACATACATTACCATCTAAAATTGTCAACATCATTAGAGATCTCTACGACGGATATGTTTGTGCAGTCAAGACAGAAGAAAGAATGAGCGAATGGTTTCAGATTGAAACAGGCATGAAACAAGGATGTATATTAACTCCCTTGCTTTTTTGGAATTGCCATAGACTTTATAATGAAAAGATGCTGTACAGATAAAACCGGCATTGAATGGGTACATGGGACCCAAATAGAAGATCTTGATTTTGTTGATAACATAACTCTTATCAGTGACAATGTGAAATCGTTGCAGGAAAAAACAGATTCCCTGTCTTCCTTGACTAGCAAAACAGGTCTTGAAATTAACAAAGACAAAACAAAAATAATGAAACTTATCATTAATCAAGAAGGAAAAATATATGTAGAAGGAACAGTTGTTGATGAAGTAAACCAATTTGCATACCTTGGCAGCTACATAAACCAGGATGGTGACACCAGGAAGAAAGTTAGAATTCGAATTGCAAAACCAGCACTGTCCTTCAAAAATCTTGAGAACATATGGAATTCAAATGTTATAAGCACAAAAACCAAGTTAAGATCACTCAATTCAAATGTGATATCCACCCTCATTTATGCATACAAAAGCTGGAAATCAACTAAAGAAATAGACAAGAAATTATACTCTTTTGAAAACAAATGCCTAAGGAAAATACTTGGTATAAATAACGAATTCAAGAACAACACAGAGACGAGACAGATGAGCAAACAACAACCAATCTCATGGGTGATCAGAAAAAGAAGATGGACATATGTAGGCCATGTGATGAGAAGAAACAATCAGAGAATACCAAAACAAGCTATCAAGTGCAGCACAACAGGCCGAAGAAAAAGAGGTTGACCACGTGAAACTCTAAAGAGGACATTGTTAAGAGAAGCCAGTTTAGTGGGCATAACATCCCTTGATGAAGTTGAAAGACTTGCCAAGAACAGGAAAACTTGGCAAACAACTATGCAACGTTCCTGTGTGACGTCTAACAGCATGGGAAGGATGTAAGATGTAAGTAAGAATTACAGTATATGACATAATGCATATGTATCTCTCTGACTACCTCACATAAGTCTTGTGAAAAGCTGTAGTTTCTGATACATCACTCACAATTCTTTATCACTGTCAAAAAAACCAAAAAAAATCAATAAATAAAAATAAAGAAACAAATGGCAAAGACACAATGCTAAAGCGATCCAATATTTAACAGTTTATGGTATACTATTTGAAAGTTCTCAGTCATCAAGTTAGATATCCCTGAAGAAGGTAGCAGACCCTCCTAGGTTGTCAACATCACCTTATAGCTTGCTCCAGATTGGCACTGGTGATGACTAAATGTTCTGTTCCCTTATGAAGTGCTGTCATGCAGCTGATAGTGATGTGTCATTTTTCTTCTGTTACAGTGGACTCACTGGATGTGCCTATTTTGTTATACAGTATGTTGTGAAAAGTGTATTTATGGTATATAACTCACATAATTTAAATTATTACATAAAATTATTTCTTCACAACCTGAAGGTAATCAGCTTTTGATTTACTTGTGTGAAACATGATGACATTGACCATTTGACTTCTACTTTTTAGCTTTTCCAGCTTGGTTTTACAGCCTTTTTTTTATTTCCAAAAGGTGGAATGTCTTTTTTTTTTTCAGTTATTCTGTGTCTCTGTACAGTATACTGGTGATGAAGACATTCAGTTATTCTGTGTCTGTACAGTATACTGATGATGAAGACATTCAGTTATTCTATGTCTGTACAGTATACTGACGATGAAGACATTCAGTTATTCTGTGTCTCTGTACAGTATACTGATGATGAAGACATTCAGTTATTCTGTGTCTCTGTACAGTATACTGGTGATGAAGACATTCAGTTATTCTATGTCTGTACAGTATACTGATGATGAAGACATTCAGTTATTCTGTGTCTCTGTACAGTATACTGGTGATGAAGACATTCAGTTATTCTGTGTCTCTGTACAGTATACTGGTGATGAAGACATTCAGTTATTCTGTGTCTCTGTACAGTATACTGGTGATGAAGACATTCAGTTATTATGTGTCTGTACAGTGTACTGGTGATGAAGACATTCAGTTATTCTGTGTCTCTGTAGAGTATACTGGTGATGAAGACATTCAGTTATTCTGTGTCTCTGTACAGTGTACTGGTGATGAAGACATTCAGTTATTCTGTGTCTCTGTACAGTGTACTGGTGATGAAGACATTCAGTTATTCTGTGTCTCTGTACAGTGTACTGGTGATGAAGACATTCAGTTATTCTGTATCTGTACAGTGTACTGGTGATGAAGACATTCAGTTAATCTGTGTCTGTACAGTGTACTGGTGATGAAGACATTCAGTTGTAGTGTTTCAGGAGGTTTCGCAGTACTGGGCTGCCTAGTTTATGGTTTTGCATGGTCTATTTGTGTATTTAAATAAGTGACTTTGTAGACAACTGTACTAGCATATGCACATTTTACTTTTTTAAATTATGTAACAGTTTCAAATAATTAACAATATCATTAACCTTCATGCTTATTCAAAATAATATGTATTAAAACAGACGTAGAACAAGAATAATCACAAGAACAATCAATGTCAGCAAGTGAATCCCAAACATATATGGATGTAAGTGTGAAAATATATTTAAGTAAAGAATAGAATGATGTGGCAAAGTTAACACTGCTTCAACATACAACACTCCTAAGTCATAGTGAGAAAATTTAGTCTGAGATATAGGCCTTTAAGTATATCAGTTTCTAAAATGAAAAACCTTGTCACTCAATTTCCCAATACAGCAGGATTCCATCTGTATATGCACAACTTATAAGTTGTAGTGTGAACTTCTAATGATCTCTCTAACAAATCATTCTATTATATAATGGTTAATGTTGTTTATAATAGTGCTACAGACAGCTAAAACCCTTAATAAACAATGTTTGCTATGGATCTAAACATACACTGCAGCAACAGCTAAATCTCCATAAAATGGAAAATAATTCTTATGATTTCTAGGGGAAAAAAAACATATGAATAATAAAAAGTAATATATTCCATCATATAAATTACACATCATTTGACATTCTCCTGCAGCTATCACATGAGCTTTCAGTTGTATATTGTTTTGTTTTTAACATAGTTTTTTCTTCACTTTTTTCCCTCATTCTGTATTTACAGTTGTGCCACCTTAAAAACTATTTTAAAAAGCAAATGCATGATATGTGTTGTATCAATAATTAACACAATTAAATATCGTCACAAAACTCCAGACTTTTTGGTTTACAGTGTCAGAAAAAAAAGAAGAAAATTAATTTAATTTCCTTGTAAGTTTCATATATCATAAAAATGATTCCCAAACACTGGAATACTGTCCACTCTTTTCCTGTTTTTAATATCGAGGAAGAGACATGGCACCCTAGATAAGCAAAGATGTGTTTCACTCACTTATTTCACTTTCATTCAGAAGTTTCTGACACTCTTTGTGACCAATCAGAATCATTTGCAAAATCATTTTGGAGTCAGAACATCAAGCCCTCAACTCAAACTCTTTCATAAATGATGCATTACTAAGGGAAAAAATGGAACTGCTTTCCCAATTCTTCACCTTTTGAAAATAAAACCTGCTTGATCAAACGCCACCCAAATTTCGAACGCAATGACCCCAACAGTAGGCAACTGAAAGTAGGAAATATGGTCCCAATTCAAATAAATCACACATTTAACAGCCAGCCTTTTGTAGGACACAAAAATGTATTAACTTTTTTTTACAGCCAACAATGGTGGGGAAACCAACGGCTGATTACTGTAATAGTTACGTATACTGCTCACAGTTGCATCGAAATCTGGATCATGCAGTTAAATGGGGCAATCAGCTAAAGTTGTAAGCCTGTCGGTCTAACTGCTTCATTTTAGTTAATAATTTTACTTAAATGAATATCGTTAAATATATTTAAAAGCATTAATTTCATGACGACCCGTGTGGAAAGTAAAGGACTAAATAATTTAACTCCAAAACCTGCTTTCGCTAGTGAACATTGTTTTCGGTTGATCATTTCAGTTTCAAGAATATATAAAACGTGAGATCAGTATCGTACCTACAAAGCAGCAGTACTTCGTATTCTGCAATACAGTTTTATTCACTACCTCTCAAATTATAGACTATAATGCAATAACAGACATAAAAATTAAAGCAACATGCTATTTTTTCTGCCACAAAACATCCACCGCCATAACAGAACGTGGCCAGACTTTATACACATTTTCAGGTTGAAATGGAAACTCCTATATCAAATAATATTGATAAAATGATTTGCATGGTTCACTGCTTCCTATATTGCATATTTTATGAAATATGAAATCATCATATTTGTACTTTTAATTCAGCAATGCATGTGATTTATGTAAACATGATACAGATTGTTCGCATATGCAGGCTATAAATTTGGCCTATTAGTTAACATGGAGAAGATGAGGCATTGCCTGTTACACCAACCAGCTCTAGTTTCTCGTGATTGTTTTATATTGAAAGAATGAGATTCACATTTTTGGAAATCGTGAGTTATTAAGACAGATGCCACCCCCCCCCCCCCTTTTTTTCGTATGGTACCCGGAACATCGGGATATACCTGTGGAGCTATGAATAGAACCAATGCACCCTACTAAGCAAAAAGTAAAAGGCGACTGAAGGGGATTCGGCATAGGCTCAGTAATTCTATCCGGCAAAAAAATGCAGAAGCAGGGGAAAAAAAAAAAACGAACGCAGATGGAAGAACAGAAGCATATCAGGAAACAGCTCATGAAGGTTGTGGATGAAAGCTAGTCAGTAGAACTCCCTAATCCGACAGCAGAACTCCTGCATCCTAAACACAATCTGCAAATAGGATTATAGATACCAATTAGATATATAAGGAATACAAGAGGCAAAATGGATTGGCCAAGGCAGGAGAAAACTAACTACACAGCACGAAGACATAATAGTGTAATCGGGTAAACAAGATAATCACGAGGGAGGAGTTTCATTGATTATAACGAATGAAGCATCACAAGCATTACTGTCTTCTTCTTCTTCTTCATTCGCTTCTACCACCAAGACCGCCCCGTGATCCTACTGAATTTACTCCCATGGTCCTCAATAGGTCCCGTGGTCCTCGAAAGGACCACACGAGATCTCTGAGAGGATCACAAGAGGTTCAGAGTATCGCAGGGCTTGAGCCTGTATTCTTGGTGGGTCTCAGAAGCCGGATTGCGTGACATTGTGGTTTTCGTTGCACCAGTTTAATCTAGAGTTGGACTTTCTCACCAGAAAACCTCAACGTGTTTTGGATATGAGTATATCCCTCCTGTGTGAGATGTGGTTGCCCATCTAGTCTGGAGCTGCTCGCCGGAAAACCTCGACGTGTGTTTGGGATACCCGTGTATCCCCGTCGGGTGAGAGTGAAGCTCCTCCCGGTCAAGGAAGAAACTGCGGAAAAGAAGTAAGGGTTGCTGTGCGGCGCCGATGTGAAAAGGTGAAGGATAGGATAAAGTGAAGTTTAATCGGTATGTCCAGTAGTATCGCTGCGAGAGCTATACATACCACGGCGCCTCTGTTCTAGAGGCCGGCTACGTCCGAAATACACCTACACTGGTGAAATATGCCTAAACCGGCATACACCAGGGGTGAAACTTGATAACTAGGCATGCCACGCCACCTCCGCTCTAGAGGTCGGTCACGTCCTAAACACGCCCATACTGGGATAATATGCCTAAACCAGCTCAACCCAGGGGTGGAAGTCACTAGTGGCGAGGATTCGTCCTCCTGGACAAAAGCTCCATCCTGGTCACAACTAGGAAGGGTAGCAGCCACGACCACAAAATGCTGAAGTCGGAGACACTGGACCAGGGCAGTCTAGATATGCAACCACCTCTCACCCGGCTGGGATGTATGCGTATCCTAATCATGCTGAGGTTTTCCGGTGAGAAAGTCCAACACTGGACTGGATGGGCAACCACCTCTCACCCAACGGGGATACACTGATATCCAAAACACGTAGAGGTCTTCCGGTGAGAAGGTCCAACTCTAGACTAAACTGGTGCAACGAAAACCACGGTGTCACGCAATCCCGCTTCTGAGACCCACCAAGAATACAGGCTCAAGCCCTGTGATAATCTAAACCTCTTGTGGTCCTTTCGGGGACCACATGGGGGACCACGGGACTTAACGAGGACCACAGGCGTAAATTCAGTAGGATCACAGTGCAGTCTTGGTGGTAGAAGCGAACGAAGAAGAAGAAGAAGATTACTCTTAAATATCCTGATTTTCGTCTTCATGCTTAGTTTTTTAGATTTCCATATAGTCTGCAGCATTGCAAGAGCTTGGTTTGCTCTAGTAAGTCTGTTTGTTGATGTCCTCTGTGCTGTCTCCATTTTCTACTACTCTACTGCCAAGATATACAAATTCGTGGACCTACTCCAGTAACTTGCTATCTACTCTGAGTACATTTCTGTTCTTCACATTTTGCTTCATTAACTTTGTCTTTCCTTAGAACCAAAAAGGCAGTTGATCAACGTCACTCTCATAATTGTGAGAGACGCATCCAACCTCTGAAAGTTTTCTACCCATAACTTGTGCCTGTGTATGAATGTTGATTTCTGTCCTGACATTTCACTTTCCCAAAGTTTGTGTTTGTGTTCTCTGCACAGTATGATACAAATTTATTTTTTAAACGCAACTTTTTTAAAAACCAGTTTAGTTGTATGTTGGTGTGTCATGTTAGATCATCAAAATTGATAAGCCGCACTTTAATACCGAACTGTGGAACGAATATTCTAGCTAATATATGTTCATGCTTCAAATGTAATCTCGTGGCTGCATCTGCATACATATTTATAAAATTGTCACTATGCAATTCACTTTGTAGGCCTAATTCATCAATCAAAAAGCGTAACCACATTATTAGTAGTTTATATGTTACATATATATTACATAAATATTACATATATATGTAGTTTTTATCCTCGAAGTGGAACACTTTAGGTCATAAATTAGTAAAACAAGTTCAAAGTTCAAAATTCAGACTCTGGCTTCACTGCATTCAGAACAACCCCATATATGCCTCGCCGCATGCCACAGCATCCATCTAAGAGTATGTTTGCTAATAGTTCTTGTCAAATGTTGGTTGTTTACGATGCGTTTTCTGTCACTCAGTTCGGATTTCCTACCAGCGCCTTTAATTTGTCCTAGCTCCAGCAGTCTCTTCACAGCTACATTGTTCTTCCATTCCCGCTCTTCATTTTCCCGCAGTCTGTCCATTATAACCTTAGCAATGTCCCCCTTGTCCATTGTGAGTCTGCCATTTATTTTAGCCTGTCAGCAGGTCTGTCTGCCACATCATTGCCATATACTCCCACATGCCCTGGACAATAAAACCACGTTAGGCTTGTCACAGCTGACTGGCTTAAAAGATGAATCTATTCTTTTCGAAGAAAATTCATCTCAATCTTATGAAGCATACTCTGTGAATCCTTCACAATTACACCATTAACCATATCACGAGCAACTAACCACAGCGTCATTTTCCATCAGCATGCTTGAAGTGATGACTTCAAAGGCTCCCGAACCTTGTGCCATACTCTTCCATTTCGGTAGGCAACAAAACCACAACCACTTCTGCTGTTCCTAGTCACTGAGCCATCTGTATATATTACGCATCAAACAAGGCGGGTCCAGATCATGGATGGCTGAGGCGGAGGATGTAATAAAGTCAATTTGCAGTCTAGATGAAGTGCCTAACGGTGATGACTGATTATGGGTACAGGACCGACTTCAGCTAACAAAGATTATTATACAGAAGGGCCGTGAATGTCTAGACTGGGCATAAGGAGCAGTTGAACTTTGGGCTCAATATCTCATCCAGCATCACCATGGGACTTCCGACACGATAGTAAAACAAGTTTTGAATAGTAGTCACGTGATCTAAAGTTTTGAACATGTGCAAATTATTAATAGTTTTTGGGAATAAGTATATTATATTTAGTATACTGTATAAACAAACACATAGCCACTGCAGTAAGGCTATGATAACAAAATGTTAAGATTCTTTCAAACAAAATTATGAGCAGCTTTATTAAATTAACGATCACGCACTTTACATCTCAAGCACACAAAACCATACAGGATGAAGAACTAAGAAAAGAAGAGAAAATATAAATTCTCTTCCATGATATGTAACAAATCTTCTATGATATATAACAAACAAGAATGACAACAATTAATTAAAAAGAAAGGGAGCACATAGATGTGACTTGTTCGAAGCTGTGTCAGAGAGTGCGCGTGATGAATTTTAAAAAAAGTAGAAACGGCGCTATTAACGAAAATAAAAGTGAGGTGTTTCATTATTTCATGTACAACTGTGTGAAAAGAAAAGATAGCTTCCTTCGATGAGAGAGCAGTCGTCAGTTTTTGCGGTTTATTGTTGAAAAAATGCACTGAGAATTCTACTTTTTCCTACTCAGATGCAAACAAAAATTATTGCATGCATCATCATTCTTCTGAACCTTTTGGCTGTTTTGCTGCATTTTACCCACGGATATTTATTGTTCTCAGTTGCGTACAGACAGGCAACAAGGGTTAATAAACAATCAAATGAACGTAAATGAGTATACAGAAGGAATGTATGGCTTTCAATGGACAATAAAGTAGTAGAATTGAAACTAAATTAAAAAAAAACAACAACAGTGGATAAAAACTAGATAGTCCAAGTAATGTGTAAATACAAGAGAGACATAATAATACACCAAAATGGAAAAAGTACGTGGCAAAAACCCAATAAAATAAATATAATGCAAATAAAAAAAAAAAAAGACACGCAACTTGTCGAGATGCCCAATCATGCTGCAGCGATCATCATCGTTACGTGCCGTGCCGAATAGCACTGGAAGACACGCTTCTCCATCTTGTACCGTTCTTAGTATTTCTATCAGTGTGTTCTTTTCCTGTGCCATTTGATCAGTCTGTTTAGTTATTTTTCTAGTTCTCTTCTTCTCCCCCCCCCCCCCCGATTTTCTCAGGGAAATTCCACAGAATGAACCCGAAAGAAATTATGCGAACAACTTGTGAATGCCGAACATGACTTAGATCAGTGTTTCCCAAAAAGTTATCGTGTTGCTACCTATTTGCCTCCTAAGTCAAATTCTTTGCTCCCCAGAACAGTTTTCGCTCATTTGGTTCTGATGCCCAATTTTTTTTTTCATTTCTTTCACACACACACACTGTTCTTTTTTCTCTTTTCTTAGCGCAACCTGCTTATCATGTACTACTACTCTGTTTGGGAACCACTGACAAAGATAAAACAGAGGATTTTGCTCACTGTAAAGGCTCAAGTGTGTACAAATAACAGCAGAAAATCCCCTCGGCACTGATGATTGCATTAGAGAGGTAGGAAAAACAGATATTCAGGTACTACGTTGTACTCACTGCACTGTTGGGGACTTCATTTATAGAATCACGGGGGTTCATCTGCCTTTTTGCGCATGCCTAGTCCACCAGAATATCTAAGTAGGTCGGTAGAGGCGTCTTTATCGCCGACGGTATGACGAACTTCTTGTAAATTATTAAAATATTGACAAATATTGAGGTAAGATTCGCTTATAATAACATTAAGGTTTTAAAATGACATGTACCTGAATATTGTGCACACATTTTATGTCTTAAACTGTACGATTTTCATTAGCAAATAACAAAGACGGCCATTTTTAACTTCCGCCATTCTGCAGTCCGAAATATGACCAAGAAACTTTGAACTAATAGTACAGATTTTTTTAAAAATGCTGGTAAATCTTATTGACAGAGTATAATTTTCAGAAAATGGATTTTTTGTTGTTGTAATACAATTGCTGTATAAACTCTTGAGTTGTGGTTGTCAAACGTTTTATAACTTAGGATAACCTCCCACCCGCAAGAATAACCTACACGGAAGATGGAACTTCCCTCGTTGCATTTGAATTTCTGAAAAGTACAGAACCAGGAAACAGAAATGTTTATCACAAACTGAGATACTGAAATAAACGAGATATCATTTCCATTTTTGGCTTACATTTCGCCTATATATTTTCTTATTTCTCATGTACTTTTCAGTTTCGATGGAGGCAAAGACATTTTGATGTGGTTGGGCTGTTTGTATAAGGCATGGTTCCTTAAACTAGTTGATACCGACCGTCGGGTCGATGGGACTCCCCTCGGGGGGTCGATAAATGGATTTGGGGGGGGGGAAGAGGTCGTCAGAAGGCATTAGTAAATGCAAAGTTTTCAGTCGAATCATCCTAAATAGAATCAAACCAACAGTAGAAAACAAAACCAGGAGAGGACAAGCAGGCTTCAGGAACAACAAATCCTGCATAGATCAGATATTCACTGTGTAGCAGATGTTAGAATAATCCAGTGAGTGGAATAGCCTGTTATGTGCACTCTTCATAGACTTTGAAAAGGCATTTGACACCACAGATAGAAATAACACAGGAGAATACTCAGGTGGCATGGATTCCCATAAAAAAAAATTGTTATTTTATAAAAACTCATTATTGAAGGATTCCACTGTAGAGTAATCTGTTGAAATCATCTCACAGACTGCTTTAGTGTCCAAGCTGGGGTGAAACAGGGACACATTCTGTCATCAGCACTGTTCATCTTTGCCAGTGATTGGATGATGAGAGAAACAATAGCAGACACACAGGCTTCCAGTGGTCATTAGCATCAACACTAGAAGACCTGGGCAACATAGCATTACTTTCAAATGAACACAAGGACATACCAAAAAAAATTTGATAGATCGACAACAAAAGCAAGCAGCATGGTACTACGAATGAACACAAAGGGGACCAAACTATTGAAACAAAGTGCTGAAATCATTAGTCCAGTAAGAGTGAACCATTTGCCAGTTGAAGAAACAAAGAAATTCACATTCTTTGGTAGTATGGTAACAGCAGATGGAGACAGTAAAGAAGTTGAAGTAAGAAGAATAAAAGCCCGACAAGCTTGGGTTATACTCAGCCACATATAGAGGTCCAAAAAAGATAAGCCAGAAAGAAATTACAGAATATTCAGAGGCAATGTTTGAAGTGTCTTACTGTATGGGAGTGTATGCTGGAAAATGACACAGGCAGTGGCATGTACACCTGACACTTCCTAACCAAGTGTCTCTGTAAATTGAGGAATGTTTTGGCCAAACACCACAAGTGACCTCTAGAGGTAGACATAACACCACTGTCAAAAGTGATTGAAAGGAGGTTACAATGGACTGGCCACATTGTGAGAATGACAGAAAATCCTTACCATGAACAGCTTTGATGCAGATTGCACAAGGTAAAAGAAGCATGGGACAACCCAAAGAGACGTGGATAAGTACAGAAGAGAAAATGCTGCAAACAAAGGACTAACGTAAGGAGTGTATCGTATCAATTAATATGCACAAAGCACAGCAGTGTTGCCCGATACTATGCAAAAATCCCACCAAATTGACTGGCAAAACCAGCCTAAAAGGAGCCAAATTTATTTGCTTTTATCCGAGACAAGCAAATGTGAGCAAAATATTGTAAATTAAACTATTTTAAAGTCATGTACAAAGATGTAGTATATAAAAGTGTTTCATTAATTGCAAACAAAACTGTTTGGTTACTGAACATGAATAACAAAGCAAAAGAAATTAATCATCTTCTGTAACCACATAGCAGTCATCAGGTAAAAAATCATCCTCATCAATCGAGTAAATCTTTGAAGTGAATTTGAACAGCAACTCCATTGTTGGAGTAATTTCATTGCAAATTGTTATTTTGTACCTCATAGTGCAAATGCACAAGGCGTCAAGAATGCCTTACTGCACTCTTGTTTGTCAGTTTTATTTTAATCAGGTTCATGTGGGAGGAGGTTCTTTCTGCAGCTTCAGAAAAAAAAACCAAAATACACACACAAAAAAAAAGGCAAAATACACGCAAAAAAAAAAAAAAGGCAAAATGTCCCAAAACTGAAGGAAGTCATTAATCATCTATAACTTTGTTGATACTCATTTGAAAAATTCATAATCACTGAAGTGTCTGTGTGATTTGCTACAGTTATCCAAAACTGCTTAGTGTTGGTGAAACTAAATTTTGGCAGCAACATTGTGCTGACTTGCATCCACTGCTGCTTCAGATTGTGCAGATTCCTCTTGTACAAACATAAAATTGGCAACTTAAGAGCTCCAAGACCAGACCTAAGAGATCAGAGATGCTAATTGCTGCATGTTTGCCAGCAACCCATGATGCAGCTCCTTCAGAAATTCAAAAATGATAATCACAACAGCCGTCTTATTTGTTTTATCACATGTGCTCAGTTTTAGACTCATGGATCAACAAGTGGAGTTCAGTGATAAAGTTATAAGCTGCTAACGTTAAATGGTTATATCTGTTTTCCAGGTTGAAGGCCAGGCTACTGGAATTGAAAAATAAGTAACCTGATTTATCAGCTGTAAAAGTGGATCACATCTTTTATCTGTGACCACACATTAAATGCCAATTGTGATGATTTGCAGTTGAATGTTGATGATGTTTAATGGCAAGTTTGATGTACCATTATCTGGAGCCCAAATTACAACTACCAAATCAGAACCAACCTAAAAACCCACAACTTCTCAAAATTTCCCACAACCAACTTTCAAAAGCAGCCCACTTTGGAAAAACTGAAACACATCCACTCAATTCACAGTAGTTTTGCAATATCATGTGGAAAGAATGATGAAATTGCAAATGCTAGCAAGTTATTTTTACACACTGAGATAAGGTGCCTGTGTAGAGGTGATAGCTTGCAAAGACATGTAGACTTAATACAATTCAACTGTGCAATTTCTAACAGATGTTAGAAATATATTCAAAATTTAATGATGAACTGGAACACATACAGTGTAAAGTTGTTATGATTTCTCAGGCCAGGACAATTCTAGTAGAAGTTCAATTCGACATGAAGAGATTTTTAAGTTTTAAAAAAGGAAACATTTCATATGATGACTAACAAATTAGGAGACTTTAAGCTTAAGGGCCTGGCTAAAATACATATCTATGATTGGATTATTATGCTGTTTGATTTTGGAAATACAAAATGGAACATTTAACCCGCAGTTGCAGCATATGGGCGATACTTCCCCATTTCCTACCATTCTTAGTTTGAGTGTAATATGCTGTCTGGCTTCAGCCGTGTAACATGCTTATGTTGGAGTGTAGTTTAATACAGGTGTTTCCCCAACTGTTGTGCCAATGGTGTCATTGGCCTCATCTTGCTGCATCTATATTATCCCCAAACATCTCATCTCTATGTTAGGGTTATATTTGACAGGACTTCTTCATTGAGCTATTGTTGGGTAGAAAGATTGAGCAGATGGCACATTGGCAATGGTATCTTTTGTCTTAGGAGATGCAGAAAGATGTTTGCTGTTGTGGAATGTGCCTAGTTTCACTACATGGTTGATTCTACCACTGATTCATTCATTCATTTGCATGTCCCTTGCGGAACTTTGCCTCCCAAACAGCACTCCTGTAGGCCTCTCGGTTGTGAGCAAGATGGCCTGCTGCTGTTGCATCCATTTCCAGATCGTCAACGATGTCTTGCAGCCATCTTCGTCTTGGTCTTCCTCTTTTTCTTTTTCCCATTATGTATCCTTTCAATACAGTCTTCTCTAAATTATCATGACGTTTAATGTGTCCAAAATATTTCACTTTTCTCTCTTTAATCCTCTTCACTGATAGATTTGCATAATCAACCACAGTAACAGTAATGTTTGTGTTGTAATGACCAGTCTTATTATGCTTGCATCTTTTGTCTACAGTCATGATCTTCAAGCAGTACTTCTCCCTTAACATAATCACTGTACATGTGACTTGGTCTTTTGCCAGCTTTTAACCAGTCCTCTTGAGAAATATCTCTAGGCTGACTTGAAGTTATCACAGTTTTGGTCTGCCTTGTGGTCTCCTACCATACAGTTTTATAGTATTTCCCTGGGGATACAGCTGTCATTCATTATTGCCATATGTCTCAGCTATCTTGATCTTTAGCTACTGTGTTCATGAATGAAAGCTTAGCATACACAGCCATTGATGGTCAGTATTTTGCATAATATAGGGGAGGTGGAAATTAAGTTGTTTTTTTTTTTTTTCAAGCCTTGTCATTTGCATGCATGTCCATCCATGTCCTTGGATGCGGATCAGTCTAAGTAGTCACTGTCTAGTGCATCCTGCAATACATTCCTGGCTAACGACAAATTTTCATCACTTCTCATGGTCTCCATTTGATGAAGCTTAGATTATCCACTGCTATTTCCATAAATTTTTTTTTTGAAATATGTCAGATTTATCAGTTTAATGTTAAAGCCTCACCAGCCTAGAAAACCAATGTATCTCACCTCATGTTTGTGGTGTGTGACCTGTTTAGGATAAGTATCTGTTCTGATAACTACGATATTGCTAGAAGGTGGGAATAAGGTTTGTATGCACATAGTATCATGACAAACTCCAGTTTTTGGTGGAACTTGAAATTGGAGCAATAATTTTCATTTGATTATTAAGTCCACATTATTTCCAAAACTTATATTGGTATTTATTTCCAACAGGTAACAGTTGCTATCAGTGCTGACAAGATGGACTATGAGTCATCTTCCAAGTTCATATCATCCCTTGCCAAGTTCCTTCAGTCACTCTGTAATGGTTATGTAGAGTTTGATTCTGGTGTTCAAGTTATAGGCCATCTTTATCTTAGTGTGGACACTGGCAAGACAATAGACTACATTTTAAATGAAAAGGTGTGCAAAACAGACGAAAACAGTGTCACATTCATAAGTAACAGTTTTCATGCACAACCTGCAGAAAAACCAAAGCCTCCCGGTAAAAGAGCAGCTAAGGACTTGGATAAGGCAGATTTGAAAAATGAAGAGGAATCTGATAACTACATCACTGGTCAGGCAGAGCCCAGAAGTACAAATGTTGGAACAATGCCAGCGTCAAAGATCATAAACCAGAATTCACCACATTCTCAGAGTGCAAAACGTCCATATTCTCCGTCTCATAAGCAGTCTGCATCAAAATCTGGGCATGCTTCTCCCAAGCATAAAAAGAATAGAACAGAATTGTTAGAACAAAATACAGTATCAAATCCTGCCAGCGAAAACAGTATTTCTTCTGCTCCAAGTCCAGCTGCTGATGGATCTTCACATGCAATTTCTGCTCAAAGTTCTGATGCACATGGATCTCAGTTAAATGAATCATACCAGCATAGTTTTTTCCATCCTGATGAGGAGAACTCTGTAGCTGATGAATCAGAGGAGAGGGACATTAAACCATCTATTGATACTGATGTTACATTTATCAAAGAAGAGTTTGCAACACCTTCAAGTTGTTCCCAATCTGGAGCTCAGGGTAGGTTCAGGGTGCATTAAAAATGAATTATTTTTGTTGCATTTAATTTGCAGTTATTTGCATATTAACTAGATAATGTGCACAATTTTTTTTTAAAATCCCTAGAATGTTTTTTTTTTCCCATAATGTTCTCCATTATTTTTGTAATTTTTATCTCATGTGCCATTTTTTTTTTTTTTTAACTCTTTCTTGCTACCACATGACAGCTTTATATTATTATTTTTTAAAAGATTGCTCGGTATTGTTTTATTGGTTATTTTGTAAATTACCAGGTTTTATTAAGTTGATTGTTTTGTAAACTTTATTGTCATAGTGACACTTGTAATGCTAATTATTGGTTTTGTTGATTGTTGTAAGTTGGTGGGTGTTAGTGAACGTTTTGTAAATTTTTGCTGGATATTTCAGTGACTGTTGTGTAAATTGTTGGGTATTGTTTAAGTAGCTTCCCTTGAACTTAATTCACAGACCAAGTGATATCCATTTAATGTACCTTTTTTCAATCAATTTTGTATCTTGTCTGTCTGAACTGGGGCAGAGTTTCATAGCTGTGGGGTTGATACACCAGACTATTGGCTTTTTATTAAGTTCTTATTTTTGTGACATGCCTAGTCCTTCATAATACATTTCTAAAAAGTCCGACTCCACCCAAATTTGCCTACTGACTCCATAATCTGCTCTATGCAAAGGGTTGATGTTTATCGTATAATACACTTACTGATGTATATCAGTTCTCTCTGGTGCACCTGTGACATGCAGGCACTCATATGAATGGTTTCCCTGAAACGTGTCCTGCACCCATTTTTACATTGTGACTGAGGGCGTAGCAGGTCTATACCCCACTACATTTGTATGAGAGAGCAGTACTCTTTTTTCCAGTTTGATTTTTTTTCTGACAGAATTTTCTTTCTGTTGTACTCATTTTGGCTGACCTCCATCATGACTGCTCAGTTTTCTCTATTCCATCTAGATCATTCAGATGTGTATATGTATTTAGTTATTTTAGTGTAAGTAAATTGTGTGGACATATGTTGGTCACTTGATGAGAAGAAATGATCAGAGAATCCCAAAACAAGCCATCAAGTGGAACACAACAGGCCAAAGAAAAATAGGCAGACCGCGTGAAACTCTGAAGAGGTCATTGTTAAGAGAGGCCAAATTAACATGCATAAAATCCTTTGATGAGGTTGAAAGACTCGCCGAAGACAGGAAAAAGTGGTGAACTACTTTGCGAGCCCTATGTGACGTTTAACGGCACAGGAAGGATATAAGATAAGTAAATTGTGCACTATATAGTTTTTTTTAATGTAGTCATCCCAGTCTTTACCATTGTCCTAATCCCATTTGCCCAATTGGATTTTTTTTTTTTCATTGTTTTAAAGTGGCAAAACTTTGTGTACATTATCAACATCTTAGTTATTTTTGAAAAGTAGGTATCATTAATAGAAATATGAACATTTAAAAAAAAATTGAGCCATTACTGATGAGAGTATGAACAAAATTGCAGGTCGTGACAGAACTCATGGTGATGACTCGTCATTGTATTCGTATCAGTCTAATCAAGTGTTTCCTGGCAGTTATACAAGCCAGTCAGGTTTTGGGGCATCACAGAGATCAAACTTCAGTTCTTCAGGGACGTCACACATGTACAGTTCAAGTTCAGGACAAGGATCTTCACAGATGGAGGGAGACAACTCAGGAGATCCATCAGGTTGGTGTTTCATTTAGTTCTATCCATTTGAGTGGTGGCAGAACAGTTAGCACACATATTTGCTGAATGCAGGATGGTGAAACATTTCACTGATCATTTTTTTTAAAAATTTGGTTGATTCCAACAGAAATATTAACACAGCTATTTAAGTATATATTTTTTTCCCTCCATAAATCAATGACGACGACCACACCCCCCCCCCCCCCCCCCCCAAAAAAAAAAAAATTAGTGCCATCTGTAAAGCCAGCTTAGTTAGGTTTTACCTCATATGAAGTCATGTTCAGACTTAAATTTCATACAACTGTTAACTGTTCTGGCTGCCCGCAAGTCCATACAGTGTATATATTTTATTTTGGAACCCCATTATTCTTTAACTAAGATGGTGAACTGGACTAACCAAGAATGGAATATAGAGATAATTTGTATACAAGATTTGCCTATAATGTTTGCTTTGATATATTTTCCTTTTGATTCCTGCTAGGGCATAAGCTAGAACACTTCCTGCAGGACAGTTGTGTGTAATTATCACCTGATTTCGTGTGATGGTTCATTTAGAATATGGATTTGCCAAGTTCAACTTTGATTGTTTCATTCTGGTCAGCTGATTGATTGTTTTGGTCTACAGATATACATCTCTTATAATTTTTTCTTAAATGTATTTTAAAATAATTAATGAGAAAGTTTTTCATTTTCTGTTTGTGTTGAGGCACTTAGTTTCAAATCCTTCGTCATGGCTGGAGAAGGTCATCATTTTATTCTCAGTATGTTCAAACATTTCACATCTTTCTCAGTTTGACTTAAAATTTCAGTTTTTTAAATTATTCCTCTGAGATTTATAGTTGCAGTGTCTGTAGTCAGATTCTTGGTTTTCTTGGAGAGGTCTGTCTAATAAAAGCCAAGTTTGCTCTTTATTGTCAACTTTTTTTTTCTCCTCTGCATCCATAATGCACTATAACAGTAAAGTAACCTCTTGTATCACACAGAAATTGGAGTATCATGGGATATTAGCATACAGAGAACTAGGCATAAATGTAGAGTTAAGATTTGTAGACCATCAGGTTGTAGAAAAAATTTTCATGGCTAACCTCAGTTAATGGAGAAATGAAAGGGAGAGGCCTGCTTCAAGTTAAAGTGAACTCTAGGTGGAACACTATTTCCTTGCAGTAAAGGTATAATCACATTTATGTAGTAGTTTGCACTGTATGGACTTTATATTATCTTGATGACAATATGAATGCCAGTGTTGGTTTTGGGTTCTCTTTTAAAATTTTTAATACATTTTTTTTGTTTTGGTAATGTTTCTTTTGAAAACATTAAGGATAAGGGGAGAAAAGTAGCTAAAAGTGCTGGTCAGAATTTCAGGTAGGAGCTAACAGTGAATCTTCTAGTGATATTTTTATACTGTTCACAAGATTTGTGTGGCAGTGAAAAGGAAGAAATACAAGATACAAGTCTGTCATAGCTTTAATTAGCATCCAGCTATCATTAGATAGCTAATTGTTGCCTTTTTTTTGGTCCTTTGAGGAGTTGGATATAACCAGTTTTCCACTTTATGCCATGACAGGCATGACCTAGAAGGTGACCAATAAGATTATACTGAGTGGATGCTCTTTATTTAAAGCATTTCTCCCCACATCAGTGTTTGCCAGGTAGCCATTCTTACAGCTGGTCAGTTGGTGCAGGAGATACCTGTCAGATATCAATGTCATTATGTGACGAGTAGATAGTTTCCAGATTACAACTAGATTTTTGGAATGAGATTAACTACCTTTTATTTTTATTTTAATAGTATTTTTTTTAAACAGTGACTTATTTATTGTAGAATTGTGTAGAAAATATAATTTTAAGAGAACCCAGAGCAAACTTTATATTTTTTAATAAATAACATAAGACATTGCATATCACATGTAGATAGATATGCGGTGTCTGTGTATACATGAAAGTGAACAGGGAGAATTTCAATTTGTGCTGGAATTGACAAAACACGTTTGTTGGTAGCGTAGGCAAGATTGAGGCTGTTGAATTGTAGATTATTCATTGAAATAGTTCAAACAGTATAGTACGGCAAATACTATTCTCTTTCACTGTAGTATAATGCATGCTTGCTTGAATTGGACATTGAGATGCACAATGTTAAAACACTTATAATTGACAGAATTAAATTTAACACATTGATCCATCCCCATCCAACTGTCTGTTTTTTGTTTTTGTGTGTTTTAATTGGCTGTTTGTTGAAATCATTTGCCAACTGTGAAACTAGAGTATTGAAATGAAGGTGTTCATTTAAAAAAAAAATTTTTTTAAAAATGGCTATAGTAAGTTTTCATTCAGATTTTTACATCACGGGTAGAGAGGAGACACGAGCTATATGTTAGTGATAAATGAAAAATAGTAGGTAGGCAGAACAGTGTAAACAGGCTTACCAGCCATGTTCATGACACATTTCATATATTTTATGTCTGTGTTATAATTGGTTTTGAACATGTGTTAAGTAAACGTGCATACTCTGTGAATTCCTTAACATTTTTTAAAATAGGTTTTTAGCACCATTATTGTTTTTTTTTTTTTTTAAGAATAAAAGTTTTTTCCCAGTTATATTCACCCCATATGGTAGAACTTGAATTGATGTCTTTCATAGTCAGTATGATTCTGGTAAATGTGGGCTTGAAATGATTAATTCACATTTTATTGTATTGTGCAAAATGTTAAAATTTTAAGACACAAATTTCCTACTACATCATGGGGTGCACTTCTGACATTTAGAAAATAAGAGAACAATACCAAGTATGCAGTGGGTGCCAAAAAAGTAGACAAAGGTTTAGTGAGACATTGGAAATAGCCTTACATGCATGTGCACACACCTTTTTACATACAGAAATGTAGTTTAAAAGTAGGTTTCTATTAAATCTTTTTTAAACAGTAAATTTAAGCTTAAATGCTTTGGTTTCCATTTTAAGAATAATATTTTCTTGAGTCACAAAATGCAGCAACAGTATCCAAAACCAGTCTTATAGCTTGTCAGAATACAAGGTTTTGTTTTTGTTTTTGGGGTAAGTCAATTGATTTACGTAATCCAAGGAAGAAATAAATCAAATTATACTAAACTGTGAAAGGATGTTGTCCATTTCATCTAATATTATTAGATAACAGTGGACAGTTTTGGTACTGCATGGTGTTTAGATATAACCATAAATTAAATATTTATGGTTTTTTAATAAAGGAAAACTATCCATAATGTGAGCTGTAAATTCTAAGTACCACAGAAATGACCTCTCTACAAGAATGTTATCAGATTCCATTTTCTGCAGTAAAATAGTGTACGTCATATTTTCTGCTGAAAGGAGCTGTTGCTTAAAAAAAAACACGTCTTTTCTTCATTGTTTAGAGAGATAGTGATCACCATATTGATAACATTTAATGTACTGCTTTGACCATAAAGCAACTAAATGATGATATTATTTCTTCAGTTATGTTTGTTTTGTCTTTATTCTCTTCCTCTCCCCCCCCAAAAGTCACATATTTCAACCATAAAAATAAGAGACCGCATAAAGTAGCCTATGTTAAAAGTTTGAAGTTTGTGAAATATGCACCAACCATACTTTAAAATATTTCAGAGCATGACACTTTTCTGTTGTCTCAGCATTCATAGATCAGAAACTGGCACCTAGTGATAATGAAACATAAGATAATGAAGTTTTGTGTGTAAATTCCAGCATTTGAATTTATCCCTGTTTGCAGTAAAGCATAGGGAAACAAGCATGTCCTTCAGAACTGTAAAAAGAGATTTTTGCTTTTATTACATTCAAAAATTTTTCATTTTAATTCTGTATTTTCACAGTTTTATGTCATAATTTAAAGACTTCACAGTTTTATAAGTTATAATTTAAAGACATTTCTGTGCAGTAGTCTGGTAAAATTACTGAGAAATTCTTAAATTTGAAGGACTGCTTTTTCCCCACCAGTCAATGGTTGGTTTTTTTTTTTTTCATTATTTTTTTTTTCATTTCTCATGCATTTAAAAAAAAAACAAAAACAAATGACTGTGGTGAATATTGGTACTGAACTGTTTAATTGAAGACACTTTGTTGCTGTAAACATTGTGTTAAAATTGCAAAATTCTGAGCATTTGGAAGAGATTCACCCCTGTCCTTTGATGAATTTTGAAATATGATTTTATATTGTTGTTGGAGAGGGCCTGGGCTGGCAGGTGGTAAACTCAGAAGTTCACATGGTTCCCATTATTTTTATATCTAATTTTGGCCACACAAGTTAACAATTTGGAGTTGACAAGAGATTCTTTTATGTGAAAAGCTTTTAAAAGAGATTTTTTTGTTTGTTTTGTTTGTTAAAAGAAGTTACACTGCCACTGAAGAGATTGGAAGCAAGGATAAAAGTGATTTGCTTTCTCTCAGTGACCATGAGAACTTTTCAGGATGCTCCTGTTTATTTACTTACACTTGAATGAAAGTGGAAAGAAATGAAAAAGGGCTTTACATTGACTCTTGTCATACTTTCAAATTGTTACGTTCCAAATTTGTTAGGTTGTTAAAAACAAATTTCAGTAGTAACATTTGTGTCAGACAAAGACAAAACAGATTAAATTCTTTGAGAAAACATCTCCCTCTCAGTATATCCATAGCTGTAGCAAGAGCTAATTGCATGCACTAGAGTTTGAAGCAGTTTCATTTTATTACACGGTTTCATAAACATATGAGAAAGAGAGTGTCAGACACCATGGAAGATACTCAGAACAGAAGTTGGTCTAGAATGCAGTGGAATGCCCAGTGCCTGAACCTGACAACAAATTCATGCAACACAACCCGACTCCGGCAGTGCTGCGCCAGGCATTCGCTAGCAAGTTACATTCTCCAAATAAACCTCAGTTTAGTCTGGATTGAAGAATTGGGCTTATTCAAAATATTCAACAAGATTGGATCATTGGGATGGGCTGTGTGTATCTGCACTGTGAGTCCTTGTCTAGTTATACTTCTACAGAAAAGTCCTGGTTATAAATTCCAGGCTTCCGTTACTTAGTAAATCAAGGGCCGTTCAGCTTTTTAACCTAATTACTATATGTATGTGACCGGAATGTCCATATGTAAAATTTATGTGGTGAATGTTGCCTTCATTCCATGCTTTTTCGAGTCTAGTTTTGTCCTTTTAATTCCACTTTGGACCATCATGTGTTTCATTAAACAACCCATTTTTCACATAATACAAGAAAGTAGATGTACCATTCCCATTATATACTATCTGTAGGTGATTTTTAAAAAAATAGATTATATTTCCGTGAGTACATATATGTATATGAGTTGGAAATCTGTATTGACAGAATAGCTTTAGGCATTGTTTAAAATGTTTTAATGATGTCTTGCTTATAAGTGAGAAACGTATATGAGGAATCTCATTACTTGTACTTTCATGTTCTGTGGACTTTTTGTATTACAAGCTGCTTTTCAAATATGACATTGTTCATTTTTTTTTTATGATATAGTTGGCAAACTTGAACATTAATTTAAAAAAAAAAAGCAATATAAAGTCAGTGTTTTATTGTTCTCATAAAGCACTATATTTCACCAGGCTGTTACACATTATTTTATAGCCCAGGTCATTGAGGAGCAAACTTAAAGAATAATTTATGGACATTTTGCTGCACATTATTTCAATAGTTTTTACATTCTTTGATGAGTGGGGTAAAAACACTGATGTCATTGGTGAAGTCATCTGGCTGTACCATAGTGAAAACATTTCATCATAAATTCTGTGATAGGTCATTGGATTTTACAACAAAAAAAGCCTGTGCAAAATTGCATTTTAAATAGTAAATCATTGATACTAAATATCACTACATTTCTAAGACCTTGGAAGTGGCACCTTGAAGACTTGAGAATGAAACTACCTTAGGGAGAAGTGCTGGCCAGCCCAGGCAAACCACATTTCATACGAATATATATTTTTCTTGTCCATCCCTTTCTCAGATCAGTTGCAGAATGGGCTGTATTCCAGACAGGATGCCTTGTTTGAGGCTGGTGGTTACATCTCGTTCTGGGGTCACACATGTTTATATTGTGGCAAAAAGTTTCACAATAAATCTGATTGCAAAGGCCATGTAAACAGTGTACATTTGAATATGAAGCCATATGTATGCAAGCATTGTGCTGTAGGTTATTCTTATAAGCAGAGTTTGAATAGACATCTTGTAACTTGTAAAAGGAGCTCCCCTGAGTGAGGATCCACATCCTACAAGCTGCAGAATGACAGAATGAAATGTTTTCTCCTAAAGGGGAGAATTTACCTCACAACTGAGATTTCATTAAATTCTAGTCAGTTTCTTGCTGCAGGACCAGCAGAAAGTTTGGTACCTTGAAATAATTGGGCAAATGTTAATTCACGTTCCTAGAAATTAGATAAGTGTGGGACTTTCTGAGACCCCTGCCGCCTTGTGCTGATTGTTAAACAAACAGAAAAGTAATTTCTGAGGCTGAAATATTGTTTTCTTTTGTTAAGATACAAGGATTGTTAGTAGTATGAAAGTGCCACATTGTTTCCCAAATGTCATGAACTTCGATGAAAGAACATTGTTAACCAATTGTAATGAACTTCAGTGAAAGAAATAAAATATCTCTTAGATCTGTTGTAATTAATATAGTTGCATATTGTGTTAATTTCAGTCATTTGGAATATGGATTCTCACTTCTATGAGGCAGTGAATGTATCATTATATCAGTCCACATCACCACATGATAATATGTGCGACTTTTGTGGCAAAGTTTTTACAACAAAAATGAGCTGCAGAGATCATCGGAATGCAGTGCATCTACAAGTGAGCTATCCTTGTGAAATCTGTGGGAAAAAGTTTCCTTACAAACGAACAAAGAGAAGACATATGAGTTTATGTCATTCAAAGCTTGGACCAAATCCTATTGGATAAACCAGATTCCAGAATTTGACAGCTTATCTTAACACCTCTTCCTCACTGTCTTTTGCCGCATATATATAAAGACATGTGATGACTATTATCCACAAGTGTGCAAGTTTGTGGAGTGTCCAAAATGAGAAATCTTCTTTCCCATGCATGAGACACTTCAAATCAGCATCTGCACATCCTGAGTGATTGATGGTTTGAAAGCAAGATGTTATTATAAATTACAGTTGGCCTTGGAAAGTAGGATGTTTTTGATATACAGTTGAATGTATTTAGAGTATTTGGCCACACAGAGGATACGGTTCACTGAGTAGGCCTATATATAATATTAACGCAGTGAGTTGATTATATGAATGTTGAGTGCTCTGCTTCAAAGATTTACATAGAGAACCATTTGTACCTGATCCATAAACTTGATATATTGACTGGGGAGGTATAACATTGATACTACTGAAAATCTATGGGAAATTAAAAGTCTAGACTAAAAAAGGTAAAAGCTACTTTTTTAATATTATGAAATTGTAAGAGAAGTTGCAGACTATTGAAAACTAGTTAAAGCCAAAAGCAGCTCCAAAAAACCCTTTGTGTAATATAATGAATGAGAAGACATAGTGTAGAGAAACTGACAGTCACTTGGAAACTCCAGAGAAGAATAATGAAAGGAAGAGAAAATACCTGTATAGTCTTAACAGTCCAGAAAAAAGGGTTTTGATTAGGGACATAGAGGACTGTATCACCAATGCAGGTTGTCAGAACACTTAATAAATGAATGAAACTAACAGTTATTCCTGCTCTGTCTTAGCTGATATTTTGACAACTCTTAGGTTTCCATTTCTTTGTATCTCATTTGTAATATTGCAGCAGAATAATCTACTCCTCATCTTTCTCATGAGTAATGTTTCATCTTTCGATACAGTTACTGTCCTTCTGCAAAATGTCCAATGATTTCTCCTCAGTGTGTTGATCGGTATATGAGAGTCATACTGAAAGTCATGAGCAAAAAAATTTTATAAATCTGAATTTATAGATTGAGAAAATATAAATGTATCACCTTAAACTGCATCCTTTGCACTTCATATAGATGTCACATGATGTCACATCGTGTTACACGACCAAATGGAGCATAAACAAAATGGTGGGTGCTGAATTTCATTTAATCATCATGCTATTGTTGAGTTCCTCGTTAAAGAGGAAATCCTTGCTGCTGAAATTCACCAAAGACTTAACTTGCTTATGGAGATGTGTGTATGGGTGTTAGGAGGTGGGTGAAACATTTCAAAGATGGAAACACGAGCATCCAACATAGGCCTCGCAGCAGTTGCCCTCGAAGTGCCTCCACTGAATGCAGCGTGGAAAGGGTTGACAACATTAAAGAATGACAGACATGTCAAGTATATGATATCACTGTAAATTTTGGAATAGGACACAATGCGGTACAGGAAATAATTGAAACCCTAGGCTATTAAAAAAGTTTTTGCCCAGTGGGTCCTACAGGAGAGAACGTCCAGAAAGCAGTGTGTCTGTGCTGTCGGTCAGCTAGAATGGAATTCTACTGGGAGAGTGTTTTTAAACTTGCAGAGTGATGGGGAAAATGTGTGCAGAGAAATGGAGATCATGTTTAAAACTGAAGAAAAGGATGCACATTAAGGTGATACATTTATATTTTCTCTATAAATTCTGATTTAAAAAAAATTTTGCTCATGGCTTTCAGTATTACATGTCTGTATAAATTTATACGCATTTCTCCTTCCACCTGCATTTGTTTTTTCCCTTGCTTCCGTTTCTGTAGCAGTCTGATAGTTTTTTTACCAGATAGGGTTGCTGGCCCTATGCTGAACCCTCCTTAGTCGCCTAAGACAGGGAAGCAGAAGTAAGGGTAGACCAAAAGAGACATGGAGAAGAACAACAGAAAGGATGTTGAGCAATAGAGGGCTCACCTGGGCAAGAGCAGAAAAAAAGGCGAAGGACAGGCATTTGTGGAAAACCCTTGCGGAAGCCCCATGTGCCCTGGGCACTTAAGGTTCAGAGAGAGAGAGATAAATTTATACACAAGTTATTTTATTTTTTTGCCTCGAGTCCCATGTACTGTATTTTTATATTTATTTATTTAAGGTCATAAATTTGTTATTGTGATCTTTGCTGTTCACAAAATTATCCATATTCTTCTGTTTAGCAGCATTTTAAGTGGCCTCAGATTTCTTGCCTGTGTTCTAATTCAGTATTTAGTGATGAATTCTTGTTACAGAATATAAGCTACTAGTTGTTTTTTTTGTTTAGAAACAAGCATTATAATGCTAATGATTTAGGATAAAGCATTAGTAAAAGTAAAATGCAATGGCGAGAGGCAGGGAAAAGAATGGCAAAAACCGTAAGTTAATAATATATTCTGGCAGAGACAGTGGGAAATACCAAGAAGAAATGGGTATAATTATGTCATCTGTGGCAGCAAAAGCCCTTACAGAATGGGAACCAGTGAACAGTTGTATGATAAGAGCACAATACAAAATGAGGCACGGAAGAATGACAATCATTCAGTGTTATGCACCCATGAATGATGCAGATGATGAAATAAAAGATGATTTCTATTACCAACTACAACAGCTTATCAATAAAGTACCTAAACATGACATCTTAATTGTCATGGGAGACTTCACCACCAAGGCAGGAAAAGATAACACCGACGTGAAAAAGTAATGGGGAAAGAAGGAATTGATACAATAAATCAGAATGGAGAAAGATTAATAGAAATATGTCTAACAGAGGGCATGGTCATTGGAAGAACAATATTTCCACACAAAGAAATACATAAAACAACATGGATATCTCTAGATGATAGAACTAGAAACCACATAGATCATTTTTGTAATAGATTAACAATTCCGAACATCTCTGATAGAAGTAAGAGCATATAGGGATGCGGATGTCAACAGTGATCACAACCTATGTATAGGAAGGATAAGACTTAAACTGAAAAGCCAACACAAGAATCAATACTCAGAAATATAAACAGTCATAACCTACAAGAAGAAAATACCAACAGTGATTTCAATCTGGAACTTACCAAACATTTCGCAGCACTCATAGACGTAGACGAGACGGATATAGATTTAGAATTATTGAATTCATACAACACAGTCATAATCAAGGCAGCAAAAGCAAGTGCTGGACTGCAGTCAGCAAGTAGAAAAGCTTGGATATCAGATAACACATGGAAATACATACATGAAAGAAGAGCAGCCAAATTGGCCATGTTGAATGTAAAGACAGATCTTGGAAAAGTTTTAGCAAAAGCAACATACAGAGAACTAGACAGTAAAGTAAAAAGTTCAGCTAGAACAGACAAAGAGTATGTATGGACAATATGGCAAAAGAACCAGAAAATGCAGCAAAAACAGGAGACAGCAAAACTCTGTATAACATACAGAAGAAGCTAACAGGTGCTTTTACCTCCAGAGAAAGACCAGGCTTTAGCAAAACAGGCAACCTATTAACATCAAGTAAAGACCAAAAGCAAAGATGGGCCGAACACTTCCAAGAAATACTTAATCGACCACACCCAAATGAATTAATAAATCTTGAAACCACCATTTACCAGTCTCACAACTAAATGTCAACTTAGATGAAGTTATACTTAATTAAATTGAAACAGCAGTGAATCTAATGGCTAACAACAAAGCTGCAAGTGAAGATGAAATAACAGTCGAGATGTTAAAAGCTATTAACAGTGACAACATGACCCAACTACAAAGAATGTTTAATAAAATTTGGAAAGAAGAAAAAGTCCATTCTATATAGAAAAAGAGAATCATTGTTAAAATACCCACAAAAAAAAAAAAAAAAAAAAGGCAACCTCAGTGACTGCAGCAATTGGAGGGGTGTAACCTTACTATAAGTTGTGTCAAAGGTATTTTATAAAGTGACTCTGAATATAATTAAGGATGTAGTAAATACTGTAATGAGAGAAAAACAGGCAGGATTTCGAAAAGGGAGAAGCTGTCTCAACCAGATCTTTACTTTAAGAATAATACTTGAAGAACATATTGAAAAGCAGAAACCGTTAAACCTGAACTTCATAGATTTTAAAAAAGCATTTGATAACATACACATTCATTGTGGAGAATTTTAAGACATAAAATACCATCTTAAGTTGTCAGCATCATTAGAGATCTCTACGACGGATGTGTTAGTGCAGTCAAGACAGAAAAAGGAATGAGCAAATGGTTTTCAGATTGAAATAGGCATGAAACAAGGATGTATTTTATCTCCCTTGCTTTTTGGAATTGCCATAGACTTTATAATGAAAAGATGCTGTAAAGGTAAAACCTGCATTGATTGGGTATACGGGACCCAAATAGAAGATCATGATTTTGCTGAAGATAACTCTTATCAGTGACAATGTGAAATCGATGCAGGAAAAAACATGGCTAGTAAAACATGTCTTCAAATTAACAGAGACAAAACAAAAATAATGAAACTTCTCATTAATCAAGAAGGAAAAATATATGTAGAAGGAACAGTTGTTGAAGTAAACCAATTTGCATACCTTGGCAGCTACATAGACCAGGATGGTGACACCAGGAAGGACGTTGGAATTGCAAAAGCAGCATTGTCCTTCAAAAATCTCGAGAACATGTGGAATTCAAAAGTTATAAGCACAAAAACCAAGTTAAGATTATTCAATTCAAATGTAATATCCAGCCTCATTTATGCATGCGAAAGCTGGAAGTCAACTAAAGAAATGGACAAGAAATTAGACTTCTCTTTTGAAAACAAATGCCTAAGGAAAATATTTGGTGTAAAGTGGAACGAATTCAATAATCTCTAAAGACAACATTGATATGAGAAGCCCGTTTAGTGGACAAAATATCCCTTGATGAAGTTGAAAGACTCGCAGAGAACCAGAAAACATGCCAAACAGCTATGCAAGACCTATGTGATATTTAACGGCACGGGAAGGATATAAGATGTAAGATTAGTACAAGTGGGATGAAAGGGTTAATGAGGAGGGATTAGCCACAGGTAGATAATCTAGTTATCTGGAAATTTATGCATAAGATAAACAAGAATCAGAATGAGGGGGGAAAATCAAATAGATGACACAGGTGTGTATGATGTTTAGTGCAGGATATTGTGACGTAATACCAATATCACTACTAAACTAGTAGCAGTAACATAGCGACAACATGCATACTGAAATCTGTTATTATAACATATAACACTTTAAATTATATAAAGATGAACATTAAATGGCAAATGAATCGGTGCTGTCCATGTAGAAAACATGGTAGATGTTCTCAATTAACAATGAGATAGTTACACAGACTGACAACTCACTACCAAAAATAGCACTAAGATGGACATCACAGGGGGACAGAAGTAAGGGTAGACCAAAAGAGACATGGAGAACAACAGAAAGGACGTTGAGCAATAGAGGGCTCATCTGGGCAAAAAAAAAAAAAGGCAAAGGACAGGCATTTGTGGAAAACCCTTGCGGAAGCCCCATGTGCCCTGGGCACTTAAGGTTCAGAGAGAGAGAGAGAGTTACACAGAAGAGACAGAAAAATAGCAGTACCTCATGACGGTGATTGGGCAGGAGCAGTGGAATATTGTTCTTCTGAAATTAGTCATGTAGGAGGGATGTTTCAACAAAACTGAAAGAGTCAGACAAAACTGTGTATTGTAGAGCTGTTGCATTGAGAAGGGGATATCAATTTTTGGCATCTAGGAGTTTTAGTGGATCGCCAGAACTTTTTTTTGTTTTTTTTTCCTGTTTTGGTCAAAATTAAACAACACATATTTCCTGTTGACTATTGTTAGTGTGTAGATTGATTTCAGTCGCTTTAAATTTGAATACACGACCAGTGTGAATACATGACCAATTTAGTAAATGTTTAGACTCATGATGGCAGTCTTACGAGTTATTCATTTCTGCTGTGGGCAGAGACTAAGGCATAGTCCATTTATATCTAGAAATGTCATTAAAAAGGTTTCCATGGACACTGATACAAGAAATTGTATAGGCTGGATGAAGAGTTTTATTTGTAGTGTAATTGTCAAGGTTTATGAGTGCCATTTAAAAAAAAAAAAACAAGAGAGAGCGAAACTTTCATACTGTGAAAAAAGGGTGTATGTTTTCTCAGCACGAAAAAATAAATAAAATCTAAAAATTATGAAGGTAAAAATGACCAGAAGGAAAGTTAAAGGAAAAGAATTATCACCTGCGAGCCAACCACAGTGTCCTATAGACAAGATGTAAACTTCCTTGATATCAGAGCATACTTTTTGTCTGTTTCCAGGAATGATGGAAAATAGACTTGTTCTTGAGGCCTTATCCTCCCAGCCTACGTTTCTTACATACCGCAGCTCAGAGAGTGGTAGGGCTGGGTTTTATGTGTGTGAATTCTGTGACAAATCTTTCAGTGCAAGAAAAGACTACGAAGGACATAAGAATGTGAGGCATTTGAATAGTAGACCATTTCAGTGTTCAGAATGCAGTAAATGTTTTGCCTATAAAAGAAGCTTACAGCACCACAGGCGGCTGAATCACAAATTTTAATGTATGGAGAACATTTGCATTTTGCTTGAAAAGGTTAATATCTGTAAATTCCATAGCCTTTTTTCATATATATCATTTATCCTGTTGAATCCATGATATACAGCTCATGTTTGCAGGCTCATATACTTAACTGTGAAATTATTTGTCAACTCGAGAGTGTAGCTGCCAAAAGTTTGCAGTATTAAACGAGCAGTTATAGATGAAAGTACATCAGTCTCAGGCATTTAATGTACATTTCATTTATCGTAATGGGAAGGGTATGTTATCTTTAAAGGCGGCTTATTAACTGATTAAAAGTGAGTTAGCTTGAATTGAGCTTTATCTCAACAGAATACATCGCGGTTGTGGCCTGGGCCCTCCCTGTAGAATTCCACAATAACCATTATTTTATTGATGTGCACAGGGAACTCTTGTGTAAGGACAAGCGAAAATGATTTTCGGTGCATTCAAACTTCTCGAGATGTTGCTGGCAATTATTTATGTGGATTCTGTAATAGAAGCTACCCAGCCAGGCGAGAATTGGAAGGACACATCAACAATCATCATTTCAATCTAAAGCCATTTTCTTGTTCTGTGTGCTCTAAATCGTTTGTTTATAAAAGGGGTCTGACATATCATATGAAAAGTGCACATTTTTTAATGTAGACATAAAGTAGTATTCAGTATGTCATAAGTAAACCAGAAAGAGTGAAGTGTAAAACAGCCCAGGTTTTCTTACATGTTATGAGTTTTACATCGTGTGCATACTTTCTGTCACCACAGTCCTATTTTACTTTTCAATGCAGACTTTTCTCATGAAGGCTGGCCAGATTTTTCCTCATCTTTTACCAGTGACCAGACTAACAGGGATTCCAAATTTCAAGGTTTTAAGAAAACAAGCATCGTTTGTGAAATTTGTCACAAGACATTTGCCAGTCGCAGAGTCCTAGCTGGACATGTAAATTCGAAACATTTAAAGTCGAAACCTTATGTATGTCCATTTTGTTTCAAAGGATTTTCATATAAAACTAGCATGGATTATCACAAGAAAACATGCCTGCGTGCATTCCCACTCGTTCAGTGACATTATAGTCCAGTCTCACTGAAGCACTACTTGTTTTCTGAAGTTATGAAGTCCCTGCAGCTAGTGTATCTATGTTTAGTTCCATGTATTATCATTCACTTTTCAACTGTCTTCTGTTTTGTTGTTAATTCTCTTTTGCTTCAGAATCTTTGGATTGGTACAGAGTTGAGGTTCAGGCACCAGTTGCTATGAGTAACGGGAATCCAAAAAAGAAGAACCATGTGTGTGGCATCTGTTCCAAAGCCTTTGTCAACTCCAGAATACTAATGGGCCATGTAAATTCTATTCATTTGAATATAAAGCCATATAAATGCCAGTATTGTTCCAAACAATTCTCATACAAAAATAGTGTAGATGTTCATGCAAAAATGTGTAGTTACCAGTTTGGGCACCTGTGAAATGTTCATTTGGCTTTTATAACATTTCTAGGCGTAATCTTACATGGCCATTCTATCGACCTAATTAGATTGCATGGGTATTGTTGTCCGAAAGCATTGCATGATATTTCAGTTTGTTTTCGTTACCTTTCCAAACGTTAGGTCGAAAATGCTCCAGATACTGGTAGAAATATTTTGGCATCCTCTGCCACAGCATAAGACTCCGCTCAGGAATTATGTTTGCTGACACGAGCATGGAGAAAGTGGAGAAAAATTTGTTTTCCTTTTTTTTTTCCAATTTCAGTGAACCGTGCTTTGGGAGGAAAATTTGGAATTCAAGGGTTTAGGAATTCCTTCAGACTTCGAGCTTTTCGTTCAAAGATTTCCTGTGAGTTTTGTGGAAAGAAATATGCATCAAGGCGTGATTTAGACGGGCATGTCAATGCTATCCACATGAAACTGAAGCCTTTTGTTTGCCCCGTTTGTGGGAAATCATTTTCTTACACTCAGCATCTACATGCACATAAGAAAATGTGCCCTAGCCCATTTGAGCAATGTTTCTCAACTTTGTAGCTAAATATTTAGTGTTATGTTTGGAATAGAAACATAGTCTATAGGATTATTTTAATTGACATGTGAAATTTCCACCTAAGGCCCAGGCTTTATTTTCAATGATAAAACATTGCCCACAAACGCTGGACTTTGCTTTACCTCGTTTCAGTTAATCATTGGCAGGGAACCGATACTGGCAAATTGTTAAAGGGCATGCAGCAAGCTCAGGCGCTCCGGTCTGGATTTACATGTCAGTATTGTGGAAAATTGTGCATTTCAAGACGTGATCTGTACGGGCATACTAATGCTGTACATTTAAAAATAAAACCATTTATTTGTGATCTTTGTGGAAGAGGCTTTTCTTACAATAGAAATCTACATGTTCACAAGAAGGTATGTCCAGTTCTTTCTACATTACCGAGCTAATGTCAGGTAATAATGTAATAACAGGAATATTTCAGTTTCCGGCTTTCTGTGGTTCATGTATGGAGGAAGTGTTTTGTGTAGATTTCAGTCAGCCCTGCCTTGCATATTACATAGCTACGTGCCACTGTTAAATAAAAGTTGGGGAAGCAAAAGCCACACACATTATATGTAATATGCATAACATTAACCATTGATAGACAGGATACACAGGTTATGGTCGATAATTAGCACATGACTAAGAAATTAGTCACATTTTTATGGCATATGTGTAGTAATTCTATTTTCAGTTGTTTTTTTCTGTTAGAAAATACTTGCTTTCTTTGAAGTAATTGTCCTAACCAATAACTTGGTCACTTGGTATAGTGACTCTTATAGCTGGTTATACCATCACAGAGTCCAGGCCCTAATGTTGTAGTAATAGAATCTATTGTGATGCAATGTCATAACTGTATCTCCCCAGCATTCTTCAATAGAAACTCAAGGGCAAAAGTCCCACCTTTCAGACAGGCATGGTATCCCTCAAACCATCATAGACTGTCATGTGAAATATGCCATAAAAAGTTTGTTACCACCAGAGATTACATTGGACACAAAAATGCCAGGCATTTAAATGCTAAACCATATCTGTGTAGCTTTTGTGGGAATGGTTTTGCCTACAAGAGAAGTGTGGATTTCCATCAGAAAACTGGCAAGTGCCCAGCTATGAAAAATATTCTCAAGTTCTAACTACTGTGTAAATATGTTGGTAAATTGTAGTTTTTCATTTTTTTTTTGTGTGTGTATCAGATAGCTTATGTTTTTTTTTTTTTTGGTCATTAAAGAATATTTAACAAGTTTGGCACATTTCACTGTTACATATTCAAAACGCACAATATTGTCACATGTGAGGTGCAGTGGTAATGACGAAAGCTTTAGTCATCCTTTTTTTTAATGTAAAGAGCTGTACATGTTTTATAGAGCGCTCAATCCCTTTTTTTTTAAATTTATTAAACTGTAATCATATTTTGTGTGTTGGAAAAAAAATGGACAGATTTTAATTTAAAATAAATACTGTATTATCTAAACCTGGCAAACCAAAACAATTACTGATGTGGAAACGTTACAGCTCATACATTGTTTGTCAGTCCATACGTTCTGTGTCGTAATCAGCAACCATACACATCAGTCTTTCACATAGAATAAAAGAAACAAAAGGAGAAAGAAATGAATAGAACAAGAGAACGACTCAGTTTTGTAGTGGTTTAAAAAAAAAAGAAAATGAAAAAAAAAAGAGCGGGAAAGCGATAAGAATCAGCTGAAAGACAGTGTTGGATTATGTTTATTATTAGACGAGTTCTGAAGAAGAGAATCAGTATAGTGTTTTCAGGTAGCACTCAGAAGTAAAATCTGATACAGGGCTGTAGAATAGTTTTTATATTAACATTGCGAAAGTCACTCAGTATTCTCTTATGTAATGGATGGTAGTTAATTATAAATGATTCAGTGTGTGGCATGTATTCTCCAAACTGTATTACAGTCATCAGCTCATACATATAACATTTGAGTCCATATATTTTGTTATTGGTGTTGGTAAATCAATTTTGCTAAATATTTCATTTATGTTTACTATAAACGACAGCTACTGTTCTGTTAACTGATCGCTGGAGATCTTTTGAATAATAAAAATGAGCTAAACTTGGTCTGACTGGCTTACAGTGTTTCTGTGTTTTTTTTTTTTACTTTTCTCACTTCGTGTGGTTTTGCATTGTTTCCATGCATTTCATACGTCCACTTACAAACACAGTATGTTGGCTTATACACCATCGTCATCGTCATGGCTCTTCCTCACCTCCAACTTTCATACATGCATACTGGTTTAACCTCGTACATGAGAAATCTGATTTGCAGTATGTAAATAATGAAACGTGAAATGGAAAGAGGAGTATCATTGGCAGAGCATTTTATTTTAACAGTTGGAAGATAACCAGGGACAGGAAGATGATACGTTTGTTCTGCTGCTATAATTTCATGTTGTGAAAAAAAAAAGAAGAGGGATTCAGTTGATGATCCACTTTTCTGGTATTAACTTTTCAAGTGGTATGAATTACTTCAGCAACGGGTTTGGAAAAAATCCACGAGTGGATTTTATTCTTGAATGTTATCAAAATGATGTCAGCTGCATAGCGTTAGGGTGCAGAGACCACAGATAACCCAAAATGGAATTTCTCTTTGGGTACAGAGTGTAGCTTGTGTGGAAGAACAAACCATTGTTTATTACATAGAAACGTAGAGTCACAGATCTATCTCAACCGTAATATGTGATAAATTCCGTAACTGAAAAGTTATTTGAAATGTTCCTTATTTAATAAATATTGAAGCGAATTTTTAAAAAAAGCAATAGGTGCAGAGTGTGAATTCTTAGCACAGTTATTTATATAGTTCAGTAAATTTAACCAAAGCAGGCTAAACATTACGCTTCGTCTTGCTTTAACCAGAGCAAACTAAACATTACGTTTCGTTTTGGTGTAACCAGACCAAGTTAAACATTACGCTTCATCTTACTCTAACCGAACAACTAAACGCTTCGCTGGGTTTTGTTCTAACTAGAGCAAGCTAAACATTACGCTTCGTTTGCTAATTAATGGCAGGAAAGAAGAAAGACTTGCAGTTTCTATAATAAACCACAGCTTAAGGTTCGAGAATTCCATATAGATTACGTCTCCGACATTTATAGTACTGTCGTTTCTAAAGTTTGTGATGGAGTTGAATGAAGCGTTGTGTCAGATGATTGCATCACATTCATTGTAGGTTTTGTTTCAACCAGAACTTGCGTATTCTTGTAGTGTTAGATGACAGCAGAAATTAAGATTTGTTATTTTTGTCGGCCTAGCTTAATTCGCACCACCAAAACTATTTTTATGTTATTTCTGTGTTTACGGCTATATGTTCATAAAGAACAATGCAATCGGGCGTGATCTGTTTCCGTTTACTTCCATGGGTTATTCATGCGCGAGAGATTCATAGTTACTGTAGTGTAGTAGAAGCTGAAGATGAAATTGCTGTGCAGGTCTCTGTATTACACTTTTAGCCACATTTGTAGTCTTTATTTGCTTCTGCTTAATATGAGCTGGATATTGTTACTGACTGTAGTGCGTGATGAAGTCCCGGAGGGTCACTTATTCTACTACCGTCGCTCTTTCACATTCAGCTTTTGTGTTTAGAACAGCGCACATTACCTTTGTATGGTGCTTAAGAATAGGAAAACTGCTAATATAATGACGCACACACGAGAGGAAGGAACTTCTGAAGTTGCCTTTGCCAGTATTTTTTGTTTGCCCTTATGTGTTTTGACGTGTGAATGTTTGACACTCGCTACTTGTGTTTTCCAGCAATTATCGATTCCATTCTCAAACAAGAGGCGGAATGTGCATCGCCGTGCGAGGTGTTGGATTCTTCATCAAAGCCGGCAGTGAGAAGAGGCGTGGCAAATGCATGGCATCGTCAGTACCAGATGTCACCCTATTTACCTAAGCTAATGCTTCCAAAGAATTACACATGCTCCAAATGTAACCAGTCGTTTAGTTACCCAGGCAATTTATCTCGTCACAGAAAAGCGTGCGAGGGCAATTTTGACATCAAGTGCATGTATTGTGAAAAAGTTTTCTATAGGCAGGATGTGCTTAAAATGCACATGCGCAGTAAACATGGAATCATTAATCTATGATGGATGCAGGCAGCTGGGTAGAGGTATGCGACATTTAGTAGAGCTTGCTGCATTTTTCTGATAGTGGTATTTATATATTAGAAAGAAATTTTTACTCACAAATCGTTTATATCGGACGACATTGTAACATTTGAAAAGAGCATAGTTATACGTTATTTTTTATCGCATGGATTTTTGCAAAAGGTATATATGAAGTTTGACATAACGATGTGTTTCTTAAATTCGGACTGATAAACGTCTTGGTGTTCTGGCGGCCAGGCTAAGGATTCTGTCATTCTGACTATGTCTTGGTGATGGCTGTCCATGTTTGTCTTCATACTGTATATTTATGTGATAATTGAGAACATCCCCCCCCCCCCCAATATCTAGCGGCATTATCTGAGTAGATCTGTGTGATGTGAACAAAAACCTGTCTGCCCAGTTGCTCTTAGTATTGAGACACAATGTGTTAACGACAACTTTCTTCTTTCAATCCCAGCTTCACATGGTCTCATCTGGAAGCAGGAAAGATCTGAAAACAGTGCTCACAGTTCAAGGTCGTCAAACTATTTCAAGGATTCTACAAAAACGTTTAATGTGTCTGGCAAATCTCGGCTATCTGGGAATGAAATGGAGTGTCGGAAATGCACATTTGTATCAAGTGACACGCTGTCCATGTCATTACACAAGAGGAACTGCAATGGAAAGCGCCACTTAACTTGTACTATCTGTTCGAAAATTCTCAGTCGGTATGACTCTCTGGCAGAACACATGCGTGGCATTCATGGCATAGGTAGTAAAGTTCACTGCAGATTTTGTGGCAAGAGTTTCAAGTATCGACCTCAGATGTATCAGCATCAAACCATGTGTGTGGCCAGGCCACCGAAGCTGGAAATTGATCTGCCATTTACAATTCCAAAACTTACAGATAATGAAGGGATTGAGTCTAAAATTTCCTTTCCGTATGATGTCACAATGTCTGTGGATATGGATACTATTGGACACGCGCTATTTGAACCAAAACACCATCCACGACACTGAAGGAAAAACAAAATTACGATCTATGACTGTCTAATTTCCTTGAATTTTTCTCCCATATGTTTCTTGAAGTGATAGATTCCATTTCATACACACGCATAAACATACACCAGTGGAAAAAAAGAAAAATATTCACTGTATTATTAATGCCTTGATTCTTTCTCGATGTGTGGATGTTGTATAGTTGAAGGCCCTGTTCAACAACCTGAACGTTAGTAATAAAAGTGCAGGCAATGTTTAATTTCTCGCATCCTATTCCTCCAGAGAAAGCAAAAAATCCAAGCCGATTGAAAGTCAGGTTAAGCGGCATCCCCGTTTGGCAGATATTGAACCACCAATCGTGGTCTAGTTGCGGTGTGTGTGGCAAGATGTTTGCTTACAGACACGGGCTCATCAGACATATGAATACCCACCAAGCAACGGCTCATAGTAGTTTCGCTTGTCACTTGTGTGGCAGAAACTTTAATCGGAGTGATTCATTGAGAAGGCACCATAGGCTAATTCATGACCATATGAAGCCGTCCACCGAAGACCATTAAGTGTCCTCATACAGTAGTCATAAACTGAGGCATTCTAGTCTTGTTTTATATATATATAGATTTTGTTACTATTTTACGCCAGTTCAAACGAGTGGATGTGTATTTGGTGCATGCATCTTTGCTGCTAGAAAGACTAGATTTTTAATAAAAATGTGAAAAGCACAGTTCATTATTAACACAGCAAATTGTCGCTGTCTGTGATGTTATGTTAATAGCGAATGGTAACATGGACTGCGGAATAAATAGTTTAACTCTGTACAATTACATCTTAAATACATTCTAAGTGATGCAAGTAATTCAGCAAGAGCTAAATATGCTCTGAATAATACCTCATTGAATTGCAGCTTCTGAGTTTTTTGTTTTGGTTTTGTGTACACATGCGTTTTAGTACTAAACTATTAGTGTGCTGTGTGATCTACATGAGACTTGCTTTATAAATACAGCTATTTAGTATAATGCACCTGCCGGCTCAGTTCTGATTGGATTGTATGTTTTCATATGATGCACAAAATATATAATCTATTGTCCCCAGAACAATGGCTAAATGAACTCCAAACAGAGAGTAGTTTTTGCCAGGTTGTACCACCCGAAAGCGTTATTTCGGTACAAGCTCCGCACAAGCAAAACAGCATCGTGTGTGGGCTGTGCAACAAGATACTGACCACATCACTCGAGCGTCGAACCCATAAACTTGTATGCAAGCGAATCAGCAACATTTGTTGTCCGGAATGCGGAACTGTGTTTAGAAGGAAGGACAATTTGCGGGTTCATATGCGGAACCAGCATAACATTGGAGACCCAACAGTTTGCAGAGGATGTGGGATGTGTTTCAGATCATATCTGAGGCTCAACGAGCACATGAACAAGTGCGAGGCTGTTAAACGCTCGCTAACTACCATCGAGTCCAGGCAATGAGTGGTACTGCAGCAGGCATGGTTACAGTGGTTTCCAAAACGATGACGATGGCAAACTATTGTGCTGGATTTCTTATACGGGCAAAGTCCGACTCTTCGCTGGGAAGTCTGAATATGTTTTTGTCTAAAAGAATGTGTGAAAACATTTAACAGGTGACATTAACACAATCGAGTCATCGATATATGTCACGACCTTCCATCTCCACATGGTGAAGCGAACGGGAAATGGCTAAACAGAGAGCTCTTCAGAATATGACAGTTTCATTTAGTGTTGTTTTTGCTCGCATCAGTTCATACAGTACAATTAAGTCGTGCTTGCTCGTTCTATGCTAGAATACAAAGAGCGCTGCAGTCGTAGATTCCACATATGCAACATGAAATATTTAAAAGAAGCCTTTATCCTCAAAGGTTGTGGAGCGACAGTCTGGTTCGTGCAGTAAGCATGCACTGTTTTCCTGTTCATCATACATGGCTTTTTTAAAGCTGCCGTTGCAAGTCGTTTTATTTGATCGTAATCATTTGCAGATGTGTTACTTTTTCCCAGGTTCATTGTCATTTCCTGTTCATTTTGATTCTGTTATTTGCCATGCATATCAGTCGACTTTTTTCAGTTTATTATTATTATTATTATTTTTTTGTTGTTGGAATTGTTCAATCAGTAAATAACTAAACTGCTGAAACGTTGTAATTTTCTTATTAGTGTGTGTTCGTTTATGTGTATCTTCGCGCCAAGAACCCCGGAAATGTCGTTATTAAATGTGCTTTTTTTTGCTACGAAATGTAGTTGTATCTTATATGAGGAAACTTTGGTACGTTACCAAAAAAAAAAAAACCGTTTGAAAAAAAGGTAGATCAGCACTTGTATCCTTTACACATTAATTATGATGTAGATAATTTATACAACATCATCCAAGAACACATAGTACAGAAACGTACAAATGAAAGCAGTTTGAATAAAGTATGATTGGGGTTTATTAAATCACTGAATCAACCTAGCAGATACCAAATTTTCATCAAATTAAATGGGAGATTTCATGCTTTTTAAGGAACCAAAAAATGATTTCGCCTCTGCTAGACTGGGCCCCCACACGCCTTCATGTGTTGGTGTACTGTTGCATGCTGTTTGTTGTAAGTTCGTTTTGACAACTTCCTTAAGATGTTCTTCTGATTTCGCAGGGCCCATGAATCTGGGTATTGAAAGGAACCATTGTAGGGCTCGAACATCCCTACAAGCGCCTGATTCGCTAGGTATAAATACCGTTGGTAGCAGTGGGAGCAACATTTTATCATGGGCACACCGAAGAATGAGTTACCCACCACCGTCACTGCTAGGAAGTGTTGGAGCTGGCAGAGACACATTATTTCAGGAAACTAAAGTCGCTTCACCATCATGTTCTCCAAGCTCGCCATCTTCCTACAGAAGGCTGTCACGGGACATTTACGGCAATCCAATGTTTTCCACGTGTTCGAAATGCGGCGGTAAATACACCAACCCTGGAATGTGTGCTTCACACGAGGCCACGTGTAACGGCACCAACAGACTTAAATGTAACATATGTAATAGAGTGTATAGCCAGATGTGTGCCCTGAAGGAGCATCTGAGAGGGAAGCACGGTTTGGGGGAGATGCTGACGTGTAGGTTGTGTGGGCGCTCTTTCAAGTACAAACCACAGTTGTACGACCATAGTTGTAGTGGCGTGAACCCTAAAGATAAACAAAGTTCACGTTCCAGCGAGTCGCATGCTTTGTCAGGAGGTAGTCAGCCTCTTCAGTCTTCCAGCCACCAGCCCGCTACCTTAGTGAAGTCTGAACTGACAGACGCACGTCTATAATAGCCATTGAATCTCAGAATTTAAACAATATTGTCTCCAAGCACACTAGAAAAGGTTTCACGGAAACATCGTTGGTTTTTATTTTATAAATACATCACCAGTCTCTGCTATGTTATGTTCCGGAGAACCGAAGGATTTAACAGAACACACACGCTTGACATGATTAGAAGATTCAGTGTTTGCAGTTCTACATTTATTATCTCTTCGGAGAGTGGAAAACTGTCTTTAATTCATCACACGTTATAGCATATATTCATATGACTATTACTTAGACAGCAGTGGTTCTTAACCTGGGGTCCACTGACCTAAAAGGGATCCACGAAAGGAATTTTGGATACCCATGGATCAGCAAATGGATTGGGCTTGAGTTTTAAAAAACGGCATCAAGTGGATTCGGTTTATTGTATTTTTTTTACTTTTTTTTAAATAAAAGATCCATGGCTACCCTCAGACCGGAAAGGGGTTCCGTGACAAAAGATTAAGAATCACCAACATAGAGGATAAATATGCTGAGTGTTAAACTTGAGTAAGGACTTGTGGGCTGTTTGAGGAACTGTTACAGTTTCTGTATTTGTGTTAAGCTTAGTGCTTTATTATCGTCCTGCAAACATTGACTGAACTCATTAAGCTCGAGAATCCACAAAGCAATTTTATCTAGGAATCTGTATTATATCTGCAGGATTAACCATTAAATTGACACAAACGTGAACCCGTCATATGTCGTGGTGCCTGTTTAGTGGTCACACAAATGATGATCTTTATAAGGTAACAGTTTGTCATCGTTAATGTATATGTGAGGTATCTGAATTTTGACCAAGCTCCTCTACTCTATAGTATGCCTCTTTGTTACAGCAGAAAGACGTTAGGTTGTTATTGAAAATATGAACCCAGCAGGCCAATGTGGTGGGCCTGTTTGCCGTCGAACGTTTATAACACGAGTCCCGCACATACTTGAGTTTCATTAACGTTGCACATATTTTCTGCCTATTCATTCAACCTGGATAGGGTGGTGGTTAGGTTCTATCGCAGTTTGCAGCTAGGCGCTTAATTCTAGACAACGTTTGCCTTCCAAGTTCGATTCTCTTTCACTCGGCAGACTTGCACGTTTCCAAGTGAACAACTCTGTGAGATAAATGGAGTGTTCGGCAATGATTCGCTAAACCTTGACACCAACTCTTTCTCCCTCTCCCTCTCTCTCTCTCCTCACATCCTTCGCCCAGAGTAAAAAATAAATAAACCGTCCCGTGGCATTTGATTTACAAATTATAGTAGTGTAAACTGTTAGTTCCTTTTCATTTCTAGGTCACTTAGGTTGTGAAGAGAGAAAGCCAGTGCCTGTCCGCGCTGCATTTGTTTTCCCAGCGAATCCTAGTGTCGTTTGGTCTTAAAAAACTTCATTAAAAAACAAAATATTCCTCTCAGTTAAAGTAAGAAGACAGACGAGAGTACTATTTACATCTTTCTCCGCTCATCTTTTCTCTCTTTTCCCTTCCTCCCACAGTTACTCGGAACCATTTATGTCCGCTATTTTGGAGTAGAGCCATCTCAGTATCCAGTGAAAACTAAAACTATTCTCTCCGATCTTACACAAGACAGGCGAAGTGGTATAGTGTGCAAGTATATAAACTTTGTTAACGAGTTTACACGAGTACTTCCACCTTACACACCAGAAGTGGAAAAGCATGTGGAGGGAGATGTTGGATTGTGTAGTGTGCGTGAAGCTGTGTCATCAGTCAGACAAGTTTTAGAGTCCCTGGAATTAGCGCTGTCGAACCCTGCGTGTGTTTTAGTGAAAATTTTGCCATTAGCTTAGTCGCGGCATCTTACAGTGCTCGAGTATAGAGTCCACACGCTTCCGTATTTAACGGTTAATTAACGTGTAATTTATCTCTTCTTCCCAGTTTTCTTTCATTTCATCACTCTCTAGCTCAGCCTTTAAATACTAGCTAAAACTGTTCATTCCGTGAAGTGTAGAAATGCTATATATAAAACACCGATCACCGAATGGTAGCTGGTCAAGACCCTATTTTACTTAACGTGGTGCCACTGGTGACAGTCCGGTCGAGCAAATATGGTTCGAATGGGTGGGGGAAAGACTGCTTTTAAAATGTATGCTACACAGAAGCAGATTTTGGCCTAGCAGCATACATTGACACAACGTAACAACCTGTCTCTGGGGGCGAAGCAAAAGGAGAAATTAATTCTCTGAATCCACTGTTTTTAACTCTTTCACTACCGTAAGCCATAACTCCTATATACGTTAAAACAGACTTACTGTCAGTTCCCTGTAAAAACACGGCGGCTATATTAATCGCTTTTCTTTTTGTCTTTAAATTTTTTTTGTTTGGTTGTGAAGGAATAAACCAGTGTTTATGGAGCAAAATGTGTTATTGTATCAGTAGGCAAGCAGGTGTTAACAATACCAAATGTAGTTCTAGCGTATCCCAGTTATATACAAGATGTAGGCGACCTGTCTGGTTTTTATTAACATACCATAAGAAATCTTGAAGAAGCACCTGTCCCATGTCTTCCTTCACAGCCCTCAAAATCCCTGCGGTCATTGTTGTCACTTGCCAGCACCCTCGAAAGCTACAACAACACGTTGACATTGTTCTTGCCTTGTTATCACTAGGTTCTGAGACCGAGCACAACTTTCATTGGACGTCGAGCGATGTGTCAGGCTACAGTGCCCAGAGCGTCTATGTTTGTGGACGCTGCAATAAGACGTTTCTATACAGTCAGAGCCTTAGTCGACACAAATGGAAGTGTGAGAGACTACGCGTCATGAATTGTCCACTGTGTGGCAAGGAATTCTTTCGTGCGGACAAGCTTAAGGATCATCTTATTCATCATTAACCGTAAAACAGACAGTGAATTTACTTAAGTCGTGCAGGACTTTTCGCTGAAGCAGAATGTTATGTGTGTGTGTGTGTGTGTTTACATTATTAAAGAATAGAAGAGGCCGTAGAATAGTTACTATATATCAGTAATTTAATGTGCTACTTTGTCACACTGATTTCCTTTTGTGTAGTTCAAAAAAGAACAAATATATCCATACTACAATAACTTAATATTGAAGAAGGCTGGCTAGTAAAGAGGATTAAAGAGATAAAATTTAGATATTTTGGACACATTAAATGTCATGATAATCTAGAGAAAACCTTCTTGGATGGGTACATAATGGGAAAAAGAAAAATAGGAAGACCAATGCGAAGATTGCTGCAGACATCGTTGATGATCTGCAAATGGATGCATCAGCAGCAGGCCATCTTGCTCACAACCAAGAGGCCTACAGGAGTGCTATTAGGGAGGCAAAGTTCCACAAGGGACATTCAAATGAATGAATGAGTTGTTCAGTGAGTGCCTAGTAGTATGTGTCGCGCAGTTTTGATGCCGAAAGAAAATATCTCTTGTATTGCGGATCCTTTGAATATGTGCATATGAAGACAGTCTGTGCCGCGTGTTGTCTTTCGAATTTCCCGCTTAAATTTTTTGTTGTCTGAACGTATTGAGGTTGGGTTGTTTTCAGAGATTCTCATGAATGTAAACACGTGATTGTTTGTATGCATATTGAGTAAAGATTCATCGTCATCAGTCCTCTATACTCCCAGTGTAACATAAGACATCAATAAAGGTTCACCGGTCAGTACTGTCTTGATCAAGTTGGGATACCTCAAACCATGTCTTTCATGCATCCTTTAGTTCCTCCTGTATTGTGCCTCTCTATGATACCTTTGCAACTACATAGACCAGGATGATGATACCAGAAAGGAAGTTAGAATTGCAAAAGCAGCATTGATCTTCAAGAATCTTGAGAACACATGGCATTCAAAAGTTATAAGCACAAAAACCAAGGCAATGTCAGGAAAAAGAAACGATTAGAGAATCCTGGGCAAGAGCAGAAAAAAAGGCGAAGGACAGGCATTTGTGGAAAACCCTTGCGGAAGCCCCATGTGCTCTGGGCACTTAAGGTTCAGAGAGAGAGAGAGAGAGAGAGAATCCTAAAACAAGCTATCGAGTGGAACACAACAGGCCGAAGAAAAAGGCAGGCCACGTGAAACTCTAAAGAGAACATTGTTAAGAGATGCCAAATTAATAAGCATAAAATACCTTGACGAGGTTGAAAACTCGCTGAAAACAGGAACAATTGGCGAACTACCTTCCGAGGCCTATGTGACGTTTAAAGGCACCGGAAGGATATAAGATAAGATATAGGAGATGATCCTAATGGCATGCCCGTACTTCTTTTTCCTTGAAGTGTCCAAGTCAAAGCAATATAGGGTTTGTTTTTTTTTTAACATTTGTAATCTGTGACCCAGCCATTTCCACCTTCGTCTTTTAATCTCTTTAGTAATGTTCTCAGTTCCCGTTCGTTTGGTTATTTACTCGTTTGGCACGCGTTCTTTTCGGTGTATTTTTAGCATTTTTCTAAGACATCTTTCAAATCCTCAATCTGCTTTCGATTCTTCATTTGGTTCTCCGTGTTTTGGCTGCATATAATAAAATGGAGCGTAAGATTCATAGATGTGTATTCATGAAAAGTAAAGCAGTAGCTGAAGAATAATTAGTATATGATCAGTGCTGTTGCTGCTTATGCTGAATTGTTCATTATAATCTGTTTTAGATAACTCGTTTTAGAGTGTAAACCATATTGACTTACGTTTCGGGGTACAGTGTTCGTTGATGCTGAAGTTGCCTTTTCATGTAAATGATTTTGCGTTAGGTTAATTTGACATTGAAGTTATTGTAAGAGTGGGATAAATCCAGAGTATGAGAAGCACTGCAGAGATTCTCGCAAAACATTGAACCCGTACACATAAAACTACATATACGTATAAATAACTCTGAAAAGCATACTTAACCTGGCAGGAAAGTTAAGTTAGGAACAGCTTTGAAAAAGATAGGTTAATTATTTCGTGTATCAGTGTCATGGATATTTTTGTTTCCTGTTTACCACCTGCCAACTAACATACCTGTTGTTGCATTTGCTGTAGGTAAGAGAGTTTTCACTGCCTTTCATGCCAGGTATGCAGGTAACACTTGCCCACCCTCCACAACGTGTTTACATGTGCGAGCGCTGCGAGAAGACTTTCATGTACAGCCAGAATCTTAGTCGTCACAAATGGAAGTGCGATCAGACACGCAGCCTGTGTTGTGCGTACTGTGACAAAATATTTTATAGGGTTGACTATCTCAGGAAACATGAAGCAAATCATGTGTAAATCATGTCAGACGAGGATGTGCCCTCTCCAATCTTATCATGAGCTTTACGGAATACACTAGAAATGTTAAAAATGTTCTCTTACAAACCTTACAATGTGCACTATACCTTTATCATTATCATCAGGTCTTTTGAACACTGAACTGTTGGCAAGTCTCCGCAATACACAGTCGACATTTGTAAGTCCAAGAAAAAACCAGCAGGGATCAAAAGAAAAATTGACTTGTGGAAACTGTAACAAGGTATTCTCCTACACGCAGGGACTACATCGACATAAATGGAAGTGCGAAGGAACTCGCATCTGGACGTGCGCCTACTGTGACAAGTTCTTCTACCGGTCTGACCATCTTAAAATTCACGAGCGATCACATCAGCAACGTTTCTCCGTGTCCTAGTAGGGCACACTTCGCTACCTCGACATGTTAAATGTATGCATGGAAAACCACTGAACTGCTGAATCTGTATCTGATGTGTCTTGGAGCTGACAAGATACCTTGTGGAGGCGTTGTACATCTCACTCCCAACGTAATGAATTTCACCAGACTGCCATCAGTGCTTCTTTGTAGAGGATTATGTTTGTTTGTTTTGTCTGGCTTAGATATAATAAATGCATGGCTGGTATGTCGGAGCCATGTTGCTTCAGTTTATCTGATGACGCCGGAAGAGTCATCTTCTAGATGCACGGCATACACAGATTTATTCAGATCGACAAGATCTCTCATAAATACCACGAAGAACTTGTTTCGTGATGTCGTCTTCGCTTGTTTTTCCTTCAGGTTTTATTAGCTGTCGCGCCAGCCACAAGCCAGGAAGCTTGTTCTGTAGGGCTGTGATTTTGAGCTCTCCGCAACAGGAATTTTGCCATTGTGACAGACCGTTTCATGAAGCAGGACATACTCCATGTTCCCCTAGTAACTTCACGCTGTGAGCACACACTTCTGATACTTCAGTTTTTGAGCCAGCAGAGTAGTTCTGAGTAGTATAAAGTATAGTTAACAGTTATAATATGCTGCTAAATTATACATAGTAATAATTTATTGTGGGATAATTCGGTTGAAGTTTCCTTCAGCATCTAGCATCAGTGATCAGAAAACGTTGAAACAGCGTAAGTCTCTCTTCTTCTTCCCCCCCCCCCCCTTTTTCCGGGTGTAAAATTCGAAATTTGAGTTAGAACATTGCCGAGCCCAGTCCATTCCAGTCAGGTCCTGACATGCGGTTTGCATGTTAATGGTTAAGTGTTGCTTCTTGTCTTGATCTACAGGATATTTCTCGTCACAAGATCGTCCCGGGGCGACACTTGCAGCAGCAAACATTGAGACAGGTCTGTTACCAAGCACACGTTACATCCACCCGTGCCCACAGTGTGGGCGGAGGTTCACCACCAAGTCAAACATGGAGAGACACCACAGGAAGTGTGGGACTTCTGGCCCGGAACCGTGCCAGATGTGTGGGAAATCTTTCATCAGCCGCGACAGTCTAAAACAGCACATGATGATTGTCCACCCTAGGTTGGCATAAAGTCCGCGTCCCGCATACACCTATCTGATGGAAACATTTCATACTAAATGAACTCTGAATCTGGCCATCTCAGCTTTCTCTTAATCATACTAGGAGTGTCTACAAAGAACTCACTGCCAGTCTTACTAAAAGCTGAAATGGTTTCTGAACACCTTGGAAACGTGTTGTATTAGGCGCTGACATCGTGTGTCGTAGGATATGAACCTGGCAGCATGTTTATTATGCAGTTTGTATGAGGAGAGGTCATGCTGTGGATTGTATTCCACACTAAATATATTCATAAAAAGATCACTTGTTTTAACAGCTTCAGTATCAGTTAGCAATATAAGTGGTTTGGACATTCCTAACCGCCATATCCAGAAGACAAACTCGTTCGTCATTACAACCAATGGTCTTCCCATGTTCCTGATATCTGGAGAGCAATAAACGATGATTCCTTTTTTTTTAAAAATGTGTCCTATATGTGTGTAATCTCTGTATTACCATTCAGATGAGTTATGGATTTTTTTTAAAAAGTTAGTTTGATAAGTTTGACACGAGCAAGGAACTTTCTTTGCTGTGTAATTGTTGAGTTAGTCTCAGGAGTAACGGTTTCATTCATTAGCTTTGGTGGTTTTTTTAAAATACAATATACAACTTTATTTGTCATGTATGTGCTACAATAAAGTGAACTTGCAGGTCGTGTTAAAATTTTTCAAAGTGCTGAGAATATTTTGTCCTTGATCAAGATGTTTCTAATTAAACATTTACTTATAAAAACGGCAGAATTGTGTTTGTTTAGTAAGAGTTGAAGGTCAGCGATTAAAAATGACTCCTGACACATTTGTGTTAGGGAACAACCTCAAAATTGAGTAACATTTGCGCGCAGGACAACAGAGTGCACATACATGTCAGTGTATTAACGTGAAAAAGCATATATATTCACATACAAGTACAACAAGACTTCACTGATATGAAAAGGTGGGCACAACTCATGTACTGTTTAATGATGCAAAGACTCGTATGTATGTGTTAGTCACCATGTAGTTTCTGTAACAGTATCCTTTTATTCTGGTCACATGGATCATAATATGATATGCCCTTACATGGGCTCCTGTCAGTTCCTCACATACAGGAGAAGAGAAATTCTCAGGCAAAAATATATCTTGAACTTCCTTTAATAATTTTCGGCTTAATTGAACAGAAGCTTCAACTTCGTGATTCGAAAGAGATACATCAGATTATGCCACTGTTAGACTCACTGCTTTGCTTGGCTGTTCCTTCAGACCCATGTAGATCCGTAAAGCTCTACTTAATTTTTGTAGAACCCATTTGCTGACCGTTATGTTTCCATCACATCCAGCCATTTTATATCTCCAAGCTCCTTCATCCAATGTGGTAATTCTTCTTTCTCCACCTTTTTCCCATACATTAACAGTCACATTTCTTCCATCATCATGTGATATTTTATGTGTGGTCCACACCTTCGAACACAATGTATATTTGTTATCAGTGTGTATAAGTCTACATCTCACGTGTATATTACACGTGGCATTATGAAGGTGATATCAGCCGATACTCTTTGTTACTAGAAGGTAACGTTGATATGTGGCGTCACTTTGTTTCAAGTGTGATGTAATAAATGGAGACCAACCTCCCTGAGTATTTACAGGTTCTTATACTCTTAAATTGTACAGGCATGCAGTTATCTTGTCCACCTGCGCATAGCAGAATTACATTGTTATTAGAAATATAATCACACAGAATGCGAAACAAAAATAGTACTTTCACAAAATATAAATTGCGTCATCACACATAAATCATCAGCACACTTGAACTAGAGATTACCTATGGCCAAGACCACTCTGCCCCCATCGCTGGTGCATTTTGAGTAAGGATCTTGGTCTAACAGTCGATATATACAAATATGCCTGTCTCAGTTGCTCACAGAAATCCTATAATGTAACACTTGTATAAGATGAACTCATTGAATATCTAATTAAATTTATTATCAAACTCTGCTAAAGCGAAGGCTCGTCGTGGTTTCAAGGTAAACATATCCAGCTGAGAATACAAGTGATTTACAGAATCTGTTGACAGTCATTGAACGTACTGTAAGCACTAGATCAACTGTCTCACAGATTACAGTATTGGCTAACTTGAATGTGAATAGTGGCCATGCTTTGCTGCGGGTCTAGAGATGGGCCTCTTTGCACTCCGGAATATTGGCCATTTTAGGAGCAATCTTGTATGTGAGCAACTTCCTTCAGTCATTAATTTGACTAATCTTTGATTTTACCCAGGCGAAATATGAAATCTAAACCGATACAAGCACACCCTTCCCAGATAATCTCGCCCGCTGTGTAGTGCTATACTCAGGATTCGGACTGGCTATTCCCAAGCAGCTTTTGGCTTATATACACATACATTTTACGTATATCAACATGTGTGTCTGTGTCTGATTCGCCCAGTATCAGCTAGTCGGTAGTCACTTACGTGGCCAATAGTGGATAACCCACCTCCCATCCGAAAACACACCCGTGCCGTAAAAGATAGCAGTGATTTCATTAGGACCCAGATATTTCCATAAATCATGAGATATAGAACAATTTATTAAAAGAAATAGGGCTTTTAGAGCAGTCAAGTACGTCTGTTATCCTGTAACATAAAGTTCAGTTGTTAACACCTAGAGAGAGAGAGAGGAGAGAGAGAGAGAGAGAGGTAGGTCAAACAGAAAAGACAAAACATATAAATCGCTGTCTTCAATCATTTCAAACACGATGCGATGTCCTCCATTCTGCTGGGTTGCAATAGGAAACCATTACGTCAGGTTTCTCTACCGACATTTCTGATGAGGTGAAGCGAAAAGTTGGCGTAGTTTGTCCTAAGTAACGTAACTTTACTTGTCAGGAAAGCTGTGGTAATGGCCAATCACTTTAGCTGAGTTCTCCATAATTGTGAATTGCCAAACCAGAACTCTTCCCGTTTGGATTACGTGAAATTTACATTGAACTACATGTATATCGAACATGAAGTTTACATTGAACTACATGGTACAGCTAGTAAATCTATGACTTTGCACACTTATAGCAGTCAAGTTTCAAATCAACAAGCTTGCAAATCACACATATAATGAAGGAAATTGGATGTATTTAGATAAAGCTAGAAAAATACTAGACAAAAAACTCCGGGTAATTTGTTAGTGCTCTCGTCTTTTGTAACAGTGGTCCATGGTTTGATCCTCCATGAAAGGCGCTTCAGCTGTAAAGAATACTTAGCTCCATCTGAAACTATACAAAGAAAGATGGCCAACTGCTTCAAACTTTGTTTACGTAAAATAGACAGGGTATAGTGACCACTTTAAAGAACTTTCACAACTGCTTCAAACTTAGTAAACATATAATAGACAGGGTGTAGTCAGCACTTAAAGAACCGATTGCAAATGCACACAATAATTAGTGTATGAGTATATAACTATACACGGAGCCACTGCAGTAAAGCTGTGATTCCAGAATGTATAAACTAGGAAAGAAAGTAGGAACAGCTTTATTACTTAACGAGTACAACGTTATGACGTTTCAGCGTGAGCCTTAATCATGCAAATACATACAGGACGAAAAAATAGAGAGAGGAAATAAAATATAAATTCACATGAATGTTATGTTAAAAAATAGTAATACAATTAAATAAAATTAACAGAGCACAGCTGTAACTTACAAGAAGATGTGGTTTGTCCGACGCTGTGTGTCAGAAATGCGCACGGTGGAGTGTAGAGAGTATTTAAATGGATACTTGGGATGTATGATAGGTAGGTCGTAACTGAGGGTGGTGAGTGGGGAAACCGTGGAGTGGGGAGAGAGTGATACAATGGTAATCTAGCCGGGAGAAGGTGAAATATGTGATTAAAGTTGGGTTAGAGGGGTTGTAATGTGATGCTGTGAAGAGGATCTAAGCTGTGTGTAACATGTGAGAAGGGAGTGGAACTTAGTGGGGAGGGATTATAATTGTGGAAAAGGAGAATGTTAGGTGTAGCTTTATAACGAGGTCAAACCATGTAGTTACAGAGTCCCATATTCATGAATGTAGCGGTTCTCAAGCTCTAGGCGGCTTGTGTCGTCTGTGTGACACTGTTTTGAAAATGTAATGTAAGAAAAAATATTTTTTGATGGGGTGATATTTCATTAGCGATAATGCGTGTTACCCTGATTTTTGCGATGCGCCTTTTGGCTGGGTAACTCCGACTTCAGCACTTTTCCTTGCTAGGGCAGACTGTGGTCTTGCTCGGGCTGCCATGAAGACAGTGTGGCTGGCCTGGCCTAAACTTTGTTTTCCAGCCTCTGGTGGCTGTACTTAGGTCCCTTCTCCATGTCAGGTGGTTTTGAGACAATTCCGACTTCGGGATGAGGAATCTGATGAGTGCTTCAACGATATCCATTCCCCGCCACCTATAGTCGACTGGCTCTGTTTTGTTTACATCATTCTGATAGCCATTGTTGTAAAGACCCATCGGCTTGTCACGTCCTGGATTCACTGGTTTCACACCAGACTTCCCTCATCCCCGCCGGAGATCTCCATGTCCCCATCCATCCACCAACCTATGGGGTGATAATGTCTGTTATTTATAAGACGTTATATTGTTCTGGTATGGTTGGAAGGGGTTTGTACGACTACACATCGACTTATTATACAAATGAAAATAAAACAGTTAAGCATTTCTTCAAATAACCACAAGCTTCTATTGTTAAAATCATAATTTTACACAGTTAGCAAAATCAACAAATGAATCATCAGTTATTATGTTACTCATCAGCTATACCGTTAACAACATAATCATTAAAATGATTTCCTTAAATATTCAGATTCCTAGATTATCTTCATCGACAGTGGAACTTCTAAAGAATCAATTTTAACCCCTTGTACATAAACATACAAAAATCTCCTAATCTTCATCATTAAATGATTGAGTATGTGATGTATAAGGAACTAACTGGCAATAATTGTAGCAACATACATATGCATAAATTTCAGCACTACATATTTATGTGCACACATGAGCCATCATTGCACATTACCAAAAACCTCTAAATCTTACATAGACAAATATGTTACACTAGAATTATAATTATTCATGTGCCCTTCAGTTATCCTAACCATACCTAAGTGGGATGGGATGTGGATCGGAGGAGTCGACAGCATAGCTTTGCACGCATGACAGAAATATAAACCACAATATTAACCTACCATTTTCATGTTTATCCACAGATTAAATACACTTTCACACGCTCTCGAATGACAACATGACCTCCCCCGATCCGCTCAGCTTACGAATCCCGACCTATTAAAATTCTCTCAAATATTCTTTACATACTGGGCCAGTAAGCCATTTTTTCTTGAGTTGCGCACATCTGAAAATTGACCGGTAACTAACTCATCATTCCTATTCTTAGGGTTGCCAACCAACACAGGTAACTATGAGCTTATCTATTCTCTACAGTAGCGCAACCAGGATATATTTAAACACATTTTTGACAGAGATTGTTTAGTGAAAGATTTCTTGATGAATGGAAACTGGTGATTTGTTTTTCAGTCTTATACCCCTTTCTTCAGATTTACATGTAATATTTCTCACTTGCGCTTCTTGTAAAGAATGTTGGCAGCCCATATTATTTTCTGGAAACCCCGTCCTGTCGTTAATATTTTCTTAAAAAAAAAACTGTAAACCATTTACGTCCTGATCATACAAGTGTGTTGTTAACTGTGTAAAAGTAATCACAAGTCGACTATCGTGGATCACAGCTTTGTTGCGACTGCAGCGTCTTAGCGTGAGTAACGGAAGACTTATCATCAGGGTGTTCGTAAAGTCTTCGCAGTAGTAAACATATTTATCGTTTCACAGGCAGTCATGAAGACAAGATTGGACGAAGTGTAAATCCTGTGCAGACGTCTGGAAACATGGTTAAAACGAACTGAAGTTATAGTTCCGTTAAGAGAGATATAGAGCTTAACGCGTTATTTTTGGTCACCTCTCGCACAAAACAGTGAACCAGCACTGATGGAATATACACATAAATACTGACACCTCCCTCCCCCCTGTAATAGGAACTGGATTTTCTATGTAACTTATGTAACTTCTGAGGCTGAAGACGCCTATCCGATGAGGCGATCAGCGACCCATAGCTGATATGCCAGCGTCAGGGTCAGCGACCCGTAGCTGATATGCCAGCGTCAGGGTTAGCGAACTATAGCTGATATGTCAGCGTCAGGATCAGCGACCCATAGCTGATATGCCAGCGTCAGGGTTAGCGAACCATAGCTGATATGCCAGCGTCAGGGTTAGCGAACCATAGCTGACCAAGACCCTGTCTCACCTCTCCGTGGTACCACCAGTAACAGGCCTGGCTTGGCTAACGGGTCAGGGATCGCCATAATCCCCATGGTGGTGAAGTCTGGTGTAAGAAGCATTGCATAGTGCCCCTGCTTTTTAGCTGTATTTCGGAACTGAAAAAATAGCAGCCATAACTCACTCCCACGCCGATACGATGCTGTGCCTCAACACCTGTACAGCATCGGCCGCAAAGAACAACAGCTCGCAATTACAAGTATAATTATATAACTTCTAAGCTACATTCAGCAGTGTGATCTCCAGCTCAGTGTGTGTATCAGTCTGGATGTAAGCCAACGACTGATTTTATGAGTCGAGAAGGTCCGCCAGTGATATTATCACAACTAGTAGATTGAGAAGTTTTATAGTAAGTCAGTATATCGTAAAGTTTAGCAGTATGTTATTATTCTCTAAGTTAGTGTTTAGCGAAGGCTAGCATTTTGCCATCAGCTACGTTTGTATGTCGCGACGTTTAGCGGTCATCACCTAATTTTGTATATCGCGAAGTTTAGCAGTAGGTTATCCTCGAAGTTTGTATTTAACGAAGTTTAGCATTATATCATCAGCTAAGTTTGTATATCTCAAAGTTTAGCAGTAGGTTATAAGCTAAGTTTGTATACCGCGAAGTTTAGCCTAGATCATCGGTTGAATTAGTATACCTGGAAGTTTGCCGAGGATTGTCATCAATTTACACAGTACATACCTGTAATATATATGTCAAGGGTTGTGTGTAGTATGGCCGCAGGTGTCATGTTCTTCAGGAAAATGCTGAAAGATGAACACCTGTGATAAATCCGCCAATTAGAGCTGGAAAAAGTAGTTACTTTCTGTGTCAGGTCTGAACAATGAACTTTTATCTTCCGGTAAACACTAGAAGAAATACGATATGGCGTGCTTTGTCTTATCGCTATCACCATGAAACTGCGAGCTGATTTTCTTTGCAGCCGATGCTGTGGAGATGTTGAGGCACAGCATCGCGTCGACTTGAGAACGGGTTATGGCGGTTATTTTTTTTTTCGGTCCCTGCGTGGAGATAGAAAAGCAACGAGTGTTCAGTGCTTCTTTATCAGGGTCCACCACCCTGGGAAACTAGCAATCCCTGCCCTGTTAGCCGGGCTAGGCTGGGTTCTGGGGGTACCATTGGCGAGACAGGTGCAGGGTCTTTGTCAGCTATGGTTCGCTAACCCTGACGCTAGCATGCCAGGGGTAGGTCGCTGATAGACAAATCGGACAGTGTCTTCACATCCGGAGTTCAGTAGTTGTTACAAAGTGAAATAAGTACAAAGCTTCATCGATCAGCCAGGGAAATACTGGAAGAAGCAGCGGATTCACTTAAGTAGTCCGCAAAGTAGATAGGCTACATTTTAAATAACTTATTATTGTTATTATTATTATTCTTATTATTAGTGTTGATAAATGCTCCTATACGTCGGTGTTAATATAAACTCTGTTAGGCTGTAATGTAAAATAATAAACCAAATACATAACACAAACAGTTTTTATACAGTTTTTTTTGTTTATAAACAAACTGTAGGTAACTTCAGATGAAGAGAAAAATTATTTCTAAACGAAAGTTTCTTCATTGAATCCAAACACCACACGCAAACACCACATACCGTAGTATGATCGTTTTCGTCATACCACCACAGCCCAAGGCCCGTAAAGAAATGTGTGTAAAATTTTATGAGCTCGCAGTAGACTATGGTCTATCTTAATCGAGCGTTTCTTGTACTCTACACAGATCTCTTTCAGGGTACAACCAGGAGCCAGGCTGATGCTAAGCCACACAAAACCCGGAAAATGGTTATGCCACGCAAAACTCCAGTTTCGATACAGCACGTACCTGAAGATGATGAGGATGTTAATTCTAACGTGGAAGAACATGTCCTGGAACAGGATGGCTTCAAAGAAGAACGAGTGACTGACGATGAGTCGCCAGCTCCAGACAGTCTTTGGCCAGGTGGCATACACGACCCATCGAACTCCATAGGTGTGTTTGAGTGCCTGAAGTGTGGTAAGGCGTATTCCTACAAACGATGTCTAGAGAAACATATGAGCGAGGTGCACCACACCCTGCAGCCGGATGCCAGCGGTATGTTTGAGTGCCAGAAGTGTGGCAAATCTTACACATTAAAACGATGCCTGCAGCGGCATCTTTGGCAGTGCAACCAGATGCGGAGACTGAAGTGCTGCGTGTGTAAGAGAGAGTTCTACAGATCGGACAAGCTGCGTAATCACATGAGACAGTCTCACAGTTTGGAGCTTCCGAGAAAGACATCCTTGAAGTCCTTGATTACATTCCACGACAGCTTATCGTGATTTCTGTTCTTTTATTTATGTATTATTATTATTATTATTAATTGAGCACTTCAGACTGTGAATGAATGACTTGAAAGTTTCTGAAGGTTTAGTGTTTAATTGTTAAAATTATCAGACATACTGCTGCATCACGTTTTCATTCACGTTGACATGATCAGAGAAATCAAGCTGAGGATAGTAGTCTAGTGTAAGTCTAAAGTAATGACGATCTAGATGTATCTACTTCTTCATCTTCTTGGTACTGCTTCCTTCAAGCTTAAATGTGTTAGATGTAGGCCAGGGACACATTGTGTCTAAATTAACCTGTATCTCGATTATCTTTATACATTTTTTGAAAATGAAATTTGAGTTGAGTGTGAGCTATTTCTTATGGGGGAAAAGTGTCCTGAGTTTTCAGGTCAGCAAAGTCACACATCACTTGCATCGTTAACAGTTGATACATAATGCAGAATATTCGCACAATTGAAAGTAGATATTGTAAAGTTGGGGGGGGGGAGGGGTCGGACAGTGCTGTGGACTGAGAATAGGCCAGTGTTTCTCAGGCTTGTTCGGGCTGCCGCCCCCTTTTCTCCCAGGTTACAGGCTCAACACTGCCACTAAAGACTGAGAATAGGCCAGTGTTTCTCAGGCTTGTTCGGGCTGCCGCCCCCTTTTCTCCCAGGTTACAGGCTCAACACCACCACTAAACTTCTCCTTTCTCCCCACCTACCCTACCCCGTTTATGTACTACTCGTGCACTGGCATATTGAACTAGGATATACACAACTAAAAACTTCAGCTAGCAAACCACCTTATTTAACAATATCAAGGAGTATATTTATAGTTCATCAGCCACTGCATTATTTTCTCAAACTTTTAGTGTGATGGATGAGTTTCATGTAGGGACATTGTTTTTCAATATCAGGCTGAAAAGTGCTAAGAAGAAAGTATTTACTGCCCTTGTCTGCTGCTTCCTTTTCCCCCAACGTCCCCTGCTGCCCCCTTTTTCACCCCCACCCCCCCCTTTTTTTTTACCTGACTCTTTTTCTTTCACCGTTCACCTGGTTCTTTCCGACGCCCACTTTTGGAAACACTGGATTAGACCGCCAAGGTAGACAACTAGGGCTAAGTTTTTAGAGTTGTTTCCCATCACAAACAATGTCATTTAGGATGAGATGAAAAGGTACTAGCTCCGTAGACTGAAAGACCACGTCAGTTGATATCTAACAACACCACCGAGAAGCTGGGTGGTATTTTGGCCAAAAACTGGCCTCGGTATCAGAGCCATTACTCTAGCAAAGTCAGGTTTGCTACTCTATATTTCAAAGAAAAAAAAAAGTTAGAACAAGCACTACGAGAGAGAGAGAGCGAGGTGACCGTGTTCGTTCATTGTCCTGTTGCGTGTATTTAAGTACGAGAGCATCAATGCTGATAGGTCGGTTAGTGATTGCTCAAAAGTTGGAGACTCCCAGGTTGCCATCTACTGATATTTATGTGATCGTTTTCAGTCTTTCTGTGGACGAGATGAATGTTGCATCAGTTCAGATATTGGCCGTCATCAAGCATGAGGAATATAATCATTTACATCACACATTCCATCGCCATGGATGATCGAAATAAATAGTATGAGAAATTTAAGGAATTGTAGTACATAAGGCTTTTCCTTTCTTGTTCCAGACACGAGTTATCTATCTGAGCGGTTCTCCTACTTTGCGAAGTCACGTTACACATGTAGGAAAAAAAACCAAAACAAAACCCAAAGGCACATTTGCCCTACCCAGTAGGCCAGTAGTGGAGACTTAAAAGACATGTTTAGTATTCTTTTAATTTTTATTGGATTTTAAGGGTAAAAAAAAGAAAAAGTACTTCAGTAGTTTTTTTTTTTAATTCGTCAGTTTTTTCCCCCTCCTTTATCTAACCCACTGAAAATCAACATTTCCCCCCTCCCCTCATTTCTAGTCACATCTTCCTCCAAACTTCCCAGACTTCCGCGGCAAACCTGAGAATCCTTTCTGGCACACTTGAAAACCAACCCTACAACACTGAACTGACAATCGCAAATGTAGATAAATAAGCTGAAAACCATCCCTAGAACACTGACTGACAATCGCAGAAGTAGATTAAATAGACTTGAAAACACTTGTAAAATATAGTCTATTTCAGTTAGTTGGCGTGTATCTTTTTTCCAGCTTCATGCTTTCATCGTACTTTTTTTAAAAATAGTGCTACCCCAGATCCTCTAGCTGTTATTCCTGATACCCAGAAATGACGTGAATCTGGTTCAAATATTTCAAGGGTAATAGCTATTACATGGGTGCAGTGTTCAAGTATTTAAAGTTTACTAGGTGGTGCGTGGGTCCACTGTTCAAGTATTTCAAACGTGGTAGCTAGTGTGTTGGTCCACTGTTCAAGTATTTCAAGCGTAGTAGCTAGTGCGTTGGTCCACTGTTCAAGTATTTCAAGCGTAGTAGCTAGTCCGTTGGTCCACTGTTCAATTATTTCAAACGTGGTAGCTAGTGCGTTGGTCCACTGTTCAAGTATTTCAAACGTGGTAGCTAGTGCGTTGGTCCACTGTTCAAGTATTTCAAGCGTAGTAGCTAGTGCGTTGGTCTACTGTTCAAGTATTTCAAGGGTAGTAGCTAGTGCGTTGGTCCACTGTTCAAGTATTTCAAGCGTAGTAGCTAGTGCATTGGTCCACTGTTCCAGTATTTCAAGCGTAGTAGCTAGTGCGTTGGTCCACTGTTCAAGTATTTCAAGCGTAGTAGCTAGTGCGTTGGTCCACTGTTCAAGTATTTCAAGGGTAGTAGCTAGTGCGTTGGTCCACTGTTCAAGTATTTCAAGGGTAGTAGCTAGTGCGTGAGTGCACTGTTCAAGTATTTCAAGCGTAGTAGCTAGTGCGTTGGTCCACTGTTCAAGTATTTCAAGGGTAGTAGCTAGTGCGTTGGTCCACTGTTCAAATATTTCAAGGGTAGTTAACTAGTGCGTTGGTCCACTGTTCAAATATTTCAAGGGTAGTTAACTAGTGCGTTGGTCCACTGTTCAAATATTTCAAGCTTAGTAGCTAGTGCCTGGGTGCATGTTTTCATTCTGTAAACCATGTGGTCATACATGACTATTAGTACGAGGTATGGACGCATATCTTTTGTATTCCACAGAATGGCAAGAGCCTTGACCCTCTCCTCCACATCTATTATGATCGCTTACGATGCTGATATTGATTTGATTTATATTCATTTTCCACATTGAGTTCATACATGCATAATAGATATATAGAAACGTTTAGACTACGTAAATATTTTGTTTCCATGTTCAGCGTGTATCAAGCCGGCCAGTCAAGGTGGATACCGATATCAGTGTGAGATATGTTCAGCTAGTTTCAGGTACTCCCAAAGCCTGAACCGCCACAAGCGCTGCTCGCATGGTCTGTCTGACAGGAGCGAGTGGTTCTACTGCCACACATGTAGCCACAGCTTCGCTCGGAAGGATGTCTTCAAACGGCATCTCCAGGCCCAGTCGCACGTGTTGAGGCGCATAGAGCTGGAGAAGGCTGTTGAGCAAGACACGATTTACAACACTTGATATGTTTTATTGTTTAATCCTTGGATTGTCTGGGTTGATGTTTTATTGTTTAATACTTGGATAGTCTGGGTTGATGTTTTATTGTTTAATACTTGGATAGTCTGGGTTGATGTTTGAATTCAGTTTTCATGTCCGTGGGCCGTCTTGACAACCTCACCTACTGCAGGAAGAACATAGGGATTCTACAAAAGTCGTTCATCAAGCTTTCTTATGTACTATCTTACGTTTAAAAAAAAAAACCAAACAACTCTCATTTCTATTTTAGAAATAATATCCGTTGTTAGTAACTTGTGATGTTTTGAGTAAAAAGGTTATATACTTGTGTAAAACAGCAGTAACCAGCCAGATGATGGAGTAGACTGTCGCATTTAGTGTAGTAGAGTTACAGATATTAATCCAGCACATATATTTTTCTTTTACGCTTTGTTTATCATCCATAAAATTTCTGTTCGAGGATAATTTTTTTAAAAAATTATATATGATTATTCTGAATTTTTAAGGTTTTTTTTTCCTCCTTAATCAGCCAATCGTTTTTTCAATTGCTTTATTTTATCATAATTTATGCGGTTTTAAAATGTAATATTCGAAAACCATATGTTTAATTCTTATATTAAAGATTATACGCATCAAACTGTTTAAAGAAAACAATGAAAAGAAATAAACTTCCTTTTTAAACACAAATTCTGTGTTGGGTAATATGGCCGATGTTTGGCTGACATGTTTTGTTGATTTCACCTCAGTCTTCGTTTTCACCATGTTATATATGTATGTTGTATGTTGTACAAGTACGTTGTCTTATGTCCCATTTAAATCTCCAGTGAGCCTCTGCTTTCGGCATACTTTTTTCCATCATCATCATGTGTGTGTCATCGTCCTGTTATTATTCTGTGATTACACTCTCAAGTGTCTGCTCATCACAGAAATCATGTGACATTAATTTAAGCTTATTTATTTAAATTCTCATCAGTATGATCTGCACTATCATTCTCTTTAGTATGAACTGAACTATCATTCTCTTTAATATTACCTGTACTATCATTCTCTTTAGTATGATCTATACTATCATTCCTTTAATATGAAGTATACTATCATTCTCTTTAATATTCTCTATACTGTCATTCTCTTTACCATGATCTATACTATCATTCTCTTTAGTATGATCTATACTATCATTCTCTTTAGTATTATCTGTACTGTCGTTCTCTTTAATATTACCTGTACAATCATTCTCTTTACCATGATCTATACTATCATTCTCTTTAATATTCTCTATACTATCATTCTCTTTAGCATGATCTATACTATCATTCTCTTTAATATGATCTATACTATCATTCTCATTAGTGTGAACTATACTATCATTCTCCTTAGTATGATCTATACTATCATTCTGTTTAATATGATCTATACTATCATTCTCTTTAGTATGGTCTGTAATATCATTCTCTTTAATATGATCTATATTATCATTCTCTTTAGTATGTTCTGTACTATCATTCTCTTTAATATTATCTATACTATCATTTTCTTTAATATTATCTGATCTATCATTCTCTTTACCATGATTTATACTATCATTCTCTGTAGTATGGTCTATGCTACGAGGGTTAATTGATAAATTCGCGGCCTAAGGTACAAATACTCGAAACACACCGTTGACATTAGGTACATTTGTAGATCAGGTTAATGTAAGATTAAACACCAATTTTCAAGGAATTAACAGCAACTAATTTTTTTTTTAAGGCTACTGAAGTGGAAAGGGGTGGCAGAAATTGAGAATATGGCTAAAATTTCTCATCGAGCACTCATTCGCTACCTCTGCATCAATGGCTTATCATTGAAGGAGATCCATGAGGATATGGTAGAGACTCTAGAAGAGAGTGCCCCTTCTTACAGCACAGTGAAGAAATGGGCAGCTCAATTCAGACATGAAAGGGAGAGTCTGAAAGATGATCCCCGTCCAGGAAGACCAATAACGGTAACCACCGATGAAACCATCTGCAGAATCCATGACATGACATTGGAGGATAGACGACTAACTGAGCGGTACATTGCTACTGAGTTGGGCATCTCCCAGGAACGTGTTCATGCCATTATTCATAATGATCTTCAAATGACAAAGGTCTCTGCTCGATGGGTCCCGAAACTTCTTGAAGCTGATCACAAACGACAGCGTCTCACTATGACAAGAGACAATCTTGGCCATTTTTCTGCAGATCCTGAAAAGTTTCTTCAGCAATTTGTGACTATGGATGAGATTTTGGTTCATCGGTTTCAACCAGAAACCATAGAACAGTCAAAGCAGTGGAAACATCATGGATCCCTACCTCCAAAGAAAGAAAGGGTGGTTCTGTCTGCAGGCAAATTGATGGCTTCCATCTTTTGGGATTCAGAATGTGTGCTATTGGTAGACTATCTTCAAAAGGGCAGAACGGTCACTGGGGCCTATTACGCTAGTCTTGTGAAGCAACTGCGGGTCAAATTGAAAAAAAAGCGTGGACAGAAATTGACGAGAGGAGTCATCTTTAAGCAAGACAATGCTCCAGTTCACAAGTTGGCGGTGGCAATGGTTGCCATGAACATCCTCCTTATTCCTCAGATTTGGCCCCTTCGGACTATTACCTGTTTACCAAACTCAAAAAGGAGCTCAGTGATCGCAAATTTGCTTCAGATGATGACGTTATTCATGCTGTAGACCACTTTCTACTGGCACAAGATGCTGACTTTTACAAAGAAGAGATACGTATGCTCCATGATCGTTGGACTAAGTGTATAAACTTGCAAGAGGACAATGTTGAGAAATAACCCCACAAAGTTGTCCACAAATAATCCGTTGTACCTTATGCCGAGAACGTATCAGTCACACTTTGTATCATTCTCTTTAATATTATCTGAACTATCTTTCTCTTTAGTATGATCTATATTCTCTTTAATATTATCTGAACTATCATTCTCTTTAGCGTGATCTATACTATCATTCTCTTTAGTATGATCTATACTATCATTCTCTTTAGCATGATCTATACTACCATTCTCTTTAGCATGATCTATACTATCATTCTCTTTAGCATGATCTATATTATCATTCTCTTTAGCATGATCTATACTATCATTCTCTTTAGTATCTTCGATACTATTACTCTCTTTAGCATGATCTGTAATATCATTCTCTTTAGTATGATCTGTACTATCATTCTCTTTAGTATGATCTGTAATATCATTCTCTTTAGGATGATCTATACTACATTCTCTTTAGTATGATCTGTAATACCATTCTCTTAAGTATGATCTTTACCATCGTTCTCTTCAGTATATCTCCATCTCCTGAAACTACTCATATAATTAATATTGACAGTCAGGTCTCGAACACACACTCTCTTTCATCTTGTGCAATTCTAAAACTCGAGAGGCGTTCTTTACTTACACACACATATACACACTCAAATATATACATAATTAGAGGGAGGGGGTTGATACTAAGCTTATTCGTTAGGACGAAAGAAGGGGGATGGAAGAAGGAGAATGGAAAGAGAAGACTACAGAGGTAGCCAAGCCTAGATAAAGATGGGTAGAACAGAAGTGAGTATAGCTGGGGTGAAGGATCTGGAGTATCCATGGTCCTTGGTCGGCGATCGACTAAGCAATCACCACACAAAAGCCTTGTGGCGTCTAGCAGGGCAGTAACAAACTCTCTCCACCTCTCATGGCCTGCGGCCAGCCTTTGTATTGTAGCCCAGCTGTGCTGCCTGCAGCATTTCTGCTTCTTCATTTCTCCGCCAGGAAGTATTTGGTCGGCCTCTCATGTTCTCTCAGATGTCCATCGCATGGCTGTTTTAGCGATGCTCCTGGAATCTGTTCGCAAAACATGACCAATCCATTTCCGGCGGTTTTTTGCTGTTATGACACGCGTATCGTCTAGTTCGCACTGAACAAGGTCTATTATTTACTGTTTGTGGCCAGAAAATATTCAGAGTCTTTCTGAGGCAGGCTGTGTGGAATGAGGATAATTTGGATCTGGATATACCGGGGAAGAAAAGAGCGGATGAAAGGTTAGATGGGAGAGAGTATGATAATCCGATTATGAATATGGAGAAGTGGAGGGCTGGGTAAAGCTAAGTTACTGTCCAAGTGGATCCAGAGTCCCACAATCATGCACGAAGCGGTTGTCGAGGACCACGCGGCTTCTAACGTCAGACTGACATTGATGGCTGTCACTTGGAAGTCCGACTTACTTCTGTGGACTTTGCTACTGTGCGTTCAGGGAACTATAGAGATGTTTCTGGATGCGACTACATGGTCAGGGATGAGTCTCCCCTATATAAGCTATCCTAAACGTTTCCCGTACAGTGGCATGCTACTTCATAATGTTCGTCATATCTCGACCAAGAAAATACTAATGATCCATTATTAAACTGATCTTGTTCAATACCACGTTAGAAAGGGTTAGAAATGAATTAGAAAAAAAAAAGATGACACCATTTTTAACATTGGACAATGCGGTTACGCTAAAACCACTTTTAACATTGAAAAACGCGGTGACACTAAAAGCACTTTTAACTTTGGAAAGCGTGGTTACACTAAAAGCACCGACTTCTGTTTTCAACATGTGGGAAATCTTTTAGGGCCTTTGATTTCCGTTACGACAGGTGCCCTTGGGGTGTCCATTTCCATTGGGAATATGGAAATCGAACGATGAAGGTGTGGTGCTCGATCTCTAAACAAAAGATGGTTTCATTCAGTTGTTCTGTTTGGAACTTTCCGTATGTAAAATAAAACCAAGTGCTGACATTCTTTTGATATCATTCTACCGTCTAATAGTGATGTCACGGTGATGATTTAGACAGCTTGGACAGTTTATTTAGACAGTCATATAGAGATTATGGGGACAGAAAAGGGGAGGGGGAAGGGGTCTCTGTGATCGTTAAAAAAAAGGTTAAGCACTGTTGCTCCACGAGATCTAGCCTTTACATTGTTTTTGTTTTGTATGACATGTGAGTTCTGCTTTGTCTTCTAATTCTCACTGAATATCCCTTCCTATGTTAAATATCTATGTTTGAAGTAAATGATATTATCAGCTTCGGGCACTTCTCATGGGTCTTGATTGTTAATGATGTGTAGATTGGGTCAAGTTGTTCATGATATTTAGATTGGATCAGGTTGTCCATGATATGTAGATTGCCTCAGGTTGTTCATTATATGTAAATTGCCTCAGGTTGTTCACGATATGTAGATTGGGTCAGATACCATGATATGTAGACTGGGTCAGGTTGTTCGTGATATGTAGATTGGGTCAGGTTGTCCATGATATGTAGATTAGGTCAGATATCCATGATATGTAGATTGCCTGAGGTTGTTCATGATATGTAGGTTGCCTCAGGTTGTTTATGATATGTAGGTTGCCTCAGGTTGTTCATGCTATGTAGATTGAGTCGAGTTGTTCATGATATGCAGATAGGGTCGAGTTGTTCATGACGTCTAAAAAACTTCAGATTTTTCATGACATGTAGATAGCACCAGGTTGTTCATGATATATAGATTGGGGCAGGTTGTTCATGATATATAGATTGGGGCAGGTTGTTCATGATATGTAGATTGGGCCAGGTTGTTCGTGATATATAGATTGTGCCAGGTTGTTCATGATATGTAGATTGGGGCAGGTTGTTCATGATATATAGATTGGGGCAGGTTGTTCATGATATATAGATTGGGGCAGGTTGTTCATGATATATAGATTGGGGCAGGTTTTTCATGATATGTAGATTGGGCCAGGTTGTTCATGATATATAGATTGGGGCAGGTTTTTCATGATATGTAGATTGGGTCAGGTTGTTCATGATATGCAGACAGCGTTAGGTTGTTCATGACGTGTAAAAATCTTTAGGTTGTTCATGACATGTAAAAAACTTCAGGTTGTTCGTGATGTGTAAAAAACTTTAGGTTGTTCATGACATGTACAAAACTTCAGGTTGTTCATGACGTGTAAAAAACTTTAGGTTGTTCATGACGTGTAAAAAACTTTAGATTGTTCATGATGTGTAAAAAAACTTTAGGTTGTTCGTGACGTGTAAAAAACTTCAGGTTGTTCATGACGTGTAAAAAACATCAGATTGTTTATGACATGTACAAAACTTTAGGTTGTTCGTGACGTGTAAAAAACTTCAGGTTATTCATAGGTTGCTCGTGACGTGTAACAAACTTCAGGTTGTTCATGGCATATATATATAGCACCGTGTTGTTCATGACATATAGACAGTGTCAGATTTTTAATGGCATGTAGACAGTGTCATCTTGCTCATGATATGTGGACAGTGTCATGTTGTTCATGACATGTAGATAATGCTGGACTCAAGTTATTTTATCTTTCTCTTTAGACAAGACTAATTAATTCGTTAAAAAAAAACAACAAAAAACTTGAAAATCAGGGATATATCCGTATGACTTGTGCTTTCTTTTCACTAACTGCAGCACTAATTCAGTCAATGCACGCGTTTGTGTTCGTTGTAGATCGATTTTTTTTAAAACCGTCTTTTATCTACTTCGTATATATCCTGAATTCTATTTTTGTTTTGTTTTGTTTTTTTCCCCTCGATAATTTCCGCCACACAACTCTTGTGCAGCAAAAGCATGAACACAGAACATGAAGTTTCAGAAGCGTCGATATACAGAAGAAATTATGTTGTTCTTTCTCTGAGTGTGGACTCCCTTTCCGGTCTGAGAACAATTGTGGGCCCTTTATTCTAGAAAGACAGTAAATAGAACCCGCAGGATGCTAAGATTCTTTTTTCTTAATCAAGCCAGTCAGTTTGCCTGTGTGACCCCCCCCCCCCCACAAAAAATCCTTCCATGGAACCTCCTGAGGGTCCATATACCCCAGATTAAGAACCACTGGTATAGCGCCATCAGGGCGGAGCATATACCAGAGCAACTGAAATTGAAAAAAAAAACAACAACATGAAAATCAAAAGGACTATATATTAAAATTATTCTGTCCACATCGAGGGGCATTACATAATGACAAGCACGCTTGAAAGAAAGGTTAAAAGGGTAGAAAAAAAGATTACAAGAACGATTTATTTAAATGTACAACATCTTGAGATACACAATAATTAGTTTATGAGTATATAACTATACGCGGAGCCACTGCAGTAAAGCTGTGATACCAAAATGTATAAACTAGGGGGAAAAAAGTAGGAACAGCTTTATTACTTAACAAGTACAAAGTTGTGGCCTGTCCGACGATGTGTGTCAGAAATGTCCATAGTGGAGTGTAGAGAGTATTTAAATGGAGACTTGGGATGTGTGATAGGTTGGTCGTAACTGAGGGTGGTGAGTGGGGAAACCGTGGAGGGGAGAGAGAGTGATACAATGGCAATCTAGCTGGGAGAATGTGAAATATGTGATTATAGTTGGAGTATAGGGGTTGTAATGTGATGCTGTGAAGAGGTTCTGAGCTGTGTGTAACAAGTGAGAAGGGAGTGGAACTTAGTGAGGAGGGATTGTGATTGTGGAAGAGGAGAATGTTAGATGTAGCTGAATAACGAGTTTAACCCATGTGGTTCCAAAGTCCCATATTCCTGGATGTAGGGGTTCTCAAGCGCTAGGCGGCTTGTGTCATCTGAGTGACACTGTTTGATGGCTCTTACCAGAAGATCAGAATTGCCTCTGTGGTTGAGATCTTGAGACATCTTGAGATGTGCCAGGAATCATCTTGGCCAGGTTTCCCATATAAACTAGAGTCAGTGCAAACGGAAGTTCACCGCGACCAATTTTCCATGCGAAGATGGCATAACATTTTCGTAGCAGCGTATGTTTATTATGTCATAATTGTTGTATTAATTCTGTAAATCGCGGCTCAGCTCCTTCTGACAAGGTCTGTATGTTTTTCTTTTTGCAGCCTTCAACTACGACACAATACACAGGACAGTGCGAAAAAAGCCAAACCCAGGCGCCAAGTCGGACGTGGACAAGGGTTATACATGTGATAATTGTGGCAAGTCATACACGCTGTCCCATGTTTTGTCTCGTCACAGCTGGAAATGCAAGGGACTCCGAGTGATCACGTGCTATGTATGCCAGGCTAGTTTCTACAGAGTGGATCACTTTAAGAAACACATGCTGCGACACGGAGTTACGCAAATATGAAGTTATCCAGCTGTCTTTGTGTGTATGTGTGTGTGTCTCTTTCAGACTTTTTAATGTAAGGGTCCCTAACCACTGAATACTTTCTATTGTGTCATTCAGTCTACATTCTCCGCCCAGTAGCCGGTTTGTCCATATATTTCTCTTTTCTAGATCACGCAGTCTACAAAGCTACCGCCCAGTGACCTGTCTGTCCATATATTTCTCTTTCCTAGATCACAGAGTCTACAAACCCACCGCCCAGTCTGTCCATACATTTCTCTCTCCTAGACCAGGAAGTCTACAAAACTACCGCTCAATGGCCTGTCTGTCCAAATATATCTCTCTCCCGGGTCAAGGTTATTGCTGACGTTAAGGAAACACACCTGTTTTTTTTTCCCCCAGAATTCAGTAAAACCCCATTGTTCATCCACCAAATGATAATGATGTTCTCCGTGACTGCTGATGCTGTTTTCTCCTTGTCCCGTGACGTGCTCAAGAAGGTGGACTGGAGCCGTCTCAGTTAGCTACGGCTCAGGGCACCCCATGAAGCACCACACTACGGTAACCACATCAGTTCCGCAGTTGTGACTGTTTCCTGGGAAATTCAAGACGTATCATCCAAGGATGTGGGTCTCCAGCCCAGATCT